>CAWUFW010002334.1:1660000-2279321 GCA_963921515.1 Calotriton arnoldi
CATGATTTACCACTTTTTAAGGGCTCTGGAAAATCCACTTTTGGAACCTCTTATTATCTTTACTTCTGAACATGTTGACATTAAAAGTCATTTTTGGTGACTATCATGTCTCTGAGCAGGTTAGAATTGGGTTCCTTAGTCATTTTTTCCAGATTCTTTCATTTTAAATCTAGTCCTACTTTTTTTTGTTTAACGAAAAATGTTCTCCATTTTATTGGATCGAGAAATTACTAATTCTGGGATTCCAGAGAATATTCATTTGAAAGTGTTAGATGTACACAAGATGCTTCTAATTTATGTAGAATGTACATCTCAGGTTCACAAATGTGGTTCACTGTTTGTAACATTTGGAATAAACAAGAGGCGAGTAAAACTATCTAGAGCTCTTCTTTGCAGATAGTTTCACGCTTTGATTATTCAAGCTTGTGACATTGTAGAAATTCTACTTCCACCTTTTGTATAAAGTAGATCTACGAAAGAAGCATCAGATTCATGTGCCTCGACCTCAAGTGTTCCCTTATTAAAAGTATGGCATTAATAAAGGAATGTTGCAAGGAAAAAAGGTAATGCCTAGATTACTTGTAGTAGTCGCCATTACTCTTTCTCCATTTTTTCCTCTGCTCATTTGGTGGAAAAGAGCAATGTGAAAGGCCATATTCAAACCAATGTCACCTGAATGAACCTGCACCAAGATGTACTTCTCTGGAGTTTGAGCACTAATGAGCGATATGCGATCATGGTTGTGGCCCTCCCACCACTAGCTTCAAAAAACGAAAATCAACAGGGAAAACATATTCTTACTGTATGGTTGACTGGTAAGGAACGTTAATAGCAGGTTTCCATCAGATATGTCCTTGAACTACACTTTTCACTGCACAGCCAGGGAAGCCAGATTGAATATATCTTAGTGAGCATTACATTTTGGTCGATGTTTAAAGGACTGTGAGGTAACAGAGTCGAAAGCTATCATGATCCATTAATTGTCTTGTTCCATCTACTTCAAACTGCACAGAAGAACAACGAGCTGGAAGGGTTAAATGGGGACACAAGGATAGATCCAACCTAAAAATATTTATATGGTACTTCCTTAAGTGAGCACCTGTGATCTGCAATTTTCTCTCAGTTACATCCGACCCCCTTTTCTTTTTAGGTCTCGCCTAGCGTTGCTGCGCATATGCGCAGCTCGCTCGGCGAGATTTATTGCATATGAGTACTTTTAGAAAAGGGCTTTAAGCCCCGCCCCTCATTTCCATTGGGGAGAGTCAGCGTTTATGGTAAACGCTGGCTTCCCATTGGAAAGGAGGGTTTTTCGTTGCCTCCCTTTCGCTTTTTGCTCCGGCCCACCAGGACTGGCTCGCCTGCTTCACGGCTGTCGTGAAGACTTTTCTTATCTGCTTGTTTATTTAACAAGCAGATAAGAAAAGTCTTCACGACAGCTGTGAAGCAGGCGAGCCAGTGCTACAGGCTTCCTGCAACCACGCTGCCTTGACGCCTGGAGCATGCACCAGTCGGCTCTGATTGGTTGGCGGCAGGCAGGCACAGAGCTCAGAGGCGCAAGGGGTCACAGGTATTCCGGCTGCTTCGCCTTCTACGCGTCGGCCCTGGTGACCCCCCCCCCCCCTTTGTATCAGCATGGTGCCCTTTCACAAGCGCCACGAGGGTTGTGGTTTAATTGTTGTGTGATTTCGCTGCTCCCTTATCCCACTCTCACTGCTCTCAACCCACCCTCCTTTCTCCCCTTCCCTCCTCCCTTCCAGTCACCGGGCTCCAGCTTTTATTTTTTGTTATGAACTCTTCGTGAAAGTCATTCAAGCGGTTCTGTCAAGATTAATTAAAAAAATAACGGGATATAGGAGAGAACAATATGCATTCAAAGTTACACTACATTCAGTTAAGGGAAAAATTTGACTTGATTCTGGTGGCAGCCGCTTGTTTTACATCGCCTTTACGTCCTTCACATTGCTTTGTGGTCCCAGAGAATGGGGTACATATTTTTTGGTGAGTAATGGTTAGAAATGCTTTGACTAAATGTATAAATAGTTAATTCAGGCACCGTTATTTATTAAAACAGGCCTAATGCATTTCATAGTGTCTTTTATGCGTATTATTTAAAAAAACAAATCGCAGGAGGCGCACTCATAATTTCCCCTCACTGGAGTGCCCGACGGGGGGTGAGTGTATGGGGCATTCTGGAAGGGCCCGCCTCCATTGCTCATCCCTCCCGGCCCCTGAGTGCGTTGTTCTTATCTTGGACATAACTGAGTGAATAGCTGAGGATTTGCTACGCGAGAGTGGATTTAGTCAGATCTGGTCTGGACCTGATTGTGTTTGTTTTCCTCAAGAAGCAGGTAAGGTCGGGCTGGCAGGTCACCAGGCCATGTGCACACAGAGAGAGTACAGCACCACGGGCCCCCGCCGTTACAGCACAGCGCAGCGCTGGCCTTGCAGAGCCACGCGCTGCTCCGTTATACAGCACCGACCTTACCGTGGTTCACCAGCAACAGAGTGCATCTCTGGGAGTGCAGCCTCGGCCATGCAGGAACACGTCCACCATTACAGTGCAGCACTGCACTACATGAACCGTGCTACCGCTGCCCTGCAAGGCCTGGATGTGCAGTGCGCCTGGTCTCGCGTTTGTTGGCTGCCACCACAGCACGCCCCACACCCACCGGATTCATGATAGCTGAAGCCATGGCTCTTAGGTGGGATGAAAGAACTAGAGGGTCTCTCCAAGGAGCGTGGCCGATGTAATTAGGGCGTGGCTTAAAAAGTAATCTAAAACTCTGTGCTGGTGACTGGTAATTTGCTGCTTCTGTCATTGCATCCAGATATATAATACATGTGACATTCCACCTACAGCAAGACAGGACTATTGGCTTTGCCAGTGGTTGTTAGTTGCATAAGATAAATACGCAACAACTTTATCTTCGTTGTATAGAATATTGAAAATGTGTCCGTGCTGAAATGATGAGACTGTAAAAGAACTATAACGAGTCTCTTTCAAGTTGCACTGCTGCAGAGTTCAGATTTATTTGTTCGGTGAGGGCTAAAACGGAGAGCCCGATAGGGACCCGTCTCGGCATCTTTTTTTTTTTTTTTTTTTTTAGAACTGCCGGCGCTGAGCATCGGCAGGACCCGGCCCACTTAAAACCCTGGCTGAAGCCCACTACTGTAGGGCACCTATGGTTTTTGCCCCAGCTTCACAACGCAGTAATTCAGTTCCTCGCGGCCGCACCACTGCTGTGAAGCGCTGTTCAAATACACAGTGCAGTCCTGTTCACGGGAACTTGCACACATTCTCTGCACTCAAACATGAAAAGCGAGGGACTTAATTCAGGCACCGTTATTTATTAAAACAGGCCTAATGCATTTCATACTGTCTTTTATTAATTTATGCGTTTTATTAAAAAAAACAAAATCGCAGGAGGCGCACTCATAATTTCCCCTCACTGGAGTGTCCGACGGGGGGTGAGTGTATGGGGCATTCTGGAAGGGCCCGCCTCCATTGCTCATCCCTCCCGGCCCCTGAGTGCGTTGTTCTCATCTTGGACATAACTGAGTGAATAGCTGAGGATTTGCTACGCGAGAGTTGATTTAGTCAGATCTGGTCTGGACCTGATTGTGTTTGTTTTCCTCAAGAAGCAGGCAAGGTCGGGCTGGCAGGTCACCAGGCCATGTGCACAGAGAGAGAGAGTACAGCGCCACGGGCCCCCACCGTTACAGCGCAGCGCTGGCCTTGCAGAGCCACGCGCTGCTCCGTTATACGGCACCAACCTTACCGTGGTTCACCAGCAACAGAGTGCATCTCTGGGTGTGCAGCCTCGGCCATGCAGGAACACGTCCGCCATTACAGTGCAGCACAGCACTACATGAACTGTGCTACCACTGCCCTGCAAGGCCTGGATGTGTAGTGTGCCTGGTCTCGCGTTTGTTGGCTGCCACCACAGCACGCCCCACCCGATTCATGATAGCTATTCACTGTTGTTATTCTTGTTTGAGGTCCCGCCTGCAGACCGCTTCAGCTGGATCTTGTTGAAAGGCCTGTTTTGTACAATCCCAACACATACTTGGGTCAACCTGCTGCTTCTCATGTTGTGAGTATATCGGTGTTCTGTATCAGTGGCGTATGTCTTTGTCGGTGGCACTTTTAGTGTTGGGTATCTCTCCGTCTTCTCTGTCAGTGACTCTGTGTGTTGGTGGTTTTATGTGTGTATGTATGAGTGACACCACAGGTGTCAATGCAGTTCTATAATATGCCTAATAAATATGTTAGCTTTCACCCACGATAATGTAAAGCATAACTAAACAAGCATTAAAACTGCAATAGGTCTCGCCTTTCATTAAGTTAAAGCCATTTGCTTTGCTATACAATACCATTAGCAAAGCAAATGGCTTTAACTTAATCAAAGGCGAGACCTATTGAATTTTCAATGCTTGTTTTTAAGCAGGACACCAGGTTTAATGACATTAAGCTAGTTCCTGTATGAAACACGAAAATATTATCAGTGGCTTCAAAGGGAGGAACAACTGGCATGATAAAGAGTGCAGACTGCCTCAATGCACCGCGATGCTAATTATCACATTCCCTGATATCCAAGGAACAAGAACGCCTACGACTGCCTTATAATTCATTACCAGCCAGAAAAAAGTACTTAAACTGAAGAAATAGAAGCTAAAAAAAAAAAAGTCCAGGAATAAGACGTTTTACGATTTTGGAGAAAAGTGGGTTGGACCAGCAGGCCCAAATGTTAGCTCTCTAATTTCAGGGGAGACATGGGTGTCACATTTCAAAGAGCTACAGAAGTCTCAAACTATCAATCATTCCCCACCAGAGCTTAAAGACCTTTCCTATGTAGAACCATTTAGTCTCTCAGGGTGCAGAAAAACTCTAGCCTCTTTGAAGTGGGGAAAAGCACCAGGTCCAGATGAAGTCCCCAGCCAGTTTTATAAAAACGACCCTGAGCAATGGTTTGATATTGTATTAAAAAGTGCCAATGAGATTCTCAGGTCTGCCAACCTGCCAGGGTCATGGTGGAGAGCAGAAACAGTTCGCATATTGGTAATACCCAAGAACCTCAAATGTATGGTCTCGTGTCACTTCTAGACTGCCTTGAAAATATTTTTGGGAGATTGGACCTCCAGAGTGCAAGAGTGGGGCCCATGAACATAGGGTTTTGACTAAAGCAAAGGTTGGGTTCCATAAGAGCAATGGAACAATAGATTAAGCACTCTGTCTCAAACTCAACATCACAAAAACGTTCACCTAAAAATAAAAGACACCATTCTACTTGGCATATCTCGATTTAGAATGTCATCAATGTTGAATAATATCATGAAAAACGAGTTTGATCGAGGCCAAAGTGAGCATGTGCGATTATTACTTTTACTAACTGTGGCATGTGTCCCCTATGCCCAGGGTGGGAATATGGGATGTTCTGCAAGGTTGCACTTTAGCCCCTATCCTTTTTAATATTTTTTATAAACACCCTCGGCACAGTTTTAAAAAGGGTTAAGTGTGACAACCTGAGACCGGTACTAGACCATGTTCCCCTTTTATTATAAGGTAACTATGTAGTATTGTGTGTGTACATACAGCAATTGGTTTAAATCAAAACACAATAATTCCCAGAAGTCTAGTCTACTGCCATTGGGCCCCAAACAAAAACGGAAAAGGGGTCTTGACTGAATGGAAATGCGTTGGCCCAAGTCAGGGATTCGGGGCCAGATGTACAACACTTTTTAGCGTGCAAACGGGTCTTAGACCCGTTCGCGCACACTAAAAAGCATGGGCCGATGTACAAACAGTATTTTGCAACTCGCAAATAAATTGCGACTTGCAAAATACTGTTTTGCGACTCGCTATTAGGAAGGGGCGTTCCCTTCCTATTAGCGATCGCAAAGCAATGTACCAATGTTTTGCGACCGCAATACACAAGCAAATTACCACCTACTGCCTGCCCTTAAAAAATGAAACTAAAACGTTTTTATTTTTTTTTATTTTAAATGCATCCCGTTTTCCTTTAAGGAAAACGGGCTGCATTTAAAAAAAAAAAAAAAAAAGCTGCTTTATTTAAAAGCAGTCCCAGACATGGTGGTCTGCTGAGCCCAGCAGGCCACCATCCCTGGGAGGGCCTGTCATTCCCAATGGGCTCGCAAATTGCGAGAGGCTCATCAATATTCATGAGCCTCGCAATTTGCGACTCCATTGGGAATCGCAAACAGTGTTAAACACACTGTTGTACATGCCAAATAGCGCTATTTGGCAGGTCGTACATCTGGCCCTCGGACTATTTGATTCTCAGTTCAATGAATTTAGCAAATAGGCTGAACAGATTTTTCAGCTGCCCTAACCGAGGTGCCTTCACAGTGTTTTATAGAAGGCTTTACTCTGGGGTCAGTGCGAAGCAAAATGTCTGTCTACCTTTGGAAATAAATTCCTTACTGACTCCCCACCACACATATCCTGCTGTTATATGATGAGCTAGACATTTTAAGCATTTGTCATCAAGCTCAATTTAGAATGTTATTGTTCTGGATACAATTGGGCAAATCCTGATGGATTCAAAGATGCATTGAGAGATCTCCTTTAGAGGGAGGTCACCGGTTGTGATCATATAAAAAGTTCATGTAATAATTTAGACCTTTCTGAGAGTTGAATTTCCCCCGATACTGCTTCATGCAGCACACATGAAAGTGACAAAATTGCATTTTTTTTTTAAAGGTTTGTGTATGTACAGGAAGGGACACCTTCCTGTACATAAACAAACCAAGGCATTTTTCTTTTTCCATGTGTGCTGCACAAGGCAGCACACATGGAAAAAGCAAAGACGAGGAGAAATAATGCATTTCTCTTCGTTTCGCCAACTTAAGACCAGGGTTTTCCTGGTCTTCATTTTGGCGCTGCCTTCTGTGTACGCTACCCTTGTACATAGGGGGCAGCGTCAAATACTGTGAGTGTTGCCGTGGAACGCCCACCACAACACCCTCTGCACGCCCCTTTCACGCTAACCATAGTGTGAAAGGGGGCCTTATGTACAAGGCAGCATTAAGCCACGTTAAGTGGCTTAACGCTGCCTTGTACATAAGGCGCAGCCCCCATCGCCACCACAACGTCGGTAAAAGTGACGCTGTTGTGGCGATAGGGGCTTGTATGTATGCCCCAAAGTGTGGAGAGTGGATAAGGTCAGTTAACATGTAATCTGTTGCATTGAAAGGGCAAGGGGCTCCGAGCCCTACTTACAGACTATGTATGCCGCCCCCCCATGAACTCAATTACTTTGTTACATTAAATAAGGAGCATCACCATTTGATGATATGCCTAAAAATTGGCATATCCCATCCAGGAGGTTGTTTCTGTGCGGACAATGAGATTAAAAAAAAATATCTCCTATTATTCTCTCCTCTCTACAGAAGTGAGAGGTGGAAATGTCTTGTTGCTTCGTTTAGGGACCTAAACATAATAATGACAAACGGATGCTTGCACATATTGTTATTATACTCGAATTACCTTTGTGTTCCTTTGCTGTTACCAAGGTGTTTTTTTTTTATATTTAGCGTGCAGGTTAGAGGGATATTTCAGAACTTGTAATCATGTGAGAATATTAATTATGTAAATCCTGTTATGCAATGGGATTATCAATTTTGACAGTATTGTATACATATTTTATTTGCTGTTTGTTTTGTTTGTGATTGTTGTAATACTGCATGGTTTTATGTTCAAATAAACCAAAAACGAAACCAGTGCAAGATCACCATTTGTTCAAAATAAGTAGAATTATGGTATCACATTCAGGTGCAAAATTAATCAGTACAGAGAAGGAAAAAAAATGATAGTAATGTGTCATTTGAGGAGTAAAAGGTGCATCAGCATGACATCACATTACAATGACACATTGAGGTGCCAACTCACCATTGGTGCCAGCATGAACCTGGAAATCATGTAGGAGAAAAGTCATATTTTTGTTGATAATCCTGTTTATGTGAAAAATCTTTAAGTGCAAAATCACGCTATTTGTACAAAGTAAGCAACACTGTGGTATCTGAGTGCAAAAACACACTGGCACAACATCAGCATGATTGTGTAAACACTTAGGAGCATAGGTCAGGTGTAGGAGCAAAAACACATTAGTGAAAAATCACCCTTGGTGCAACCTCAACAGGAGCGTGAAAAATCATGTGTAAGCAAAAAAAATCAGAGTTTGGTGCAAAATGATTAAATGCAAAATAAACGCATGGTGTACAAACAAACATATAATCAGTACAACATCACATTTGGCTTAGGTGCAAAGTCATCCTTTGCGCAAAGTCATCCTTTGCGCAAAGTCATCCTTTGCGCAAAGTCATCCTTTGCGCAAAGTCATCCTTTGCGCAAAGTCATCCTTTGCGCAAAGTCACTTATGGCTAATTACAGTACAAAAGTATTTGAAAAACAAACTCCATTTATGCATTAAATAACTTTCGGTGTTAAATCCCCCTTGGAGCAAAGAAAGCAGTATTGTGTTGTCACACTTAGGAGAAAAACGAAACAAATGCAAAATTCTATTAAGGTGGAAAATGAAAATACTTTTAGGAGCACACATGACATTTAAGAGCAAAATCCCAGTTGGTGCAGCATCAAAAAGGAGGGTGGGAACACTTTTTTAGAGCAAACCGTAGCCTCCACTGTTTTGCTTCAGGTCATCGTCCATTAGCTGGGGTGGGAAGAGGGAGAGCATGCTAACAGACCTTACAGCAAGTATGTAATGGTGAGACTGGCACGATCCAAAAATGACAATTATACTTTCTTCAGGCAATAACTGAAGAGCCAGACCTAATAAGGTTTTAATATCTTTACTCTTCACCATTAGAACCTCTCAGAACAATTGCTTTGGTGAGCACAGGAAAATAGATTGATATCTCTTCAATCTCAGAAAGCTAATCAGATTGGCTTCTAGGTCCCTAGCCACTCTAATAAACCAAGTGATGGTCGGTGTGGGGGTTTTCCGCTATTTCCTTTTTGGACCGCTTGAATGTAGTTCTATGCTGTAGAAAGGTTGCTCAATTGACATCAGCCACAGGCCCTCTGCTAAAATGTCATGTTTTTGTCTCACAGTGGACGCCCTGCTATTGTGGTACATATCCTGCCGTTTATGAGGGCTTCTGTCTGATAATGGAAAGTGTATTAATATCAAGTTCCTTCTAAGGCAACAGGAAAATGCAGACAGCTTTGCCTGCTTTATCAGTTATGGAGTAGGAGACAAGGATTTACCCCCTCCCCCAATTCAAAGTCAAAGCTTTGAACCATCACTTGACAGACATGAGGCAGGACCCATGTTTCTGAAGAGCTATAAATCAACTTTCACTAAACTGCAGATTTATCTTCCCCACACACTAACCTTTGATAGAAAGGAGTACTGGGTGGCCAAGCCTGGCATGGAGCTGGACGGACTTTGACCAAGCCCCGCTCCTCCTCGATCTCCAAAAGCACCCCATTATTGGAGGCATAAGCCTCCCCTCAGATTCCACTAGCACCTCGTACCCCCCTGAGAGGTCAGTCTTGCTCCCGCTAAGCGACGGTCAGGGAAAAGGACCGTCTCTTCCATTGGGCTGATTGAATCACTGGCAGGAGGCCACCATCTTGTCAGTGGATGCACACAGGACTTCTCAGGCAGCAGGAGAAAACGTCAGCCCCTGGCAAGACTTGAACGCCAGGCCCCTGCTGTACACAGCGGTAAGCAAGTACTCGATGTCCCAATATTGTGTTGCTCCACTGTGTCTAGCTTCAGCTGCCATCACATGCCGCAGGCCTATGGGCAACAGCAGCCTAAGAGATCCCCTGCATCCCCAGCCCCATGTGCGACGCCTTCTGCCGCATGGCCGGGTGCGAGCGCACCACCAGGAGACACTGGAGGTCCCCACTGCCCCATTGCAAGTCAAAATACCCCAAAAAAGTCCCACTGAGCCTGCTGCCCCCTGCGCCTAGCCTAACCTACAGGGGAAAAAAACACCTCCACAGTAGGTCCAAAATAGCCGGAAACAAACTGCCTCCCTAATTCTCGCTCATCTCTCCAGGGTTCGGTGGGCCCTCACAGGGGAATCTTGCTCCCGGAGGACACCCCAGCAAGCCTCAGAAGGATTGACCCCGCTCCCTGGAGCTCCAATCGATGTTTGGGGGGAGGGTCAGAGAGCCCAGAGGCTCATACTGTTACAACTCAACAGAAGAGGCCCTTACCGTCTGTGCTGACAGCAGTGGATACCCGGGAAATCCTGAAGATTCGGGCTCTCTGGCAGGAACGTGGTTAGGTACTCCTGGAGGTACCATCTCCTGAGACTAGTGAGAGTGTCCGCGTTCAGCCCACAGCTCCTGTGCAATAGCGATCAGGACACACCCGGGGGCACCTCCCCACACTATACCCAACCTTGCCAGTCAACCAGCCGCCATGACATCCGCTGCCCCATCGCAGGGCTAAATAGCTATTGGGAAAACAACAATACCAATGACTACAGGTCAGGCGAGGGGATGTAATGAAGTCAGCACTTAGAGTGCCAACCTTTCCTGCCACCAACAACACACATGAGTTGACATCTCCCTTGGCTCACCACTGAATCAGTGCAAGGCTCAAGCAATAAAGATGTGACAATCTTCTGGGTAGCTTTCGGATCACTAACCCTGCTGCAACGTAACTGCCTCCGGCACTGTAGAAATCCTCCACGCCATACATGTCGAACGCCAACATGGTCTAAGGGAAACAAAGAGGGTTCACTGATCGACATGTGGACCCACACTAGAGAAACCCTGCAAACGAATGAAAACCCCACCGCCTTGAATAGTGACAGTGCCCCGGTCCCACTAATGCAACAATACATGGACGAGTTCCAATTTTAAATACACTCTGAGATAGGGCTGCTCCGGATGGATTTCAAGTCCTGCATACCAGAACTACAGAGAGAGGTGTCTGACGTGGGGTTAGTGAGTAGATGATTTGGAACGCACCATGGACACCAGAACAGAGGAGCAGAAGCATTTATGGCAAGGGAATGCAAACACTGAAGAAACACAGGCGCGGAGCTCCAACTAAAGCAAAAAGACTTGGAAAATCACAGCTGCCGAAATAACATCCGAATTGGGGGGCACTGACATTTTGAAGAGGGCACTGACATTTTGTCTTTCACCAGGGACCTCCTCTATGCAATCTGGGGGCAGCCAGAACCCCCACCACCTCTGTGACTTGACAGTGCCCACTGAGTCTTTCCCAACTCTCCCAGATTGGAAACGACCCCAGATATACTCACCAGAGTATATTTCTTTGAGGAGAATGCTTATGCTCACAAAAGGGAAAGTGGACCTTGTCTTCAGAGGACATACAATCCCGCTGTTCCAAGACATATCTGCAGCCACCTGAGGTGTTACAACACAAATATAGACCTGATCTCATAAGTGAACACAATGCTTGGAAATCCCTCCAAAATAGTTTAGTCACCCAGATCGGTGTAAGTAAACAGCGGCTATAGTTATACCGTCTGTTCTAGGGAATCCATGTTCACATTATATTTAAAAAAAAAAAAAAAAAAGGTTTTGAACTCAGTCTCCCCCGGTCTATACCACTCAGTGGTGTGGACAGCAAAGAAAATGAAGAAAAAAGTGGTGAAAAAGGTTGACAGTGCCTCACGGGAGTAACACCATGGGAGTGTGCAGATTGGTACTCACCTGCACCCTCAGGTTCTCATCATCAGCTACTGCCAACCCGTAACAGAAAAAATGTCGAAAAATAAGAAAAAGGTAAAAGGACGTGCTCAGTGTGGTGTATCGTGATGTCGTTAAAATTAGGAAAACTGACCACTAGGTTGGTACAACATTTTCTATCACAGAAGCATCACCACAAGGACATTCGATGGGTGATCCTGGAAAAGGTAGTGGGTGACCAATACAGCATGGAAAGCAGGCTTAGTACTAAAGAAGCACGCTGGATCTACCAGGAGGGGGCGGACCTATATGGTCTTAATGATGTTATTGAATGGAACAGAGTAGGAACACACTAGGTTCATAATAACCCCGATTAGCTGAGACTGACGTAAACTAGTCATTACAGATGTCATCAGAACTGCGAATAGACATAGGGAGCATATGTTGGTAGTGTAGACTTGGTGGTCAATTTAGGGCCAGAGTTTGTCGCGCTTGGAATGTGTTTTTTTTTTTTTTTTTTTTAGATCCAAACGCGCAATTTTAGACTTTCACCTATATGCATGTTCCTAAGTCTATATGCATGCAACAGATCCTATCCAAATATGTTGTGCATGGAGTAAACAGCTATGAATTAATCAACTTGTATGTAGTAGGAGGACACTGTATTATAAAAAGGGTCTCCGCACATGCATTGGGCAGATTGTCAGGATCAGTGGAAGCGGGGTGTTTTGTCAATCACACACATAGTGTCACAACTGCATTAATACTAGTATTAAATGGATACATGGTTTTTCCTGGCTAACATTGAGCAGACTGCTGGTAATTGAGACATCACTGTTGAATACAGAATAATTTCAGAGAATTTCCACAAGCACTTTTATAGAGGTTGCTTTTAACAAAACTACGTGTATATAACAACGCACTACGGCCACTCTAAGATGGCGCCCGTTCTGCCCTCTACTGACCCGTGAGGCCGGTAACTGCTAGGAGATGGGCGGGACCAAATACGCGCACGCTGCGCGTTGAAATGAGCTGGCCGAGAACGAGTCCGCGAGGTGCTGAGCGGACGCCATACACTCTCGCTGACCCGGTAATCGGCACAACTAAGGCAGGGGGCTTGTCATCTTAAGCAATTTTAATTTACTTGCAAGTAGTTTTATTTTAAACTCTATCGACGCCACGTTAAACAAAACTATGCGGTAACAGAGAGCCCCACGGGTGGAGGCTTGATACACACCCCGTGTAATCCAACTTGGGGTGGCAGTACAACTGTTGTTAGATGGGGAGATGATATGATGAATGAATCAAGAAGAGCGAGCAGCCTTTTTGAAATCGAATGTACTAATAGACACAATACGGGCCAGTAACCCATGTCTGTATTACTCACAGGCTGACGCCAAGCAGCAGGGGTTTCAGGCTGTGTGAGTGTGGACACGCACACATTCACAACACAGAGGGGGTTGCAGGTATGCCCAGGATGGGCAACCACCCGGTAATTATATTCATGAGATAAAGGTGGCTCCTATACTTACCGTACTATATGTGGTATTCCATGCTGACTGTAATATGTTGTGTTGTATTGTCTTTGTCTCCCTCAGGTATAAAAAATACATAAAAATTGTCGCAGTGTGGCGAGAACTGACCCTTGCCCTGAAGAAATTGCCCTGAGTCTCCTTTGGCAATGAAACATGTTGGCCCTCTATAACTATTTAGATAGTAGGCAACAGTGTGTCCTGGTTTTAATGTGAGCAGACCCACAGCACATAAATAAAGTAGGATAGCCAGTGGTTGTCTAGCTCGTTTTTAGACTTGGAGTAGCAGAATTCATGCACTGATTCCGTTTCTCCTTACAGGGTTGGTACAGTCGGGCACGCGGATAAGGTACCCTGAGTGCCGACATCACGATACACCACACTGAGCACGTCCTTTTACCTTTTTCTTATTTTTCGACACTTTTTCTGTTACGGGTTGGCAGTAGCTGATGATGAGAACCTGAGGGTGCAGGTGAGTACCAATCTGCACACTTCCATGGTGTTACTCCCGTGAGGCACCGTCAACCTTTTTCACCATTTTTTTCTTCATTTTCTTTGCTGTCCACACCACTGGGTGGTATAGACCGGGGGAGACTGAGTTCAAAACCTTTTTTAAAAAAAAATATAATGTGAACATGGATTCCAAAGAACAGACAGTATAACTATAGCCGCTGTTTACTTACACCGATCTGGGTGACTAAACTATTTTGGAGGGATTTCCAAGCATTGTGTTCACTTATGAGATCAGGTGTATATTTGTGTTGTAATACTGAGAGTGGGGGTGACCTGATCCTTATCCCTCTTTAGCTCCTTTGTGTATATGCCACCTGAGGTGTCACAGGAACTTTCTGTCATGGTTACGGGCTGCGGCTCTAGGGGCACCACCATTTCATTACAGACTGGTGGTTTCATGACTTGAAATGCAGAAAAACCCTCTGCGGAAAATTCCATCCTCCTTGTCATACTGCACGATATTGCTGGTATTGTCCACTATAATCTATGTAATTGTGTTTACTCCCTTTAGGTTCCACACAATATCAGAACTTGTGTTTATTTCCTTTTCTTTGCTTGTCTAACTCTTCTTTTCATTAAGCCCCAATGAGTTAGTTTCACAGGAAAATGAGCACAGTATAAATGGTATGTATCAGTGTGGGGTTTTTAGTATTGACAGGAATAATGGCGCTCAAGCTAATTCGCGCTGAGTTTATGTTATACTAGGAGTGTGAACGGTGCAAACCAGGTCAGGGGATATGCCCTAAAACCCCTGTGATGGTATGGATAGAAATCCACACAAATGAAGTAGGTACAGTCCCGGGCACACGTAACGAGGATATAATATCAGGAGAAATGTCTCATACTGCAGAAATGTAGAGGGTCTACACCAGAATGATAATCATAGGTGTTTAATATAGTAACAGAGCATAAGCAACCAGCCAAAACAAAAGCAACCAGCCGACACGTGTTTCGTCACAAAGGGTAGTAACCCGTGACTCTTCAGGGCTGAAAGGCGGTGCCAACAAGGTGGATTCAAGTGACCGTTCAAGAATCCAAAACGGCAATGAGGAGCAGTGCGAACCACGGTAGGTGGACTACTGCCAAATGTAAGGAAAGGAAGACGGATATCGCCGGGCGGCGGATAAGCCAATGAGGATTATTGACCTTCAGAAAAGTCGATGCAGTCTGTGGCGACGAGATTAACCAAGTGCTAAGTAGCACAGGGGGGACTATAGAATTAGGCGTGCCAGGTCAGTAGTCCAGGACGACAACGGCGGATGCGCCGGAGTACAGGAAACTGGGAGAAGTGTTGTTCAGGAAGGAAAATGGTTCCGGAAGATGGCCTAAGTATAAATGGTAACCGCGATTGCAGAAAATGGTTCTGCAATGGTTAACTGCAGATACAATACAGCATGCACAGGAACGTGATGGCAGGCTCAGGAGAGGCTCTGCTATAAAAAATTAGCCCCTCCCGTTACCAAGTGCTTGCTATTCAGACAGTCTGCTGAGCGGACGTGTTCTGGATTTCCTCTGCTTGTGCCTGTGTTTGGATTTTCGAGTATGTAGTGAAGAGCAGGGGTGCCATCTAATGGATGGAGAAGCAAGAAGACTGTACTGCTTAGAACTGAAATCGGACTGATTTCTGCAGTAAGAGAGATACTCTGGTTATAATTTATGGAAACTTTCCTGTGTAAACAAACGAAGCATCAGGCTTCAACTAGTGTAGTTTGTTTCGTTTAGAACTTGGACATTGTTATTGCGAGAAAGACATGTTGAACAATAATTTCGTAAACAGACCACTTGTTATTGCATTGGACCCATATGAATAGTTGCCTGGTCATTTTTGAAGCGTGTTTAAACTTAAACGAACAAAGTACTCCATGTATAAAGTTGCGAGGCAGGACCCGCATATCTCAAATGAACAATGGGGAATACATCATACCAAAGAAGAACCTAAATATGGAGCATCCAGTGTAACAGCTAAAAACTATAAAAACTCCATGGAAGAATAAAGGGGTGAAGTCTACTAGGTAGGAGAAATTCATACTAATCATTCCTTTTGCATACTTTCTATAAACACCGGAAACGTTGTGCATGCACCGTTATCTTTGTTCCTTCCTACAGGGCAATACTGGGGTTAGAGTTGTGTATATATGTGTATATGTGTGTGTATATATATATATATATATATGTGTGTGTATATATATATATATATATATGTGTGTGTATATATATATATATATATATATATAATGAAGTTATGTTTTGTTAAACTGGTGCATATATACTTGTATGTATATTAGTACTTACATTTATAATTTGCCTCATTACAAGATGTCTGCCATTTCACAATGATGCTGGTGGTTACCTGTAATGTAGTCCCTTGTCGATTTTCACAAATGTGGGTGTGTTTTTTTACTTTATTTAAACATGCTAGAAATGCTTTTTGTTCGTGTGATCAAGACTACGGTCGAAACGAGTAACGAGCATTAAATAGCTATCAACTGCTACCTGATCTCCGAGTGTGCGTTTATTTTGAATCTTCGTGGCGAATATATATATATATATATATATATATATATATATATATATATATCATCATCATCATCAATCTCCTTTATTCGGATATACAAAATATCCATAAAAGTACAAAGCAAAATACCAGCATACATTAATATATTCAAATTTAAAACAACAATAAATACCTAATTTGATACAATAAAATACAATAATATCATATACACTGTTCGAAAATGAGACGACACTGCAAAGATAGGATATTACATAAAAATATAGCAGCATGATAAGTAAAGTGCATGTTTTATAACAGATATCAGTCATTAGAATACGTTCTACATTAACCGTAATCCAAATTTAAATACTAATCCAAAGGGGAGAACAGTAATAAAAATACACTCGAGTTTTGCTTAAATAATGTCTATAGAGGCACGTGAGCGGACAGCCATTTTCAAAAATGTGCTTACACGAAAAATTAAATTTTCCCCATCAAGTTTAAGAATAACAATATATATATATTGTTAGAAATGGGGGTCTCTAGTTGGCAATGGCTGGCCACTGTCCAAGTAGGGACCCTTCTTCCTAAGTCAGAGTAAGAGGGCTACCCTCCTTGATACCCCTGCTCAACCCTGTGGTAACGTAGCACGAGCAGGTAGGCTTATCTCAGAGGCAGGGTGTGAAGCATTTATGACCATACACAGTAACACAGTGAGGAACACTACAAAGGGACACCACACAAGTAGTTATAAAAAATAAGTATCTTTATATAAAGGCAGATTTATCACAAGACCAATAACTGTAAAAGCCACAATACTGTCAAAAATAGGATAGCTGTTGAAGGGCTGTCAAAAATAGTTCAAAGGTTGCAAAATTAAGGTTCAAGTTCAAAGCAGTGGTCTCTGCGACCCTTTCTCTCACAAAGTACCTGGGTTTAGTAGCAAAACCAACAAAATGTCGCAAATAAGCTGTAGCGATGATTCTCGGCACGCGAGGCCGGCGATGCGTTGAAATCCTGGCCGCAAGGGAGGATGAGGCGCCGATCTGCGTAATGCGTGCGGAGACGATGCGACAAACTTCTGCACGCTGGACCGCCGATGCGATGACTTTCTTGCCGCGTGGGAGAAGTCGATGCGGCGATCCTGTTGCGCTGTGCGATCGTGTTGCGATGCGATGACAAGACGCTCCGCGAGGGAGCGACGAAATTCGGTGCGATGCGATCAAAGTGGCGGACGCATGGCGTCCGCAATGCGATGTCTCAAAGCGATGATTTCTTTAAGGGTTGCGAGTGCGTGGCGACAGCAGCGCGAAGATTTTCCCAGCGCGTCTCGGCTGCAGCGGCTCGCAAAGGGGCGTCAGCGATGGTTTCTTGTTGCGAGCCCTCGGCAGCAGCAGCGCAATGATTTTCCCAGCGCTCTCGACTGCAGCGGCTCGCAAAGATGCGTTAGTGTCGATTTCCCACACTCTCTTCTCTGATGCAAACTAGAGGCCCTGGAACTCACAGGAGCCTCATCAGCAGATAGCAGTCCTCGCAGGGAGGAAGCAGGAGGTTGGTGGTGGAGTCTGATGTGCCTGAGACTCCAGCAGGAGGCTAGCTCTTTTCCTAGCCCTTGGGTGATTGCTTGTACAAAAATAAAAGTTCTCTCAAGAGTTCCTTTTCCTCTTCTTCAAGGTCCAGTGGTCACTGCTGCAGGCCAGTGCAAGAAACAACACACAAGCACAGGGACAGTCACTTCCTGCAGATTCCTCCAGTGGCACGGACAAAGTTTCCTCTCCAGATCCAAAAGCAATACAAATTGTAGGGGTTTGAGCACAGATATTTATACCCCAAAAGTCTTTGTTCTCAGAAGCTACAAGTCACTGAACCTAGCCAGAACCAGTTCTGCTCAGACCTGGAGCACTTTATTTACCAGGCTGCATCCTTCCTTTCAGAAAGAGGGGGTCTCCTAGCAGACACACAGTAGGAGGTGGAGCCAGCATTCACCTTGCCGGGCACAGCCCTATTCAGATCAAGGAGCCACCCCTCCCCACACTCTAAATGCAGATCTCTCTATTCAACCCAGGTCTGACTCAGCCTGCCCTGCCCCTCTAAAACCAGACAGCCAATACACATAACAGCAGAGCACACTGGAAGGCTTAGGCAAGAAAATACCTACTTTCTAAAAGTGGTATTTTCAAACACAGAATATAAAAATAAACTTCACTAAAAGATGTATTTTAATATTCTGAGCTCAGGCATACTAAATTCGTTTTTCTACCAGGTTCCTGGGGTCAGTTAGGACAATAGAATGTAATAGTCAAACTGCCCATTCTAGCCTATGAGGAACAGGTAGCCTTACAGTAGTGAAAAACGAAATGGGGCATAATTCACTACCAGGACATGCTACACACACAAAGGCATGTCCTACCTTACACATACAATGCACCCTACCATAGGGGTGACTTACAGGATGCCAAGGGAAGGTTCAGGGGCTGGGAAGTGGGTGCACTTCACAACCAAGATGGCAGTTCTGGACTGCACACAGACACTGCAGTGGCAGGTCTGAGACACACTTTACAAGCTGCTTCTGTGGGTGGCACACATATGTGCTGCAGGCCCACCAGCAGCATTTGGTTTACCAGCCCTGGGCACACATAGGCCACACTACTAGGGACTAACAGGTAAACCAAATAAGCCAATCAGGGATATACCAAGTCACATAGACATATTTACACAGGGAGCATTCGCGCTGTGACACTGAATGGCAGTGGCACAGCGCCCAGAGCATCTAACACCAGTAAAACAGAGGAGACAACAGCGAAAAATGGAAGGGAGACCCACGCCAATGGTGCCAGGTCTAACACACGTCCCCTCCAGCTGAACTGTGGGGAGAACTACCCATCCCCTTGGAAGTTCTCATCGCTAAGGCGGAAAAATCTGGACAGACCATCAGCATTGGCGTGTTCTGTACCAGGGCGGTGTTCCACCATGAAGTCCATACCCTGTAGGGAAATGGACCACCTCAACAACTTGGGATTCTCACCCCTCATCTGCATCAATCATCTGAGGGGCCTGTGGTCCGTCTGAACCCGGAAGTGAGTCCCAAACAGGTATGGTCTCAGCTTCTTCAGTGCCCAGACCACAGCAAATGCCTCACTCTCAATTGCACTCCACCTCTGTTCCCATGGAAGTAACCTCCTACTGATGAAGGCTACAGGTTGGTCTAGTCCCTCCTCATTTATCTGTGACAGAACGGCCCCCACCCCATGCTCTGAAGCGTCTGTCTGGACAACAAATTCCTTAGCAAAATTGGGCGCCTGGAGTACGGGTGCTGTACACATAGCAGTTTTGAGGGCATCAAAGGCTTTCTGACAGGTGTCAGTCCAGTTCACAATCTTTGGCCGCTTCTTGGAAGTCAGCTCAGTCAAGGGTGCAACAATGTTGCCATACCCCTTGACAAACCTCCGGTAGTAACCCGTGAGTCCTAAGAAGGCCCTCACCTGGGTCTGGGTCCTTGGGGGCTCCCAAGCCAGGATGGTTTCAATCTTGGGCTGCAGGGGCGCCACCTGGCCGCTCCCCACCTGGTGTCCCAAGTACACCACAGAACCCTGCCCAATCTGGCACTTACTGGCCTTGATTGTGAGGCCTGCTCTGCGCAGCACCATCAACACTTCCCAGAGGTGGCGCAAGTGGTCCTCCCAGGAGGAACTAAACACTGCAATGTCATCCAGGTAGGCGGCACTGAAAGACTCCAGCCCAACCAACACCTGGTTGACCAATCTCTGGAAGGTGGCAGGGGCATTCTTCATCCCAAAGGGCATCACACGCAACTGGTAGTGCCCATCTGGTGTGGAGAATGCTGACCTCTCCTTTGCCCCATCAGTTAAGGCGATCTGCCAGTACCCAGACGTCAGATCAAACGTGCTGAGGTACCGGGCAGCCCCTAACCGGTCTATGAGCTCATCAGCTCTGGGGATGGGGTGCGCGTCGGTCTTGGTGACCGAATTGAGACCTCGGTAGTCCACACAGAACCTAAGTTCAGGAGTGGCACCAGGCGTCGCAGCTTTTGGTACCAAGACCACGGGCTGGACCAGGGGCTGCTAGAGGACTCAACCACCCCTAGGGCAAACATTTTGGAGACCTCCTCCTTAATGCAAGCCCTGACCCTGTCAGTCACCCTGTAAGCCTTGTGCTTGACAGGAGGACTGTCCCCGGTATCCACCTCATGGACGCACCAATCAGTGACACCAGGTACCAGGGAGAACAAATCAGAAAATTGCCCCAACAGGTGGTGACAATCTCTCTGCTGTTCAGGGGTCAGTGTGGTGGAGAGGATCACACCCTCCACTGACCCATCCTTCTCTCCTGCACACAGGAGGTCAGGGAGAGGCTCACTCTCCTCCTCAACCCCATCATCTGTGGCAAGAAGCATGCCCACTTCAGACCTCTCAAAGTGGGGCTTCAGGCGGTTCACATGCAGGACCCGCAAGGGGTTCCTGGGAGACTGAAAGTCCACCAAGTAGGTAACTGGACTTTTGCGCTCCACCACCTCAAATGGACCGGTCCACTTATCTTGGAGCGCACAAGGCTCCACTGGGGCCAGTACCCAAACCTTCTGACCAGGTTGAAATTCGACCAGAGTGGCATTCTGGTCGTGCCAACGTTTCATTTCTTCCTGGCTGGCTTCCAGATTTGCCTCAGCAATCTTTCTGAAACGCCGAGTCTGGTTCCTGAAGGCCAACATGTAGCTAAATACATCTTGGGGAGGTTTCCTGGGAGATTGCTCCCAGCCTTCCTTGACCAGACTCAGAGGTCCTCTAACCGGGTGGCAATAGAGGAGTTCAAAGGGACTGAACCCTAAGGACTTCTGGGGCACCTCAAGGTAGGCAAACAACAGGCATGGCAAGAGGACGTCCCACTTACGCCTCAGGGGCTCTTCTAGGCCCATGATCATGCCCTTCAAGGTCCGGTTGAACCTTTCAACCAGACCATTACCTTGGGGGTGATAAGGAGTGGTGAACTTATAAGTTACCCCACACTCCTTCCACAGAGACTTCATGTACTGGGAGATGAAGTTGGCCCCCTGTCAGACACCACCTCTCTGGGGAATCCCACACGGGAGAAAATCCCCATCAGTGCACGTCCCACCACGGGGGCCGTCACTGTCCTGAGCGGGATGGCTTCAGGGTACCGGGTGGCATGGTCCACCAAGACCAGGATGAACCTGTTGCCCATGGCTGTCTTGGGGTCCAGAGGCCCCACAATGTCAATGCCCACTCGCTCGAATGGGGTACTCACAACTGGAAAGGGCTGGAGTGGGGCCTTGATCTTCCCCCACTCTTCCCACTTGCCTGGCAAGTCTCACAGGTCCTCCAATGAGTGTCTGAACTCTTGTGCATCTGGGGCCAATAAAAGTGGGCGGCCAGCCTCTCAAAGGTCTTGGTCTGCCCCAGATGTCCTGCCAATGGAATGTCATGAGCCAACCCCAGTAGGAAGGCTCTGAAGCACTTGGGTACCACCAGCACACGGGCTGACCCTGGCTCAGCAGCCTTAGGCTCGCTATACAGGAGACTGTTCTCCCAATAAATCAGATGTGAACCAGACATGTCACCTTCTGCCTGGGCTGCAGCCTGTCGCCGCATACCCTCAAGAGAGGGGCAAACTCTCTGCTGCTCACAAAATTCCTCCCTGGTGGGTCCCCCTTCCTGCTGCCAATGGGTCAGCTCAGGCAGGTCCCCCAGTTCGGCGATTTGCTCCCCGGTAGGCTCCAAGGCATCCCCTTCAGGGTCTGCTTTTTCCTGGGCCGTGAGAACCAAGGGGGCCGGCTTCCCGCGCCCCCTGCCCCTTCTCTCCAAGGCAGGGATCTGGGCCATACTCTCAGGCTCCAGATCCTTCTCAACACCCTCCTTGGCTGCCATGGACCGAGTGGTCGCACACGCCCACTCAGGCAGACCCAACATCTCTAAGTGAGCCTTCCTCTCCACCGTAGCCCACGGGGAGTCCTCTAAATCATTGCCCAGCAGACAGTCTACAGGCATGGCGGGCCTCACAGCTACCTGAAGAGTTCCTGAGACCCCCCCACTCAAAGGGAACCTGAGCCACCTCACATTGGCTCTCTGAGTTGTCTGCGGACACTACTGGGTAGAATGCATGGGGGACAACCTGCTCTTTGGACACCAACCGGGAGCTGACAGCAGTTACACTGGCCCCTGTGTCTTAGAGCCTCCACCCTATGGCCATTGATGGTCACCCACTGCCAGTATTTTTTAGTGTTAGCAGGCAGTGCAGGCTTGGGGACCATCTCAAAGTCCCCTAATGAGACAAGGGTCAACTCTACGGGATCCCACCGCTCTTGGGCACCCATCTCCTCCTCTCCCAGGGCTACACTAGCAATCTGGCGGGGTGGTGCACGGGGTGGTGCACTGGCCCCCCCTTTGGGGGCACTGGGGGTCAAAATATCTGTGGCCCACTTGACCACAGTTGTAACAAGTGGGGGGCCCCCTGGGAACAGGCCTACCTGTTGGGGGCCCTGTCCTCCTTTCTTGGGGGGGCTGGGACACCACTGCTTGGTTCCCTGGGGGATTACTTTGGGGCCCTCGGTGGAACTCCCTCTGTTGACCCTTGTCCCCCACTCCTCTGCTGGGGACCCTGCCCACCTTTGGCGAAGTCTCCCACTGGACCCTTGCGGACCCGGGTGCTCACCCAGCGGTCCGCCTCCTCAGCAAGCTTTCTAGGGTTAGTCAGCTTGCAATCAATTAGGTGCTGGCGTAGCTCAGGAAAACAATTACTAGATAAATGCTCCCATGCAATCAAATCATAAAACTGAGCAAAAGTTTCTACTTTGCTACCTTTTACCCAGCGTTCCATGGCTCTGCAAAAAAAAAGACACATATTCAACCCACGTGGTACCCTCTAGCTTCTTGCAGACCCTAAACCTCTGCCTATACATCTCAGGTGTCAAACCATAGCGGGTCATCAACGCTTCCTTCATGTGGGCATAAACCATCCTACTTTCTGGGGGCAGGTCTAACAAGGTATCCCTCCCCTCACTCACAAAGCGTCCCCACAACCCCGCTCCCCAATCCTTCTCAGGGACCCGGTGGGACACCATGGCTAATTCATAAGCGGTAAACCATTGCCCAATATCTTCACTTTTGTGGAAATCCTTAATAACCTCCTTGGGTATATACACCCTACTCTCAGGGTGCACTACAGGTACGCTGCCACCAGAGGGGAGATTTCCATACTCTTAGCTTTAATCTCCAACTCCCTCAATACTCTCTCATGCTCAAGTTTCATTCTCATAATCTCAATTTCTAACTTCTTGTTCTCTAGGTCCCGGTGACCATCCATTTTAAGCTTAGCCATCTCCATATTATGCCGCCTATCTCTCTCCCTGTCCTCCAGCTCTTCTGGGGACAGACCCTTAGCGGACACACTAGAGCCCGGGTTGGAAATGGCTTTATCTCCTACTAAGTCTACTACATCGCCCTGCTGCTCTCCTGCATTCTCTCCCACCTCCACAAGCTCTCCTATATCCTTAAGGCATCCCTGGCTTCTAGCCAGGCCTTCAGCGCCTTGTAATACTCCTCCCTTCTAGTGAGACCTGTGATAGGGACTGTAAATTGCTTGCAAAAATATTTGAGCTGCTTGGCATTGTAGGTTTCTATTTTCTCTTCTTCCCAGGAGAGATCCTCTGAGGCATTGGATCTGGGCTTGTCCATTGTAGCAATAACTGGCAATATCAATAAAGGATAGAAGAAAACTTCTCAAGAAAATATATGCGGGTGAAAAATCACCGGCGATATCAATCACAATATAGGATCCAAGAAACTCTCACAAATGTGTGCGGGTGAAAAATCACCGGCAATATCAATCACAATATAGGATCCAAAAACTCTCAGAAAATGTGTGCGGGTGAAAAATCACCGGCAATATCAATCACAATATTGGATCCCAAAAAAACTCTCAAAAAAAATGTATGCGGTACGTTATGGTCTGCACTCACTAGTAGTGTACACTATAATTACTGTATGCGATCATAAATGCAAGTCCAGATCCTCACCGCTGACCACCAATGTTAGAAATGGGGGTCTCTAGTTGGCAATGGCTGGCCACTGTCCAAGTAGGGACCCTTCTTCCTAAGTCAGAGTAAGAGGGCTACCCTCCTTGATACCCCTGCTCAACCCTGTGGTAACGTAGCACGAGCAGGTAGGCTTATCTCAGAGGCAGGGTGTGAAGCATTTATGACCATACACAGTAACACAGTGAGGAACACTACAAAGGGACACCACACAAGTAGTTATAAAAAATAAGTATCTTTATATAAAGGCAGATTTATCACAAGACCAATAACTGTAAAAGCCACAATACTGTCAAAAATAGGATAGCTGTTGAAGGGCTGTCAAAAATAGTTCAAAGGTTGCAAAAATAAGGTTCAAGTTCAAAGCAGTGGTCTCTGCGACCCTTTCTCTCACAAAGTACCTGGGTTTAGTAGCAAAACCAACAAAATGTCGCAAATAAGCTGTAGCGATGATTCTCGGCACGCGAGGCCGGCGATGCGTTGAAATCCTGGCCGCAAGGGAGGATGATGCGCCGATCTGCGTGATGCGTGCGGAGACGATGCGACAAACTTCTGCACGCTGGACCGCCGATGCGATGACTTTCTTGCCGCGTGGGAGAAGTTGATGCGGCGATCCTGTTGCGCTGTGCGATCGTGTTGCGATGCGATGACAAGACGCTCCGCGAGGGAGCGACGAAATTCGGTGCGATGCGATCAAAGTGGCGGACGCACGGCGTCCGCAATGCGATGTCTCGAAGCGATGATTTCTTTAAGGGTTGCGAGTGCGCGGCGACTGCAGCGCGAAGATTTTCCCAGCGCGTCTCGGCTGCAGCGGCTCGCAAAGGGGCGTCAGCGATGGTTTCGTGTTGAGAGCCCTCGGCGGCAGCAGCGCGATGATTTTCCCAGGGCTCTCAACTGCAGCGGCTCACAAAGATGCGTTAGCGTCGATTTCCCACACTCTCTTCTCTGATGCAAACTAGAGGCCCTGGAACTCACAGGAGCCTCATCAGCAGATAGCAGTCCTCGCAGGGAGGAAGCAGGAGGTTGGTGGTGGAGTCTGATGTGCCTGAGACTCCAGCAGGAGGCTAGCTCTTTTCCTAGCCCTTGGGTGATTGCTTGTACAAAAATAAAAGTTCTCTCAAGAGTTCCTTTTCCTCTTCTTCAAGGTCCAGTGGTCACTCCTGCAGGCCAGTGCAAGAAACAACACACAAGCACAGGGACAGTCACTTCCTGCAGATTCCTCCAGTGGCACGGACAGAGTTTCCTCTCCAGATCCAAACACTATACAAATTGTAGGGGTTTGAGCACAGATATTTATACCCCAAAAGTCTTTGTTCTCAGAAGCTACAAGTCACTGAACCTAGCCAGAACCAGTTCTGCTCAGACCTGGAGCACTTTGTTTACCAGGCTGCAGCCTTCCTTTCAGAAAGAGGGGGTCTGCTAGCAGACACACAGTAGGAGGTGGAGCCAGCATTCACCTTGCCGGGCACAGCCCTATTCAGATCAAGGAGCCACCCCTCCCCACACTCTAAATCAGTGGTCTTCAAACTTTTTGATGTCGAGACCCCCTTGTCAAACCTTTTTAGGCGTAAGGACCCCTTCTGACAAAATTTTCTAGAAACTGGTTCTCCTCATCATCAACATCTATCGACAACCATAAATGCCTGTTAGACCTGGCATCTTTTGCCATGTTTCCCCTGTCTTTTTCCTTTCTGACCTCCTAGTTTTGACTCGGTTTTTGCTGGTTCAGTGTCTCTGCGCACTTTCTCACCGCTGTTCAGTGTTAAAGTGCAAGTGCTCCTATTGTAAATTGTATTATGGATTGGTGTTTCCATGATTGGCATGTTTGACTTACTAGTAAGTCCCTAGTAAAGTGCACTGAGGGTGCCATGGCCTGTAAATCAAATGCTGCTGGTGGGCCTGCAGTACTGATTGTGCCACTCACCCATGCAGCCCTGAAAAGGGTTATCAGACCTGCCACTGCAGTGTCTGTGCGGTTTGTAGCTGCAATGTCGACCTGGCAAGTGCACCCACTTGCCAAGCCCTAATCTTCACTTTTCTTACATGTAAGTCACCCCTAAGGTAGGCCCAAGGTACCCCTGTGGGCAGGGTGCCGTGTATATTAAAGGTAGGACATGTACTGGTGTGTGTGACATGTCCTTGTAGTGAATTACAGTGCGTTTCATTTTTCACTATGGAAAGGCTATCTGTCCCATAGGATAGAATGGGAGTTTACTTATAACATCTTATAAGCATATCTTCCCATTGGGATAAGATAGAGAAATTGGGTTTAGCATGCCTGAACTCAGAATATAAAAATGCATCTTTTAGTAAAGATGATTTTTATGTTCTGTGTTTGAAAATACCACTTTTAGAAAGTAGGTATTTTCTTGCTTAGCCATCATGTGTGCCTCTGCTGGGTTTGTGGATTGACTGTCTGGCTTTGGAGTGACAGGAGCTGGGGATGTGCATTCTCATCAGACAGCCACTGGGGGGGGGTCAAGGTGTGTCCTGCCTTTCCTGGATGAGTCAGGGCTGGGCTGAATAGACATGGGCTGTATTTATAGTAGTGGGAGGAGATTTCCTTGCACCTGAATGGGCCTGGTCTGCCTTGGACAATGCTGTCTCCACCTCCTGCCAGGAAGCTGGGCCAGAGAGGATGGAACTGGTTTGGGCTGGGCACAGGCACTCTCTGCCCAAAAGCACAAAGAGAAACTGAGCATAAATATTGGGGTCCAGACCCTAGAACTTTAGAACTCGCTGGATTCAAGGAACCTGCCAAGAAGAAGAGCTGGAAGAACTGCCAAGAGGAGTGAAACTTTGCTGTGTTGTTACTTTGTTGGTTTGGCCTGCAGTTGCTGCTTCTGCCTTGGGCAGTGAAAGGACTGGACTGAACTTTCTTTACTTGTTGCCTCCTGTTCTGAAGTCTCAGGGACCACAAAGACTTCACTGACCTCTGGGTACCGCCTCTGGAACCGTGGTTTCAGTTGCCACAGAGGGGGGAAAGAAACCGACTCCGTCACTGATTCTGCCGTTGGCTCCGTGCCCTGAAGGCACCGCAGAGGGCACCGCTGCATCTCGCACCGCAACCCTGGTCTCACTGATGACGGCCGCCGAGCTGCTGCTTGCACCGTGACCTGTGGGCACCGCACTCCGCACCACATCGCTTCACTTCGCCGCCCTGGTCTCACCGACGCCATCACTGACTTCGACAACCGTGACCGCACCGTGGCTTGGGGGCACTGCTCGTAAGTCTTGGGACACACTGCT
Source organism: Calotriton arnoldi (assembly GCA_963921515.1). Lineage (NCBI taxonomy): Eukaryota > Metazoa > Chordata > Amphibia > Caudata > Salamandridae > Calotriton > Calotriton arnoldi. The sequence continues at coordinate 1,687,516 of CAWUFW010002334.1, forward strand.
CCGTCCCACACCGCAGTCCGGACCGACCGACACCAGCTCCCCGCAAAGTGCATATTTTTAAGTACTGTAGGTTGGATTTTTATCGTTTTAGTCTTGTTTTGAATATATAAAGTATTGGATATTTTTCTAAACTGGTGTGGTGTCCTTTTGTAGTGTTTTCAGTGTATTGCTGTTGGTTATGTGCAAATCCTTTACACACTGCCTCTGAAATAAGCCTGACTGCTCGTGCCAAGCTACCAAGGTGGTGAGCAGGGGTTATTTCAGTAGTGTATCCCTCTTACCCTGACTAGAAGGAAGGGTCCCTACTTGGAGAAAGGTGCAAACCATTGCCAACTAGAGACCCTCATTTCTAACAGCCCCCAATTACAACAGCAAATAGTTTTACCGGTGGGGAACTGACATTAAACAGTGTTTAGCAAACCAAAGGTCATTAAGCGTAGGGGTGTAGCCAAAGAGGTAGCTAAAAAAAAAGGGCCTCATTTATGAGGAATTGGCGTAGGGCAGCGCTGCAAGTCTTCTTGCGGCGCTGCCCTATGCCAATGTGAAAGGGCAGGAATGCACTGTAATGATGAAATACTGTGCATTCCAGTCCTTTTCCCTTCACAAATTGCTGCCTAGCACCAACGTAGGCAGAATTGTTTTTGTACGGGAAGAGGCACCTTCCTTCACCAAAACAATCCTGAGGAGTGTTTTCCTATTTCTATGAGAGCTGCAGAATACAGCACACATGGAAAGAGGAAAGAAAACATTTCTCCTCATTACGCCTCCACTGGAGAGGCGTCAATTTTTGGAGCGGCCCCAGGTTTACGTAATTTTGTAAATATGGGGCAGCATCAAATCCATGGGCTTTGCATGGGAACCCCACGCAAAGCCCATGGAACTACCTCGTTGATGCAGAGTAAGGCAACGCAGTGATATGCGCTGCTATGTCTTACTCCATATCTATGAGGCAATGCAAAGCCATGCAGGGTGACTTTGCACTGCCTCATAGGTATGGTTGAGATGCTTGCGCCACCGGAGCATCAAAAAAAGTGATGCTCTGGCGATGCAAGCCTCTCATAAATAAGCCCAAAATATTCTGTACGTTTTTTTAGGTCTTTCACCTTCAGGTATCTACATATAAAATAATGGGCAGCGTAAATGATAAATAAATAAAAAAAAGTTATTGCTCAGTGGGAAATGCACTGTAGTACATTAAAAAACCTCTATTAGTTAATGCACTGCCGAGGTCTGTGTGTAACCAGAGAACCACAGAATTAAATCTTGATTGGTGCAGTGGAGAATAGTGATGTGTATTTTTAGTGCTACGAAGTCACAGCCTGTGACGGAAAGCACTGTGAATATGTAAGTCAATTTTCTATACTTGCATTACACACAGGGTAAGATAGAATGCTGCAAAATGTGTGAATAGTTTTACAGTAAAATGGTGCTTTCAAAATGCAGGTTTTAATAATACCAGAGCGTATGTAATGCAGTTTTCTTTTTTAGGTCGAGCCTCGAGTAGCGCGCAAGCGCTGCTAGAGGCGAAGACTTTTAGTAAGTGACTTTCAGAAGCAGTCCAAACACTCGTGCGTCGTGGCTGGCCTTTTGGGATGGGTACGCGCGGCAAACGTGTTTCCAATTATCGTGCCCAGACGCGTGCGCGATAATTGTAAACACATGCCGGCAAAAGGCCATGACGCACGAGCGTCTGGTCAGCTGAGCAGGCTGCCGCGCTCCCTCCTCCCCCCCCCCTCCGCTCCTCTGTGGTGCGCGCGCACCACTGTATATTTTTTTTTTAAACCGCGCGGCCGCCATTTCTTTTTATAATTACAGCCGTGTGAAAGTGTGCGCCATCTGTCACCTGTGCCGGCCGGGTCTATCTATATATGACGATCTATCCGGTCAAGGGGTCCGTGTCTTATTAGTATTAATAGCATCGCTTTCCGAGTGTAAATTGATTTTCTGTGATTCATATGGCCACCATGCTGCTAAGGGTGGACGTGCAGTGCACCCTGCCACAGAGACTGGGCACCTTCGTTGCTTAGAACGGGCTCCGGAAGTGAGCGCCCTGTGGCGAATAGTGCAATGGAACACGAGCACTGACTGAGGCACAATTTTTAATATGATTTCTGAGATTAATTTATACGATGGTTATAATATCACCTCAAGCTCTCTGGTAGGGAAATCCGATAAGATCAGAATGTTCCCTGCGAATGGAGCTGTAAAAGAGAAGGGGGACGGGGACTGGTGAGGGCGGGGCGCAAAAACACAATAAACGCGCTCCGAAATGAAAACTGGGAACCGGGGCACTTTGCTCTGAAACTGCTGTGTTAGTAATCACTTTGATGAAATGACAAATCTTTCCCACAGGAGCCGCGAATTCTAATAAACATGCACTAACTGATGCAATTTCAGGCAAGCACTGACCTCTATCTGTGGGAATATTTATTTTTGTACGAGAGCAGTTGCAAGGTAGGCGGTGCTATCCGGAGCAGCGGATATGGCACATACACACAGAGGCACGCTCCTCCCGCACCCTCACACACACATACAGTCATGTAAGCATGCAGTTATGAACAGGCACAATAGATGTAAAATTATACCTTGCCGTTTAAAATTACTGGGACCCAATGAAGTCATGTTATGTGGAAGCAGAGTCGTAATAACCCTACATTCCCCCATTTATTACTAGTGCACCGGTCGTATCCCAGGTCATGGCACCCCTGAACATTCGAGTACTAAGTGTTGATTTACTCACACATTGCGTTTCAGTGGCTTTGCAGATTAAATCAACCCCACTAACACTCATGAGGCCTAGTCAATGTGAGTTTTTGTCACTGTATGGGTTTAACCCTCTGTGACATGGTTCTGGTAATGACCACTATACATACAAGCATTTGCAATGCAATAGGTCTCGCATTTGCGAGATTTTGAGCTATTGGGATTTTAAATTACAATGCCTTTTATTTGTGTGTTGGTTTTTTAAACAAATAAAAGGAATTGTCATTTACAAGACCAATAGCTTAAACTCTAAAAAATGCGAGACCTATTGCATTGCAAATGCTTGTTTACATAACTGTCCCTTCAACACCTCTTTAGGGGCATTAAGGGCTGTGTAAATGCAGTTAAAATTAAAAGCAAGAGCTTCCCAGCCCAGTAGTTAACTGTTTGCACTTCCATTAAAAAAACACACATCTTTGTCTTCACAAAGAGCCAGAACTGCTCCCAAGCATCCTTTACACTTGAAGATTACCAGATAAGGCACATTTGCCTTTCATTCAGGCAAGCAGCTGATAACGATCTCAATTAGCCGTCCCAGGGCGGCTGTCTTTTTACAGGGACAAGTGAAGCTGGGGAATCTGTGACCCCCTTCCTAGGACTCCACGACCCCCCTGGGGGTCGCGCCCCACAGTTTGAAGACCTCTGCTCTAAATGCAGATCTCTCTATTCAACCCAGGTCTGACTCAGCCTGCCCTGCCCCTCTAAAACCAGACAGCCAATACACATAACAGCAGAGCACACTGGAAGGCTTAGGCAAGAAAATACCTACTTTCTAAAAGTGGTATTTTCAAACACAGAATATAAAAATAAACTTCACTAAAAGATGTATTTTAATATTCTGAGCTCAGGCATACTAAATTCGTTTTTCTACCAGGTTCCTGGGGTCAGTTAGGACTATAGAATGTAATAGTCAAACTGCCCATTCTAGCCTATGAGGAACAGGTAGCCTTACAGTAGTGAAAAACTAAATAGGGCATAATTCACTACCAGGACATGCTACACACACCAAGGCATGTCCTACCTTACACATACAATGCACCCTACCATAGGGGTGACTTACAGGATGCCAAGGGAAGGTCCAGGGGCTGGGAAGTGGGTGCACTTCACAGCCAAGATGGCAGTTCTGGACTGCACACAGACACTGCAGTGGCAGGTCTGGAGACACACTTTACAAGCTGCTTCTGTGGGTGGCACACATCAGTGCTGCAGGCCCACCAGCAGCATTTGGTTTACCAGCCCTGGGCACACATAGGCCACACTACTAGGGACTAACAGGTAAACCAAATAAGCCAATCAGGGATATACCAATTCACATAGACATATTTACACAGGGAGCATTCGCGCTGTGACACTGAATGGCAGAGGCACAGCGCCCAGAGCATCTAAAACCAGTAAAACAGAGGAGACAACAGCGAAAAATGGAAGGGAGACCCACGCCAATGGTGCCAGGTCTAAAATATATATATATATATATATATATATATATATATATATATATATATATATATATATATATATATATGTAAAGGTGAAGATTCTTTCCTATTTATTGGGTGAGGATTGGGGGGTTATGAGTATTTTGACAAAGGGAGTCATCTTACGGATTCTTTCTTACAGGTCTCCTTCCCCGCTCTTCCCTCCCTTAAACCCTTTCCCCCACCTGGCCACGCCAACAGTCTGTGTCAAAACAGCAGTAAACTTGCTGCTGCCTGGAGGTGGACCTCTAACATTGAGCACGCTCCGAGGACACACATGCCGTGACTGAATAGCAAGCCCACGATTAATAAAATCCTCCCAGCTTGCTCGATCTTAGAATGGCTACCTTAGATGATATCCTTAAGGCACTAGGACAAGTACTACAAGAGTTAGTAGATTCCAAGGTCCATACTGCAGCTCTAGCTGATAAGGTTTCTCAACTACAACAGACAATGGATGCGCGGTGAGTCTCTGATAGGAATCCCTTTGATGATCTGTTAGGAAAATATCCCAGTGTAGTGCACACAACGGGGCAAGGGGCTCCACTGGGGGAGCTTCACCTCCTAGCTGTAATGGTCCCGCCTCAAATACCCTTAGCAGCCCCAGAATGCTTCTCAGGGGATCCCACTAAAGTACAGATTTTTCTCACTCAAATTGAACTCCATTTTACATACAGACCGACTTCATTTCCAGATGCTCAATCACGAGTAGCATTTTTAATATCATATTTAGTGGGGGATGCAGCAGCATTGGCGGTTCCATTAGTTAGAGGAGATAATAACATTTTGTATAACTGGAAGGCCTATGTTCGTGAATTTGAGAAGGTTTTTGATAGACGAACAGCTACCCTATCAGCAGATAGAGAACTGTTTGAATTGAAACAGTGGCATCGAGACCTCGTAACCTATTTGACTCACTTTAATCGATTAGTGGCTGAGCATCTTGGCCTAAAGAGAAACTATCAGTAGTGTACTATCAAGCTCTTCGATAGGAGTTAAAGGACATAATAGAGCAAATAGATCCCCAACCACAAGACTGTGCTGCCTTAATCAATCTGTCTCTACGATTAAACCATCGTTTAATGGAGCAAAAAGGTGACAGTCGTCACAGTGATCGAGCAGGATTCAGAGTTGATCGGCCAAAAGTGTTCTCGCAGACTCATGCTCCAGACACCCATTATGAACTGATGGAAATAGGCTCTGAACGTCCAGCATTAACCAAAGAAGAAAAAGAGCTTCGACGTCGAAACGGGCTGTGCCTATATTGTGGGAAAAAGGGACACTTTGTTAAAAAGTGTCCGACAAAGCCAAAGGGAAAAACCTTTTTCCCCATCAATGAAAACTCTCAACACAACCGATAGCGAGACGGAAAACTAAAAGACTCAAAAGATGAGAAGGGATCTTTTGAGTGCATGGCAAATCCCCTCCTTAAATACTGCTGTGTGTAAATATGGAACCCATCTCATGTTACACATGATTTTGACAATCTCACCAAATCTTAAACATCCAATCAATGTCCTAATAGACTCAGGAGCCACCGGAAATTTTGTAGATGCTATGATGGCACAAAGATTAAGTCTCCCTATTGTACAAAAAAAGAAAACTGAGATTGTTCAGACGGTAGATGGACGAGCATTAACATCAGGACCTATTACTAGACAAACCACCGACTTACTGTTAGAACGGAGTGTGGCAGGCATGATACATGCTGAATACATATAATTTAATATGATCAGTGCTCTTCAGTACGGTTTTATTTTAGGTATGCCTTGGTTACAGTTCCACAATCCACAAATAGACTGGGTTAAGAAAGAAATTGTAGAACTATCTTCATAATGTAAAGAGCACTGTGTCTTACTCCATCCAGAAGACCAGAAACATGTAGTAGCTACTGCTGAAGAAAAATAAACAATTTTGCCTCCACAATATGCAGTTTCAGGATGTTTAATGAAAAACAAGTAGAGGTTTTACCACCACACTGTCCATATGACTGCCAAATCGAGTTGATACCTGGTGCTGTGGTTCCGAATTGTCGTATCTATTCATTATTAGAGAAAGAAAACACTCCTGTAAAAGAATATTTGGAGAAATATCTTGCAAACTGTTTTATTAGACCTTCTAAGTCTCCAGCTGCTTCTCCTTTATTTTTCGTCCCAAAAGCGAATGGCGAACTTCACACCTGCATTGACTTTAGAGCATTAAATAATATCACGGTAAAAAACAAGTATCCACTTCCACTCATTCCGGTACTCCTAGATCAAGTGAAGCTAGCTGTGATCTATTCAAAGTTAGACTTAAAAGGAGCCTACCATCTCATACGCATGCGTGAAGGCGATGAGTGGAAAACTGCATTCAAGACGAGATACGGTCTGTTTGAATACTCAGTAATGCCTTTGGTCTATGCAACGCCCCAGCAGCGTTTCAATTCCTCGTAAATGATATTCTCAGAGAGTTCTTGGATAAATTTGTCATTGTCTATATAGACGATATCTTGATCTATTCAAACTCTCAAACACTTCATGTACAGCATGTGACTCATTTTAAAAACCTTACAGACACATGGACTTTATTGTAAATTAAGCAAATGTGATTTTCATATAACTCAAGTGGAATTCCTTGGAGTGATTCTATCTCCAGGTGGCTTTCAAATGGCAGAACGAAAGATACAAGCAGTGCTTGATTGGCCAATCCCAAAAACCGTGTGGGATATACAATGTTTTCTGGGGTTCGCCAATTTCTATCAACGGTTTATTGACCATTTTTCTCAAGTAGTAGCTTCTATTACTCGGCTGTTGCGCAAAAATGTATCATTCAACTGGGGGCCGGAAGCTCAACAAGCATTTGATCATTTAAAACAGGCCTTTACATCAGCACCGGTTTTAGTCCATCCATACCCAGAAAAACCATTTATAATTGAAACCAATGCATCAGAAATCGCAGTAGGGGCTATCCTGTCGCAAAGAAATACCAACACGGGTGAATTGCATCCCATTGCATACATGTTAAAACGCCTCTCACCCGCAGAAAGAAATTACACCATAGCTGAAAAGGAACTCTTAGCCATACAAGAGGCATTCAAAGAATGGAGACATTACGTAATAGGTGCTAAGCATACCGTAACAGTATTCACAGATCATCGCAACTTACAATTTATGAAAACTGCACGAGTGTTAACACCACGATGGATGATCTTTTCTGAATACGATTTTATTGTGACTTTTCGCCCAGGAGTGGACAATAAAAAAGCGGATGCTTTAACAAGACAAGACTCTATTTTATTACCTTCCACAGAAACGAAACAAGCCATTATAGACCCAGTTAAGGTTTTGAATATTGTTTCTACAGAGGATTTTTTAGATTCCGTGTAAGAACATTTCCCGATACAAGACTGGAAAACTTGGATTAGTCAGGCCTCTAACAGACAAATTATACAAGATCTACCATTTCATGACTCTGCCTTATTCCTTCCTACAGAAACCCTATGTGAAACAGTTTTTGAATGGCATCACAATTATCCTTGTGCTGGACATTCAGGTAGACTAAGAACAATGAAAGCCATACAACGAAATTTTGGGTGGCACACTATGACATCTGATATCAGTGGCTGGGTTAAACAATGTGAAACTTGTGCCAAGAATAAAATTGATCATGGCAAACCAAAAGGTCTATTACTGCCCTTACCGATACCACAAAGACCCTGGGAACATTGTTCACTCGATTTCATCACTGATCTACCAAATGATCAAGGATACACATGCATTCTTGTAGTGATAGACAGTTTTTCCAAATTAGGACATTTTTTTGCATGTAAAAAACTCCCGACATCTGGAGAACTGACTTATTTACTTTTGATGAATATTGTTCGTTTACATGGGATACCGAACAAAATTATATCAGACCACATTCCTCAATTCACAGCCAAATTTTGGTCACAATGGTGCAAAGCTTTGCAAATAACACCAGCACTCTACAAGTCATCATCCACAGACGGATGGTCAAACTGAGCGATTGAACCGGACATTGAAACAATACCTCCACTGTTATGCCGCATCTGCAAAAGAATCCTGGGTCCAACTCCTCTGGTTAGCGGAAATAGCCTATAATTCTGCGCATCACTCTTCCATACAAACATCACCGTTTTACCGTACTTATGGTTTTTATCCCAATTATTTACCAATCCAACTTCCTAAGGAGCAAAATAACATACCAACCGTAACTGAAGGTGTTAAAAACATTTTGAAAACACATTCTCAAATCATGCAACATTTGGATATAGCAAAGGCAAATTACAAGAAAATAGAAGATAAACGACAAACACCTGGTCCTGTTTATCATATAGGAGACAAAGTCTAGTTATCTACAAAAAAACATTGTTTAGAGATAAAAAGACATTTCATCCAAAAGACATTGGACCATACACAATTCTTCGCCAAATTAATCCTGTGACATACAGACTCAGTCTTCCGCCACATATGAAAATTCATCCTGTCTTTCATATTTCTTATTGAAACCTGTAGAACAACACTGTTCACCTCACCCTGGTCCACTCCTAGTACGCGGACAGGAGGAATTCGAAGTACAACCCATTCTGGATTCTCGTCGACGTGGTAACCAGCTATGGTACTTGATCTCCTGGAAAGGGTATGGCCCAGAAATATGACTCATGGGAACCAGCAGCTAACGTTCATGCACCACGTTTGGTGCGTAAATTCTAGGACTTCTTCCCTCATAAACCTGCCCCTAGAGACCGCTTGGAGGGGGGGGGGGGGGAGTACTGTCATGATTACGGGCTGCGGCTCTAGGGGCACCACCATTTCATTGCAGACTGGTGGTTTCATGACTTGTAAATGCAGAAAAAGCCTCTGCGGAAAATTCCATCCTCCCTGTCATACTGCACCATATTGGTGGTATTGTCCACTACGATCTATGTAATTGTGTTTACTCCCTTTAGGTTCCACACAATATCAGAACTTGTGTTTGTTTCCTTTTCTTTGCTTGTCTAACTCTTCTTTTTATTATGCCCCAATGAGTTCGTTTCACAGGAAAAGAAGCACAATATAAATGGTAATCGCGATTGCAGGAAATGGTTCTGCATGGTTAACTGTCACCGGCAGATACAGCATGCACAGGAACGTGATGGCAGGCTCAGGAGAGGCTCTGCTATAACAAGCATTTGCAATGCAATCGGTCTAGCCTTTGGGACCTTATAGGTATTTAGTTATGTAGCACATTAGCCTGGGTCCTGAAACATCTACTGTTCTTTATCATGGAGGGAAAGTAAGCACCAAACTGCGTGACACGCCAGGTATGGGAACACATGGAGAGAAATATTGCCTTTCAGCGGAAAATGGTATAGTCCAAAGCTCTGTTTTTAATATAAAATCAGGGCCTTCGGTGGTCATATAACTGAAAATTCAAGATTTGAAAAACATTATTGTCTACGGGTGCTCGTGGAAGACAATTTCTATGGACTGGAATCTAGAGAATGCTAAAGTGATTCTGGTATTTTACTGACCTCTGCTGGTCGTTTTCTATCAAGAAAGTTAAATAGAGGCAGTTGCCAGAAAAATAGAAAAAAGAAAGTCCCTTAGTAGAAAGCAATTCTTGTATTTTACTGACCTCTGCTGGTCGTTTTCTATCAAGACAGTTAAATAGAGGCAGTTGAACAGAAAAAAAAGTCCCTGAGCGGAAGCACACCAGTCCTAAGGCTGATCTCCAGAGCCCACAAAGTACATATAAGTATATACTAAAGTATATAAGTATATACTAAAGTATATACAAGAGGTCTTGAATGCTCGACCTAAAAACTAGCTCTGTCCATTACCACGTGCTTGCTATTCAGACAGCCGGCCGAGCGGACATGATATGGATTTCCTCTGCTTGTGCCTGTGTTTGGATTTTCGAGTACGCAGAGAAGAGCAGGGGTGCCATCTGGTGGATGGAGAAGCAAGAAGACTGTACTGCTTAGAATTGAAATCGGACTGATCTCTGCAGTAAGAGAGTGTTAGAAATGGGGGTTTCTAGTTGGCAATGGCTGGCCACTGTCCAAGTAGGGACCCTTCTTCCTAAGTCAGAGTGAGAGGGCTACACCCTTTGATAACCCCTGCTCAACCCTGTGGTAACGTAGCACGAGCAGATAGGCTTATCTCAGAGGCAGTGTGTGAAGCATTTATGACCATACACAGTAACACAGTGAGGAACACTACAAAGGGACACCACACAAGTAGTTATCAAAAATAAGTATCTTTATATATAGACTTAACACAAGACCAATAACGATAAAAAGCCACAATACTGTAAAATAGGATTACTCTTGAAATGCTGCAAAAATAGTTCAAAGTGTGCCAAGAGGAGTTCAGTTCAAAGCAGTGGTCTCTGCGACCCTTTTACTTACAAAGTACCTGGATTTCGTAGCAAAACCAACAAATTGTCGCAAAGAAGCTGTAGCGATGATTTTCTGCACGCGAGGCCGGCGATGCGATAAATCCTTGCCGCGAGGGAGGATGATGCGCCGATCTGCTGATGCGTGCGGAGACGATGCGACAAACTTCTGCACGCTAGGCCGTTGCTGCGATGACTCCTTGCCGTGAGGGAGGAGGCGATGCGACGATCCTGTTGCGTGTGCGATCAGGTTGCGATGCGAAGAAATGGCGCTCCGCGAGGGAGCGACGATCCTGATGCGATGCGATGAGAATGGCGGACGCCCGGCGTCCGCGCTGCGATGTCGTGAAGCGATGATCTCGGTGCGATGATCTCTTGGAGTTAGCGAGCACTTGGAAGCCCGCAAACATGCGATGCGATGATCTTTGGAGTTAGCGAGCACTTGGCGGCCCGCAAACGGGCGATGGGTCGATCTTTGGTTGCGAGCACTCAGCGGCAGCAGCGCGATGATTTTCCGGGCGCTTTCGGCTGCGGCGGCTCGCAAACGTGCGTTAGCGACGATTTCAGCACTCTCTTCTCTGTAGTAGAACTAGAGGCCCTGGAACTCACAGGAGCCTCACCTGCAGATAGAAATCCTCGCTGGGAGGAATCAGGAGGCTGGTGGTGAAGTCTGATGTGCCTGAGACTTCAACAGGAGGCTAGCTCTCTCCTAGCCCTTGGGTGATTGCTTTAGCAAGATTAATAAAAGTTCTCTCAAAGTCCTTTTCCGTCTTCTTCCAAGTCCAATGGTAACCACTGCAGGCCAATCCAAGAAACAGCACACAAGCACAAGGATAGTCACCTCCTGCAGATTCCTTCAGTTACACGGACAGAGGTTCGTCTTGATGTCCAGGAGCAATACCATTTGTAGGGGTTTCAGCACAGATATTTATACCCCAAAAGTCTTTGTTCTCAAAAGCTACAAGTCACTGAGCCTAGCCAGAACCAGTTCTGTTCAGTCCTGGAGCACTTTGTTTACCAGGCTGCATCCTTCCTTTCAGGAAGAGGGGGTCTGCTATCAGACGCACAGTAGGAGGTGGAGCCATCATTCACCTTGCCAGGCACAGCCCTATTCAAGTCAAGGAGCTACCCCTCCCCATACTCCAAACGCAGATCTCTCTATTCAACCCAGGTCTGGCTCAGCCTGCCCTGTCCCTCCAAAACCAGACAGCCAATACACATAACAGCAGAGCACACTGGAAGGCTTAGGCAAGAAAATACCTACTTTCTAAAAGTGGTATTTTCAAACACAGAATATAAAAATAAACTTTACTAAAAGATGTATTTTAATATTCTGAGCTCAGGCATACTAAATTCGTTTTTCTACCATGTTCCTGGGGTCAGTTAGGACTATAGAATGTAATAGTCACAACTGCCCATTCTGGCCTATGGGGAACAGGTAGCCTTACAGTAGTGAAAAACGAAATTGGGTGTAATTCACTACCAGGACATGCTACACACACCAAGGCATGTCCTACCTTACACATACAATGCACCCTGCCATAGGGGTGACTTACATGATGCCAAGGGAAGGTTCAGGGGCTGGGAAGTGGGTGCACTTCACAGCCAAGATGGCAGTTCTGGACTGCACACAGACTCTGCAGTGGCAGGTCTGAGACACACTTTACAAGCTGCTTCTGTGGGTGGCGCAAACCAGCGCTGCAGGCCCACCAGCAGCATTTGGTTTACCAGCCCTGGGCACACACAGGCCACGCTACTAGGGACTAACAGGTAAACCAAATAAGCCAATCATGGATATACCAATTCACATGTCATATTTACACAGGGAGCATTCGCGCTGTGGCACTGAAGGGCAGTGGCACAGCGCCCAGAGCATCTAACACCAGCAAAAACAGAGGAGACAACAGCGAAAAATGGAAGGGAGACCCACGCCAATGGTGCCAGGTCTAACACGTGTCCCCTCCAGCTGAAATGTGGGGAGAACTACCCATCCCCTTGGGAGTTCTCATCACTAAGGCGGAAAAATCTGGACAGACCATCAGCATTGGCGTGTTCTGTACCAGGGCGGTGTTCCACCGTGAAGTCCATACCCTGTAGGGAAATGGACCACCTCAACAACTTGGGATTCTCACCCCTCATCTGCATCAACCATCTGAGGGGCCTGTGGTCTGTCTGAACCCGGAAGTGAGTCCCAAACAGGTATGGTCTCAGCTTCTTCAGTGCCCAGACCACAGCAAATGCCTCACGCTCAATTGCACTCCACCTCTGTTCCCGTGGAAGTAACCTCCTACTGATGAAGGCTACAGGTTGGTCTAGTCCCTCCTCATTTATCTGTGACAGAACGGCCCCCACCCCATGCTCTGAAGCGTCTGTCTGGACAATAAATTCCTTAGCAAAATTGGGCGCCTGGAGTACGGGTGCTGTACACATGGCAGTCTTGAGGGCATCAAAAGCTTTCTGACAGGTGTCAGTCCAGTTCACAATCTTTGGCTGCTTTTGGAAGTCAGCTCAGTCAAGGGTGCAACAATGTTGCCATACCCCTTGACAAACCTCCTGTAGTAACCCGTGAGTCCTAAGAAGGCCCTCACCTGGGTCTGGGTCCTTGGGGGCTCCCAAGCCAGGATGGTTTCAATCTTGGGCTGCAGGGGCGCCACTTGGCCACTCCCCACCTGGTGTCCCAAGTACACCACAGAACCCTGCCCAATCTGGCACTTACTGGCCTTGATTGTGAGGCCTGCTCTGCGCAGCGCCATCAACACTTCCCAGAGGTGGCGCAAGTGGTCCTCCCAGGAGGAACTAAACACTGCAATGTCATCCAGGTAGGCGGCACTGAAATCCTCCAGCCCAACCAACACCTGGTTGACCAACCTCTGAAAGGTGGCAGGGGCATTCTTCATCCCAAAGGGCATCACACGGAACTGGTAGTGCCCATCTGGTGTGGAGAATGCTGACCTCTCCTTTGCCCCATCAGTTAAGGCGATCTGCCAGTACCCAGACGTCAGATCAAACGTGCTGAGGTACCGGGCAGCCCCTAGCCGATCTATGAGCTCATCAGCTCTGGGGATGGGGTGCGCGTCGGTCTTCGTGACCGAATTGAGACCTCGGTAGTCCACACAGAACCTAAGTTCAGGGGTGGCACCAGGCGCTGCAGCTTTTGGTACCAAAACCACGGGGCTGGACCAAGGGCTGCTAGAGGACTCAATCACCCCTAGGGCAAACATTTTGGAGACCTCCTCCTTAATGTAAGCCCTGACCCTGTCAGTCACTCTGTAAGCCTTGTGCTTGACAGGAGGACTGTCCCCGGTGTCCACCTCATGGACGCACCAATCAGTGACACCAGGCACCAGGGAGAACAAATCAGAAAATTGCCCCAACAGTTGGCGACAATCTCTCTGCTGCTCAGGGGTCAGTGTGGTGGAGAGGACCACACCCTCCACTGACCCATCCTTCTCTCCTGCACACAGGAGGTCAGGAAGAGGCTCACTCTCCTCCTCCATCCCAGCATCTGTGGCAAGAAGCATGCCCACTTCAGACCTCTCAAAGTGGGGCTTCAGGCGGTTCACATGCAGGACCCGCAAGGGGTTCCTGGGAGATTGAAAGTCCACCAAGTAGGTAACTGGACTTTTGCGCTCCACCACCTCAAATGGACCGGTCCACTTATCTTGGAGCGCACAAGGCTCCACTGGGGCCAGTACCCAAACCTTCTGACCAGGTTGAAATTCGACCAGAGTGGCATTCTGGTCGTGCCAACGTTTCATTTCCTCCTGGCTGGCTTCCAGATTTGCCTCAGCAATTTTTCTGAAACGCCGAGTCTGGTTCCTGAAGGCCAACATGTAGCTAAATACATCTTGGGGAGGTTTCCTGGGAGATTGCTCCCAGCCTTCCTTGACCAGACTCAGAGGCCCTCTTACCGGATGGCCATAGAGAAGTTCAAAGGGACTGAACCCTAAGGACTTCTGTGGCACCTCACGGTAGGCAAACAACAGGCATGGCAAGAGGACGTCCCACTTACGCCTCAGGGGCTCTTCTAGGCCCATGATCATGCCCTTCAAGGTCCGGTTGAACCTTTCAACCAGACCATTACCTTGGGGGTGGTAAGGAGTGGTGAACTTATAAGTTACCCCACACTCCTTCCACAGAGACTTCATGTACTGGGAGATGAAGTTGGTCCCCCTGTCAGACACCACCTCTCTGGGGAACCCCACACGGGAGAAAATCCCCATCAGTGCACGTCCCACCACGGGGGCCGTCACTGTCCTGAGCGGGATGGCTTCAGGGTACCGGGTGGCATGGTCCACCAAGACCAGGATGAACCTGTTGCCCATGGCTGTCTTGGGGTCCAGAGGCCCCACAATGTCAATGCCCACTCGCTCGAATGGGGTACTAACAACTGGAAAGGGCTGGAGTGGGGCCTTGATCTTCCCCCCACTCTTCCCACTTGCCTGGCAAGTCTCGCATGTTCTGCAATAAGTGTCTGAGCTCTTGCGCATCTGGGGCCAATAAAAGTGGGTGGCCAGCCTCTCAAAGGTCTTGGTCTGCCCCAGATGTCCTGCCAATGGAATGTCATGAGCCAACCCCAGTAGGAAGGCTCTGAAGCACTCGGGTACCACCAGCACACGGGCTGACCCCGGCTCAGCAGCCTTAGGCTCGCTATACAGGAGACTGTTCTCCCAATAAATCAGATGTGAACCAGACAGGTCACCTGCTGCCTGGGCTGCAGCCTGACGCCGCATACCCTCAAGAGAAGGGCAAACTCTTTGCTGCTCACAAAATTCCTCCCTGGTGGGTCCCCCTTCCTGCTGCCAATGGGTCAGCTCAGGCAGGTCCCCCAGTTCGGTGATCTGCTCCCCGGTAGGCTCCAGGGCATCCCCCTCAGGGTCTGCTCCCTCCTGGGCCGTGGGAACCAAGGGGGCCGGCTCCCGCGCCCCCTGCCCCTTCTCTCTAAGGCAGGGATCTGGGCCATACTCTCAGGCTCCAGGTCCTTCTCAACACCCTCCTTGGCTGCCATGGACCGAGTGGTAGCACACGCCCACTCAGGCAGACCCAACATCTCCAAGTGAGATCTCCTCTCCACCGTAGCCCACGGGGAGTTCTCTAAATCATTGCCCAACAGACAGTCTACAGGCATGGCGGGCCTCACAGCCACCTGAAGAGTTCCTGAGACCCCCCCACTCAAAGGGAACCTGAGCCACCTCACATTGGCTCTCTGAGTTGTCTGCGGACACTACTGGGTAGAATGCATGGGGGACAACCTGCTCTTTGGACACCAACCGGGAGCTGACAGCAGTTATACTGGCTCCTGTGTCTCTTAGAGCCTCCACCCTATGGCCATTGATGGTCACCCACTGCCTGTACTTTTTAGTGTTATCAGGCAGTGCAGGTTTAGGGACCATCTCAAAGTCTCCTAATGAGACAAGGGTTAACTCTACGGGATCCCACCCCTCTTGGGCACCCATCTCCTCCCCCCCAGGGCTACACTAGCAAGCTGGCGGGGTGGTGCACGGGGTGGTGCACTAGTATCCCTCTGAGGACACTGGGGATCATAGTATCTGTGGCCCACTTGACCACACTTATAACAAGTAAGGGGCCCCCTCTGAACAGGCCTACCTGTCGGGGGCACTGGCTTCTTCTCTTGGGGAGGCTGGGACACCACTGCTTGGTTCCCTTGGGAATTACTTTGGGGCCCTCTTTGGAACTCCCTCGGTTTACCCCTGTCCCCCCCACTTCTCTGCTGGGGACCCTGCCCACCTTTGGCGAAGTCTCCCACTGGACCCTTGCGAACCCGGGTGCTCACCCAGCGGTCCGCCTCCTCAGCAAGCTTCCTAGGGTTAGTCAGCTTGCAATCAATCAGGTGCTGGCGTAGCTCAGGAAAACAGTTACTAGATAAATGCTCCCATGCAATCAAATCATAAAGCTGCTCAAAAGTTTCTACTTTGCTACCTTTTACCCAGCGTTCCATTGCTCTGCAAAAAAAAGACACATATTCAACCCACGTGGTACCCTCTAGCTTCTTGCAGGTCCTAAACCTCTGCCTATACATCTCAGGGGTCAAACCATAGCGGGTCATCAAAGCTTCCTTCATGTGGCCATAAACCATTCGACTTTCTGGGGGCAGGTCCAACAAGGTATCCCTCCCCTCACTCACAAAGCGTCCCCACAACCCCGCTCCCCAATCCTTCTCAGGGACCCGGTGGGACACCATGGCTAATTCATAAGCTGCAAACCATTGCCCAATATCTTCACTTTTGTGGAAATCCTTAATAACCTCCTTGGGTATATACACTCTATTCTCAGTATGCACTACAGGTATGCTGCCACCAGAGGGGAGATCTCTACACTCTTTGCTTTAATCTCCAACTCCCTCAATATTCTCTCATGCTCAAGTTTCATTTTCATAATCTCAAATTCTAACTTCTTGTTCTCTAGGTCCCTGTGACCATCCATTTTAAGCTTAGCCATCTCCATATTATGCCGCCTATCTCTCTCCCTGTCCTCCATCTCTTCTGGGGACAGACCCCTGGCGGACACACTAGTGCCCGGGCTGGAAATTGCTTTATCTCCCACCAAATCTACTACTTCACCCTGCTGCTCTCCTGCATTCTCTTCCCCCTCCACAGGCTCTCCCATATTCTTAGGGGCATCCCTGGCTTCTAGCCAGGCCTTCAGCGCCTTGTAATACTCCTCCCTTTTAGTGAGACCTGTGATAGGGACTGTGAAGCGTTTGCAAAAATATTTGAGCTGCTTGGCATTGTAGGTTTCTAATTTCTCTTCTTCCCAGGAGAGATCCTCCGAGGCATTGGATCTGGGCTTGCCCATTGTAGCAATAACTGGCAATATTAATCAAAAATAGAATCAGAAAAACCTCAAAACGTATGTGGTTGCGTTATGGTCTGCACTCACTAGTAGTGTACACTATAATTACTGTATGCGATCATAAATGCAAGTCCAGATCCTCACCGCTGACCACCAATGTTAGAAATGGGGGTCTCTAGTTGGCAATGGCTGGCCACTGTCCAAGTAGGGACCCTTCTTCCTAAGTCAGAGTGAGAGGGCTACACCCTTTGATAACCCCTGCTCAACCCTGTGGTAACGTAGCACGAGCAGCTAGGCTTATCTCAGAGGCAGTGTGTGAAGCATTTATGACCATACACAGTAACACAGTGAGGAACACTACAAAGGGACACCACACAAGTAGTTATCAAAAATAAGTATCTTTATATATAGACTTAACACAAGACCAATAACGATAAAAAAGCCACAATACTGTAAAATAGGATTACTCTTGAAATGCTGCAAAAATAGTTCAAAGTGTGCCAAGAGGAGTTCAGTTCAAAGCAGTGGTCTCTGCGACCCTTTTACTTACAAAGTACCTGGATTTCGTAGCAAAACCAACAAATTGTCGCAAAGAAGCTGTAGCGATGATTTTCTGCACACGAGGCCGGCGATGCGATAAATCCTTGCCGCGAGGGAGGATGATGCGCCGATCTGCTGATGCGTGCGGAGACGATGCGACAAACTTCTGCACGCTAGGCCGTTGATGCGATGACTCCTTGCCGCGAGGGAGGAGGCGATGCGACGATCCTGTTGCATGTGCGATCAGGTTGCGATGCGAAGAAATGGCGCTCCGCGAGGGAGCGACGATCCTGATGCGATGCGATGAAAATGGCGGACGCCCGGCGTCCGCGCTGCGATGTCGTGAAGCGATGATCTCGGTGCGATGATCTCTTGGAGTTAGCGAGCACTTGGCGGCCCGCAAACGTGCGATGAGTCGATCTTTGGTTGCGAGCACTCAGCGGCAGCAGCGCGATGATTTTCCGGGCGCTTTCGGCTGCGGCGGCTCGCAAACGTGCGTTAGCGACGATTTCAGCACTCTCTTCTCTGTAGTAGAACTAGAGGCCCTGGAACTCACAGGAGCCTCACCTGCAGATAGAAATCCTCGCTGGGAGGAATCAGGAGGCTGGTGGTGAAGTCTGATGTGCCTGAGACTTCAACAGGAGGCTAGCTCTCTCCTAGCCCTTGGGTGATTGCTTTAGCAAGATTAATAAAAGTTCTCTCAAAGTCCTTTTCCCTCTTCTTCCAAGTCCAATGGTAACCACTGCAGGCCAATCCAAGAAACAGCACACAAGCACAAGGATAGTCACCTCCTGCAGATTCCTTCAGTTACACGGACAGAGGTTCGTCTTGATGTCCAGGAGCAATACCATTTGTAGGGGTTTCAGCACAGATATTTATACCCCAAAAGTCTTTGTTCTCAAAAGCTACAAGTCACTGAGCCTAGCCAGAACCAGTTCTGTTCAGTCCTGGAGCACTTTGTTTACCAGGCTGCATCCTTCCTTTCAGGAAGAGGGGGTCTGCTATCAGACGCACAGTAGGAGGTGGAGCCATCATTCACCTTGCCAGGCACAGCCCTATTCAAGTCAAGGAGCTACCCCTCCCCATACTCCAAACGCAGATCTCTCTATTCAACCCAGGTCTGGCTCAGCCTGCCCTGTCCCTCCAAAACCAGACAGCCAATACACATAACAGCAGAGCACACTGGAAGGCTTAGGCAAGAAAATACCTACTTTCTAAAAGTGGTATTTTCAAACACAGAATATAAAAATAAACTTTACTAAAAGATGTATTTTAATATTCTGAGCTCAGGCATACTAAATTCGTTTTTCTACCATGTTCCTGGGGTCAGTTAGGACTATAGAATGTAATAGTCACAACTGCCCATTCTGGCCTATGGGGAACAGGTAGCCTTACAGTAGTGAAAAACGAAATTGGGTGTAATTCACTACCAGGACATGCTACACACACCAAGGCATGTCCTACCTTACACATACAATGCACCCTACCATAGGGGTGACTTACATGATGCCAAGGGAAGGTTCAGGGGCTGGGAAGTGGGTGCACTTCACAGCCAAGATGGCAGTTCTGGACTGCACACAGACTCTGCAGTGGCAGGTCTGAGACACACTTTACAAGCTGCTTCTGTGGGTGGCGCAAACCAGCGCTGCAGGCCCACCAGCAGCATTTGGTTTACCAGCCCTGGGCACACACAGGCCACGCTACTAGGGACTAACAGGTAAACCAAATAAGCCAATCATGGATATACCAATTCACATGTCATATTTACACAGGGAGCATTCGCGCTGTGGCACTGAAGGGCAGTGGCACAGCGCCCAGAGCATCTAACACCAGCAAAAACAGAGGAGACAACAGCGAAAAAAGGAAGGGAGACCCACGCCAATGGTGCCAGGTCTAACAGAGAGATACTCTGGTTATAATTTTTGGAAACTTTCCTGTGTAAACAAACGAAGCGTCAGACTTCAATTAGTGTAGTTTGTTTCGTTTAGAACTTGGACATTGTTATTGCGAGAAAGACATGTTGAACAATAATTTCGTAAACAGACCACTTGTTATTGCATTGGACCCATATGAATAGTTGCCTGGTCATTTTTGAAGCGTGTTTAAACTTAAACGAACAAAGTACTCCATGTATAAAGTTGCGAGGCAGGACCCGCATATCTCAAATGAACAATGGGGAATACATCATACCAAAGAAGAACCTGAATATGGAGCATCCAGTGTAACAGCTAAAAACTATAAAAACTCCATGGAAGAATAAAGGGGTGAAGTCTACTAGGTAGGAGAAATTCATACTAATGCACAAGTTACTAACTTGTGTAACGATATATCTGTAAGAGACAGTAGTTAGTGACAGATTCCTTACCTTAGAATATCCCCAGGCGTCAGGCTGGATCCGGAAAGTTTTGCGTAGCAGTACCCTTGCGCGTCGGTAGGCGGCGTCGTGCGGCTCCGCGTCCGTCGTCGGCATCGTGATCGCCGGGATGACGTCGCGGGCAGTACGTAGGCGCCGCCCTGCGGCGCTGACGTCAGTTCTGTACACGACTTTCCGCGCCAGGAACGCAGAGCCATGCAAGAAGCTGACATAGGTGTCTGAAAAATACTAGGGCCCTGAAAGGGATGTCCTTAACCCTAGAAATCTAGTTCGCAGAACGGGGAGGATGGGTGGGGCGGTGAGGAATCTGTCACTAACTACTGTCTCTTACAGATATATCGTTACACAAGTTAGTAACTTGTGCATCTGAAAGAGACACGTTAGTGACAGATTCCTTACCTTAGAATAGATACCCCAGCAATACCAACCCCGGTGGTGGGTCTGTGAACAAAGATCAGACAAGGAAGTCCTGGAGGACAGAACGGCCAAAGAAGCCGTCCCTCCGGACCTGACTGTCAAGGCAGTAATGTTTTGTAAACGTGTGCAGCGAGGCCCACGTAGCTGCCTGACAAATAACGGGCAGCGGAACACCGCGGCCCAAGGCCGTGGTAGCAGCTGTTGCCCTGGTGGAATGGGCACGCAGCCCAACAGGAGGCTCCTTCTTGGCCAAAGAATAGCAGGTCTTGATGCACAAGGTAACCCAGCGGGAGATGGTTCGTTTGTGCACCGCCCGACCTTTTTGGCGCCCACGTAGCCAACAAAGAGCTGGTCATCCACCCGGAAGTGTTTTGTGCGGTCGATATAGAAGGAGAGCGCACGTTTTGGGTCCAGACGGTGGAGCCTCTCTTCCTCCCTGGAAGGATGCGGAGGCGGAAAGAAGGTAGGCAAAGTGATGGTCTGCCCAATGTGAAAGGCAGTAACCACCTTTGGCAAGAAGGACGGACGCGTCCGAAGAACAACCTTGTCTGGATGAACAGACAGAAAGGGAGGTTTGCAAGATAAAGCCTGGAGCTCACTCACCCGCCGAGCGGAGGTGATGGCCACCAGAAAGGCTGTCTTTAGAGTCAAAAGACGAAGAGGACAGTTATGCAGAGGCTCAAAGGAGCGCACATTAAAAGGTAAGAACCAAGTTCAAGTCCCACTGAGGCATCACGAACGGAACAGGAGGGAAAAGGTGTGTAATGCCTTTAAGAAACCTGTTAACAACAGGGGACTTGAAAAGGGAGGGCTGATCAGGGAGCCTGAGGAAGGCCGAGATAGCACAGAGATAACCCTTGATGGTACCCAGGGCAGAACCCTGTTGGGCCAGAGAGAGAAGGAACAGAAGGACCTCAGAAAGAGGGGCAGAAAGGGGATTCACAGCCTTTGCTGTGCACCATGCCACAAATTTGTTCCACCTGCAGGCGTATACCACCTTAGTGGAGGGACGCCTGGCTGCCAGAATCACATCACAAACTTCGGGAGGCAAGTCGAAAGGAATCAACTGCCGCCGCTCAATCTCCACGCAAGCAGGTGTAGACTGGACAGGTTCGGGTGGAGGACCGTCCCCTGCTGCTGTGACAGAAGATCCTCCCGAAGAGGCAGACGGATTGGGGGATCTATGCTCATATTGAGTAGCTCGGGATACCAAACTCTTCGAGCCCAGTCCGGAGCCACAAGAATGACTTGGGCCCGGTCGTGCCGAATCTTCTTCAACACTCTGGGTAGAAGTGGTATAGGCGGAAAGGCGTACAACAGACCGCAACTCCACTCGCGACGAAAAGCGTCGCCGAGCGAGTGCCGCCTTGGAAATTCCAACGCGCAGAACTGATGACATTGCGCGTTCTCTTCGGTGGCGAATAGATCTAACCAAGGCTCTCCCCATTGTAGAAAGAGTCCTTGCGCCACTTCCGAGTGAAGACGCCATTCGTGATCCATCATGCACCTGCGGCTGAGTTTGTCCGCCCTGGCGTTCAGGGAACCTGCCAGGTGTTGAACCATCAGGAACATGCCCTGATGTTCCAGCCATGTCCAGAGGCGCAGAGCCTCCTGACAAAGGGTCCAAGACCCCACCCCGCCCTGTTTGTTGCAGTACCACATGGCGGTGGTGTTGTCTGTGAACACCTGCACTACCTTCCCTTTGACAGAGGGAAGGAATGCCTTGAGTGCAAGCCGGATCGCCCGGAGCTCCAGAAAGTTGATATGGAGCCGGGACTCCGCCGGAGACCAGAGGCCTCTGATCTCCGCCTCTCCCATGTGACCGCCCCATCCCAGAAGGGACGCGTCCGTCACAACTGTGTGCTCTGGCTGGGGAAGGGAGAGGGATCTGCCCATGACCCATTGCCGGTTCGAGAGCCACCACTGCAACTGTCTTGCAGTCCCCTCCGAGATCTGGACGTGATCGGACAGGTTGCCCTGGTGCTGCGCCCACTGGAACTTCAGGTCCCACTGCAGAGCCCGCATATGCCATCTGGCATGATTGACCAGCAGGATGCAGGAGGCCATGAGGCCCAGCAGCCTCAGGGTCATCCGTACCGAAACCCAGGATAAAGGCTGAAAGATCGGAATCATAGCCTGAATATCCCGGACTCGCCGTTCGGGAGGATAGGCCCGAAACTGCGTCGTGTCCAGAACTGCTCCGATGAAAAGGAGCTGTGGAGAAGGAATCAGATGCGACTTCGGCACATTGATGGAGAACCCCAGCGAGTGCAGGAGTTCGGCCGTAGTCTGGAGGTGGGAGACGACTGCCTGGGACGAGCCCGCCTTCAGCAGCCAGTCGTCGAGGTAGGGGAAGACTGAAACCCCTGCCCGGCGCAGATGAGCTGCGACCACCGCCATCACTTTCGTGAACACCCGAGGGGCACTGGTAAGGCCAAGGGGAGCACGGTGAACTGAAAATGCCCGGGGCCTACCGTGAACCGAAGGTAACGCCGGTGGGCCGGCAGGACGGGGATGTGGAAATATGCGTCCTGCAAGTCCAACGCTACCAACCAGTCTCCAGGGTCGAGGGCAGTCAAGACCTGAGCTAGGGTGAGCATCTTGAACTTCTCCTTCCGGAGGAAGCGATTGACGTTCCGGAGGTCCAAGATAGGACGCATGTCCTCCTTGTCCCTTTTGGGCACCAGAAAGTAGTGGGAGTAGCAACCACGCCCTACTTCTGGGGTCGGAACATGCTCGATGGCCCTCTTGGTCAAGAGGGCCGTGACTTCCTTCTGTAGAAGCACCAAGTGATCCCCTGACATGCGGCGGAATTGAGGTGGCATGGCTGGGGGGTGGTCTCGAAGGGGAGGAGTAGCCCCTTCGGACAATGTCCAAGACCCACCTGTCCGAGGTGATGGTGCGCCAGTGGGGAAGGTGATGGCGGACCCTGCCCCTACTGGCGTGCCGTGCACCTGAAAGGAGGGACTAGGAGGGCTTGGAGGCCGCGGACGGGTTGGAGGTGGTGGCCTGACCCGCACGCTGGTTGCCCGATCCGCCACGGCGGAGATCCACGTCCTCGGCCACGCGTAGACGCCTGCTGCGCGGGCCGGTGGCTGGGCTGCTGACGTGAAGGGCGCCCCTACCGTGGCCACGATAGGGGCGAAAAGCAGAAGTCAGCGGAGGGCGTGTAGCAGAAAGGCCCAGGGACTTGGCAGTAGCCCGTGAGTCCTTAAAGCGCTCCAACGCATGGTCTGCTTTGGACCCAAAAAGACCGACTCCATCAAAGGGCATGTCCATGAGAGTATTCTGGACATCCCCTGAAAAACCAGTGGTTCTCAGCCAGGCGTGGCGTCGGAGCGCCACCGTCGTTGCAATAGACCTGCCCAGCGAGTCGGCGGTGTCAAGGCCACAACGGATAGTGTGTTTGGCCGCATCCCTTCCTTCCGCAATGGCGCGGGAAAGCAGTGCCTGGACCTCCTCAGGGCACTGGGGCAAAACATCCGCCACCGAATCCCACAGGGAGTGGGTATATCGGCCCAAAAGACAAGCGGTGTTAACGGACCGCAAGCCAGCACTGGAGGAAGAAAAACCTTTCTTCCCAAACTGATCAGGCGTTTGGATTCCCTATCCGGAGGAGCGGTAGGGAAGGCGGTTTGGGAAGCGGAGGCTTGGACAACCAAGCTCTCAGGAGTGGGGTGGACAGAAAGAAACAGGGGGTCGCCCGGAGCTGGGCGATGGCGTCGTGACACGTTCCGATCCACAGGAGCCCCTGTGTTGGGCTTGGACCAGGCGCCCAAAGAACGTCAGTGAGGGCGTCGTTAAACGGCAGCACAGTCTCCGCAGAGGAGGCTGCCGGCTGAAGCACCTCTGTCAAGATGTTAGGCTTGACTGTCAAAGTAGGGAGCTGGAGACGTAAGGCCCCAGCTGCCCTACGCAACACCGTACAAAATTGGCCCCCTCCTCCGTAGCCACGGGAGGAGACAGCATGCCAGTGTCAGGGGAAGTATCCAGACCACTGGCCTCCCCTAGACTCTCTGTCCAGTCCTCATCATACTGACAGTGTCGCGTCAGAGGGTCATCAGACCCCTCCCAGTCCAACTGGTCCTCCTCTGGTTCAAAATAAGGAGGAGGAGGGACATTTGGGACCCAAGGTCCCATCGGCGCCGGAGCCGGCGTCGAGCGACGTCGCTCCGGATCCATGTCCGGAGCCGGAAGGAACAGGGGGACGACGCCGCCCGGAGCCCAGGGCGGCGCCGAGAGCGGCACCGGAGACATCGGCGCCGGCGGAGGTGTCGTTAGGTCGACCGGCGTCGATGGGGGTTGTGGAGCCGGGATCGAGGCCGGGGCCGGAGCCGGGATCGAGGCTGGAGGCACGGGCGACGCCGGGGCCGGAGCCGTCGGCGGCGCCGGAGCAACCCCATCAGGGCCCGCGGGGCCCGAGGCGCACGGAGGGGCCTGAAGGCCCGAAGAGGCGGGCCATGGCCGACAGGAATTCCTGCACTTTGGCCGGATCCGCCCCCGAACCCGGGAAGGGCGGGTATGGCGGGGCGACTCCACAGGCATGTCCGGGACCGCGGGGACGGTGCCGGGAGGGGCCTCAGCCGAGTCGCGAGACCGGCGAGGCGAAGTCTAGAGCCGATTATGCTTTTGGACTTTTTGTGTTTCGACTTACCGGACGAAGAAGACTTCGACGCCGACGACCGGTGTGGACTCCCGCGATCGACCCCTGGACCTCTCACGCGACCGGGGCTTCGCGGAGCCGAATGCCCGGGCCTCGAGGAGCTTTCGGGACCGCTCTTGCAAAGCTTTCGGGTTGAGGGCCTGGCAGTCGGTACAAGACGCCGTGTCGTGGCCTCGGCCGAGGCAGAAGAGACACTCCCAATGCGGGTCGGTGACGGACATCATCCGCGCACAGGCGCCGCATCGCTTGAAGCCGGGCATCCCCACGACACCTTGAAAGATGGTAAAACAGTGAAAAAATCACCAAAAAGTATGGTCAAAAAATGACCAGGGCACTGCTCTTCCCGGATCTGCGCTTGCTGGCGCGGAAAAAGAAGAACTGACGTCAGCGCGCAGGGGCGGTGCCTAAATACTGCCCGCGACGCCATCCCGGCGATCACGACGCCGACGACGGACGCGGGCCGCACGACCGCCGCCTACCCGACGCGCAAGGGTACTGCTACGCAAAACTTTCCGGATCCAGCCTGACGCCTGGGGATATTCTAAGGTAAGGAATCTGTCACTAACGTGTCTCTTTCAGATCATTCCTTTTGCATACTTTCTATAAACACATGGAAACGTTGTGCATTCACCGTTATCTTTGTTCCTTCCTACAGGGCAATACTGGGGTTGGAGTTGAACTCCATTATATATAAAGGTGAAGATTCTTTCCTATTTCTTGGGTGAGGATTGGGGGGTTACGAGTATTTTGACAAATGGAGACATCTTACTGATTCTTTCTTACAGGTCTCCTTCCCCGCTGTTCCCTGCCTTAAACCCTTTCCCCCACCTGGCTACGCCAACAGTCTGTGTCATAACGGCAGTCAGACTTGGTGCTGCCTGGAGGTGGACCTTCTAATATCGAGCAAGCTCCGAGGACACGCACGCCGTGACACTTTCGCCCAGTCACTGACTTGCTCATGGAAAGACAGATCAAATACAAATGGATCACGCCTTTAGCATTATGTTTCAGTTTGCCGGAAGGCAACAAACTCTCCGAACTCTCTTGGAGGCCTCTGCCCTCATAGGCCTTCCAAGACACTCAGCATTGGAAACACAGGAATTCGACCTTGCCCAGCAGCGTCAGGACCTCCTTCCCGAATGGCGCACTGTCGGCAGATCTACTAGACCCTGCAAACTGGGAGAGGCAACCCATAACGAAGCCAAAGCAGACATTATAACTCACCTCCTCAAGATGAAGCAGCAATCCGAGGGGCCAACAACTCAAACTCACAGAGAAGATGTGCACATGAAAGACTGAAAAACAAACTACATTAAGATCCTCCAGTGGGGCATCATCAAAAAGGCAATTCCGAAAAGTGGACTCTTAAGAGACAATTTACTTAGCTCTCACTACCCGGAGCCCTGGCTTCCAGACGGAACTCTGTCTCATTCCTAAAGACTCAACCCCTCAGAGCCAAGCATCTGAGGGTCACACCCCGATTGGGAAGTAGAAACTATGCATTCCCACACCATGGAAGGCTTCAACCTATTGTACTAGCCTCGTAGGCCTTTACTGGTATAATGTTGTTGTATATTTGTCATCCCTTTTGGTGTCTCACCCTTACTGCCTCACTCAATTCTGGCCTATAGCAGGCTGACCATCCAAGGGCCCTAAAATACACCACCTTTTTCCACCATGTCTGTCGCTCCAGCTGCCATGACAACACCCGCCTTAAACTCCGCTCTCTCAACATTCGATGCCTCAATTCGCCTAACAAACGGCACCAAGTATGGAGATACCACCTTCTGCAAGACCCTGCCATCATTTTTCTCCAAGGAATATACCTTCTCAAACAGAAAAGTATGTGCAATCCATGGTACCCACACCAATATTGGGCCTCATCAACTATGAAAACTGCAGGGGTACCCTCGGCAAATTGCACATCAGCCACTAGTCCAATATCACCAGGGACGTACAAGGTATATTTGTCAAACTGACCATTAGCAAAGACAACACTACCCTCACCCACCTGAACATTTATGCCCCCAATACAGCTCAGGTTGACTACGCAAACTTCTGGCTTACCAATTGCACACAGTTATGACAAAATGCCCCTCTGATTTAATTAGATCGTTCAGCGTCATTTGACACGATCTCACATGAGATCTCGCTCCATTGTCTCTCCCAGATTGGAATTGAGGGGGAAGGCTTGGGATTGGCTGAAGTCCTTCTTAGAGGACAGGGAACAATCAGTCTGGCATAAACCACACTACTCAGAGGCAATAAAACTCAGCTACGGCGTTAATATTTATATGACGCTGTTAACATATCTTATTGACTCCTTTGGCATCTCTGTAGGCTCTTACGCAGACGACACGCAACTGCTTCTGACCTAGAACAACAATGAGCCCGAGAAAAAAACTAATTTTACTCCTACGTGTCAGCAGTGATGGGTTGGCTGAAGGCCCATTCCGTGCAATGTCATCCTAAGAAAACAGAGGTCCTGCTATTCGGTAACAACCCTCTGCCCGATTGGTCTGGGGCTTGGCTGGTTGACTGCACAGTACTTCCTTCCCCTGCCATAGTGGCTAGAAATCCAGGAGTTCTTATTGACATAAACCTATCACTCAAGCCCCAGATCTCAGCCATGATCAAAACCTCAAGTTGGATTCTTAGGATGTTAAAAAAAAATCCTCAAATTCCTGCCTTGGGAAGCCCAAAAACCCGTGGAACAGGAGCTGAAACTGTCTAGACTCATTTACGCTAATATCCTATATCTGGGCATACCAGGCTACCTTATAGAGAGACTTCAAAGGGTTCAAAACATGGCTGTTTGTCTTTTGTTCAATCTTGCGAAGTATACCTCAATATCCCACTACAGATACCTACTACACTGGCTACCAGTGAAAAAGAGTCCTTTTCAAAGGTTTGACGATAGCATATGCATCCTTCTACAGAACTAGCCCTAAAAACCTTCAAGATAAACTGACCCCCTACTGCTGTTAAGAATTCCTTTTGTCAGACTAAAGAATGGGGCAGTTCAGCTTGCTCAGATCTGGCAGCCAAATATTGGAATGAACTCCCGGTGGCTCTTTGATGTATCTCTGACAAAAAAATCCTTCCGCAGACATTTGAAAACACATTTGTTCGAAGAATAATATGTTTCCCTCCTTCTGCACCAGTCCTAGAGCTGGGACACTCCAGTAGTAGCTGTGCGCTTTATAAATCCCAATATTCATTCATTACAGGCCACATTGTAGTCGGGGGCATAAATCTGGCATAGGAGCCAGAATTGGACAGAAAATAAGGTCTACCAAGACACAGGTGCAATGTCAGCCCAAAGAAATAAACTTTGGGCCAATAGATGCATGGAGACACCTACAAGCAGATCAAAAGGACAACATGTGTACGCCACCTACTCCTGCATCAACAACCTCCTAATAACTCCCTCTTTACAAACAGCATCCATCTAGGACATCTCCATCTCAGATCACTCCCACCTACCTGGCCGTGACATGGAGAGGAGAATTCACCCTAAGCAGAGGTCGTCCGCGCTGGCGACTCAATCAGATATTAAGAGACCCAGTCAACAGGGCAACTATCAACTCCACAGTCGCATACTATTTTTCCAATAATACCGCACAAGACACATCTCTTCAGACTCTATGGAACACCTTCAAAGCCACTTTAGGTGGAGTAATTATATCCCTAGAAATCGAGAGGGTACGAGAGGGATGCATTCTCAAATAAACCATGACATCTGAAATCCACCAACTAGAACAGACAAAAGCAAACCCTTGAAAACAACCCAGCACAAGCTAGCGACAGTGAGAGGTCAACTAAAATCACTTAGAACCAACTGTGTGGAGTGAGCACTTTTGTCCCTGGGACAAAAAATTTTCAACAGGGGAGAAAAAGTGGACTCCCTACTTGCATGGAAAATTAGTCTACACAAAACTAAAATGCTGATCCCACAGGTACGGACACAACAGGGGGAGGGGGTGGACAAAGAGGGAATTGGTGAAGAGAGAGCCCTTCCGCTGCTTTCACCAAACCTTATATGACGGAGTCCCCGAAAACCAAGGCGAGATCAACTCCTTTTTACAAGATTGCCCGTGGAACCCAATTGAAGCATAAACCAGAGAAAGCTTAGAAGCTCCAAATGACATTAGAGAGGTCTGCAAATCCTTGAAACTTATCCCAGCAGGGAAATCCTCAAGTCCATATGGCCTCACCCCACCTTCTATAGAATATTCCTCCCATCGCTACAGAACACCTAATTCCGTTGTTCAACCCTGTTAGACTTGGCATCTTTTGGCGTGTTTCCCCTGACTTTTTGCTTTCTGACCTCCCGGTTTTGACTCTGTTTTTGCTGGTGTAATGATTCTGCGCACTTTCCTCACTGCTGTCCAGTGGGAAAGTGCAAGTGCTCCTGTATAAAATGTGTTATGGATTGGTGTTTCCATGATTGGCCTATTTGGTTTATGTATCAGTCCCTTGTAAAGTGCACTGCGAGTGCCAGGGCCTATAGACCAAATGCTGTTGGTGGGCTGCAGCACTGGATTGTGCCACCCACGCAAACAGCCCGTAAAAGTGTAACTCGGGCCTGCCAACGCAGAGCCTGTGCGCAGCCTGGGGCTGCCATGTCGACTTGGCAAGTGCACACACTTGCAAGTCCCTAAACCTTCCCTTTTCTACATGTTAGTCACCCCTAAGGTAGGCCCAAGGTACCCCTGTGGGCAGGGTGCGTTGTATGCAAAGGTAGGACATGCCCTGGTGTGTGTGGCATGTCCTGATAGTGAATTACAGCCTAGTTCGTTTTTCACTATTGCAAGGCTACCTGTTCCCCCTAGGCCAGAACGGGCAGTTTTGATTATTACAGCTTATAATCCTAACTGACCACGGGAACATGGTAGAAATTCGAGTTTAGTATGCCTGGACTCAGAATGATAAAATGCATCTTTTAGTGAAGTTGGTTTTAACATTCTGTGTTCGAAAATACCACTTTTAGAAAGTGGGTATTTTCTTGTCTAACCATCCCAGCCCGCCTCTGCGAGGTTGTATATTCCTTGTCTGGAGTGTGAGTGACAGGGGCTGGGGGATGCCAGGAGACAGGGTGAGTCAGCGCAGGGCTGAATAGCAAGATCTACATGTAGATGGGTGGGAGGGGTCGCACCTGGGCCCTGAATAGGACAGTGCCTTCCCTCCACAATGCTGGCTCCACCTCCTGTGGTGCGTCTGATGTCCCTGGCCTACTCACTGAAAGAAGGGACAGAGACTTGTCAACAAAGTGCTCCAGAACTGGTTTGGACTAGGCAAAGGCCTCTCTGCCTTCAGAGAACAAAGGAATTTGGGATATAAATATTGGGGCCCTGACCCCATGAATTTAGATCTCGCTGGAATCAAGGAACCTGCCAAGACGAAGAGCTGGAAGAGCTGCCAGGAGGAGTACTGCCCCTTTGCTGTGTTGTTGCTTTGTTGGGTTGGCCTGCAGTTGCTGCTTCTGTCTTGGGCAGTGAAAGGACTGGACTGAACTTTCTACAAACTTGTGCTGAGTATCTCCAAGGGCCTGGAACCGAGCTGGCCTCCTGTCAAGAAGTCTCAGGGACTGCAAAGACTTCACAAGCCTCTGGGTACCGCTTCTGGAACGCTGTTTGTTGCCACAGAGGAAGGGAACTGCAACCGACTCCGTCAACCGAATCCATCCCTGGCCGATGACCTGTTTGCACACGCAGACCGCATCGCCCGCCTCGCATCGCAACCCTGGTCTCACCGTGGCGACGTCCAACGCCGCCAACATCGAGCCGCTGCTTGCACCGTGACCTGTGGGCACCGCAGTTCGCATCGCTTCACTGAACCAGCCGGGACCAGACCGACGCGGTCGCCTGCAACTGGCTCAAGAGTCGTGACCGCACCGCATTTGGGGCACCGCTCGCACGTCTGCGACGCACCGCTCCGACTCGCACCGCTGTCCGACGCCAGCTCCCGCACTCTGGCTTGGTCGCCTGCATCGCAACCTGTCAGCACCACATCGAGCATCGTCTCACCCTGCATCGCACGCCTTGGACTCACCGACCCAGTCTGCACGACGCTCATCGAGCCGCTGCCTGCACCGCATCGAGGGACACCGCACCTTGCATCGCTCCGTCTTGCACCGCAACCGCGACGAACGCCGACCGGCTCGTACACTCCGTACCAGCCACAACAAGAACGGTACTGTAACCGAGTCTGTTCACGACTCTGCTGGCCCGTATCGACGCGGTCGGCTGGAACTGTTAGACTCTGTGGTTTTCAGCATCGCGGTAGGCTCAGACGGAGCTACCGACTCGCATCGAACTTTGTTTTTGGACTATTCCTGCAAAGAAGAAGTTACCTTATCAAGTATTTGTTTTTAAAGTACAGTATTGTGGATTTTCGTCGTAATTGGTCTTGTCTTGAGTATATAAAATATTGGTTATTTTTCTAAACCGGTGTGGTGTCAGTTTGTAGTGCTTACACTGTATTACTGTTGGTTATGTGCAAATGCTTTACACACTGCCTCTGAATTAAGCCCGACTGCTCGTGCCAAGCTACCACGAGGGTGAGCAGGGGTTACTTCACGAGTGTAACACCCTTACCCTGACTAGGAAGAAGGGTCCCTACTTGGACAAAGGTGCAAACCCTTGCCAACTAGAGATCCCATTTCTAACAAACCCCATTACTCACGCCACCAGTCTCACTCTCAACAATGTGTGAGGCAGAAATAATGGGTATGCAGTTCCTGTGTGCAATTCTAGGTTTTCCAGAGGGTCGAGTCAGGGGGAGTGCTCCTTTTAGGAGCAAGGGCCCTCACACACCTCGAAGTGTGTCATGCTTCATTATCGGGCAGCACAGTGATTAAATTAGCCTTTGGACTCCTTTTCTTATTTTAATCGCACATTCTTCCTCCTTTCTACTCACATCCAGTCACTCACCACACCTCACTCTTCACATCGGCAAAAAAGAGAAGAACTCCGGCAAAGAGCCCCCCCTGAGGGGCCCATTGGGCATTGCAGCGCCAGCCGTACGAGGAGCTGCCAGCTGATGAAGCATGATTCCCTTCGAGGTATGTGAGGGCCCTTGCTCCTAAAAGGACCACTCTCCCAGACTCGACCATCTGGCAAACCTAAAATTGCACACAGGAACTGCATACCTCTTGTCTTTAACGTAACTTGGAGGGGCATGTATGATGGACCTATTATAGCCCCAGTCCCTCAGTCTTTCTTTCGAGGTAGAAATAATGCTCATCCCGAAATTCGGGAAAGACCCCCACATCTTGCTCCTCCTACCGTCCAATAGCTTTACTTAACACAGACGCAAAACTATACACCAAAATCTTAGCCCTGTGGCTAGTCTCTTCTTCCAAGCCTAATTGACCCAGGTCAAGTGGGATTTATTAAGAATAGGCAAGGAGTGGATAATATATGATAACACTCACCTAATAGAAAAAGTACACCGATGAAACATACACTGTTAGTTTTGCTAGACGCTGAAAAAGCTTTCAATCGGTTGAGCTAGGCAATCTTAGCAGCATGCCTAAACAAGATCCAATTCGGTCCCCAGATGAAATATAAAAATATGGTGGCATACGTCACTCAAACAGCGACCATACTGGTGAACAGGCATCTTTTCCCCTGTGATCGAGTCATTAGCAATCCAAATTAGACAGATGCAAGACATTACAGGGATCCTCTTTGGGGGTCATATTCATAAACTCAATCTCTTCACAGATTAGGTTTTACTTACACTGACAAACCCCTCGCCAGGATCCCCCCCCCCAGGACGCAGCGCACTCTGACTACATGAATGTTTCAAGAACCGAGTTTGCTGTGGGGTACCCCATGGCTCAAGAGAGGTAACATTTATCTCCTCCATCAGATGGTGTACTAATCACCCATCATCTTCGTGACTTCACATAATCACGGCCAGTATATCCATCTGATTAATTTCATGATTTAATGCAGAGTGACTTGAATTGTTTACGGGTCCTGAAGAATGCCCAAGAAGTCCGGCTGGAGTCTATTGAAGGCAGAAACATGTTGACCACTAATGGGGTATATTTGCTCTGAACCCCCAGTCCTCCTTTTTTTAAACCTATCCAAGGGTACCATTGAATAAAAGTATTGGGTCCCTGTGAGATAGTTTTAACCTTTCACTTATCTTATTTTGCACTCTGCCCCTCACTCACACTTCTCAGTGGCGTCCTCTATTGAAAACACCTCAGCTTCTCTCCATCTATCTTGTTCGGTGGGGAGTTGTAGCCCACACCCGGGACCTTGCGGCCCCGGTGTGAGGAGGGAGCCCCATGATGAAGCATATCACCTTTGGGTTAGTGAGGGTTCTCGTCCTTATAAAGGAATACCTTTCCTTAAGAAACAAAAGAAAACAATTTTTAGAGATAGTATCTTTTGTGAGTTTGATAAACCCCTCTAGCTCCCTACCAGCCCTGCTCTCACTCTTGATTCAATTTGAAACAGTGTCACAGTTCAAAGTGAACGCAGACAAATCATACATCTTCAACCTCACTCTACCCACACAAGACGCAACGTCCCTTCAATGCAAACCCCTTTCCGATGGGCAACTACCTCGATCCGCTACCTAGGTCTCCACTTCAGACCACATCTAACAGACTGGACTAGACTTAACTGGGAGGAATACTGGACAATCATTCCGGAAGATCCACGGAGATGGTGGCCCTCATACATACCTTGGCTAGGGAGCATCAGGATAAAATAAGAACATTTTTCCCCTCCTCCTCTACCTCTTTTAATCTGTTTCAATGTCCATTCCAACGACCAACATCATACAACTTCAAACCCAAGTCCGAAACTTCATTTGGGACGGGAAAAACTCTTGCATCTCACCCAAGCTCCCAAGAGAAAGAGGTGGGCTAGCCTGCCCAAACCTATTAGACTACTAATGGACTGAACACCTACACTTCATCTCCGAATGGACTGTAAGAGACACTGAAAATCATTTGTTTAACATGAAAAGGGCCCTCACATGTTGACCGATATGGGATCTAGCCTGGCTCACCCACACCTCTCCCCCAAAAGCACCTACGTAGCAACACCTACGAAAATGTTTTTCGATATTTGGGACTGCCTCGCCCTCAAGAGGGGTCTCACGAAATTTCCCTCTCCACACACTAGCCAGAATACCAGACTTGACACCAGCATTAGACCCCAAAGCATTTAAAGAGTGGTCTTAAGGGGACTGTAGGACCCTATAAGATCTATTCAGAGGTGACACTATCATATCCTTTGAACAATGCAAACCCCAATTCCAAGTTTTGGAACAAGCCAGACTGCATTACTGATAGCTACGGCACTGGGCCCTACACCCATCTAACATCCCAGCCACTACGAGTAAGGTGACCCCCTTTGAGAACCTGGTCCGTACGTACTCTGGCACAAACAGCCTAATTTCTAGAACTTATAAAACTTTCCAAGATTCTCGGCCACTCACGACACATACCTACCAAATTCGATGGAAAACTGATCTTCACAGGACTATCAAGATTCAGGACTGTGAACGACTCTGGCTTGACATCACCAAAACCCTATGTAGCGTACCACAGAGGGACTCAGCTTACAAACTAATGTACCAATGGCACCTCACTCCAACCCGATTACACAAAATGTTTCCCAAGACCTCATCACAATGCTGGAGATGCAATCAAACAGAGTGGACATTCCTACATATATGGTGGTCCTGTGTTGTGATACAAACCTTTTGTAAAGAGATCTTAGGCCATATCAAAGGTGTGCTGGGATATCCGATACCTAATGACCCACTTACTATTATCCTGGGCACTCAACCTCTGACCCTCCAAAACAGGACAGGACTCTCCTGCGCCACATGACGGGGGCAGCCAAACAGCTCATAGCGGTGAATTGGAAACAGAAAACTACACGACATCGGATTCAATGGTTCCACAAGATATGGCAGGCTCTGGCTATAGAACAAAATACACACAACCTCAATGATACTGGGTGCAAATTCAAACGCATCTGGCAACCCCTGATAGACTATATGTCTAAAATATAATTTTCCTATTACACCCCACAACGCCTCTGAGTTTTACATATTTTTGACTGAACGGGCTAGGGAAGGTCCTACAGTGAAACATCAACCATGCTGACTCCACGCACCTAACATTCCACGAGCTCCTACAGAACCTGAGGCTTGCTTGACTCTCTACTATCCAAACACACTCAAACTGCCACTTAAAAATCCTACACAATGAACCACTGCTCTTTTATTGCCAGCTTTAAGCAGGATATCCGGCTTCCAATATTAATCTACGGCCAACCACACTGCGCACTTTGGGACCATACATTTGGGGGAAGGAACCAACCCTAAACCCTCTTAAGGATTTCCCTGACCCCCCCCATCCCCCTATTCTGCCCCTTTCCTTAACCCCACCCTGTGTTACCCAGTTCATGTTTACACGTTCTCCTCTTTCCATCGTTTTGGACAGATGATTACCAGCATTTATAACGCAGCCAGCAAAACTATACTGAGCTAAAGTGCACGTCACTACCCTGTATGCACTTGTTTTTTATTTTTTAAATAATAAAAATATTAACAAAAGGAGGTCTAGTATAGCTGGAAACTTACAGGAATCCTCCAACCAATATTGTAATTGCGCCCCAAAAGCCTTGCTCATCGCAGTCAAGTTTGGTATCTGAAGACAGTTTTGCTAGGGCCTGAAACTTGGGATGATGGAGGACAAGTCATGTGAAAGAAAAGGTGAGACTCATTGAAAATGTGCAATTGCAGTGCAGCAAAGTAATGGTTGATTAATGCAAACTGATATTTGATAAAAGTCCCTGGGAGACAAGAGATAGTTCGAAGGAGGCAGTCAAGATCCATCAACATACCAAATTACTTGATTGAAGGTTCTTGAACCTGGATATCTTCACATGTACCATTTAACATGTCTTAAGTGAGGTCATAAGTAGTGCAAGATGGAGGTTTTGAGTTATGGCTATACCATATTTGGTGAACTTCAGAGATTTTTTTGGTTTTGTTTTGTAACCAAAACTTTATTTTAACTGTTTTTAAGTGAATTTCTGGACCATAAGCTCAAGTTACTAACTTGTGTAACGATATATCTGTAAAAGACAGTAGTTAGTGACAGATTCCTTACCTTAGAATATCCCCAGGCGTCAGGCTGGATCCGGAAAGTTTTTGCGTAGCAGTACCCTTGCGCGTCGGTAGGCGGCGTCGTGCGGCTCCGCGTCCGTCGTCGGCGTCGTGATCGCCGGGATGACGTTGCAGGCAGTACTTAGACGCCGCCCCTGCGCGCTGACGTCAGTTCTGTACACGACTTTCCGCGCCAGGAACGCAGAGCCATGCAAGAAGCTGACATAGGTGTCTGGAAAAATACTAGGGCCCTGAAAGGGATGTCCTTAACCCTAGAAATCAGTTCGCAGAACGGGGAGGATAGGGTGGGCGGTAAGGAATCTGTCACTAACTACTGTCTCTTACAGATATATCGTTACACAAGTTAGTAACTTGTGTATCTGAAAGAGACACGTGTAGTGACAGATTCCTTACCTTAGAATAGATACCCCAGCAATACCAACCCCGGTGGTGGGTCTGCGAACAAAGATCAGACAAGGAAGTCCCGGAGGACAGAACGGCCAAAGCAGCCGTCCCTCCGGACCGGACTGTCAAGGCAGTAATGCTTTGTAAACGTGTGCAGCGAGGCCCACGTAGCTGCCTGACAGATATCCTGCAGCGGAACACCGCGGCCCAAAGCCGTGGTAGCAGCCGTTGCCCTGGTGGAATGGGCACGCAGCCCAACAGGAGGCTCCTTCTTAGCCAAAGAATAGCAGGCTTTGATACACAAGGTTACCCAGCGGGAGATGGTTCTCTTGTGCACCACCCGACCTTTTTGGCGCCCACGTAGCCAACAAAGAGCTGGTCATCCACCCGGAAGTGTTGTGTGCGGTTGATATAAAAGGAAAGCGCACGTTTTGGGTCCAGACGGTGGAGCCTCTCTTCCTCTCTGGAAGGATGCGGAGGCGGAAAGAAGGTGGGCAAAGTGATGGTCTGCCCAATGTGGAAGGCAGTAACCACCTTTGGCAAGAAGGACGGACGCGTCCTAAGAACAACCTTGTTCTGGATGGACAGACAGAAAGGGAGGTTTGCATGATAGAGCCTGGAGCTCACTCACCCGCCGAGCGGAGGTGATGGCCACCAGAAAGGCTGTCTTCAGAGTCAGAAGACGAAGAGGACAGTTATGTAGAGGCTCAAAGGGAGCGCACATAAGAAAGGTAAGAACCAAGTTCAAGTCCCACTGAGGCATCACAAACGGAACAGGAGGGAAGAGGCGTGTAATGCCTTTTAGAAACCTGTTAACAACAGGGGACTTGAAAAGGGAGGGCTGATCAGGAAGCCTGAGGAAGGCCGAGATGGCACAAAGATAGCCATTGATGGTACCCAGGGCAGAACCCTGTTGGGCCAGAGAGAGAAGGAACAGAAGGACCTCAGAAAGAGGGGCAGAAAGGGGATTCACAGCCTTTGCTGTGCACCATGCCACAAACTTGTTCCACCTGCAGGCGTATACCACCTTAGTGGAGGGACGCCTGGCTGCCAGAATCACATCACAAACTTCGGGAGGCAAGTCGAAAGGAATCAACTGCCGCCACTCAATCTTCCACGCAAGCAGGTGGAGGCTGGACAGGTTCGGGTGGAGGACCGTCCCCTGCTGCTGCGACAGAAGATCCTCCCGAAGAGGCAGACGGATCGGGGATCGACGCTCATACTGAGTAGCTCGGGATACCAAACTCTTCGAGCCCAGTCCGGAGCCACAAGGATGACTTGGGCCCGGTCGCGCCGAATCTTCTTCAACACTCTGGGTAGAAGTGGTATAGGCGGAAAGGCGTACAACAGACCGCAACTCCACTCGCGACTGAAAAGCGTCGCCGAGCGAGTGCCGCCTTGGAAATTCCAACGCGCAGAACTGATGACATTGCGCGTTCTCTTCGGTGGCGAATAGATCTAACCAAGGCTCTCCCCACTGCAGAAAGAGACCTTGCGCCACTTCCGAGTGAAGACGCCATTCGTGATCCATCATGCACCTGCGGCTGAGTTCGTCCGCCCTGGCGTTCAGGGAACCTGCCAGGTGTTGAACCATCAGGAACATGCCCTGATGTTCCAGCCATGTCCAGAGGCGCAGAGCCTCCTGACAGAGGGTCCACGAACCCACCCTGCCTTGTTTGTTGCAGTACCACATGGCGGTGGTGTTGTCTGTGAACACCTGCACTACCTTCCCTTTGACAGAGGGAAGGAATGCCTTGAGTGCAAGTCGGATCGCCCGGAGCTCCAGAATGTTGATATGGAGCCGGGACTCCGCCGGAGGCAAGAGGCCTCTGATCTCCGCCTCTCCCATGTGACCGCCCCATCCCAGAAGGGACGCGTCCGTCACAACTGTGTGCTCTGGCTGGGGAAGGGAGAGGGATCTGCCCATGACCCATTGCCGGTTCGATAGCCACCACTGCAATTGTTTTGCAGCCCCCTCCGAGATCTGGACGTGATCGGACAGGTTGCCCTGGTGCTGCGCCCACTGGAACTTCAGGCCCCACTGCAGAGCCCGCATATGCCATCTGGCATGATCGACCAGCAGGATGCAGGAGGCCATGAGGCCCAGCAGCCTCAGGGTCATCCGTACCGAAACCCAGGATAAAGGCTGAAAGATTGGAATCATAGCCTGAATATCCCGGACTCGCCGTTCGGGAGGAGAGGCCCGAAACTGCGTCGTGTCCAGAACTGCTCCGATGAAAAGGAGCTGTGGAGAAGGAATCAGATGCGACTTCGGCACATTGATGGAGAACCCCAGCGAGTGCAGGAGTTCGGCCGTAGTCTGGAGGTGGGAGACGACTGCCTGGGACGAGCCCGCCTTCAGCAGCCAGTCGTCGAGGTAGGGGAAGACTGGAACCCCTGCCCGGCGCAGATGAGCTGCGACCACCGCCATCACTTTCGTGAACACCCGAGGGGCACTTGTAAGGCCAAAGGGGAGCACGGTGAACTGAAAATGCTCGAGGCCTACCGTGAACCGTAGGTAACGCCGGTGGGCCGGCAGGACGGGGATGTGGAAATAAGCGTCCTGCAAGTCTAACGCTACCAACCAGTCTCCAGGGTCGAGGGCAGTCAAGACCTGAGCTAGGGTGAGCATCTTGAACTTCTCCTTCCGGAGGAAGCGATTGACGTTCCGGAGGTCCAAGATAGGACGCATGTCCTCCTTGTCCTTTTTGGGCACCAGAAAGTAGTGGGAGTAGCAACCACGCCCTACTTCTGGGGTCAGAACATGCTCGATGGCCCTCTTGGCTAAGAGGGCCGTGACTTCCTTCTGCAGAAGCACTCAAGTGATCCCCTGACATGCGGTGGAATTGAGGTGGCATGGCTGGGGGGTGGTCTCGAAGGGGAGGGAGAAGCCCCTTCGGACAATGTCCAAGACCCACCTGTCCGAGGTGATGGGACGCCAGTGGTGAAGGTGATGGCGGACCCTGCCCCCTACTAGCGTGCTGTGCACCTGAAAGGAGGGACTAGGAGGGCTTGGAGGCCGCGGACGGGTTGGAGGTAGTGGCCTGACCCGCACTCTGGTTGCCCGAACCGCCACGGCGGTATCCACGTCCTCGGCCACGCGAAGACACTTGCTGCGCGGGCCGGTGGCTGGGCAGCTGACGTGACTGGGCGCCCCTTCCGTGGCCACGAAAGGGGCGAAAAGCAGAGGTTTGCGGAGGGCGCACAACAGAAAGGCCCAGGGACTTGGCAGTAGCCCGTGAGTCCTTAAAGCGCTCCAGCGCATGGTCTGCCTTGGAACCAAAAAGACCGACTCCATCAAAGGGCATGTCCATGAGTGTATTTTGGACATCACCCGAGAAACCAGTTGTTCTCAGCCAGGCGTGGCGACGTAGCGCCACCGTCGTTGCAAGCGATCTGCCCAGCGAGTCGGCGGTATCAAGGCCACAACGTATGGTGTATTTAGCCGCATCTCTTCCTTCCGCAATGGCGCGGGTAAGCAGTGTCTGGACCTCCTCAGAACACTGTGGCAAAACAGCCGCCACCGAATCACACAGGGAGTGGGTATATCGGCCCAAAAGGCAAGCGGTGTTGACGGACCGCAAGCCAGCACTGGAGGAAGAAAAGCCTTCTTCCCAAATTGGTCCAGGCGTTTGGATTCCCTATCCGGAGGGGCGGTAGGGAAGGCGGTTTGGGAGGCAGAGGCTTGGACAACCAAGCTCTCGGGGGTGGGATGTTGGGAGAGAAACAAGGGGTCGCCCGGAGCAGGGCGATGGCGTCGGGCCACGTTCCTATCCACAGGAGCCCCTGTGGTGGGCTTGGACCAGGCGCCCAAAGAACGTCAGTGAGTGCATCATTAAACGGCAGCACAGTCTCCGTGGAGGAAGCTGCCGGCTGAAGCACTTCCGTCAGGAGATTAGTCCTGACAGCCACAGTAGGCAATTGGAGGTGCAAGGCTCCAGCTGCCCTACGCAACACCGTTGCGAAATTAGCTCCCTCCTCCGTAGCCACTGGAGGAGACAGCATGCCAGTGTCAGGGGAAGTGTCTAGACCACTGGCATCCCCAAGTTCCTCAGCCCAGTCCTGATCATACTCACACTGTTGTGTGAGAGAGTCTTCTGACCCCTCCCAGCTCTCTTGGTCCTCCTCTGGTTCAAAATATGGAGGAGGAGGGACATTTGGGACCCAAGGTCTCATCGGCGCCGGCGTCGAGCGACGTCGGTCCGGCTCCATGTCCGGAGCCGGAGAGAGCCGGGGAACGACGCCGTCCGGAGCCCCGGACGGCGTCAGGAACGGCACCGGGGACATCGGCGTAGGCGTGGTTAGGTCAACCGGCGTCGATGGGGGTTGCGGTACCACCGGAGCCGGGATCGAGGCCGGGGCCGGAGCCGAGGCCGGGATGAAGGCTGGCGGGACAGGCGGCGCCGAGACCGGAGTCGTCGGCGACGCCGGAGCAACCCCATCAGGGCCCGCGGGGCCCAAGGCGCACCGGAGGGACCTTGAGGCCCGAAGAGGCGGGCCATGGCCGACAGGAATTCCTGTATTTCGGCCGGAGTCGCCCCGAACCCGGAAAGGACGGGTACTGCGGGGCGGCTCCACAGGCACGTCCGGGGCCACGGGGACGGTAGCCGGCAGGGGCCTCAGCCGAGTCGCGAGACCGGCGAGGCGAAGTCTTAGAGCGATGATGCTTCTTAGACTTTTTGTGCTTCGACTTACCCGAGTAGCGCGAAGACTTGGACTCTGACGACCGGCGGGGACTCCGCGACCGGCCCCTCGACCTCTCCCGGGACCGGGGATTGGTGCGGCGCGGAGCCGACTGCCGGACCTCGAGTAGCTTTCGAGACCGCTCTCGCAAAGCCTTCGGGTGAAGTTTCCGGCAGTCAGGGCACGACTTCGTGTCGTGGTCTCGGCCGAGACAGAAGAGACACTCTAGATGCGGGTCTGTGATCGACATCATTCGACCACAGGCGTCGCATGGCTTGAAGCCGGGCATCCCTACGACACCTAGGAGTCGATAGACTCGAAAAGAAACAGTGAAAAAATTCACAAAAAAGTTAGTCAATTTGACTAGGGCACTGCTCTTCCCGGATCTGCGCTTACTGGCGCGGAAAAAGAAGAACTGACGTCAGCGTGCAGGGGCGGCGTCTAAGTACTGCCCGTGACGTCATCCCGGCGATCACGACGCCGACGACGGACGCGGAGCCGCACGACGCCGCCTACCGACGCGCAAGGGTACTGCTACGCAAAAACTTTCCGGATCCAGCCTGACGCCTGGGGATATTCTAAGGTAAGGAATCTGTCACTAACGTGTCTCTTTCAGATCTTCACTTTAACTTTGGTTTTATATATATTTAGAAAACGACTGGGTGCTTTTATTGCACAAAATGCAGTGGTATGGAAACCGTTACGTGTTTTTTCACAGGAAACTGAAATATGGATTTTATTATCAAAATTACAGCTCCAACACTGCTTTGCAGAGGTTTATTTTTGTCGGGGCTACTAAGATTA
The DNA here is from genome assembly GCA_963921515.1 of Calotriton arnoldi. NCBI lineage: Eukaryota > Metazoa > Chordata > Amphibia > Caudata > Salamandridae > Calotriton > Calotriton arnoldi. Next base: position 1,729,985 of record CAWUFW010002334.1, read on the forward strand.
TGCAAAACGAAAGGCCAAGTTAAACTGCAAAATTATCTCAAGTTTGTGACAAAAGCTGCAAATTATGCAGGACATTCTCGGGCAGTATTCTTTCATCAATTTAAGCTAAACATTTTTTTTTTAAATTTGTAAATTATGTTGCAAATGGCCCTTTCCGTTGTCCATGATTTTTTTTTTTATCAACAATTACTGCATGAAAGGTGAACAATTCCAAACAGTTCCCATTGTCACTTGCACTTCCTACAAAACAGCTTTTTCAAGCTAACCACCCAAAATAGACGTTATACATATATATATATATATATATATATATATACACAAATAAACAATGGTTAATGTGCAATATGGCCCGAAATTGACATTTCAGGGTTCTGGTGATATTCACAAAAAAACATTGGGCCAGTTGTACGACCCTATTTTGCATGCGCAAACGGGTTTGCGACCCGTTTGTGCATACAAAATGTGAAAGGGCTATGTACAATTCCTAAATAGCAAGTCGCAATTTATTTGCGACTCGCTATTTAGGAATTGTGAGTCGCTATTAGGAAGGGGCGTTCCCTTCCTAATAGTGACAGCAACCCCATGTATAAATGTTTTGCAACCGCAATTGCGGTCCCAAAACACTTGCAAATTACCACCCTCTTCAAGAGGGTGGTAATGGAGTCGCAAATGGGAAGGGGTCCCCAGGGGACCCCTTCCACTTTGTGACTGGCCCCCAACATATTTTTTAAGGGCAGGCAGTGGTCCCAGGAACCACTGCCTGCCCTTAAAAAATGAAACAAAAAAGTTTCATTTTATTTTTTTTCAAATGCATCCCGTTTTCCTTTAAGGAAAATGGGCTGCATTTAAAAACAAAAAACGGCTTTATTTAAAAGCAGTCCCAGACATGGAGGTCTGCTGAGCCCAGCAGGCCACCATCCCTGGGAGTGCATGCCATTCCCAATGGGGTCGCAAATTGCGAGTGGCTCATCAATATTCATGAGCCTCGCAATTTGCCACCCCATTGGGAATCACAAACAGTGTCTCAGACACTGTTGTGCCTACCAATTTGCGAGTTGCAAATTGCGAGTCGCAAATGCGACGCAATTTGTGACTCGCAAATTGGCGGGTCGTACATCTGGCCCATTGTTCCTTGGCCCCTTGTTGTTTATGTCGCCACCAAAATCTCTGAATAGCAATACTGGGCCATATTATACAGTAACCAGTTATGCATGATTATATTTATTTATTTATTTTTGGGTTACATCATCCCAGAATGTTTATCCTCTATATCTGTATAATTTGTAACCTGGTCTTATGTAAAGCACTCTATCACTTCCTGGATCGGGTCCACCCTCTAACCAACTGTTGATAGATAAATGAATTAATAAATAAATAAATCTGCTCACGGTAAACCAACTCTGTGTATTAGCAGTTAAATCATGAGGTGCTTCTAATTTCACAATGAAATATCACTTTCTGAAATAATGGGCTCAACGCTGGTGGCTTAAAGTTGCACTCCACTCTCCCTACTACCTTCACACCGTAGGAAATACACGTTTCAATTGTGTAAGAAATCACCACATATGATGGTGAAAGAAAGTACTATGACTAAGTAAATGAAGAACAACTGCGATTCAGCACCCATATTCCATTACTTTAATAACAAAACACAATACACAATTATTTACACATTTATGTAAACAAATACAAGTGTCCCAAAACCCTGAAACGAAGTAAGCTTTAACAGCATGATGTCAGGATCTGAAAAGCTTTTAGGTATTTCACAGAAATTGCATTGATAACGGTCTGGTGAGATGCTATTAAATTCCTGGTCACAGTATAATAACAAAAGCACCCTTTTGCTCAGCGTAAGTAAGAATTAAAACTGCACAACGATAATCCATATAATCTGTCACAAAAAAACAACAACATTTGAGCATGTTTTGACCCTAATGCTGTCTAAAGAAGAAATACGACATCTACATGGGAGTTGGCGGATACTTACAATGAGGTGTACGAAGGTCTATATCCATTTCGACTCTCGGGCATAGCTTCAATCGACTGTGTACCAACCAGACTCAATTTCAGCTATGGCCTGCTAGTTCATATGGTTGAAGATACTCAACAGCTTGGCAATAATCTTTGTATCAGGCTATCCGAAGGGTTACAGTAGCTCACTCATTCGTCTGAGGTAGATAAAATCTAATATGTGCAACTGCAAACAAGCAAAAGGTTTCTTGCTCATCAAGTAATCTTGTGTACTCTTTAGGAGGAAAGGTGCTATGGAGGTATTGCAACGACATCGCCCTCAGCATAGTGAGGGATGATATACATACAATGATTTCTCAATTTACATAGGTCAAAAATTGATTATTTGGTTGTTACTACCTTTTTGACATCACGTAAGAGGATGGAAAGAGACCACACAAGTTACCAAGTTAGACACGTGCCTTACCCCCAGCATCTCGTTTTGGATAACACTTCGAAAAAGAAAGCAGAAATAAGGGCGGGGGGGAAATACCATGGGGGTGAGAGAAATATCACACGGGAAGAGTCTGCATCAGGAAATGGTACTACTAGAGGCCAATGTTCCTCCATAGGTAAGAACGATAAAGCGAATGAGAGGAGGGAGAGGAAGCTCGATAGATGGCAAAACGCAAAGTAGTTAAAAGGTACAATGTAAAATTCGTTCCCAATTTTTTGGGTACAGCAGGTAAATCAAAACTGTGCAATAAACTGGAAAATAGGTTAGGTAACATAGCTTTGGATAATTTTCTGGTTCTATACATTTAGATCTCTCGTTTTATACAGTTTCATCTTACCAACGTTACAAAAACAATACTTTATAAACGCTCTATGTCACTTATGCAAGTACCTTATGTAGAATTGGATTTCAAAATATTCTACAAAACAACCTTAACAGTGTAGAATTTCCCAAGCCTTGAAGAAGCTTACAAGGGTGAACTACAATAGCGTGCTTGACTACTGTTGGCATATACCCTGTGTGGCAACTTACCAGTCATTTAAAATAAAGTGACATACTGTGAAGCAGCTCAAGGATGCTTAAAGAAATGCAGACTTTTTTCATGGACTGAGCTAAGAATTTGCTTTGGCAAATGCAAGCAAACCAGCATCAAAGTGGGGGTGCTTCCCATCCTCAAACTGCTATGTAGAGTTTGAAGCCGTCATACCATAAACAATTGCTGGACATGCTCCATTAACTTAAGTGCCTGCTACTTTTCATAAAGTGCTTCCGTTGCCATGATTCCCTTAGGAGCATTGTGAAGGGTGGATAACCGCATCTTCTCACAGGCAAAATGGCAGCACCGCTGGCCTTTACTGTACTTTGGTTTATTGTGCAATGCTCTTTCTAATGCCATCCGACTGCAGAAGACTAACCGAAGAACATTTTTCATAGACTCGCAGTAACATAGATTAACACTGTGATAGCAATTTTTGTGTTTGTTTCCATTCCTGTGAGTGAGCAGAGATGGCCAAGTCTACATTGAAATTTTCTTGTTTTTCTTTGGTTCCAACAAATATTTTTTTATTTGTTTTTAAATGAAACTGCATGAACATGTCCCTCAACAGAAACACTTTCCCTGCCCGTCATTGAGGCAGCAGCAGCTGAGAGATCTGCCATGAGGATAAACGAGATATGGAACGCCAGTCTATGATACACTTGGTAAGTCACATCCAACTAGAATACAACCAAGTTAATCAATTAACATTAAGCATTCTATGCACATAGTGCATTTTTCCAACAGGAATGCCTTTTCAACAGGTGCTTCGGACTTTGAAGTGCACCTTGACAACATCTCGCTTGAGATGTTCTCCACATAAAGGACGACTGGACTTTCTTATGAAGACACTATTCCAGCTTGTGGACCCAACAAAATGTCTGTACCTTCAGAATGCCAGCCTGAGACCCTCAGATATCTGCTATCCTTCCTATTGTTGCCGAAACACTGATACGCTAATATGCAAGTACATTTGTATATCAATTACAAGATGATGCCCGTTCTCCTCTGTACTCTTTATTATCGGTACATTTTTAATCGCATCTCCAAATTTAACATTTCCCCTTTCCTTTCACAGTAACAAGTGTCCTTGGTAGGGAAACAAAGCACTGAGTGAGTCATGTTAATGACAGAAGAGCTACCATCTATTCACAACATCCATGTAGGGGCAGGATGAGATATTTATCAGACATGAGTGGCATACCTCATTTTATCAGGCCTTTTGGCAGAAAGTTGATCAAATGTTTGCATACATGCTTTGACGACTGGGAGCCTCAATGCTCATTCAGGCCTTGGTAGGATAGTTATGCGTCCCCTGAAAACCAGTCTAACATTGCAATAAGTGTTGCACAGTTCTCAACTCTAAGACTTTTGTGTTTTTGGACTTTATCTTCCAGCTGTTATAACTATCAAAGGAATTAACTGTAGACTACTACCACAGGCTAGAACCCATCAGCCTGGTCTTTTTCCACACCTTGGTTAGTCTCTAAGATTTCTCCCATAACGTGTAGGATCATAGGAGGGCCAGACCCCTCATCCTGCAAACAAGGAGAAATTTAAATCTTATGTGGGTGGTCACCACTTTCTGTTCTTTTAAGAGGCCCCCATCTCAGGCGGGCCATCGACCTATACACTGACACCACTGTTTGTGAAGTCTAACATGGACAACAGAACTCAAATTCTTTTAAAGTGCTGCTAGCCAAGCAAATGGTGTTCAAACCAGCTAGTTTTTAACATACCTCATTAAAAGCATAAATTATATTTTACATGACAGTTAACTTTTTAGGTGTCGTGTTACAAAAATATGAAGAGTAATCAATTGTCTCCATTCCGCCTGCCCTGAAAAGCGTCCAGTATTGAGGTAAAACCAAATGGTGCTCCATGTAGCACACAGGTGTCTGGCTTGATTTCCTTTGGATTTTAGAAAAAAAGAAATGAACAACATTTTTTGGGCTTTAAAGAGAAGTTTCTAAATACCTCCCAATAGGTAACAAAGTAACAATTATCCTTAGTAAATGTCCCAATGTGTACAACGTATGACACTGCGCAAATGACTGCCTTACCTCAAGTGCAACAACTGTTGCAACTAGTTGCTGAATTATGAAACTATGTTTCAGAAGAATTATAAATAACATCATATTTTGAGCTGAAGTGGTTAGGAACTTTATGCTCCACCAAAAAGAAAAGTAATAAGCAAACCTTTGAGACGTGAGGCAAAAACCGAAGGCAGGAATGAATAAGTACGTATGTATCCGCAGAGCAAAGAATGCAGTGAAGACCACGACTATCTGTAAGGCCTTCAGACATATAGACACAATATGTTTCTATTTCAAACTGCAGTCACCTCAAACCCAACCTGAGTAAAGGAGAGCCATTTTTAAATAAACATCCATACAAATTGCACATTTTACAGCAAATATCTTGGGGTGGGCGCCCACGAGGATCACATAGGGAACACCGCAGGCAAAAACTGCAACGTAACCCTTCTTCAAAATCTAAGCATCCTGTTAACGTACATAAACTCAGGATGGTCACTTGAGTATCCCCTGCTGATGTAGGTGGTGGTGGGGCTGTCCCCAAGTTTAAGGCGCATGTGCTTTTCCTCAGAATGTGCCTGCCACTGTGAGGGCAGTTACAACTCTCGACGTCCCACTGTAAAACACTGTTCACACGCTGATCACAGAAGCATGGCTGATCGGCTTTAGGCAGTCTCTGGGAGATGCGTAACCATCATCCACTGCTAAATTCAGCTGGGGCTTTTGATAGTCTGAACTGTCATCCACAGCAGCCGTGTTCTGGATAATCTTAGGCCTGTCATATTCTCCCTCGGAGTTCCTAGCGCTCTGCAGAGATTTATAGTCCCCACCTGCAGGATCCTTTAGGCTGGAAATCCCTATGAGGGGAATGTTCAACTGAGGGGTGGCAGCAAGGACTGGCACTTTGTAGCCAGACACAGTGGTGAATGCCCTCTCTCGCTTGGTGTGCCGCTCTATGATAGGGGTCGCGTATTCTGGCTCCTGGTTCATCAGTGGCAAGGCATACTCATGTCGACTCGCTCTGTGAGGGTAGTCGTAGTGATTCTCGATCTCCGCTCTTCCAATCTGGTCTTTCATCTCAGTGTCCAGCGGTTTGAAGGTAGAGCCTTTTCGTGTCACAGTGTCTGTCCCAACCATGAGAGGCAGCTGGAAATCTAAAGAAAGGGAAGAAACAAATGCAAGAATCATCACACCCGCATACAGTACAAGGGTGCTTGTTTCCATGCAAAAATAACTGAATTTTTTGTTGCACATACGCATATGTGCCTGCTATTTGCATAACTTGTCAGATTGTTTTTTCTTGACAATTATAGGAAGTTCCCCATTTCTGAATTCTCAAAACACTCCATTGACAAATAGGGAAACTACTTCTACCATTTATAAAATTCTAACAATGGAGGAAGGCAACTTACCAATAGAGAAAACGCTTTTATTAAACAGCTACTGAATAAAAGAAAACATTGAGTAAAGTGGCACCAATAGATTTACCTTGTCTATAAGGATGGAGCCCTCACCAAAAATGAATGTGAACAGATTGTTTTTAAAATGGGTTTGCTACACCGACCAGGCACATCAACCACCAAAGGACAGGGACACACGTACACGGATACATGCACACAGTCGGTCTCTCTCAATTTTGTTTCTCTCTCTCTCTCTCAGTACAAACCATCATTTTCATGCTTATCAGTGCACATACTGTAGTTCTCCAGGTTATCGATACACCGGACACCATCAATGATTACAATCTAGATGAATTCTTCATCACAGAGACATGGTACACATACACATATACCCTGCACATCCCAGTACAGTAAAGCATCCAAAACATAGACCATATATACAAGACAGAAGATGAACTAGCTATCCTCTACAATTCCTCTTGGACCTGCACAGTCCACCAAAGAAAGTAAACCAAACTTTCCAATCTCCTCATGGACGTCCTCCAAGAAGATCTCAGCAACTTTTTGTAAACTACTTTAGATGTCACACTTCTCGACATCTAGAACACTACCATGAAAAACAGAAGCACAGCTCAATGCATCCCTGAAAACACGAAAACCTTCACTTATTCAGTGTACCCAAGAGCTCTCCGACACGCGCATCCGGAAACAGAAAGATCAAAAGATCCTGACATTCTCGCCTGACTTAAAACTCTCCACTTTGAAAGCAAAGCGCTCATCACCTTTACCAAATCCAACTTTTTCTTGACTACCATCAACAAAGCTTATAATGGAAACAAAGCTCTTAAAAGTAGTCAAACACTGCACGTTCGAGCCCCACCCTTCCCTCAGTCAACTGACAAGTGCAAAACATTGATCAATTCTTCACCAACAAAAATCAACAAAATAAGGCCCCACCCCACAACACAAGAACATTTACTCTACTTCTTATGTCCCACCACCAAGTGGACAGCCTTCAACCTCCTCTCTTACATGGAATTCAGGATCACCAACATGCTAAACTCACTCCAGGCCATCTCCTATGAAAACAACGTCCTACTATCCTCCATCATTACATCACTTCAAAAAGGTACCTTCACTGAAAACAACATTCTCCATCATTAATCTCTTCAAGGAGGTACCTTTGCTCCCCTCCTCACCATCATCAATTCTCCCTTAGCCAAGGAATGTCTCCAGATGCTCTCGAGACAGAACAGATCTTCCCATTACTGGAGAAATCAAGCTTGGACCCAGACGATCTCACCAACTCCTGGGGCAAATCAACAACAATGATCTTCTAAGGGACTACCAATCTAGTTTCAGCCCAAATCATACCACGGAGACTGCTGCCATTTATAGACCACACCCTTTTAACGAATGAAAAAAAGGACCAGTGCCTCCAGATCCAGCTTGACCTCTCTGAAGCACTTGCCACTGTTGACCACTGTGCATGGAGTTAAACCCTGAAAGCATGCATAGATGTCTCTAAACAGACCTGCAATAGTTCCCCTCCTGCCATGCCAATAGTTCATCCAAGTAGGACCCAAAACTTCCCAAAAGCTCCCCTTCTACTGCAAAGTTCCTAAAGGATCCCTTTTTTCTTGCAGTATCTTCAAACTCAGGATGGAACTACTTAGATGTCTTCTCATCAATGACATTAAGATCCACAAACACGCCACTGGCACCCACCTTTACCTTAAAGTCTCCTTAGCTGACAATGCTACTCCAGAACACAAGATCAAGTACCTACATGAAGCTTGTCTCAACAAAGAAGAGCAGCTCCAAAGAACTACAAATCTAATTATGACTCTTCAACTAGAACAAGAGTGATTGACCCCCAGCAAATCATCGGTGAAAAATCACCAAATTCATCCTCGACAGACCATCGGTAAAAAATCACTTGATTCGTCCTCATCAAATAACTCCACTTCAAAGATCATATCTCTAGGAAAACAAAGACAGCATGGTCTCTCCTTCCTGAAGAACTTTAAACCCTTCAATCCTGAAATAGATTTCATAATCACAGTGTAGACCATGGTCCTCTCACATTTGGATGGAGGCAATGCTCTGCGCCACGATTGACATGAACCCACTATTGCACCGCTTCAATGCATCTTCCACAAAGTAGTCTGCCTGATCAAGGGCCTTGGAAGTAAGACCACAGTACCACCACACTGAGGGAACCTTCATTTACTTCTCCTGTTTGCCAACATTTTAACAACCAGATGTATCCCCTACAAGGCCATCAGAAATGTCAGCCCACCTTACCTGGCCAGGAAATTAACCACCCCAGAGAGCCAGTGCCAAACCAGGAGTCATGACATTAGCAGACTAGAAAATAAAATATACAGTAAAGAAAAAAGAGCAGGCCGTCCTTTTCAGTATACGCTGCTAGGATATCGAACAACATAACTGATTATCTCAGAACCACTGCAACATTTCTAAAATTAAAACATTGGCTGAAAGCTCAACTTTGTTAGGTATACTACCCCTTCCACAATAGGAACTCACTCATCACTGATTACAATGCAAGTCCTAGAAATAAAACGATGGTCCTTCAAACTTACATTCAGTTGCTTCCCAGCTAGGAGGGCGGTGTATAAATACCCATATAAACATACAAGTTCTTGAGAGGTAACTCAAGTACTTCTTGTGCTTTAGCCTACAACCCTCCTTTGGATGTGTGGGGTATCCATGCCCAGTATTTGAAGGGACCTGTGCATTGCAAAGCATCTGGGATGCTCAGATGATGCTCACCCATATTGGTGTTTGAGTGGAATCTCACCAGACATTTTTGCTATCACTCTGAGGGTGTTCAGTTGTGCATGGTCACCTCACAGAGGCAAAAGCATTGAGCTCCAGACCCATAGCTTGCTAGAGGAAAAATTCAAGTTATACATGTGTGATGGGCTGAGCAGTTTATCACAGATGCAGTTGAGTTTTATTTGTCTTGTGGTGTATTACCTCTCTAAATTGGTGGCCCTCAGTTCTCCAGCAAAGCTTGTTTATGCTTCAATGCAAACAGAAGGCAGTAAGCTCATATGTAAAATGTGACTGCACAAGCCCTGTAACATGGTTAATCATCGAAACGCATGGTGGCTGGCCGAACTGCAAAACGGCAGAGTCAATCACACTGTTAGTGTTCTCACAGGGTGTGCCATGTGGCATGAAGCAAGGCCTGGAAGTGCAGTAGGCCATGGAGTAGTATGATCTGGGCTAGGTCTGTACTGACTGCGATGGGTGCTGTTGTGTGTTTGCTTTCATGTAGTTTTGTGTGCGTATGTATAGGTAAGTCAGCTTGACAGGGAGAAAGCAAGTGCAGTGTGCTTCAGGCTAGAAGTGTATTGCCCTTCTTCTCTATGATCTTGCAAAAAAACAACAAAAAAACGGAGTGTTTGCTTTTGTCTAGCAAGTCTCTTGTTGCTTTCCAAACAAGGAATCTAGCAACTTTAAAAATCATGGAAAACATTATTCAGTAATCAATAATTTGATTTTAGCTGTGATAGTGCAGAGTAGAAGAGCACCTTTTCAATACAGTAGTACCTTTAAAGCCTGAAAAGTAGGCTCTTAGAAACTTTGTATCACGCAGGACTGAAACAGAGTATGACAATAAGCAAGATCAGAAAAGGGCCACAACAATTAAGGTGTAACTTCAACTGTGAATGAAATAACTGTGAATCAGTGGTGGCATGATTTGTACATAGAGAAGGAAGTTCTAAGTGCCTCCAATCCAGTGCCTAGTTTGTAAAGTGCCAGAGCTCTTATCAGGAGGCCACTACAGCTTGCACCACCCATTGCCCCTGCCAGTGCTGCCAATGACAGTACCAACACAACTCCCAACCATCACAGTCTTACAAGAGTGACAATTCAGTCCATTCCAGGCCCCCAAAGCTAAAAGAGTGACTTTGACTGCAGGTATTAGTCATTTTAATGCATATTATAATAATAAACAACTGTTATTGTATTAGACAACACTGCAACCTTGTGGCAGAATGTCAGAAGTGCTGGTGTTGTCACTTAAGTGCCGGTGCCGAGCACCAGAAACCACCGGCTCAAATTAAGGACTGCTCCAATGTACGGTGAAGGATATAATGATAGAGAAATAAGCCCAATGAGAATGGGTCACACCAATTAGATCTACTGTCCGAGCAGCCCTCCCAGGACTAACTTTATATTCCACAGATTTTGGATATGAACCATGGGAGGGTAAACAAACATCTGCTCTGCCATTCTGCACTGGTAGGGAATAGAGGCTACTTACTTCATACACTCAGAGCACTCCGAGTCAACTATAAAATTGCAAGTATACAAATTACATAAAGAACAACTATTTGAAACCACTGGATTACAATCTCCCATACATCATTTCATTCATACATTCAACAAGTTGGTATTTTATTCATCAAAATATTTTTCCTTCTTCAGTGACACAATAAGCAACCAAAGAACTAGTGAGGGTAACAACAATTGTTATAGTTACCTGCCATGTCACAAGTCACCAAATCTAACTTCTGTACGGTGTCCTTGTCATTACTATAGCTGATGGTAAACTCGGTTGACTGTTGTCTGGCAAACGGCTGTTTGATTTGTTTCCAACAACCTACGAAAGAAACAACAAAAAATAAGGATGAACAGTTTAAGAGGGCATTGCTGGCCTTCGTGAGTTGTCCCACAAACACACAAAAAGAAAAAGAATATTTTTACCAACCTGTTTCCTGGGCTTTGCCTAACCCAATGGCACTTCCTTGAGTCTTTTTCCTGCAAGAAATACCAATTTTAGTGGGTGTGAGGATTTGTTGTGATATTTTATATGATTGTATGCTATATTAACAATAGTATTCTGCACATAAGCATTATTTCCTTATTGCCTCTTTTCCTCAATGTCAGTTAAATGTAATTAAGCAATTCATGTTCCTTTTTAAGTCTGTCTAGAGACGTTTTTAGAAGTCTTGTCGGCCTTGTCTAATCAAAGCAATTCATAAAATTAAATTACATATACATTCAACATACATGCATAGAGGGGCCTTGGGTGAGCACTCTTTACCCACAATCCAGTTCAAATGCATTCATATTTTGCTTCCACCCACTATAGCATACAGCAGGAGGCACTGGGCAGCCCACTTCAGTCACTGGCTCTCTTGCATTGTGAGTTACAGCATTTTGCTTCCTCATGTATGGACATCAGCCTAAAAAATATTTGCCCTATAGTGCCGGAGCAAGTGGGGGCAATACATTATTTTGCAAATACAATTTTCTTCCCATTCTTCATCCTTTTTTCATCCTTGTGTGTTTAAACTATGTGCTCAGGTTACAGTAACTGAAAGCTAATAGTACCTTTCCTTAGCACCAATTTGAATCATAATTTCTTTTGATGTGCATTAACGCTAAAAAGAGGTTCCATACTGGTTCTATGCATGCATGCTTGCTAGGATGCACTTGTACTTTTCTAATAAAAATTCAATGTAATGGTTATTTTTTAAATGTAAAATTTGTATTGCAAGCATATGTTGTGTAAGTTGAGGCATTCAGCTTCTTGTGTTTTTTTTCCCTCATTATTTTTGCGGCAGATGATTTTAATTTAAAAAACTATTTAACGTTCGCACCAGCTTGACAAGGCCAGACCTACTGGCTTTGCCAGTGTTTGTTATAAGTTTGTATGATTACAAGCCACACAGTCCTGTTCTAATCACCAAATTGTTGGGAACACCAAAGCAGTGTGACCAGCAAAAGAAATTGTTTTTGCAAATGAATTTCCAAATTGTTTGAAAGCCACCTGCAGTCCTCTTGAACCAACTACAGGTGTAGGCCCAGACCCATGACAGATTTTCCGGATAACTACTGACTATGCAAGCCAATTCCATTAGAGTCATTGTGTGGGCATTTATTTTGTGTGGATGACCCGGAAATCTGGCACAGAGGTGGCCTTCTTGGTCCCAGTTCAGGCACCTCAGCCGCACATGAAAACCGGGATAACTTGCTCCTTAAAATTTAATTTTTTGATATTAAATGCCAACTCTGTGCATTTTTGCGAAGTGCTTTCTTTCAAAACTGAGGCAAGGCATCAACAGATGACTTAGCATAAACATTTCCTCTCAACCAGCCAAGATAAGAATGCAATACAGTAGCTCAGATTGCAGCATATTACTATAGTGGCATTAACTTATATTGAATTTCAGAGGTTGCCTGGTAATGGCGGTACACATCTAAATACATCTTTGCTTATTTACTTTATTTACCCCCTTACTATGCATTGCTTATTACTTAACATATTGCATCACTCATGACATGGTCTTTGACATCACTGATAACATTAATGCAACATCTGAAATGCCATCATGGATGACAATATGCTGCATGGCATGGGCACGAGATATAGGTACTTCGGTTAACTATAACTGGTGAATTTCAGTGTTTTCTTAAAGTTTAAAATGCAACTTTTTACATTTTATTTTCACCTAACTATAACTTCACTTTAACATTTGTGTTTTTTTTAATGTAAAGCAAGATACTTAATTTTTTCTATAAATATATATATATATCTATATATATATATACACACACACACACACACACACACACACACACACACACACACACACGTGTGCGAGTGTGTATATATATCTATTTATATATATTTTTTTCCATCAACAAGAATACGTCGCACTCCAGGGATTTCGTTTCCGCAATTTTATTCCATTGCCACCATTATATATATATCTCCCCAACAGGTCACTCCTCAAAGTAAACCACAAGGACACAGCGGGGAATACTTTGGAAGTTCTTTATTCACCGGTACAGCAGTGCACAATGCATTTCGGCTTGTCCGCTTTCCTCAGGTGCTGCTAGTACCTCGCAATCACCTACTCCCTCCTTTTGAAATTCCTCAGGCACTCCCATTGGCGGGAGATCAGCTGACCCAGCTGCACTGTGAACATAGCAGTCTAATGGGAGACTACTACCACCAGCATGCATCACGAAGGTATGTGCAGCAGCTGGATCGATGTAACTTCTGTAAGCGCTGTGTTATGCCAAGCAAAAAGCGGGGGCTGTGTGCCAACTGGCGATTGCATGCTGAATGGTGCTAAGAGCTCCCTCCGGTCCCCAACGCCCCAGCCCCAACGTGGAAACAGACCGGGCTGTGAGGCAAGCAGTAATCTCACCCGCCTCCCCGTGCAGTCACAGGCTGCCAAGGCAGCAGCCACAGGCTTGGTTCCTTGTCGAGGCGGTCCTGGAAAATTCGATCCCTCGAAACACACAGTCCATTGCCAACTCTATCCAGGACACTTTGTAGGGCGGGTCCTTGTTTCGCGTTGCTGGCCACCGCGACAAATATATCCAACAGGTCACTCCTCAAAGTAAACCACAAGGACACAGCGGGGAATACTTTGGAAGTTCTTTATTCACACACACCCGCTGTGGCAGTCAAAATATTACGATTCGTTAATGTGTTATTTAGAGCAACTATACTAATAAACGCACATTCATACTTTTATTACTACAATGCAGAGGCCAAACTCAACTTAATTACTACAGTATAGCAATGTTGACATCAGATTGCATGGAACTATTACTTGACCCACGGATATAACTCTCCCAATGTTCAAGAGGCCTCTTTAATGTGATTTTACATTTACACACGTTTAACCCATTGAATCCTGGTTTTGTTAAATACCTTTCGTTAAAAAAAGTAGAAAAAATGCCATGGCATTAACAATACATGCAGATGTGCAGAGTATAATATGTTGTTCATCACCATTGTTGAGGAAGGTGATAATGCATCATTATCCCTTCCTACACTCAACAATGATAATAAACAGCATATTACACTTTGCACACAAACAAAATATACACACACAACATTTGAATAATCTGGAACAAGTATGCTAATAATCACCGACTTACACATTAATTACTATACTGAAAGCTATTACAACAGGAGAGTGTGACTCACCTGAGAAAACACTATGCCTCTAAGTTTCCATTCTAGAATCACTTTACAAAAGGAAATAACTGGGGCTACACTCACAAGGCCTGTTTATTGTGATTCTATGTCGCTGCATGGATTTAACCTCTTCTGTTCTGGTTAAATATCTTTCTTTGAAAGAAATGCATAAGAAAAAGCAGCGTGGCATAAGCCATACAATCAGATTTGCTGAGTGCAATGTGATAGTTATTACCATTGCGGACGGAGGGGGTCATGGTCCTCTCCCACACGCATTACAAGGGGCGACCATTTTATTGGACAATAATCGCATGCGGTCGCCTACAGAGGCAAACATGAACCTAGAGAAAATTTAGTGCAACTTCGGGCCACCCCTTATTGCCCTCACAGCAGAGGTCATAGCAGTAACCAGAGCAGAAAAACTGCAACTCCTGCCCCAAGAACACAGTGATGAACTAAGTGACAATTCACCCTAGGTGATACCGGACCTCTTTTGTAGATAATGGAGGGGGATGAAGAGATTGGGCATCTACCTTAGAATCTTTTGATCTCATTCCCAAAAGATAAAAAGCAATTAAAGAAGAAGTGATGGAGTTTTGTATGGTAACTATTAATTTGAGAGTTTTAAGACATCTATGCCTTTTTGGACAGAAGATAAAACTGCTTTAAACACCCACTTTAAACACAAGGAGATGATGGACGGAGCGCTTGTTTCCGGTACAGGGAAGACCTGGCTTGGCACTTCGGGCTGGACTGTTCCCCTGAGGCACAGGGTCAAGACTGATTTGCATATAGCCGTGTGTGAACTGGGGTGGCGAAGTGAGCTAAAGAACGATGATGGATTAAACCCAGATCTGTGAGTAGGGGGGGGGGGGCGGGAAGGGGAGTGTCTGAAAGGTTTCAGCGCTCTGTCCGTCATCTCCTAGTGTTTGCTTTAAACACTCACTTCAGCATGCACTATACAGCATATGAATTATCTTCCTACTGCTAGCCAAAAATATCAGAAAAAAACACGCTTGGTGAAAGTCTTGAACTAATTTGAATTGTGATGATAAATCAAAAATCACTCTACAGAAAGAATGCGTCACGCCGCCTTCATTCGTCCCAGACGTTTGCTGGTAGAGGGACACTGGGGAAAACGTGAAAGCGTTTACAGTTTACAAGAATACAAAAACGTAAAACACAAGAAGGTCAAGTTCAAAGAGCAACACCTTATCATGAAACAAAAATGGACAAATCAAAGCCCACTATGAAGTAGGCAGTAAATTATGACTCAAAATAAAACAGCATTTCTGTCGGTAAGTATAATTAAGTCAATGACTGCAAGTGATGTGAATTATGTTCAGAATATACTAATTATGAATAAAAAAGACCGCTAACTCTAAACTTTTGAATTTGCAGGTTCTACAGACCTACAGTTGTTAAAAATAATAACCTCAAATGAGGCACAAACAAAAGCATGCTCTGAAACATAAGCTGACGAATCTTGCTTTTGCTAGAGGTCAGGTATGCTCAACTAATGTACACAAATGATGGCATGGGGTGAGAGCAGAATGAGCTGCAGGGAGATTTAGACCAGTTGGGAATTGCAAGCCAAATATATAGGGCGGATCTCGAAAAATATATTTTGCTGCACACCAGGGGAATGGAGCATGCCAGGCAAGAAATGGAGGAAAAGGACAGAGAACCATCAAACTGCACGAGGTAGAGCTGTAACAGACTGGCGTTTGAGGTCAAGATAAAGAAAAACCTATTAGTATTACAAGAGGATATCACTGACTTAATCAATAACAAAAAATAACAATTATAACAATAATCAGTAACAAGAACTACAATAATAATAATAATAATGCATGGCCATACTGTGCTTAACACGAAACGGTACTCAATTTACCATCCTTTGAGCAGGCCATGCTTGAATTTGAGCCTGTGCCCTGCAGAGCACATCCAATGTCAGCCGTGAATGCTTTATCTTTTATCAGCAAACTTCAGTGACTTTTGAATGTAGGGCTCTCACAAATCCAGCCTGCATAAGCCACAAAATATCCCATTCCTAATACTAGCTTATAAAAAGGCAATGGGTTTTCTACGTAATGAAAGAGAGGGGCTATTCCCTGGGGGCATTTCCCCAGCTTACAAAGTCTAGGACCTGAACTCGAAAAAGCTCATCTGAATATCAGAAAGGACATGGAACCAAAAGTAGTGAACACAATAGTGACTTTAGCACTGATAGTCCAGTTCCATTGCTCCTCCAGGATATATTTATTGTCTAGCACATAGTGAACAGATGTTGGGCCACATTCCTCATAAAAAAACACAGTTAAAAATGGGGGAGGGGCGCGGGGCGGCGTGTTATGGTCTGCCCCCCTGTGGAAGCCTCACATAGCGTTTGAAGGCTGTTGATCGCCATCTTCCTACATTCTTGATGCCCTCCTCTGTAAGCCCCCACCTAGCCGCTGTTGTTGCTGACCCAATACGGAAGGAATGAGTGCCAAACGTTTCTGCCTTTGTGAGCGCCATCCTCATCACCGCCTGAAACTGGAACCTGCTCAGGCACTCCCCGTTTTTGAGTTTGTATAGCAGATCTTCCCCTGCGGGCGGATTGTCCAGTACTACAGCATCCAGTGCTCCGGACACAGATCGCAGAATGACAGGCCCTGTAGCTTTACTACCGTACCCTTTGATCCATTTTGGACCTCCTCAGCATTACCTCCTTGTGTCCCGGGCCCAGCCATACATCCTGCACCTGGATGCAGACTCACGCCGTTTCATTTTTTTCATGGAGCCACCAACTCGCTTACCCTAAAGGCCCCAAAGAAGGCTAGTGTGAAGGATGCTTTGAATAGAGTGACTTCCGATGTGTCTGTGCATATCTGAGGCAAAACCCCTAGCAGGCATGACAGCGTCCTGAACTCAATGGGCCTCCATTTGTCCACCTTCACCCCCTCTAGGCACTGCCAACCCTTCACTGCTGCTCTGAAGTAGGGAGCTGTTGTTGGATCTTCCCCAGTGGCCAGTTTGGCAAAATGTGCTATTGCTGCCATATACGCTTGTGCCCAAGATCTGGTTTTGTTGTGATCAAATGCCCACTTCACAAACTGTTCTGCAGGGCCCCTTACGTGTTAAAGGCGTGTACTACAGATTGGTTATCAGACCATAGTGCCAGCTTCATGTAGCCTAGCCTTGATCCCCATATTGTCAGAGCCCCAATAATTGGGAACAATTCGAGAAATATGTTCTTCGTTATCCCTGCTTTTGCCCAGCTGTGAGGCCACCTCTGTGCACACTATTTGTCCCCCAGAGTTGCTTCAAAACCCAGGCTGCCTGCTGCGTCTGTGTACAGCTCTATCTCTCTGTCAGAGATCCACCATTCCCTCCTTATGAGCACCCCGTTAAATTCTTGCAGGAAGGATAGCCCGATCCTCAAATCCTGCTTTGCCCCTGCGCTTAATCTCACGTGGCGACGCTTCTTCCGCAGCCCTTTTGTCAATTGAGTCAGCCTTCTTGAGAATACTACCCCCACCGGGGTGAATCTTGCAGCAAAATTCAATTTCTCTATTAGTTCCTTGTGTTCCCCAGGGTGGCCTTCTCTTTTCCTAACACCACCTGGATTTTGCCTCTGATATCCTGCACCTTATCTGCTGGAATCCGTGAGGGGCCCGCCACAGAATCCAGCACTATCTGTATAAAATTAATCTTGGTAGCTGGCCCTACTTTTTTGTCTGCGTCCAATGGCATGCCCAACTCGACTGTCAGTCTCTGGAATGCGCTAAGTAGGGTCCCACACTCTTCACCTTCCAGCTCGCCCACAAATAGGAAATCATCCAGGTAGTGAAGTTTGCTTTCCCCGGGTGTCATTTGTGCAGTGCCCATTCCAGGAAGGTACCACATTTCTTAAAGTATGCACAGGATATAGAACAACCCATGGGAAGTGCTTCATCAAAGTAAGTCTCCCCACCAAATTTAAAACCCAGGAGGTGGTAGCTTTCAGGGTGCACTGGCAAAAGCCTAAACGCAGACTGGATGTCCGCCTTCGCCATCAATGCCCCAGGCTGATGCGTACCCTACTCTACAGTCCTCTGGGTCAATTCCCACCATTGACAGATTCCCCCTCTGGTAACGACAAGTGGTGAATGAGCCTAAATTGCCCCTGTGCCTTCTTGGGTACCACCCTTAATGGTGAAATGACCAACCTAGCTAGCCTCCTATCCTGCCCAACTCCTCCTCTTTCATTATTTTCTGTGCACTATGTCTGGGTGGAGGAGTGCTGAGCGCAGATTCCTGGGTTTACCTGCCTTGACATGTCCTATCACTAGAATTCTGAAGCCTTTCTTGAATCCTTCACATAACTGTGGGTCTGCCTTATTGTCGTATTTGTTAGCTAGAAGCTATGTACACTGATAGGGGAGCGCGTTAGCTGAAAGCCCCCGCAATCCCATTCCTGTCCATGCATTTATCACGTTATTTCTTTCTTGCCTTTCCTTTCTTTTCCCTCTCTCTGTCAACTCTGCCTTTCTTGCAGTCGATGCTGGGTGCCCCATCCCAGCCCCCCGCAGATTGAGCTTACATGTAAACTTACATGAAGGGCCCCAGGTGCACTCATTCCTGTTGGACTTGTAACAAATCGCTGTGGAGCTTTTGCCCGCCGTTCCCCCTTTTCAACTTGAAAATTGCTTCTGCTTGAAGAAGGACGTCTGTCTCACATTGTACCCTTTGAAATGGCCCTTCCGAAAGTGCTGATCCTGTCTCTTTGCCCCTTGTCTGGCCTCCCGGGCTACTATAATTTTGTGCATGTAACGTGATACATCTTCGTCGTCCCACTCCATTTCTGGGTGCACCTGCATCTTCATCCTAAAGCTTGTATCGTAGTCCAACTAGGCCTCTACCGCAAACTACCTATAGACCTCATGAATTCTTGACTCGTATGGCCACAGATCTCTGGCACAATGGGGGAACTATCACACAAGCCATTATTCTAAAAGCATCCAGCCAATTATCAAAGTACCATTCTTTCTTAACTTGCGCCCTGTCTTGCCTGTCCCCTTTCTTGTCACACATCTCAAGGTCAGGCCCCTCTATTTGGATCTCTAATAAAGTGATGTCTATGAACTATTTTTGCCATATGCGCTCTTTTATAGCCAAAGGTACTAAACTTGCCAGCCCCGTGGCCCTTGTGACTATGGCTAGATGACCCAGTGTGCCCCTCCTGTATGCCTCTAGCACTAGGCCATCTCCCTCTTTGGTTCGGGGTCTCCCCCCTACTTTACTACCACATGCTTCTGTAGGGACTGGAAGCACTGTGTTCAATTCTGTGGCCTCTTCAGTGGTGGTAGCAATACTAGCAGGATAACGTTGTACACTTAGCGCTTGGCCCTGCTTTGCTACCTCCCCAGCACTTCTGCCCCCACCCCCAATTGCTGGCAAATAGCAGTGGTGCAAAAGATTTTTAGCAAGCCTACACAATCGCCCTTATCTGCTCACCATCTGAGGACATCGCCTTTTTACTGGCGCTGGCTGCAGGCACTAGCTGCTGCCTCCTGCACGGGCCGTGCCTTTTGCCCATCTCCATTCTTGCCTGCAGCCCCCTTACCTGCCCTGCTGGTGATGCATCTGCGCCTCTTCGGTACTTCTGACTCTTCGATCTCCTCCTAGTGGTCTCCGCCCCTCCTTTACTCTCACCACTGTCACTGGGTTCTTATGGACAGCTTCGCCCACCATGACACCCCCCCCCCCCTCAGCTGAGCCAGAAGCCAGTGCTTGCTGTGAGTGGTAGCTGCCTCTCTAGCGGCCCTTATGATCTCTTCAAATTCCTCAGGCTCCATAACACTGCTTGGCTCGGCCATCCCTGCAGATGGGTAGCATCACCAACTGTTGGCTGTCCCTGTGGCTTGTCCTTGCCTTTTCGCTTTTCTCACCAGTGGTGTATTGGTTTCCTCCGCCCCCACGGGTTGCGTTGCCCTCCTAGGCTGTCCCCGTGTGCTCTTGCCAAAAGGATAGGCTGAGGCAAAATGGGGGGGGGGTGCTCTTAAGCCGCCTTGTTTAGCCCTTTATAATCTTTGCTAATGCCACTATCCAGCTTCTGCCCGTTGGCTGCCCAGTTAGTTTATGTTGTGGTGTTGTGATAAAAGGGTATACTATCACAAAGGGGAAACAAGAGGGGCATAATGAGGCTCACGCCTGCTCTTACTAACTCAAACAAACACAAACATTGGCATGATACCCTCAGAGAAATGCTGTTTGCTTAATCAGCAAGTCAGCAGGCTAGTACCAGAGACCCAATGAGTGCTATTTGTTACCAAAATTCAAAGCAATTCCAAGAATTGGACGAGGATGGCTCACTCACTTAATGTGACATGCTACATCATTTGCCACCTCGTCCCACCCTGGTAAGATGTTACTACCAGGGCGGACTCAACCTCAGAATGAGGCTTTTCTGAGGGAGTTCTTAGATATTTCTTCTCTCAGGACAATGATTTAGGTCCAGTTTAAGACTTTAAAAAACATGGGATAATCCACTAAAGTATCCTTTAATTTAATTTTGTGGTATCCCTGGTTGATTAAAAGATTACCAAGGGGTAAATACAGGAGGCATACTTCGGTGTAATGACCTGTATGCGTCACTGTACAAATAATGATGTCAACATGTTTCTGCTTCTAATCAGCCGTGGGTCTAAGGCATTTGTTAGGGCTGTGTCTATGCCCCCTACACTGCAAATAGTAAGTGCTGGGTGGGCTTAGATAGAACTGGTGTCATAATTAGTGATAACCTATGAGATAAATACATAAAGCAGCAAAATTTGTTGTTCATGAAATAGGTGAACAAATAGTTACAGTTGACTTAACTTAGCACAATTTTCGACTAGAGAGACGGTCGCTTTTACCAAAAACATTTAAAATACGTAGCACTATATGACACAAATTAATTAACAACAGACGAGTGATTAGGGTGAGTAGACTCCCTCCAGCCTTTGGTGACATATATAAGGTTAGTCTCGTGCATATCATATAACAATGCAGTGATCAAAATGAAGAAAGCAGACAAAATTAAATACCTAGAAGAACAAGTTACTTACCTTCGGTAACGATGTATCTGTAAGAGACATTAGTAGTTATAGATTCCTTACCTTAGAATTACCCCCAGGCGTCAGTCTGGATCCGGAGAAATTTTTTCGTAGCCGTACCCCTGCGCGTCGGTAGGTGGCATCGGTCGACTCCGCGTTCGTCGTCGGCGTCATGGTCGCTTGTATGACGTCGCAGTGTCTATTTAGACGCCGCCCCTGCGCGCTGACGTCAGTTCTGACACGACTTTCCACGCCAGAAGCGCAGAGCCATGCAAGACACTGACCACTGGTGCACATAACTAGGGCCCTGTAAGGGAGTCCCTATCCCTAGAAGTCAGTTCACAGAACGGGGAGGATGGGTGGGTCGGTAAGGAATCTATAACTACTAATTTCTCTTACAGATACATCGTTACCGAAGGTAAGTAACTTGTTCATCTGAAAGAGACCGTAGTTATAGATTCCTTACCTTAGAATAGATACCCCAGCAATGCCAAGCCCGGAGGTGGGTCTGCGGACTAAGGTCACATCAGGAAGTCCTGGAGAACAGAACGGCCGAAAAAGCCGTCTCTCTGGACTTGGCTGTCCAGGCAGTAATGTCTCTTGAACGTGTGCAGGGATGCCCACGTGGCTGTCTGGCAGATGTCAACCAACGGAACTCCACATCCCAAAGCAGTAGTGGCTGCTGTCGCACTGGTAGAGTGGGCGCGCAGGCCTACTGGAGGTTCCTTTTTCACCAAAGAATAACAAATCTTAATGGGTAGGCATAGGGCAACCCATCTAGACATGGTCCGTTTGTGCTCGGCCTGACCTTTCTTGGCGCCCACATAACCCACAAGGAGTTGGTCGTCCACCCGGAAAGCTTTAGTGCGGTCCAGGTAGGACAGCGCACGTTTTGGGTCCAGACGGTGGAGTCTCTCCTTTTTGGAAGGGTGCGGAGGCGGGAAGAAGGTGGGCAATGTGATGGTCTATCCCATGTGGAAAGAGGTAACCACCTTGGGCAGAAAAGAATGCCTAGTACGAAGGACAACTTTGTCCAGATGGATAGCAAGAAAAGGAGGTTTGGAAGAAAGAGCTTGACGCTCACTCACCCTGCGAGCAGAGGTGATGGCGAGCAGGAAAGCAGTTTTCAAAATAAGAAGACGAAGAGGACAATTATGTAGTGGCTCAAAGGGAGCACACATAAGATAAGTGAGCACAAGATTCAAGTCCCACTGGGGCATTACGAAAGGAGAAGGAGGAAAGAGATGAGTAATGCTCTTCAGAAATCTGTTAACAATAGGGGACTTGAAAAGAGAAGGCTGATCAGGAAGGCGAAGAAAGGCCGAAATGGCTGAAAGATAGCCTTTAAGGGTGCCCAGAGCAGAGCCCTGCTGGGCAAAAGAAAGAATGAAGAGGAGAACCTCTGAAAGGGGAGCAGAAAGGGGATCCACAGCCTTTGCTGTGCACCATGCCACAAATTTGTTCCATCTACAGGCGTATACCGTTTTAGTGGCGGGCCGCCTGGCCGCCAAGATGACGTTACAGACGTCGAAAGCTGTCAACTACCGCCGCTCAATCTCCACGCAAGGAGGTGGAGGCTGGATAGGTTCGGGTGGAAAACCGTCCCCTGCTGCTGCGACAGAAGATCCTACCGAAGAGGCAGTCTGATCGGAGGATCGATGCCCATGCTCAAGAGCTCGGGGTACCAGACTCTTCGTGCCCAGTCCGGAGCCACAAGAATGACTTGGGCCCGGTCACGCTTGATCTTCTTCAGCACTCTGCGTAGAAGTTGTACAGGCGGAAAGGCGTACAGGAGGCCGCAATTCCACTCACGACGAAAGGCGGCGCCGAGCGATTGCCGCCTTGGAAACACCAACGAGCAGAACTGCTGACATTGTGAGTTCTCTTCGGTGGCGAATAGATCTAACCAAGGCTCCCCCCAGTGTTGAAAGAGACTTTACACCACCTCCGAGTGAAGACGCCATTCGTGATCCATCATGCACCAGTGGCTGAGTTCGTACGCCCTGGCGTTCAGGGTACTGCCCTGATATTCCAGCCATGTCCAAAGGCAAAGAGCCTCTTGACATAGGGTCAAAGACCCCACCCCGCCCGGTTTGTTGCAGTACCACATGGCGGTGGTGTTGTCCGTGAACACCTGCACTACTCTTCCTTTGACAGAAGGAAGGAATGCCTTCAGTGCAAGACGGATCGCCCGAAGCTCCAGAAGGTTGATGTAGAGCCTGGACTCTGCCGGAGACCAGAGGCCTATGATCTCCGCCTCTCCCATGTGGCCGCCCCATCCCAGGAGTGATGCATCTGTCACCACTGTGAATTCTGGTTGGGGAAGGGAGAGGGATCTATCTGCCCATGACCCAATCCTGGTTCTTTAGCCATCACGGCAATTGGCTCGCAGCACCCTCCACTATCTGGACGACATCAGAAAGATTCCCCTGATGCTGCGCCCACTGGAACTTCAGGTCCCACTGCAGAGCCCGCATATGCCATCTGGCATGATCTACCAGCAGGAGGCCATGAGGCCCAGCAGCCTCAGAGTCATTCTCACCGAAATCTGGGATAGAGGCTGAAACATCGGTATCATTCCCCGAATATCCCGGACTCGCTGCTTGGGAGGATAAGCCAGAAACTGCGCTGTATTCAGAACTGCTCCGATGAAAAGGAGCTTCTGAGAGGGAATCAGGTGCGACTTCGGCACGCTGATGGTGAACCCCAGCGAATGCAGTAGGTCCGCCGTAGCCGGAGGTGGGAGACGACAGCCTGGGGCGAGCCCGCCTTTAACAGCCAGTCGTCAAGATAGGGGGAAGACTGGAACCCCTGATCTGCGCAGATGAGCTGCGACCACCGCCATCACTTTCGTGAACACCCGAGGGGCGCTGGTGAGGTCAAAGGGCAGCACGGTAAACTGAAAATGCTCGTGGCCTGCCATGAACCGTAGGTAACGCCGGTGGGCAGGCAAGATGGGGATGTGAAAATAAGCATCCTGCAAGTTCAACACTACCGTCCAGTCTCCAGGGTCTAGGGCAGACAGGACCTGAGCCAAGGTTAACATTTTGAACTTCTCCTTTCGGAGGAAGCGGTTGACGTCCCTGAGGCCTAAGATAGGACGCAGGCCTTTGTCCTTCTTGGGTACCAGGAAGTAGTGGGATTAACAGCCACGACCTACTTCCGGCACAGGGACTCGTTCGATGGCTCCCTTGGCCAAGAGAGCTGTAACTTCCTGGCGGAGAAGGGCCAAGTGATTCTCCGACAAGCGATGGAGCGTTGGTGGCATGGAGGGAGGAGTAGTCTCGAAGGGGAGGGAGTAGCCCCTTTTGGACTGTCTGCAAAACCCACCTGTCCGACGTGATGTTGTGCCAGTGGGGGAGGTGATGGCGGATACTGCCGCCCAACTGGTGGCCCTGAAAAGTCAGTCTAGGAAGGTTAGGTGGCTGCTGCAGGGGAGGCATTGGTGGACTGGCCCGCCCGCCTGCTGGCCCCCACACCCACGACGCTGGGTTCCACGGCCACGCATAGGCTGGGTAGCTTGCGCGGCCCTGTGGCTCTGGACGGAACATGGTGGGGCACCCCTTCCGTAGCCACGAAAGGGGCGAAAGGCAGACTGCACAGGCGAGAAGTTGCTGCGAGGCCCAAGGATCTGGCCGTGGGCCTAGAGCCCTTGAAGAGCTCGAGCGCGTTGTCCGCCTTGTCGCCAAAGAGGCGATGGCCATCAAAGGGCATGTCCAAAAGTGTGGATTGGACATCCCCAGAGAAGCCAGACGTTCTCAGCCAGGCGTAGCGCCTCAGGGCTACCGACGTGGAAACCGTTCTACCCAGCGAGTCGGCGGTATCCAGTCCACACCGGATGGTGAACTTCGCTGCGTCTCGACCCTCAGCAACAGCGCGGGTGAGCACGGCCCGGGCCTCCTACAGGCACTGTGGCAGCACTTGCGTGACCGTATCCCACACCGTGTGTGTATAACGGCCCAAGAGACATGCGGTGTTCACCGACCGCAGTCCTAAGCTGGCAGAAGAAAACATCTTCTTCCCAAGATGGTCCAGCTTCTTTCGAGGATGAGGCTTGGACCACCAAGCTCTCAGGGGTAGGGTGTTGGGAGAGGAAAAGTGGGTCACCCGGGGCCAGGCGGTGGAGTCGGGCAATCATCCTGTCCACAGGAACCCCTGTGCCGGGCTTGGACCAAGTGCCCAGAATGATGTCTGTGAGGGCCTCATTAAAAGGCAGCATGGGCTCCGAAGAGGCTGCTGCCGGCTGAAGCACCTCAGTCAGGAGGTTAGTCCTGACAGCCACCGTAGGAAGCTCAAGGCCCAAGGCCTCAGTCGCCCTTCGCAACACCACAGCGTAGAAAGCTCCCTCCTCCGTAGCCACGGTCGGGGGAGAAAGCATGTCAAGGTCTGGGGAGGTGTCCAGACCACTGGCATCACCCAACTCCTCTCGCCAGTCCGGCTCCTCATGTTGGTCTGCTAGAGGGTCCACAGAACCCTCCCAGTCCTCCTCACCCTCCTCTGGCTGCCACTCAGGGCAATAGGGAACGCCAGGGATGAACAACGGTACAAAAGTACCATCCAGCGCCGGTACAGACGTCGAATGACGTCGGTCCGGCGCCGGGTCCAAGTCGGGGGTGGGGCTGGGGCAGACGCCGGTTGGGGGCACAACCGCCGTCGGGGCGTCCTCACTGGAATCGGCGCTGGGGAAGGTACCATGAGGTCGACCAGCACCGATCCGGATCCAGGCCTGGATCCTCGGGGGCCCTCCGGCGCCGAAGCGCCGGCTTGGAAGCCCAGGGCTCCTACCCGAGTCCGCAGGGCCCAAAGGCGCGCCGGCGGAATCGGGCTGCCCAAAAATGCTCTGAAGCGCTTCGTAGAAAGCTCGAAGCTGGGCAGGGGACGCTCCGGCTCCGGGAAAGGGAGGGAAGCGCGGAGTCGTCCCAGAAGCGGGCTCCGAAGACGGAGCCGGAGAGCGACGACGCTCCGGGTCCCGCCGGCCAACGGACGGGGAGAAGGCGAAGAGCGACGATGCTTCTTCGCCTTCTTCTTGTGCTTCGACTTACCGGAGGAGTACGAAGACTTCGAAGAGGAATGGTGATGACTCCGCGACTGGTCCTGCGACCTTCTTCTCGACTGGGACCTCGAACGGCGCGGAGCGGACTGCCGGGCCTCCAAAAGCTTTCGGGACCACTCCTGTAAAGACTTTGGGTTCATGGCCCGGCAGTCAGAGTACGACTTCCGATCGTGGTCGCGTTCCACACACGAAAGGCACACGAGGTGCGGATCGGTGACTGACATCAACTTGTGACAGGAGTCACAGGGCTTGAGGCCGATCCTACGATGGGACATCCCTCGTGCACCTGGAGTCGAAGACTCAAAAAAGACGTCGACAAAAGTCGAAAAAGAGTTAGTCAAAAGGTGACTAAGGGGCACGCTCTCACTGGATCTGCGCTGGCTGGCGCGGAAAAAGAACTGACGTCAGCGTGCAGGGGCGGCGTCTAAATAGACACTGCAACGTCATCCCGGCGACAACGATGCTGACTCGACCGACGCCACTTACCGAGACGCAGGGGTACTGCTACGATAAAATTCTCCGGACCCAGTCTGACACCTGGGGGCAATTCTAAGGTAAGGAATCTATAACTACGGTCTCTTTCAGATCTATTTAGCTAGGTGCTTCATGGGCGTGATTTTATGTTTTAAGTGTATCTGAAGTGTTGTTGTGCTTCCATATATAACTTATACTACATGTGGGACCTGAATATTTTGCCTACCATTCCTGTTCTAACCACAGCAGGGCAATATACATTTTGTTTTATAAAAAAAATAATTCCCGGTGTTTTCCAGAGAGATAATATCTGTCTAAACTCTATCTTATATATCTATTCGTGACTGAAGAGTGACTACAGGAGAGACCCACCCCGAACAGACCATGAAGCACCTAGCTAAACAGTTCTAGGTATTACATTTTGTCTGCTTTCTTCATTTTGATCACTGCATTGTTATATGATATGCAAGAGACTAACCTTATACATGTCACCAAAGGCTAGAGTTAGTCTACTCACCCTAATCACTCGTCTGTTAATTAATTTGTCATATAATGCTACATATTTTAAACGTTTTTGGTATAAGCGGCCATCTCTTGGGTCGAATATTGTGCTAAGTCAAATGTAAATCCTTGTTCACCTATTTCATGAACAACAATTTTTGCTGCTTTTTGTATTCATCTCCTAGGTTATCACTAATTATGATACCAGTTGAGAGGTAGGTCCTCTGTTTATATCTAAGCCCACCCAGCACTTACTATTTGCAGTGTAGGGGGCATAGACACGACCCTGACTAATGCCTTAGACCCACGGCTGATTAGAGGCAGAAACATGTTGGCATAATTATTTGTACAGTGACGCATACAGGTCATTACATCTAAGTATGCCTCCTGTATTTACGCCTCAGTAATCTTTTAATCAACCAGGTGTAATAACGAAGAATCACAGCACGCAGGAATAAAGGTGAGTGGCTTTATTCTCGAGTAGAAATACAAGTCAGTTCCTTCTCATAAGACTGGGCCAAACCGTCTGCCCTGGAATCCGGAACACGACCTGTGTTCCAGATTCCAGGTGATGTCAGCTGGACACCACACATCCCCCTTCGTTAACAGATCAACAACAGCATAAAACAAAATAAAGAAAATACACAAAAGTAGCAATATAAGAAAAACAATGCAATGCATACATGGATTACATAACAGTACTAATAAAATACAAAGAAGCATCACTTGTCCAAATGATAATCCTTACACCAGACTGGACGATGACGTTGTCTTTGCACATGATGCCTATCTGGATTGTCCACTTGCTGGGAAACAGCTTTCCTCCAATTTGTTCAATTGCATGAAAGCTTAGGAGACACCGTAACAGGCAAATCAACAGACTTTTCAGTAGGCCATAACCACTGAGGAACTTTCACCACCTTGGATAAACTCCAAACATTCCAGTCAGACAATTCTACAACCTGACGACCCACTCTGACCACTTTCAAAGGATGGGAAAACCGAGACTCACCAGACCTAACAATTCTACCTTTCTTCACTCGTACCCAATCATTAATCTTCACAGGAGAAGTAACATCTCTATGTTGACAGTCACGAACAGACACAGATTTATCGTTTTTATTACACAACAAATCTCTCATCCATGCCTGACTCATGTTACACACACACTTCCTTCCCCTCATTTTTTCAAATCGAGAAAGATCACCCACACTTCTGCGAGTATTTCTATAACTCCAAAGAATCTCTTTGATTACAATTTTTCCCATTAGAAATGGCCAGTTGCAATCCCTCTTTGAGCACTTTGATCCACCTCTCCACAATTCCATTGCTCTGGGGATAGTATACAGATGAACGTTTGTGAACAATACCATGACCATCAAGAAAATTTTTCATCTCAACAGATGTTAACTGCACCCCATTGTCAGTAAGAAGGGATTCAGGAAATCCTTCTCTTTCAAAAACATCATTTAACAAGCATTTGCAATGCAATAGGTCTCGCTTTTGCGAGAGTTTGAGCTATTTGCATTATAAATGACAATGCCTTTTATTTATCTGTTTTGAAAACTTGCAAGAGGTGCGTAAACATGCACTGTGTACTTATAGCCTTTGCTTACGAGAAGCAAGGCTGGCAATAACTGCGCCTCGTTTACTGCCAGCCTTGCTTCTCGTAAGCAAGGACTATCTGTCTAAAGTGCGTGTTTACGCACCGCTGCACAAGTTACTAACTTGTGTAACGATATATCTGTAAGAGACAGTAGTTAGTGACAGATTCCTTACCTTAGAATATCCCCAGGCGTCAGGCTGGATCCGGAAAGTTTTTGCGTAGCAGTACCCTTGCGCGTCGGTAGGCGGCGTCGTGCGGCTCCGCGTCCGTCGTGATCGCCGGGATGACGTCGCGGGCAGTACTTAGACGCCGCCCCTGCGCGCTGACGTCAGTTCTGTACACGACTTTCCGCGCCAGGAACGCAGAGCCATGCAAGAAGCTGACATAGGTGTCTGAAAAATACTAGGGCCCTGAAAGGGCTGTCCTTGACCCTAGAAATCAGTTCGCAGAACGGGGAGGATGGGTGGGGCGGTAAGGAATCTGTCACTAACTACTGTCTCTTACAGATATATCGTTACACAAGTTAGTAACTTGTGCATCTGAAAGAGACACGTTAGTGACAGATTCCTTACCTTAGAATAGATACCCCAGCAATACCAACCCCGGTGGTGGGTCTGCGAACAAAGATCAGACAAGGAAGTCCTGGAGGACAGAACGGCCAAAGAAGCCGTCCCTCCGGACCTGACTGTCAAGGCAGTAATGCTTTGTAAACGTGTGCAGCGAGGCCCACGTAGCTGCCTGACAGATAACCGGCAGCGGAACACCGCGGCCCAAGGCCGTGGTAGCAGCCGTTGCCCTGGTGGAATGGGCACGCAGCCCAACAGGAGGCTCCTTCTTAGCCAAAGAATAGCAGGTCTTGATGCACAAGGTAACCCAGCGGGAGATGGTTCTCTTGTGCACCGCCCGACCTTTTTTGGCACCCACGTAGCCAACAAAGAGCTGGTCATCCACCCGGAAGTGTTTTGTGCGGTCGATATAGAAGGAGAGCGCACGTTTCGGGTCCAGATGGTGGAGCCTCTCTTCCTCTCTGGAAGGATGCGGAGGCGGAAAGAAGGTGGGCAAAGTGATGGTCTGCCCAATGTGGAAAGCAGTAACCACCTTTGGCAAGAAGGACGGACGCGTCCGAAGAACAACCTTGTCTGGATGAACAGACAGAAAGGGAGGTTTGCAAGATAGAGCCTGGAGCTCACTCACCCGCCGAGCGGAGGTGATGGCCACCAGAAAGGCTGTCTTCAGAGTCAGAAGACGAAGAGGACAGTTATGTAGAGGCTCAAAGGGAGCGCACATTAAAAAGGTAAGAACCAAGTTCAAGTCCCACTGAGGCATCACGAACGGAACAGGAGGGAAAAGGTGTGTAATGCCTTTAAGAAACCTGTTAACAACAGGGGACTTGAAAAGGGAGGGCTGATCAGGAAGCCTGAGGAAGGCCGAGATAGCACAAAGATAACCCTTGATGGTACCCAGGGCAGAACCCTGTTGGGCCAGAGAAAGAAGGAACAGAAGGACCTCAGAAAGAGGGGCAGAAAGGGGATTCACAGCCTTTGCTGTGCACCATGCCACAAATTTGTTCCACCTGCAGGCGTATACCACCTTAGTGGAGGGACGCCTGGCTGCCAGAATCACATCACAAACTTCGGGAGGCAAGTCGAAAGGAATCAACTGCCGCCGCTCAATCTCCACGCAAGCAGGTGTAGACTGGACAGGTTCGGGTGGAGGACCGTCCCCTGCTGCTGCGACAGAAGATCCTCCCGAAGAGGCAGACGGATCGGGGGATCTACGCTCATATTGAGTAGCTCGGGATACCAAACTCTTCGAGCCCAGTCCGGAGCCACAAGAATGACTTGGGCCCGGTCGTGCCGAATCTTCTTCAACACTCTGGGTAGAAGTGGTATAGGCGGAAAGGCGTACAATAGACCGCAACTCCACTCGTGACAAAAGCGTCGCCGAGCGAGTGCCGCCTTGGAAATTCCAACGCGCAGAACTGATGACATTGCGCGTTCTCTTCGGTGGCGAATAGATCTAACCAAGGCTCTCCCCACTGTAGAAAGAGTCCTTGCGCCACTTCCGAGTGAAGACGCCATTCGTGATCCATCATGCACCTGCGGCTGAGTTCGTCCGCCCTGGCGTTCAGGGAACCTGCCAGGTGTTGAACCATCAGGAACATGCCCTGATGTTCCAGCCATGTCCAGAGGCGCAGAGCCTCCTGACAAAGGGTCCAAGACCCCACCCTGCCTTGTTTGTTGCAGTACCACATGGCGGTGGTGTTGTCTGTGAACACCTGCACTACCTTCCCTTTGACAGAGGGAAGGAATGCCTTGAGTGCAAGTCGGATCGCCCGGAGCTCCAGGAGGTTGATATGGAGTCGGGACTCCGCCGGAGACCAGAAGCCTCTGATCTCCGCCTTCTCCCATGTGACCGCCCCATCCCAGAAGGGACGCGTCCGTCACAACTGTGTGCTCTGGCTGGGGAAGGGAGAGGGATCTGCCCATGACCCATTGCCGGTTCGAAAGCCACCACTGCAACTGTTTTGCAGTCCCCTCCGAGATCTGGACGTGATCGGACAGGTTGCCCTGGTGCTGCGCCCACTGGAACTTCAAGTCCCACTGCAGAGCCCGCATATGCCATCTGGCATGATTGACCAGCAGGATGCAGGAGGCCATGAGGCCCAGCAGCCTCAGGGTCATCCGTACCGAAACCCAGGATAAAGGCTGAAAGATCGGAATCATAGCCTGAATATCCCGGACTCGCCGTTCGGGAGGATAGGCCCGAAACTGCGTCGTGTCCAGAACTGCTCCAATGAAAAGGAGCTGTGGAGAAGGAATCAGATGCGACTTCGGCACATTGATGGAGAACCCCAGCGAGTGCAGGAGTTCGGCCGTAGTCTGGAGGTGGGAGACGACTGCCTGGGACGAGCCCGCCTTCAGCAGCCAGTCGTCGAGGTAGGGGAAGACTGAAACCCCTGCCCTTCGCAGATGAGCTGCGACCACCGCCATCACTTTCGTGAACACCCGAGGGGCACTGGTAAGGCCAAAGGGGAGCACGGTGAACTGAAAATGCTCGAGGCCTACCGTGAACCGAAGGTAACGCCGGTGGGCCGGCAGGACGGGGATGTGGAAATAGGCCTCCTGCAAGTCCAACGCTACCAACCAGTCTCCAGGGTCGAGGGCAGTCAAGACCTGAGCTAGGGTGAGCATCTTGAACTTCTCCTTCCGGAGGAAGCGATTGACGTTCCGGAGGTCCAAGATAGGACGCATGTCCTCCTTGTCCTTTTTGGGCACCAGAAAGTAGTGGGAGTAGCAACCACGCCCTACTTCTGGGGTCGGAACATGCTCGATGGCCCTCTTGGCCAAGAGGGCCGTGACTTCCTTCTGCAGAAGTACCAAGTGATCCCCTGACATGCAGTGGAATTGAGGTGGCATGGCTGGGGGGTGGTCTCGAAGGGGAGGGAGTAGCCCCTTCGGACAATGTCCAAGACCCACCTGTCCGAGGTGATGGGACGCCAGTGGTGAAGGTGATGGCGGACCCTGCCCCCTACTGGCGTGCTGTGCACCGGAAAGGAGGGACTAGGAGGGCTTGGAGGCCGCGGACGGGTTGGAGGTGGTGGCCTGACCCGCACGCTGGTTGCCCGAACCGCCACGGCGGTATCCACGTCCTCGGCCACGCGAAGACGCCTGCTGCGCGGGCCGGTGGCTGGGCTGCTGACGTGACTGGGCGCCCCTTCCGTGGCCACGATAGGGGCGAAAAGCAGAAGTTAGCGGAGGGCGTGTAGCAGAAAGGCCCAGGGACTTGGCAGTAGCCCGTGAGTCCTTAAAGCGCTCCAACGCATGGTCTGCTTTGGACCCAAAAGACCGACTCCATCAAAGGGCATGTCCATGAGAGAATTCTGGACATCCCCTGAAAACCAGTGGTTCTCAGCCAGGCGTGGCGACGCAGCGCCACCGTCGTTGCAATAGACCTGCCCAGCGAGTCGGCGGTATCAAGGCCACATCGAATTGTGTATTTGGCCGCATCCCTTCCTTCCGCAATGGCGCGGGAAAGCAGTGTCTGGACCTCCTCAGAACACTGGGGCAAAACAGTCGCCACCGAATCCCACAAGGAGTGGGTATATCGGCCCAAAAGACAAGCGGTGTTGATGGACCGCAAGCCAGCACTGGAGGAAGAAAACCCTTCTTCCCAAATTGATCCAGGCGTTTGGATTCCCTATCCGGAGGGGCGGTAGGAAGGCGGTTTGGGAAGCGGAGGCTTGGACAACCAAGCTCTCAGGAGTGGGGTGGACAGAGAGAAATAGGGGGTCGCCCGGAGCTGGGCGATGGCGTCGGGACACGTTCCTATCCACAGGAGCCCCCGTGTTGGGCTTGGACCAGGCGCCCAAAAGAACGTCAGTGAGGGCATCGTTAAACGGCAGCACAGTCTCCGTAGAGGAGGCTGCCGGCTGAAGCACCTCTGTCAAGAGATTAGTCTTGACCGCCACAGTAGGGAGTTGGAGATGTAAGGCTCCAGCCGCCCTACGCAACACCGTTGCAAAATTGGCTCCCTCCTCCATAGCCACGGGAGGAGACAGCATGCCAGTGTCAGGGGAAGTATCTAGACCACTGGCATCCCCTAGACCCTCTGTCCAGTCCTCATCATACTGACACTGTTGTGCCAGAGGGTCATCAGACCCCTCCCAGTCCTCCTGGTCCTCCTCTGGTTCAAAATAAGGAGGAGGAGGGACATTTGGGACCCAAGGGCCCATGGGCGCCGGAACCGGCGTCGAGCGACGTCGGTCCGGTTCCATGTCCGGAGCCGGAAGGAACTGGGGGACGACGCCGCCCGGAGCCCCAGGCGGCGTCGAGAACGGCAACGGAGACATCGGCGTCGGCGTGGTTAGGTCGACCGGCGTCGATGGGGGTTGCGGAGCCGGGATCGGGGCCGGAGCCGGGATCGAGGCTGGAGGCACGGGCGACGCCGGGGCCGGAGCCGTCGGCGACGCCGGGGCAACCCCATCAGGGCCCGCGGGGCCCGAAGGCGCACCGGAGGGACCTTGAGGCCCGAAGAGGCGGGCCAAGGCCGACAGGAATTGCTGTATTTGGGCCGGATCCGCCCCCGAACCCGGGAAGGACGGGTATTGCGGGGGCGACTCCACAGGCATGTCCGGGGCCGCGGGCGGGGACGGTGCCGGGAGGGGCCTCAGCCGAGTCGCGAGACCGGTGAGGCGAAGTCCTAGAGCGACGATGCTTTTTGGACTTTTTGTGCTTGGACTTACCGGACGAAGAAGACTTCGATGCCGACGACCGGTGAGGACTCCGCGACCGACCCCTCGACCTCTCACGCGACCGGGGCTTGGTGTGGCGCGGAGCCGAATGCCGGGCCTCGAGGAGCTTCGAGACCGCTCTCGCAAAGCTTTCGGGTTGAGGGCCCGGCAGTCGGAACACGACTCCGTGTCGTGGCCTCGGCCGAGGCAGAAGAGACACTCCCAATGCGGGTCTGTGATGGACATCATCCGAGCACAGGCGCCGCAACGTTTAAAGCCGGGCATCCCTACGACACCTTGAAGTCGATTCGAAGAAACAGTGAAAAATTCACCAAAAAAGTTAGTCAAAAAATGACTAGGGCACTGCTCTTCCCGGATCTGCGCTTGCTGGCGCGGAAAAAGAAGAACTGACGTCAGCGCGCAGGGGCGGCGTCTAAGTACTGCCCGCGACGTCATCCCGGCGATCACGACGCCGACGACGGACGCGGAGCCGCACGACGCCGCCTACCGACGCGCAGAGGGTACTGCTACGCAAAAACTTTCCGGATCCAGCCTGACGCCTGGGGATATTCTAAGGTAAGGAATCTGTCACTAACGTGTCTCTTTCAGATTGCAGGTTTTCAAAACACATAAATAAAAGACATAGTGATTTACAATGCCAATAGCTCAAACTCTTGCAAATGCGAGACCTATTGCATTGCAAATGCTTGTTTAAATGGGCACCAAGTTTACACAGGCGTACAGTTTTAATCATACAAACTACGTATCGCACAAACGGTGTGGGAAACTAGTTTCAGTGAATATTCATCATTTACACACCACAATGTGTCATGATCAGATCACAATCTTTTACATCCCTCATCAGAACTCCAAAGATATGCGTTTCATTTCTGCAGATATATTTTGCAGGTAGTCAAATGTTGTGCACTAGAACAAACCACTACATCCTACAGCCTTTCCTTTCACACTCCCGGTACCCAGCTAGATTGTCACCCTTCACTTTAAAAACTCCCCTCACTTTACAGCCGGAAAGAAAAGCGAGCACTGTCCCAAGGTTCAAAGATGAAGATGAAGCAGCAACGTGTCAGAAGACAGGCCGACATTTGACCTCTGTCCTTCAAAGCACAGCAAAAGTGACAAGATAAAAAGTAGAGGCGCGTTCACCTTCTGAACTTTAGTAAGGTTATTATGGGGTGCAGCCCCCCGCCCCCCACTTCCAGCACCTATGGGCAGGCCCTGCCAGTTATTGTACTAACGGGTGCACTAGCTGAAAGATCACATCGTCACATAGAGACCCCACCTCCCCCCGCTTTTTTCGTCCCAGTTAAAGCCCTGCTAACACCCTTTCTCGTAAGCGCGATATAAAAACTTAACAGTCCAGAGATTGGGTGAGGGGTTCTATTTTACTTTATTTGGGCAAGTTAGGAATTGATAAATAAGGTGCTTGTGTAGCAGTCCAGCTTCGCGGCGCTTTAAGTGAGAGGTTTTCGGCCAACTCAGTGATTGCCGCTCACTTACTATCCTCGAAAGGGTGAAAAAAAGCTGAGGGCGGTTCTCAGCGGAAGCCACTAACCCACCGAGCCACAGCTTTCTGCGCGTGAAAGGCACCTTAAATTTTAAACAGCTTGCGGCTGCAGGTGCATTACCTACTGAGCGAAGACAAGCGTTTGCACTGGCACTTCGTAATTTGAGGCTTACCGGGTCATTTTACACAGAAGAGGATAAACCGATTCTAAAACTTTAAATGACCAGCCTACTCTAGTCCAGGGTGGGGAGCTAGTGAACCCCAACTTCGCCCGAGGAAGGAGAAGCAGGAACATGTGTCAAAGCCATCGTTCGCCCACAAACACACACACCTCGAGACCTGATAAACCCCAAGAGTACCAATAGCGGCCAGAGGCCAGACACTCACCTGCAGAGTGTTGCCACAGTTCTGCAGCGCGCTCAGGAAAGTCAGTGTTGTTTGCATTTTCTTCCATGACTGGGTGTGCTATCCTGGTCTATGCCAGGTGCACACAACGGTGGGTGCTCTGCGGTGCAGACATAAAAACAAGCTGAACAACGGAGGCGACATCGCGGGCGCACTCCCTGCCTCCGGTGCAGATGGCGGCGAAACCGGAAGTCAGGCAGCCTTCGTTGGGACGTGGGCGGGGCCTGCCAGAGAAACAGGAAGGATTCGCCGGAGAGGACGTCCGGAACCTTGCAGGCTCCATGCTGAAGTCCCGGCCCCATCAGAGGGACAGGGCGAAGAGCGAGGCAGACTGCATGGCACCAGAGGCAAGACGGGGCTCCCGAGTGGTGAGGAGAGCCCTGCGGCGCCGAGGAGAGACGCCGGAGTCCTGAACCAGCCGGTGAGTGAGGGCTTGGCGCATTGCCAGCTGAAGGACACGCCATGAGCGTGCACATCGGCTGTCTGAAAGAGACGCCGTGAGCGTGCACATGGCCTGTCCGGGTGCCGTGAGATGTGCACGCGTATGGTGCAGGAGTTGTGAGAACGCCGCGAGCCGTACGCGTGCACATCTCCTGTCTTGCCATACGCGTGCACATCTCCTGCCCCGCTTCCGACCCAAGTCGGCAACAATAGATCTCGCATAGCGAGCAGCGCTTTGCGCTGATCGCTAGGCGAGACCTAAAACTGAATCACAACTTTCGAGGTAATATTGGGAACCAACTTGATATCAGGCCACTGAGATAGTTGATCAATAAGTACTATGGCATAGACAGGATTGTGGCCTAGACACATCGGACCAGCAATGTCTAGGGAAACACACTGCCACACACGGGATGGTCTGGAGATGGGAAGACGTTCATAAGAGGCTGTCTTTTGAGATTTATCACTAATGCAACATTCTATGCAATCCCTGACCCTGCGCTCAATAGACTTATCCATGGCTGGCCACCAAAACTCACTTCTAATCCTTCTTTTCATACTCATGCCAGGATGTCCTTCATGTGCCATTTCTAAAATGATCTGTTGCAACTCAACGGGAACAACAAGTTGCAAACCTCTCATTAACACATCATTCTTTAAGGATAACTCATGAGCTACCTGAAAGAAAGGAAGAAGACTTTCTGACATGTCAACCTTCCTTGGCCATGAAGAATTGATGCAACTAATGACTTCTTTAAGAACAATATCCTTATCGCATGCTAATCTCCACTCACTCTCTTGTATACAACCCTTGGATACTTCACATATTGAAATCACATTTTCTAAATCATCATCCTCTTCAACAATGTTGTCATCCGCCACTGGTAATCTTGAGAGACAATCCGCAAGAATGTTTTTTACCCCGGGAATGTACTCAACTTTGAAATGAAAATCTTGTAATTTGTATTGCCATCTGGCAATTCTTGAAGTAGCTCTTCCACACCCTTTCGTTTCTAAATAAATCTACTAAAGGACGGTGGTCAGACCTAACTTTGAAAACAGTGCCATAAACATACTTTCGAAAATATTCAATACCCCACCAACATGCAAGAGTTTCTTTTTCTAGAGTGGAATATTTGCATTCTGCACCCTTTAATGGTCTGGATGCACAGCCAATAGTGACTAAATGGCCATTTTGATTTTGAATTAGAACGGCACCTAAGCCAACATTGCTGGCATCAGAGAATCACAGAGTCATAGGCAGTATTAAAAGTGGCTAAAGCAGGTGCAGATGAAATTTTTCAATTGCTTGAATTCGTTGGTACAATTGTCATCCCACAAAAATGACTTATTTTTCTTCATTAAGGTTCTCATATGTACAGTTTTGTCAGCAAACCGTGGTATAAATTTAGCATAATATTCAGCAAGACCTAAAAAAGATCTAAGCTGGTCTTTGTTTTGAGGTTCTGGAGCTTATTCAATGGCCCTAATAAGATTTTGCTTGGGAGAAATACCCTGTTTATCAATGGAATGACCTAGGTAATCAACAGATGATACACCAAACTTACATTTGTCCTTGGTTAAAGTCAGACCATTGTCTTGCAATATGCACACAACTTTATGAAGAATATCAGTATGTTCCTTTGAATCAGAAGCAAAAACCAGAATGTCATCTTGGAAATATAATACATTTTCGATGTTTTTAAACAGATTGTGCATCAATCTTTGAAAAACAGAGGATGCAGATATTAACCCAAAGGGCATTCTCTTGTACCTAAAAGCTCCTTCATATGTAATAAATGAAGTAAGATGCTTGCTATCCTCATGAAGGGCAATCTGATGGTATGCGTTAGACAAATCAAGAGTCGAAAATATCGATGCACCTTTAAGTTTAGTAAACATCTCACCAATATTCGGCAGGGGATGTCTGTCCAACCATACATTGTTGTTGAGATCTCTTAAGTCATCACACAATCGGACTTGACCATTCGGTTTGTGTGCGACAACAACGGGGGATAACCACTCTGAGGATTCGATCTCCTCAATGACATCAAGGTTACACAATCTTTCAAGTTCCTTCTTGACAGCTTCTCTTAAAGTAGAGGAACATTCCTAACTTTGTGAACTTTGGGTACAGCATCATGTTTTAAAATAATTTTGTGAACAAAGTTTTTAAGAAGACCCAATTTAGCAGAAGAAAATACATTGGGAAATCTTTTTTCCCCACTCAGATGCAGGATCGATTTCAACATGAAGAATCAAATCTGAGTACCCAAGTACCTGGTCAGGATTGTTTGGATCTAAAGTGATCATGAGATCTTTGTTAAGGCCAACCTAAAAGGCACGAACCTTCCAGTGCAACGTACACTTTGGAGGAAATGGATTTACCTTTAAAGCTAAGAGTAGTTGTGAAAAACCCTAACACATCAATGGGCTTTCTTCCGTAACCAACCAGTTTGATGTCTGGAGGAGATAAACAGACATCGGGAAACTCTTTTAACCATTCATCCCCAATGAGAGCATGTCTAGCACCAGAATCGGCCATAACTCTCACATTCTGGTCACCAATTACAACAGTGCAAAAAGGAGCCTCTTTCATATTACTGTTAACTTCATACACAGCTAATAAAAATTCATCATCCTCAATATCACAACTAACTACTTTCAGTTGCTCAGCATTTTGGTTCTTATTGTCACTACTCTTATTCTTAAATTTGTTCTTGTTTCTACACATCCTAGTGTAATGTCCTTTTAGTTTACAATATCTGCATACTTGACCAATAGCAGGACACCTTTTGTCATTGGCTAAATGACCAGGAATACCACATTTGAAACAGATGTAATCTTTTCTTTCTTGGTTGAAATGCGTTTTGGATTTTGACTCGCTGGACGTGGCTTCATCAGGATTAGACTTTTTGATTAAATTAACTTCAGAAACCTTCTGTTCCGCAAGTTCTTTTAATCCCAGTTTCATATCCTCAAAACGATTAGCTATATCAATAGCCTTGTTTAAAGTCAAATCTTCAGCAGCTAACAATTTTTCTTGAAGCTTAACGTCAGCAACTTTGTGAACAAGTTGGTCACGTACCATCTGGTCATGAAACATAGAATAATTGCATTTGGATGCTAAAATTCTCAAATCATTGACAAAAACGTCTATTGATTCATTAACTAGTTGGCCTCTGCTAAGAAATTTGTGACGACACACAACCTCATTGACTTTTTTTATATATTGTTTATCCAGTTGTTTAATAGCCTCTTCAAATACATCGATATCCGATGACTATGTACGATTCAAAGTAATTGGTGGTAAATGACTTAAAATACGCCTGCCTTCTGCACCTAGACAATGTTTTAAAATGGCCAGTTTCCTCTTGTCAGTATAATCATCACCCCCAATAGCTTCAATATATGCCTCTAAGCCTTCCTTCCATTGTTTCCACTCTAAAATGGGTTCACCAGGAGAGGCTAAAAATGGAGCAGGAGCATTAAAACCTTCCATAATGAAGAAGTGACTTAAAGATGGCAACACGCTGGTTAAAAATGCTACACTGTATCACTGGCGTGCGTGTCGCCGAATAGCTGATGAGCGACACGAAGAAATCACTGCCAAAAGGAACCAGAAGTTTGCGCTCTAGACTTTGTTGTGACGCGCGCACATGCGCGATCGATGAAACAAAGACTTCCGAGGAACAGAGAACACTTGCCCAGTTGTAACACACTGTAGAACTGAGTGCCAAACTAGCACTTCAAAGAAGAGGAAGCAGTGTGTGTATCACTGTGGACCAGTAAAACAAAGTGCTCAACTAATATCTTGAAATGAGTAGCACAAGTTGTTGGGCTGTTTAAACAATTGTAATTAATAAAGGTGTGTGTATCACTGTGACGCTTTGGTGGATACACTTGTCAGACCTCCTTTATTGACCTCCTTCTTGGCAACTGAAGAGGTGTGTGTGTCACCGAAGATGCAATAGAGACACGCGTTGACATTGAAATCAATGCCAAGATCGCCATCTTGCATCAAAATGGCCGCTACGTTACGTGAATGATGAGCCGAGGCTTCCCAATCAGACAAAATGCCCGCTTTCAGGCAGGATAGTGTGATGCGATGATGTCACAGCGTGTTGAGGCCACGAGACGTAGGCTGCTGCATTGAGTGTACGCAATGGTAACAATGGAATTTCTGCGCTCTAGATTAATTCAGTGTGCGCGCATGCGCGATACAGCTGCTGACGACAACAAAGCAGCGCTCGAGCTCCGTGCGCGAGTGGACACGAAGATAGGAAAACACATAGAAATCGTTTAAAGTCTCACCAATTTCTTCAGAAAAACAGGGTTTTCACCACGGAGGTCATGGTGTCACCACAAATGCTCCGGAGTAACTCCCAGAGACACTACAGGTTACGGAGACAACGGATGCTTGATCTGCTCACCGCCGGGCTCCAGGCTTACCGGATAGTTTTCCAGTCGTTGCCAGTGTAATAACGAAGAATCACAGCACGCAGGAATAAAGGCGAGTGGCTTTATTCTTGAGTAGAAATACAAGTCAGTTCCTTTTCGTAAGCCTGGGCCAAACCGTCTGCCCTGGAATTCGGAACACGTCCTGTGTTCCAGATTCCAGGTGATGTCAGCTGGACACCACACCAGGGTTACCACCAAATTAAAGGATACTTTAGTGGATTATCTCATGGTTTTTTAAAGTCTTAAACTGGACCTAAATCATAGTCCTGAGAGAAGAAATATCTAAGTACTCCCTCAGAAAAGCCCCATTCTGAGGTTGAGTCCGCTGTGGTAGTAACGTTTTACCAGGGTGGGACGAGGTGGCAAATGATGAAGCATGTCACATTACGTGAGTGAGCCACCCTCGTCCAATTCTTGGAATTGCTTTGAATTTAGGTAACAAACAACTAGCAGCACACAGAGAACTCATTGGGTCTCTGGTACTAACCTGCTGACTTGCTGATTAAGCAAACAGAATTTCTCTGAGGGTATCATGCCAATTTTTGTGTTTGGTTGAGATAAAAGAGAGCAGTTCAACAGGGCCTGATGCCGCTGAATCGCTAGGCACTGATCACCGCGAGCATAAGCATGAACTGCTAAAGTCGAATTTTGTATTGTGCTTCAGGCAGCAGCTGTCCCCAGCGGGATCCCTTTGCCTTTAAGAAGCGAGCCCGGAGCGCATGTGCTGAAGTCTGCCCCATTAAGGGAGCAGGCCAGAAGCCTGCCTCCTTCCTCCCGCCTGATCACTGGCGGTTACTTCTCGGGCTGGGAACTTGCTGATGCTGGGCGAAGAAATGCTTGCACCTTAGGTATGGCCCCCTCAGGATACCACGACTCTTGCTGACCCCGGCAACAGCGAAATACGCTTTCTGTATTTATTTTTCATTTGATGCTAAAGAAACTCGTAGTCACCTCGCTCATAAAACGCCGCAAAGTGGGGGGGTTGGGGAGCACCTGTTGTTGCACTGACCAAATGTCCTCTGCCGGCCCCCAGGGATACAGCACTTCACCTTTAAGAGGGGGTTCTCTGCTCCAACTCCAGAGCTCATGCGTTGACGTCTGTCCCTTCAAGGGGGCAAGTCAGGTCTCCTGCTTGACACAATGGGGGAGGGGGATTTAATACGCCCTTCTGGCAATGAGTGTCTTAGTCCACGGCACCGCGTGGAAGGCCGAGCAGAGTCACGTCGCTGCACCGAACAGCGCTCCTCTGCCAGCTCTGCTTTGGATTGATGAAGTCTACGCTCTGGTCTGGCCTCTACAGTGATTTAGCTGGCACAAAAGACTTGTGCGGTCCCTCCTGCTGCACAGAGGCGCGTCGCTGTGTCTCGACCCCCCCGTGCTTCGAATTATCGTGGCAGTTCCTTCTGCCACCCATAGTAGTGTCGCCACTTAGCGCAGCAGTCCTCTGGCAGCAAACGGAAGGCTGGGAGTCTTCTCCTTTCTCTTCTTCTCTGGTTGCACGACTCTTGACGGTGCTCTCCAACAGGTATGTTGCGATGACTTTTGTTGTTCCAACGGTGCCATCCCCCAAAGTATAGTGGCTGGGCACGGGCGCTTACTCCTTTAATAAGGAGTTGATGCCCTGCGGGCATGATTCAAATGGCATGTGGCCTCCTCATTGGCTAGTGGTTTTGCGTCACGCTTGCTGTTTTAGCACCCCTTTTCTCTCACCTTTCCCCTAACACTCATGTGGGGCAGGGTGCCACTTTCTGTCCTTTGTTCCTGTCCCCCCCCCAGGGACCGCCGTTTACGGCGCCAGCCCCTTAAGCCCCCTACGGGTGCGGGCCTCTGTCATTCCCCATCCAAAAAAACACAGTTAAACAGGTGCACTTGCTTGAAGTCTATAACAAGTATCACTATAGGGGGCATCTTGTGTTCATTTATTTGTCCAGACCCTCTTTTGCCAGAGTGGTGGGGGAAGTCACAACTTAAGTCAGATCAGCGCAGTGCTGCGCACAATTAAACACAGTCATAAAACAATACAGTCATAAAGGCCGAAGCTCCAAAAGCAGCACCTTTTGCAGTAATGAAGTGAAAGCGATGCTACCACAACCCCTACACTAACAAAAGAACAGGCTATGAGAGGGTGGTAGAGGGTTTCCAGACCAAGGTGAAAACCGTGACTTTCATGTCAGGAATTAAAGCCTGGTGACATCAACCAACATAATGCAAAAGAAGGAATGCATGAGAAAAACCTTTACCAACGAGGAGCTAACCTTGAAAAAAAGCTACAGCTCCTAGAAATGATGTAAGGATTTTACCAGCAAATGAATGACCACTTGTGGAACCCAAATAGCGAGATAATGTGTCCCTAGGAAAGGCTTCGCTAGCCACAAAGGAATCCTGACACTCACACAATCTCAATTGCCACCCGGTCAAAAATTCTGCAAACGAAAATCTAACATAAATATGAGCTAGAACATTTAACTTTTGCTTGTTTCTCTTTTGGACAACACTCTTTCCCTAATCTCCCCAATAATGTTGTGGGAGCTCTCCCTGCCATTTACTCCTTTTAGGGGCACTTACGCCTGTCCTTGAAAGGAGGCACACTGAGAGCGTGTCCAGGGTGGGAATTTACCTGCTAAAGGTGCATGAATATCCACAGACCTACAAGTAAGAAGGTGTTCATTTACTTTTGAGGATTGGACATAGACTTTCTTCAATAAAAATAAATCTTCTATCAGTAGTAACAAATTTAAACCAACTATGCACTGATTTCTGTATCATGTCAATAAAAATCGTCCATTAGTACTTCCATTAACAATTTGTTTTCTCTTGTTAAAACACAATAGATAATTGAGCAACATACTTTCTTAAAGTTGCACAGGCACAAATACCACCAATCAGGAGCAAGAGAGACAGGATTGCTGGAGCAACTATGATTGCAACTTTCAGTCCTACAACAGAAAAAAAAGAAAAGAAAATATTAGACTAATTGCCGTTTTCCAGCAAATCTGATAGAACCGTATCGACTTACATAGCTTTGCTATGATTTAACGGATAAAGGTCATAATTTGATAACAATGCTCAGAGTTTGCAAAAATGTATTTGCTAAAAACTACACGCTGTTTGTATTGTAACAACAATGCAGAAAAAGTACGTTTTTCAAACTGAATGTGATAAGTGATATGTGCCTAAACAAAATTTATTTAAAACTGTAGTTTCCTATTCATTTTTTAAACTGGAGTGATTGTAATTATGCTGATCATGCGATTATCTGGCCAGTGAAAACGGCCAAGCAGAATATCTAATTAAAAATGGTCGCATTCGTTATGCTGAATCTAAATTTAAGAACTCTGAATGATATGTTTGGTAACTTGAGTTAGTTGTATACATTCTAATAGTTCCTGAATCAACATCAATAGATTACACTTTTGCAGTTTAATCAAAATAAGGCAAAATGTTGTGATACTGAATATGAATCCATTTGCA
The DNA here is from genome assembly GCA_963921515.1 of Calotriton arnoldi. Taxonomy (NCBI): domain Eukaryota; kingdom Metazoa; phylum Chordata; class Amphibia; order Caudata; family Salamandridae; genus Calotriton; species Calotriton arnoldi. The sequence goes on from CAWUFW010002334.1 coordinate 1,774,635, forward strand.
GTGAACAGCATTGGGGCAAAGCAGATGTTAATTTTTGTGGTTTTATTGAGGATCAAAATAATAATAAAATTAATATTAATACACATCATGTCAGTAACTAGAGTATCTATTGTCTAGACTAATAATACACCAATTTTCATCTATGTTCCGCTCTTGGGTCTCTGTAGTTTCATCTCCTGAGGGTTGCCAACCTTAGTCCTTGCTGGGCAAACTCAATGGCTTGTTGGTAAACTGGAAAGTACAAATAAGCGGATACCCTTGATAGACTGAAACTGATCGCTATGTACTGCACAGTTAGGAGAGCACTGTGTGTGTTGTTCTTTCTGGTGGATATTCTACACAACCGCAGATTCCTCACCGTTAGACTATTCCTCAGGAGCCAATCTGGATCCGGAAAGTTTTCATTAACACTGCTAGGTGCTGCCATGCCGCTCAACGCTGACTTCATTCTGCCCAGACATAACAGAGCCGCTTATAAGCACCACCCCTGTGCACTAACATCCATTTCTGGATTGACTCAACTAGGAATTGGTCCAAACTTAATATGCCGGTGCTCAACAAACTGCTTCTTGATAAAACCCCTTCCCTTGTTTCCCTAACTGATCAAGATCAACTTTCTGTGCATCAATGCTTACAGAGGCCATCGATTCTGCCCTACCTCTTTCAGCTAAGCCACAGCTCCGAATGCATACTCCCGCCCCTGGTTTACGGACTCTCTAAAACAGGAGAAAAAACACTGTAAAGCCTTAGAAAGACAATGGAGAAAACACTATTTACCTGATGCAAAGTCGGAATATCTGGTAGCATTAAAGAAATACCATGCTCTTTGGAGACTGGCTCGTGCAACCTTTTTCACTGAGAAGATTTCTAGTTCCCAAAACTGCCAGAAAACTTTGTTCAAAGTTGTGAATAAACTTTCGGCAGCTAGTACTTTTCTGCCCCCTCCCTCACTTTCTCAACATCAATGAGATGAGCTAGGGACGTTCTTTTATAATAAAGTCAAGTCCATCTATGGCCAACTTGATGCTAATGCCTCCCAACAAGGGAATCGAACATTTCCCATTATCCAAACTGAGGGGCACCTTCAATTTTCTCCTCAGGTTTCTGAGTCTGTGGAATCCAAACAGATTGTGTCCTGGCTCCCTTTGGATTTGTCTACTTTGCAGCGGTCATTGAGATCTATTAAGTCCGGTTAACCGCTCGATCCCCTCCCTCCCTCTAAACTTAGTCTTTTGGACGAGGCTGCCCTTACTGTGATCCTTAACTTTCTCAATACTTCCGCAAGTACAAGTATGGTACCTCAGAGCTGGAAACATGCGCTTGTCCTTCCCCTATTAAACAAGCATTTGCAATGCAATAGGTCTCGCATTTGCGAGAGTTTGAGCTATTGGCATTGTAAATGATAATGCCTTTTATTTGTGTTTTAAAACCAACACATAACTAAAAAGCATCGTCATTTACAATGTCAAATGCTCAAACTCTCGCAATTGCGAGACCTATTGCATTGCAAATGCTGGTTATTGACTGTTACTGCTAGGATGGACAAGCGACGGAAGCCTGAAAACCCCTCACTAGTGAAAACCTGCAAAGAATAAAGCTAGTCCTCTCGTAACTGTTTCCAGGAACTGCACTCTCGATGCTATCGACCATCTGATCGAGGAAATAGAGTCCAAATTAAACGTGAATGCATCAGCCACTAGTGACAGACAGAATTTGACTAAAGTCCCTGATATGTTCAAAGAGACCTAAAAACGGGATCCTATACCCACCAGCTTGTTTGTAAAATAGAGCCATAAGCGGTGCGCGGGGACATGTTCCACATCTGGGGCCAGGTGTCACTTCACCCACAACAGCAACGGAAGAGACGCCCCTGGAGCAGGGTGCACGTCTTTTGCGTGGTAGTAGGCTGGGGTTGCTGCGCTCGAGCTCTTTCTTCAGAGCCCGGCCAGAGCCCTTTGAATTCTGTTCTGGCCTCACTTGGGAACCATTGAAGAGTTCTGAAGTGTGTGGGCCCCTCTTGATGGTTTTTCCAAGCCTACCATCACTCTGGCCCCTGAAACAATTTTTCCGCAGCAACAAAGTGGGCAAAAAACCGGACTAGAACATTTAAAAAAAAACAAAAAAAAACGTTCATCTTCACATGGGCTGTCGGCGACACCAGCCGGAAATTGCATGGACTGTGACACAAATTAGGATGAAGCCTTCGAATATTAAACTATGCATTCATTTTAATTTTGTTCGTTTTTTAGTGAAACGTAAAGTGTTCTGACTGGTGGTGACCTCACATATTCTGTAGCCATCTGGCCAGGCTCAGCGTCAGCCATTGGGCAGCCAGGAACGCATGTTGTGTGCTAGCATGCACTCTACATGCATGGACAGACACATATTCTGGTGAACATCACAACTCATGGTGTTGTGTAGTTTCTAACTATTTCCCTGGCTGGTGGCCAGGGTCCATTACAGAAAGAAATGAGATGTGGTTATTTGTTGGCGCTGATCAGAACCTTTGTTGCCTGTTTTTAATCATGGGACGCATCGAGACATTTCCATAGGGCGTATGCAGGACATTAATTAGACCAGAAGATGGCGCAGTTGCATTAGAAACGTTTTTCTCAGTAGCCGCGCCGAGTGCGACCTGTTCACTTTACTTCTACGTGTTTGTCATTTATTAACCCAAGTAAATAGTCAATTTCCTGTGCTCTACTCCGTGTCAACTCCGTTTTATATTTGACAGAATACCGTTATTTAATATTGTAGTGGTTTTTGACACTGTGCCTGAGACTCCAAGCGTGGTTTCTTATTATGCGGAGACCATCCGATATCCTTGCCGTATCCGTGAGCCCAGAGGACTACAGCAAGCCCTGGGCAGCATGCAGCAAGCCAGCTGTGCCCTGCGGTGCACAGACAGCCCAGACCAATATTGCGCAGACCCTCTGCCGGCGCTGCGGAGTCTGGCGCAGAAGCTACTCAGATCTACCGAAAGCCCCGCAGAGCCCCCACTAGGCTGGAGCTCGGAGTGCCCTGCCCCGCCGAGCCTGGTGGAGGGCACCACGGGCCGGGGTCCAGAGCCCTGCAGCGCCGACGGACCGGCTCCAGCAGCCCCTGTGTGTCCGTGCCCCGACCCCACAGCGTGGGGCGCCGACCGCAAGCCACGTCCGTCCCTGCATGGAGCTCTCGGAATCCCGGCGTCTGTGCAGAGCTCAGGCACCATCGGCGTTGGGAAGTCTAAAAGATAGCATCGTAGAGTCCGGATGGGCGGGGCCTAAAGGAGACAGGGAGGGAACACAAAAGCATTACTTTCAATGGAAAGCGAGGCTGGGTGGAGCTTCCACCCCACTTCCATAGCAACCCGACGACAATAGATCTAGCAGAGCGAGCAGCGCATGCGCTGCAACGCTAGGCGAGACCTAAAAAGGAAGGTCTCGATCCTCTCTGTTGGTCAAATTTTAGCCCTATATCTCTTTTGTCTGTGTTTTCTAAAATTTTGGAAAAGCATATTAATGTTCAACTTTCCTCCTTTGTCACAACTCGCAATTTGCTGCACCCTTCAAAGTCTGGTTTTCGACCAGGCCATAGTACCGAATATGCCCGTCTCGGGGTCACTGAATATCTCTGGCAACAACTAGACTCCGGTGGTACCTTCGTCCTCATTTTGCTAGACTTAAGTGCGGCTTTTGACACGGTGTCACATTCTATTCTGGCAGACCGTCTTGAGGCCTCTGGCATTGAGGGTTTGGCTTTGAGGTGGTTGATCTCCTTTATAAAAGACCGCACCTTCCAGGCCTTTTCAAATGACACGAGATCAAATACTTTAGCTTTAACCTCTGGAGTGCCTTAGGATTTGCTTTTTAACATTTATGTTTGCCCCCTGGCAGACATTGCTGAGAAGTCGGGATTGACCATCTTTTCTTATGCTGACGATTCACAGATTATCTTTTCACTTTCTACCGGTCAGCATCAAGATCCCTCCCTGCTTCAGCTCAGCCTGAGTAATGTCTCCTCGTGGATGACCAGAAATGCCCTGAAGCTAAATGGCACTAAAACGGAGGTGCTCGTTCTGGGTAATAACGCTGAGCTTTGCGGAATTAAACATTGGCCCGACACTCTGGGCCCTTTGCCTGCTTCTGTCTCAAGTCAAAAACCTTGGTTTTATCATTGATAGAAATCTTTCCCTCAAATCTCAGGTGTCTAGGGATACGGCGACCTGCTTTGCTATTCTCAAATGGATTAAAAAAAAATCTCTGGCTAATTCCACCAGCAGCTCAGGGAATGGTCTTGCAGGCTCTGGTAATATTCAGGCTGGACTACACAATGTGTTGTATCTGGGTGCAGATAAAGCCTCAGCCCATTGGCTGCAGGTTATTCAGAATGCAGCTGCGTGTCTTATTTTTTGTCTGCCTAGATGCGCTTCTGCTTCACCTCTGCTCTATCAATTACATTGGCTCAACGTCAACAAGCGCATTGAGTTTAAGGCTCTATGTTACATGTATAGTGCCAAATGTGGCCTTGCTCCCTCTTATATCCAAAAATTGGTAACACCTTATGTGCCTGCTTGACAGTTGAGATCTTCCAGCCTCTCACTGTTTTCAGTTCCCAGGTTTCGTCGTGTCCGTATGAGCGGCCGCTCTTTCTCCTACCTGGGCCCTAAGCTCTGGAATGCTCTCCCAATCGATCTTAGGAATTGTCACTCTCCGCTAGCTTTCTGTAAGCACTTAAAGACTTTTCTTTTTAGTGACCAAGCTTGTCTCTTATGTCGGCCTGTTGCCTAGCGCTTGTGTGGCTTTGCCTCCACTTGTTCAGCGCCGGGAGACCCTGTTGGGTAGCTGTGTGCTTTATAAATCACCCTAACATAACTCTTTCTGCACCCTCAGGCAGAAAGCACAAAACTATTTTTGGTACCAGTGTGCAGATCTCTAATATGTAACCTTTTTCGATGGTAATAAGAGACCACTTCACTGAATGGGGTGGTGGCAGGCAGTGAGGAATCTGCTGTTACATAGAGTATCCACCGGAAATAGTGTTACCGAAAGTAATTAACTTGTTCTTTCAATGGACACTGCTAACTGCATATTCCTCACCTTTAGAATATATACCAAAGCAGTACCTCCCAAAGGTGGAGGATCTTTGAGTGGAGGATCTTTGAAGTGGGCTCAGTTCAAAAGGTCGTGCAGGGTTAAGCAGGCAAAGTGCCCTTCCCGTCAGACCTGGCTGGCAAGTCAATAGTGCTTGCTGAATGGCTGAACCAATGCCAATGTTGCAGAATGGCAGCTGTCAAGGACCGGCACTCTGCATGCCAATGCAGTGGTTGCAGCGTTGGCCCCTGGTGGAATAGGCCCTCGTTCCTTCTGGAACTTGCTTTTTGGCTGTGTTCAGATCTTAATGCAAAGGGCTATCCTTCTTGACAGAATGCTGTTCTGCACTGCCTTACCTTTCTTTGCCCCATAGACCCCACAAAAAGCTGATCATCTACCCATTGGTCTTTGGTGTGATCGATGTAAAACTGTTTAGGGGTAAAGTTGATGGAATCTCTCCTCCTCTTTCAAGGGGTTAAGCAGAGCAAAGTACATTGGAAGGGTGATGGATTGCCCAACGTGAAAAGCGCTCACCAATTTTGGCATGGCCATCCTTGCCCACAGCACCAGTTTGTCTGGGAAAATGGTGGTGTAGGGTGGTTGAAGCAAGAGCTGGAGTTCACTCATGCGATAAGGATAAGCCCATACGGTCAGAAGATGCAACAAACAGCTGTTCATTGGCTTGAAAAGGGTGCACATGAGAAAATTCAGGACCAAATTTAGGCCCCTCTATGCAATCAGAAAATGGTTTGGGAGTGAACATGGGTGTCAAACATTTAAGAAAGCAAATTACAACAGGAGATTTAAAGGACGACAGTTGGTCTGGTAAGCGCATAAAGGCTGAAAGGACCAATAAATAACTTTTACTAGTTCCCATTGTAAGACCTTGATGGGCCAAAGAAAAAACAAATAAAATATCTCACAGCTTGGCTTGCAAAGGGTCAGTCCTGCGGACCGCACAACATGCTACAAATTTGTCCTGGAACCCAACATAAATAGGCTTTGAGGAGGACATCCATTGATTGGCAAATCAAACTGCATCAACTTCTGCTGCTGAATCTCCACACATAGAGGTGTAGATTGCGCAGATTCAGGTGGAGAACTCTGACCTATGGCTGTGACAGAAGAGCCTCTTGAAGAGGTAGCCTGACTGGAGGCAGACCCACAAGCTCAGGAGTACCACACTCTTCTGGTCCAATCCAGGTCCACTATAATGACTTGGGTTCGGTCGTTTCTGATTTTCTTCAGAACGCTGGGCAGGAGAGGCAGAGGTGGAAAGGCATACAGGAGTATAGTGTTCCACTTCAGCCAAAATACAACTCCTAGGGAGAGCCTTCACTGGAACGCCAAAGTGCAAAAGTTTGGACACTGGGTGTTCCCACTGGTGGCAAAGAGATCTAGCCAGGGTTCTCCGCATTATCGGAAGGCTAAGGGTGCAGGTGCCATTCAAGTTCAACCAGGTACCACTAGCTGAGCTCATCTGCAATAGTGTTTATGTATTCAGTCAGGTGGTTCACAATCAGGGCGCAAAGCTTCCTGGCACAGGACCCAAGTCCACCCTGCTTGTTGCAGTACCACATGGTAGCGATGCTGTCCGTGATCACCTGTACCAACCTCCCCTTGATGAATGGTAGGAAGGACTTAAAAGCCACATTAATGACCCACAACTCCAAGAGATTGACATGGAGCTAGGTTTCTGCAGAAGACTAGAGTCCTCTGAACTTCTCTCCCAGATAACTTCCCCAACCCAGCAGTGATACATCTGTCAGCACCAGGAGCTGTGGGTAGGGACCAGAGTAGGGTGTGCCACTGGTTAGATTGAAGTCGAGCAGCTACCACTGCAGATCTTGTGCAGTCTTCTCTGAAACCTGGATGACATTGGACAAGTTCCTTGGTGCTGGGCCCACCAAGACTTCAGATACCGCATATTCCACCTGACGAAGTGCACCAACGGGATGCATGAGGCACAAAGACAAAAAGCCTCAGAGCTTCTCTCACAAGATCTAGGACAAAGGCTGAAACATCAGGATCACATCACAAATGTCCTGGACTCGTTGCCTTGGAAGAAACCCCTGAACTGCCCCATGGCCAAGACAGCTAGTATAAAAGGAAGTCTCTGTGACGGAGTGAGGTGTGACTTCAGCTCATTGATCGAGAACTCATGAGGATGAAAATGTCATGAGGTTCACCGTAATCTGAAAGTGGTCTACGACTAGCTGTGGTGAGCTCACCTTCTAAAGCCAGTTGTTGAGGTAGTGGTAAACTGGTATCCTCAACATCAGAAGATGGATGGTGACCACAGCAATCACTTTCGTTAACAACCGAGGTGCGCTTGGAATGCCGAAGCGGAGCACAGCAAACTGAAAATGCTCTTCACTAACCTTAAACTGCAAGTAACGTCTGTGGGACTGCAGGCAGACAGATGAATGTATGCATCCTGCAGGTCGAAGGCTATTATCTGGTCACCTGGATCAAATGCACACAAAAACCTGGGCAAGCGTGACCATTTTGATTTTTGCCTTCTGCAGGAAGGCATTCTAAGGAGGAAGGGGTGGGGGGAAGAGATCTAAAATAGGATGAAGGCTTCCACCGTTGTTCGGCACAAGGAAATAGCAGTAGTAACCGACCCTTCCCTGTTTTTGAGTCCGGAACCCTTTTGATGACCCTTTTCGAAAGTAGAGCTCGCACTTCTTACAGTAAGATGGACAGGTGCTTCTCTGACAGTCGCGCTAATGTAGGAGGCATCTGCCGTTGGTCAGATTGGAACTATCTGGAGGACCCATCTGATAGATGTGATGGATTGCCACAGTGGGAGAAAATGTTGGCTGTCTGTCGCTAAGAGGATGTTAAAGTGGCTTGGAGGCCGATGTCACAGGAGAGGAGGACTGGGAAGATCAATCCCCTGGGGACATGCATAGTGCCTGCCTGATGCTGGCCACTAAAGTAGGGGGTGACCGCCGTGGGGGAGGGGAGGAGGGGAAGGGGCTTAGGGATGCCTTACACCAACCCTCTGGAGTACCTTCAGAAGGGCTGAAACTGGTGGGGGAACTGTCTGGCAGAGGTCAAGAGGCCAAAACAAAGCACCGCAGCCCAACCTTCCTTAAAGCGTTCCAAGACAATCAGCTTTTTCATGAAATAGGCGGTGGCCATCAAAAGGCATATCCATAAGGGATTACTAAACATCTCCGGAAATACTTGTGGGCCGCATCCACGCATGACACCAGAACGCCACACTAGTGCAGACTGCTTGTCCCAAACAATCAGTAGTATTCAGGCCAGGAGGTATGACTTATTCAGCTAGATCTTGACCATCTTTAATGGTTTGAGCCAGGGAGGCTCTAAATTCTTACAGAACCCCAGGGAAGATCTCGCTGGCCATGCTCCAGAGGACGTGCTTATTTCGGCTTAGTAAGCAGACCGTGTTGACCGATCTCAAGGCTAGGCTGGCAGAAGAGAACATCAGTTTTCCAAATGCCTCAATCCTTTTTGGCTCCCTGTCCATGGGGGTAGTGATGAATAAATTAGGATTCACCTTGCTGGTGGAAGCTTGGACCACAGAACTCTCAGGAATAGGATGCTGTATAAGAAAAACAGGGTTGCTGGATGCTGGTCTGTGGCATCTGGCCACATGCCTGTTCACCGGTGGGCAAGAGAAAGACAGACCAAGTGCCCATGAGAGTAGCCAGGGCTTCATTCTATTGAAGTAAGGGCTCAGAGAGGTCAGGTCCAGGCTGCATGAGGACGCATTCAAAGCATGAGTTGGAGTCATGCGCCCAATCCCAAACCCCCAAAGGCACACATCATGTAGGTCCATTACAGACATCTGTTTTCGGCAATCACGGTATGGTTTGAACACTGTAGTTTTAGCTGGTGACATTGTTACCCTGCACACCCATTAAAGAAGGAACACGCCTACGGATCAGTGTTTGAAGGTGTGGAAAGAAATGAACCAACATCGGCACGCAAGGGTGGCGCTTATATGCGCCTCCTCGGTTACTTCCGTGGTTTAACAAAGTCAAATCAGAGCCACATGACGCCACCTAGCAATGCACGGCAGCATTGCTATGAAAACTTTGCTGATGCAGTATGGCACCTGAGGAATATTCTAAAGGTGAGTAATCTGCAATTAGAAGTATTTATCAGAAATGTATTTACAAAGTGTGTAAAGTGCTTCAGTGTCCTCTTGGGATCTGCGTCCATGCCCTCAATAATTAAGCATTAGAGCCCAAGTTATAGGCAAGGCAAGGGCCTATAACGATTGTAAAGGCTTTTAACAACATTGTAGCCCGAAGCGGAAAGGCTATAATGTGGTTAGAACATTTGACCCACAGAGGGTAGAATGTTCTAAAATAAACAGGAGATACAGAAAGACAAGCATTGGAATGGTGAAAGAGAAGGTCTATAGCAGCTATTATTGCCCTGAGCCACTTCACTGTCTTCATAAGAGCTCCAAACATTCCATTTTTCTAATATAGCCTTAGAGCCTGCCGTAGCGGACTCTACCGGCCATTAAAGGCCAGCTGCAGCGTTTGGGCTCGGGCCTTTAACAATGGAGCGGGCCTTTAATGGCCAATAGAGCTCGCTACGGAGGGCTCAGAACACTCCACCCCAAGAAAGCAGAATGCTCTAATTTGTAAAACAAAGGCCTCACGAAGCCCGAGGGGATTGGAAACCCCTTGGGCTCCATGAGGCCTTTTGTTCATAGCAAAAGCGGTGAACAAACATTGGAATGTTGGAGCTCCGTGCTTCTACCGGCCATTAGAAGCCCGGAGCACTCCATTGTTTTCAATGGAGCTCCCAACATTCCAATGTTCTAATAAATAATAATAAATAGTAAACCTTTCGGAAAATTAACCACAAAGGAGCTTGAGACAGGAAGCTCTCTTCAGGATTCCAAGGCTGACAACTCACAAGATGGCACAGCATTTCTCACACAAGTGATCACCTTTCACAGTTGCATATGGTAAATATACTGTCTCACATGGGGTGAGCTGCAAATACTTACACAGAGCGCTCTTACCCGCCTCGTGTCGTGAGACAATGCTCAATCTGAATCCATTTCAAATTACTTTTAGCTGTAAGTAATATACAATGGGATGCTTAGGCTATACCTTCCATAAAACTAACACCACTACTCGACAGGAAGCTTTGGAGTCACATAGTAATTTTGCTTTAGAGTACCTGGTCCCTCACACCAATGGGCGAAATGTCGTCTTGTCCCTACAAACTTGCTAATAGATTCCATGATGGTAACTTCTCCATAGTTGGTCTGTAATTTGTTTCTCAGAGCTCATCTTCTTGCTTTCTGGCATCACTCTACTTCCCAAAACCAAAGGGGATGATGGACGGAGTGTTGAACATTGCAAGCACTCACCCCCAGTCAACTGATCTGGGTTTAATCCATCATCATTCTTTAGCTCACTCCGCCACCCCAGTTCAGACATGGCCATATGCAAATCAGTCTGACCCTGTGCCTCATGGGAACAGTCCAGCCCGAACTGCCAAGCCATGTCTTCCCTGGACCGGAAACAAGCAGCCTGGGACCGGTTTCTGGCTTACAGCCGTCATCAGCCAGGCTATCTTGAATCCAGTGGCAAAGTGAGCAAGGGACCCACGTCTGGGCATACCCTGCCAACTTAGGGCGAACATAGCAAAACCAAACAGCTTTTCTTCCTGCCCAGCTGCATCTGTCAGTTCGCTTGCTCCGTCACTGCAAAGACATACAACCAGCTTTTGCTGAAACTATCCCAGCACAGAGACCTTGTCTATTGGCTTACTCCAAGACAAATCTATTCTTATAGTCCCTTTTTGTTCCTGTTCATTATCCATCTGTACAATTTAACCATTTTGCGAGAGTGAAGTTAGGTATGGTCAAGGAACAGACCAGAGGGTATAATGTCAATGTTGTATGTGTGTCTTGCAATACTGCCGTCCATGCTGTATTTGTTCTGGATATGTGGAAAGCTTTCCCTGCTGCTGCTTGTGTGGCCCCTGTTCTGAGAGTATTACTGTAGCTATACAAATGCTAGAGCTTTTGATTTTCAGCACTACCTAAATTAAGTGACGTAAAAGATGACAAACAAAATATACAAAAACATGCAAGAATAACCAAACACCATGGAGCTACCTTAAAATGTCAAGCACTTCTTACCTAAATCGCTTTCTTCTGATGGAACGGGCTCTGTGAAGGCTCGGTCTTCATTTATTTCCAACGTGGTTACAATTTGGTTTGGCTTCTGAAGCAGTGGATTGGCAGACGTAGGAGTACCTATATTAAAGAAAACCAAGAAAAAACCCATTTTAGAACTCTGCAATTATTTCCCTATATAACGTAAGGGTTTAGGGCAGGCCATTCACCTGCACCCTCCTTAGGACGATAAGTTTCGCATTCCAGCTGAAACTTGTGCTATGTATGCAGCAACCAAATGGACACAATTGATTGACATTTCTCAGAATTCTGTTTTTCTACTGATAAAGGCAAGAAGCGCTCAAATCTTCCCTTGCCCTTATCCGTCACCTACAATGTTCAAATCATTCAACTTCGCCCACCCATCACGTTAGCTGCTTTCCACTTGTCGATAATCTGTTGTCCCTCATGCTGTCAACTCACTTTCAGCTTTTTCAGTGCTTATTGCCCATAAAATGCACCAAGCAGTGCCTCTCTACCTATGACCTTCAACTACCAAGATCAACTTCACCTCCATAAGAGACATTATTGAGCTTTCCTCATCTTTTTGTCTTCTCCGTTTTGTCAGCAATAGGACAAAAATACCCTGAAATGTATTACTGGTCACTTAACTTTCCACTGTAGGAAATAATCTCTTCAATGCACACCAAGTAGGAGAAAGGGGGTATTGCATTCGTACCTCATCTTCAAAAAGGGAAAGACTAAGGACCTAATTGTAATGATTCCCAACAAATGCAGTGGGTACTTGTGAGCAAACTTTTAGGGCCAGAGATGAAGAGCATGAGGAGGGACTGTTAAGAAGGTAGCTGGATGGAGCAGAGTTTAAATCACAGGGGAAGCATTTGAAATACTAAAGGAAGAGAGTTTACAATTTCAAAAATGTGGTTACTGCTAATGACCTATCCTTAGCTTCTCACGTGGACCTATGATCCATCACTGCCAAGACAACATAGGCAAACACTGCCACATACTGTAAACCGCTGCATGTGCCACTAATGAACTGCAGTGGCAAAGGGCTGAGGATCACTGGGAAAATTAAAAAATGTACTCTGCAATCTCCACAAATGAGACTCTTCCGGTACACTTCCTGAAATCCTCTCATACTTCCATACAACAAAATAAAATTGTGCTGTACTGGAGTCAAAACCGCTCACTCTCACAATAAGGAGGCACAAGGCTAGGATGTTTTGGTCAGCGGTAGTTCACAAACACATCAATCTGAACATTACCATCAGTTAAATGCACATACTGCAGGCCAGAAGGAAAAGTGAGGCACATATAATTTTCATGAAGGGCAACCAATGTAATGGGAAACGGGGGCCACAAAAGAAGATTGGCGAGTGACAGAGCGAGCATGGGGTGGAGGAATATATGGTGAGACAGCAGGTTTTCTTCCCCAAGGAAGACACAAATGTGTGGGATAAATGGGGGTGGAAATTAAAAATAATAATAATAAAACAGCAAAAATGTAGGGTCTTTTGATGGCATAATGGCCATCCGCCACTCTATAATATTTGTACGGGAGTTCTATAAGACATTGTTTTCATTTGCCTTTGCAGGTATCTTAAGAACATAACAAGCACAGGCATATCAAGTGTGCATCCTATCTGGGGCAGTGTACACATTTATTTCCCCAATTATCATAGTCCTGTGCATCGCAGAATCTCAATGGCTCCTGCCTCAGTTGATACGTGTGGATTTCCCCCATTGCAATGAAGTGATATTGTGAGGGTCGATGCAAGGAGAACAATATGCCCATGACAATTTACTCCTTCATACCCCTGTACATGCGAGTGTGCCTTTAGCACCACTCACATTTTGTTTAACTTTCTACCCCTTTTTCTCTTCCCAGCTTCATGCGTCTACATTCTTAACTCCACTTGCCTTAAAGCACTCTATCTGTCTGGGCTCCAAGTTCACTTCACCTTCTCACAACATTTGTGCAAATCAGTCCATAAAGTCCATGCTTGTTATTTACCCTCTGAAAGTAAGCAGCGGTGGTTTTAAGAGATTTGCATGACGTAGAAATGGATAAAAGACCCACAATGAAATAAGCAACTTTTTGCGGCATTGTTAATCGTGTGCCAACCTGTAACATTTGTAGACCCCGACAGAAGAGTTTATTTGTTTAAGTTCTCTTTTAAAACTTCTGCTTAAACAATGTTTCATTTTTACTTCATTTTAAAAACATTCTGTCACCAGCCCTGCAGAAGTTTAGTAAAATGAAGGGTAAATGCTTGCACCGGTTAAGAAATATTAGTTAGCACTGGTTTACCTGAATCACTTTCTTTGTAAAAAAACAGCTTTGGAATGGTTTTGTCATTATTCACTAAAGAAGTAGGTGAACTTTGGCTTGGCTTCTGAAGCATTGGATGGGCCGAAGTAGCATTACCTGTGTTAAAGAAAACAGTACCTTATGAACCATGCGGGGGAGGGTGGGATTTCAACAATGCCTGCCTCCTGCCAAGCTAATCCTCTCGACCCAGCAGTGTTCAATCTTCCTTAAAGATAAGCTTCCATTTGGCTGTGGTGCTTAAACTTCATGCACTCTCAGAGGCGTACCGTATTAAATTGAAGATAATGGGAATAATCCATACAGTAGTTCTCTGCAAATCACCATACTACTTGACCCAACATTTTCTTACTATCCAGACAATAAGATCCTCGGGTAAGAGGCTACCAATTCCACCTATAAGCATGAGTGAGAAGGTCAGTGGTACTGTTTTTCCAGCGATAACTTTAAAACACTGACGTACTATTGCTAATCAGGAAGGCGTTGTAAACTCTTAAGTGTTTCGCTGGCAATAGCAGTGCGTAGTGGCCATGCGTTTAGTCTTTAGTGCTACATAAAATAACTCGTCGTTGACCTATGCATGCTTTAACAGAGCCATTCTGTTCCACTCTTCGGGTGAGTCTATTCCCATAAACAAAAGACATCAAGCATTTCCGGCCATACTCCCTCCTCTTAACTTTTCTGCCCTTGGTACTTTGTGCACTCGCTTATGTTGCAGTCCTCATTTTGGCTCTGGTCAAATTCTCCATTGAGCTTATGGCTCATGCACAAAATCTGATTAATATAAATTCTGCCTTCTTGCCCCTAAATCAATCAAGTGCTCTGCGTCATTAACTGCTTTACATCGCGCACATCTAAATCTAAATTATTATTCCTTTACTTCATGCTTTTAATACCTCTTTCTGAATATTCTACTGTTGTGGTACCAATTAATGTGAAGCACTATATAATTTCATAAAAATACATGAAGAATTAATGACTAAACTCATTTACACAAACTTGGGGGAAAGTACTGGATGCTGCTTTACCAAAATCAATTCCTTCTGAGGAAATGGGCTCTGTCGTGGTCCTGTCTTCGCCCACCAAGGATATTCCTGAACTGTAGGTTGGTTTCTGATGGGTGGGCTGGGCAGAAGGAGCAATGCCTGTATTAGGGACAATAGAGAAGAAACAATTAAAAGCCCACGCAAGGTTCAGAGTCCAGCTGCCACTCTTTTTTGCTGCAGTTAGTCCGGCCAATCATATGCACCTACCTTGGGTTAGTCGACAGCCCAGCAGTTCCACTTTCAGTGCTATTCTCTGGTGCCAAGAATACGGAACAATACGCATGTAGCGGGCCACAATAGGGCGGAGGAAGCTGTTTCGTGCGCCACTGAGGAAGTTATCGTTGCCATTGAAAATCTGCAGGGCAAAAAAACCCAAAAAACTTTACTTTCTGCAAGGACAACATTTAAGAGACAGTAAATCTGTTATTCTTCGAAGCATGTTTTTTTGTTTCAAAAACATACTTTGAATATACACAAAAAATAACGTCACTTTTAGGAGTATATTTTTGCCATGGATTATTTCTCTTTAGGCCAACCAATTTACCTTCGAATAAGAATTCCCTG
Organism: Calotriton arnoldi; assembly: GCA_963921515.1. Taxonomy (NCBI): domain Eukaryota; kingdom Metazoa; phylum Chordata; class Amphibia; order Caudata; family Salamandridae; genus Calotriton; species Calotriton arnoldi. Next base: position 1,789,797 of record CAWUFW010002334.1, read on the forward strand.
GATTGAAAAGTCATCATACAATACAGATGCGGTTTTCACCCCATGAGGCCAGCTCTGCATTTCATTTATCCAATTCTTGGTAACCTTTCATGCTGAGGATTAAAGTTGGAATATCACAGTAAAAGCAAGGTCCAGCCAGTGCAGCACTTCATGACAACTTCAGCAACCGCTAGTAAACCCTATCAATACGGATTTAATGGCATGTACAACAGAACCAAATACATGCTAGTGCTGATTGATGCCTTCAATCACATCATTTCATATATATATGTATACATATTACCTAGTTATACTTAGGTCAGTTGTTCCATAGGAAAAGCGTTTTTGTGTTGCTAATAACTTTGGCACGGTTTGATGAATCTCCAAGAAACTTTCCAAAAACCTGCTACTTTTTGACTAGTTTGTGCATGGCAAGTTTCGGGGTGATCTGTTAAGCGAGGGCTGAGAAACAAGTGGGGTCCCAAATCTCAAAATCCCTATGCATTTTCCGCAGACTTCTGTTAAGATGGGCTACTGCACAAATGCTGAACTGAATTACACCAAATTAGGGAGGAAGCTAGATCTTGGTCCGCAGATTGTGCTTTTTGTGATTTGGTGTAAATCCATTCAGCAGTTTTTGAGAAATTAAGGTTAAAAAATAATTGTATATTTGGACAGTTGAGTCCGTGAGAGGCCCAAGAGACTTCTGCAGTAGAGAAAATTTAAAAACAGACCGTTCTGATTGACCCACAGAGCTTTATGTCCCTTGGGCCATCTAGCTTGGGAGTGAGCGCTCCAATTAGCTGGCAGCCACATCAGAAAATGTTTGCTGGTAGCCATTACAGGACTCTCCCCTGTCCTGAAGTAACAAATTGAAAGTAATATAAGGGGGCAGGGTAGGGATACCCTGACTGCTCAAGTCTCATGGGGGGGGGGGGGCAAGATGGACCCCACCCTCAAGGACCAAATACAAACAACAACAAAAAGAAATTGGCAAAAACTGCAGTGACCCAGCGGTATCAGGAAAAATAATGGCGGCCGGGCCGCGTACATTAAGTTAAGCCCACCCCTGGGGCCATACTAAATAAGTGAAGGGGGCTGTGTGGCCCCCCCTCCCCCAGCCATTAAAGGCCCTGGGGAACCCACCACTGGGGTGTAATTAATGTATAAGGAGAGGGGGGCGCGCGGCCCCCTCCCCAAGCCATCAGAGGCCCTGGGGAGCCTTCCCCCTGGGCTGAAATTTCTAAAATTGTGGAAGGGGGCTGTGCAGCCCCCCATCCCGAGCCATTACAAGCCCTGGGAAGCTCATCCCCGGGGCTGAAATTAATGTATATGGAGAGGATGGCCAGGCACCCCCCCTCCCTTGAGCCCAGCACCGGCTCACATGCTATGTCCCAGGGAAGCCATCCCTGGGACATAGCGTTTTCCCCTGCCTGCACCAGAGCGGACAACAGGGTGTGTTTACTCCCGCTTGGTGGGAGCATTTTTTAATCTCCCGCCAAGTGGGAGCAAGCACAAACTCTACTCCCAGCTGGCGGGAGCTTTAAAAATACTCCCGCCAGCTGGAAGCAGACTTTCGATCTCTTTCCCTGCCTGCACTTATGCGGGCAGGGAAACAGATCAAAATATTGCTCCCGCCCAGAGGGAGAAGCATTAGTAGGAGCAATGCCGGCTCCCGCTGCATGCAGGGAGCCAGCTCGGGGAGCAGGGGCCTTGGGCTCCCCCACGGACCCCAACGAGTATATGGTGGGTGTCCTGGGTGGGCACCAACCTCTGACAATGCAAACCCCAGGGCCGGAAAAGGCTCGGGGAGGGGGGCCACAGGGCCCCCTCCCCTTTCATTAAAAAAAAAAAACATTCCTAGGGGATGGGGTCCTAGGTCCTAATAAAGCAACGCAGCCCTTCTCCCCTTTCATAAAAAAAATGCCCTGCGGGATGAGGTTCCCAGGGACTAAGAAGGCTCTGGGAAGGGGACAACGCAGCCCCCTCCCCTTTAATCTAAGTAGTAGCCCTGGGGGATGAGATCCCCAGGGCCTAATAAGGCTCGGGAGGGAGGTCACATGCCCCCCTCCCCTTTAAAGCAAAAAAATGATGCTTCAGATTATTCTGATCTATTTTGCATTTACTTTCATAGCTCTAATGCTATACCCGTTTATAGAGCAAGGTGTACAAAAGAAGCTTGATGATGTCATCAGTGATGTCATACATGATGTCATAGAACATGTCATGAGTGATGTAATATGGGTGGTCATAAGCAATGCATGGTGGGGCGCAATTATAGTTAGCTCTGCTAACTATAACTGGTGAATTTCAGTTTTTTTTTCATTCAAAGCATTAATGTTGTCTCTGACATGATCACCTAACTACAATTTTCCTTTAACCTTTGGTTTTTTCAGTGACTATATATATGAAAATACACACACACACGGACACACACACACAACACCACTATGTCGTTACAGTTAGGACAGAGTTTACATAGTGTAAGCATTTTTTGTTTTGCTGAAACTTTGGCGCCATTTGAAGAATCTGCAAAATACTTCCTCAAAAAAGGTTCATAAGCTTCAGCGCCTTCATGGAAAGTATTGCACCGATCTGTTTAGCGAGGGCCAAGGAAAATGGGGAGGAGAACCCCAGAATGTTGATTTCCCTAATTAATTCCCATAGCACATTTTGCTCTAAGATACAGAAAGAAACAGCTGAACAGAGTTACACCAAACTTGGCAAAAATTCTGAAGTTTACTCAGATAGCGTACTTTTTGTGATTTCGTGTTAATCCATTCAGCCGCTTGAGAAATTTGTGTTTAAAGAGGTGCTCAGGTTGGGCATGAAGGAGTTAAAAAAGTTAGGTATATCTGCACATTTGGTCCCACAGAAGTCCCATGGTACTGACATTTTTTTTAAAACAGGGACTGCTGCTTAGCCAAGGGAGCTTTTTCCCCCATCGGCCATTAAGGCACCGCGGAACAGGTCGTGTAGATCTGAGTGATCGGATTGGCTTGCTGCAAATTAGAAGAAAATGCCATTATAGGACTTGGGACCTCACCCACTTTGTCCTGGAAACGTTATTCAAAATAGGCATAGGGGGCAGGGTAGGGAACACCTTGACGCACAGGCCCTTGTGGAGTGGGACCAGCGGCACCTCACTATCCACCCAGGGCCAAACTTAAAAGGAAAATAAAAATATGCTACGAGTACCATAGCACTGCCACGGTACCCTGACTGACCCTCCCATGAGGTACCACAGTACTCCAGCTTGCGCGGTACTGCAGTACCATCGGGGGCGAGGGGGGTGGGTGGTTAGGCACGAGCGGCAGGTACAGCCAAAGTACTGCAGTACCTGAAAAAATGAAAAAAATAAGAATAAAAAACCCAAATTCAGGATTAAGTGTTCGTGGGGGATGGGTGCAGGGCCTGGCCAAAGAACCGTGTGCAGCAGTGGGTTGGCTGCTCTTTGGGTGCTGGGGCTGGCCGGAAATCAGGCACTGCGCATGCCCTTCGCGGCGTTGGCCGCTTGCAGCAGAGGTTGAGCGCAGAGCCTGGCGAGAGACCAGGCACTGTTGTCAATCTCCTGCAGGGCCAAAGGTCGTGCACAGCAGGGGTGTTAGCTGAATACGATAAAAAAAATTTAAAAAACAGAAATTCACTAAACAAAAAACAGGTTAAAGTGACATAATACTTTAGGTGTTGAAATAAGATAACTAACATTGAAAAAACTAAAAAGAAAATATTCACCAGTTATAATATACTGAGCTAACTATAACTTGTGTTCCTGCCATGCACTGCTTAGAACCTCCCATATGACATGCATACATGCCAACAGACCCGAATCAGGTGGGAGACTACCAATTTTTTAAGTCAAAAAATGGCCTAATTTTGCCAGTCTCCTGTCTGAAATTGCCTCTGGCTGAACAGATGTCAATGGGGAAAATACATTCTCCCAGTTATTTTTTTATAATCTCCAACTTTCCTCTTCTAAAATGTTGGCACATATGGACATATTAAATTACATCAATGATGACATGACTGATGACATCTCAAAATACATCACTAGTAACATTATACTAGCATTGTGACACCATCCTATAGGTTTTGTGGACTTGAAGCAGTTCAACACGTTACACCAGTTGCCAATTTTCTGTCCACCTTAAAGGGATTATACACTTAAAGACTTCACATGACCAGCAATTTTAGGTTAAAGAGGTTAACATGTATACATTTGCCAGTTAAAAGATACCTTCTGCCAGACTCTATGGGCAACCCTTCGTAGTTCAGTAAAATGCACTACACGCATTCCTGAGACGGGCACAATGGCATAGAACCTTGAAGCTATTCTTACAACACTCGTGCGAGATTAACCAAATTCTAAATGGGACAAACCTATTGTCTACTTCATTCGACTATTTGCAATGCCTTAAAATCTTCAGAGAAGTTCTGGAAATAAACATCTATACTTTATAAATGTCCCTGCTACATATAATTTGCCTATAGCTCTGAATTACAAATCTTTTACACAGGCACAAGCCTAGATATCTACTAGTGGATACTTTACTGTCAACAGAAACTTTGTCCTTACTCACAGATTTATTGCGAGGGGCTTTAGCTTTTAGCCATAGCCAGGGCTCCCGGTTTTACGGTATTTTTTGTTTTACATTTCCCATCTGTATTTATCCATATTTATTTTGTGCTTAGTCTACAAAATGAAGGTGCAATGGGTATATTTCCACATTTATTTAATAAACAAATGTTTACTCACGTCTGAATGACCAATGAGTTTGACATTTACTGTAAAATACACTCATCTGAAATCATTTGCACTGTAGAACAGCTTAGACAGCTTTACTGCTGCAGTTATTTATGCTTCAGCAGGAAACCTTTTTTTCTTTTTTTAACTTCCCTTCCTCTCAGTCTGCACAGCTATTGACCCAGCATGCATGATTGACAGTAGTTAGAATTGTGCAGAAGAAAAACCTATTTTCTGTATTTTTCCATATTTAAAAATAAATACAGCCAAGAAAATTGATTGTTTTCTGTTGGTATTTAAATGTAAAAATCTGTATAAAAGGAATACCGTGAGCCTTAGCCATAACCTACTTTGAAACATACCTCTGCAACCCACATCAGGTGTGTCCAGCCTTTATCTCTTTTAACATGGAGTACTTCTTGCACCCCAAACTTTAGTGATTTGTAAACGGGCACCATTTACCTTTCAACATGCACAACCACACTTCCCTCCAGGGCATACGCTATTTCCATGATAAGCACTGGAAGAAACGTTTTTTAGGTTTACATTTTGTATATAGACTGAAATAACATAACTGCAACTGAAACAAATTTCTTATGATAAATATAAGTGAAATTATTGACCTGCTTTAGTTCGGCCACCTGTCTGTATAAAACTCCATTTTGTAAAAAGTGGCTCTGTCATTCATTCCTGTCCTTCCACCTGCGCACATCCTCGCCCCACAGGTTCTGCAGAGCACAGTCAAGCGGATGACAAAATGATTTATTCCCAGTGCAGTAGCTGCTTTGCTAGTGCTGAATTTTCTATGGTGTGGAAGTAAAATTGCAACAAGTATCCATATTTTCCGTTCTTTCACGGGCTCCTTCATTTAGAGAAAGGGGGAAGAATGGTACCCCTCATCTCTGCAGATGAGCTGCAACCACCACATCACCTTAGTGAATACCCGAGAGGCACTAGTAAGGCCAAAGGGGAGCATGGCAAACAAAGTGCTCCTGGCCCACCGTGAACTGCAGGTAATGTTTGCGGGCAGGCAGGACAGGAATGTGGAAATAAGCATTTTGCAAGTCCAATTCTACCATCCAGTTTCCTGGGTCCAGGGCAGACAGGATCTGAGAGAGAGTGAGCATTTTGAACTTCTTCTTGAGGAAGAAATTGAGAGAGTGCAGGTTGAGGATAAGACGAAGACCTCTGTCCTTCTTGGGCACCAGAAAGTGGCGGGAATAGCAACCACGACACACTTCTCTCGGCGTCACTCTCTCTATGGCTCCCTTGCCCAAGAAAGCCAACACTTCCTGGTGGAGAATGAATAGGTGGGGTCCTCCGTCAGCCTATCGTAAGTAGGTGGCATGGAGGGAAGGGTAGTCTCGAAGGGGAGGAAGTGGCATCTTCAGACCATCTGCAAAACCCACCGGTTCCATGTTATAGACCGTTAGTTAGGCAGGTGATGGCAGATCCTGCCCATGATAGTAGGAAGACAGACTATAAGGGTTTGGAGGCTGCGACTGGTGGGGGAGTGGTGGACTAGCTTGACCTCTGGCTGCCTGACTCACGGGGTCTGTAGGAACTGCGCCCTCTGCCACGCAGAGGCTGGGAAGCTTGCGTGCCGCGGTGGATGGGAGGGGGTACAGACTCAGCTGCAAGCCCCTTCCGTGGCGACGAAAGGAGCAAATGGCAGATTGGGGGTGATGAGGGGCCACTGAAAGGCCCAAGGACCTGACCATAACCCTGCTGCCTCTAAGTGCTCCAGCACTGAATCCGCCTGGTCTCCGAAAAGATGGGAGCCATCAAAGGACATGTCCATAAGTGATGTTTTGACATCCCCAGAAAAGCCAGAAGCTCTCAACCAGGCGTGGCGCCATAGGGCCACTGTCGACGAAACTGCACTGCCCAGTGAGTCAGTGGTGTTGAGTCCACAACAAATGGATAACTTCGTGCATACCTCCCGTCTGCAACAGTCTGGGAGAGTAAGGCCCGGGCCTTCTCTGGGACCGTTAGCAGCACCTGTGCAACTATATCCCTTAGAGAGTGAGAATAGTGGCCCAAAAGGCACATGATGTTCATGGACCACAGTGCCAGGCTGGTGGAAGAAAACACCTTCTTGCCTAATTTATCCAGCATCTCTTGGATTTCGGATCTGGGGGTGCAGCTGGGAATGTGCCAGGATTTACTTGGAAAGTGGAGGCTTGGACCACCAAGCTCTCCGGGGTAGGGTGTTATGTGACGAATTGCGGTCCACTGGAGCAGGGCAATGGCGGCAGGCTATTGTCCTGTTCACAGGAACCCCTATGTTTAAGCTTGGACCAGGTCCCAAGCAGGCCATTAGTGAGTCTTGACAGCCATCTGGGCAAGTTAAAGTCCAGGACCTCAGCCACACTCTTCACAACAATTGGAATGAAGCTCCCTCCTCTGTAGCCACGTTAGGGGGAGAAAGCATGCCAGTATCTAGAGAAGTATCCAGTCTGCTGGGGTCTGCCAAATCCTCACACCAGCCCATGTTGGTATCATATGGCTGGTATTTTTCAAGGTCAAGCGACCCCGAAGATTCCTCTCCGAGTCCTAGGCCATAAAAATAGTGCTCAGGCTCTGGCCTGGAAGGCGTGGCTCCTGTCGGCGTTGGTCGAAGACCCCCAGCTCCGTGTCAGAGTCATGGATGTAAATGGGTATGGTGTCGCCAGAAGCATCCATCTCGGGGCCAGCGCTGGGGAAGGTCGACAAGTCACAACTGTCACCGAACCAGATCAATCTGTGGATCCGTGGGGCCCGACTGGCACTAGAGCCGAAGACGTAGATCCAGTAGGTGCTCCTCCCAAACCCATGGGCCCCGAAGGGGGGCCAGCGGGTGCGGGCCGCTCAAATATGAGGTGCATGGCCTCGTCAAACTCATGGAGTTGAGCAGGGGTCGATCACTACATTACAAGGCTCCCATATACACCTCTAACCTCAAACCCTTCAACTTGAAAGACTATGATAACCAAACATGGGGTTAACGGCCCACCTACCACCATACATTTCTGAATCTCTTCCACAGTGGGATACGACTTGTGGTTAGCAAAAGTTTTCTTTGAGGTGTTTATCAGAGAGATCTCATATCTCCCCTCTTTAAAACAATCAAAAAAATCTTCACTTCAGGAGCTCTTGACAAATCTCATTCACCTTTTCTAACCAGTCCCTGGTTTCCTGTGCTAGGCACCCCAGGGCATTTGCAATATGCTGCACCCTAAAAGTATCCAAACAAATAAAATAAATAGTTGACAGATTAATTTGCATTACCTTAAACAATATTCAGATATATGCCATCATACTTCTCATTCTAAGGACTTCTCAGAATAGCATTTTCAAGGATTGCTTTAACAATGTATAAACCAAACTTGAACAGTCACTTGCACTGCCAGGAGCCTGCTATGGATTGGTGCCCGCCAGCAGGCATTGTTCTAAAATCATGGTGGGTTCCTTACCTTTTCATCGCTGCCAGGGGCGTCTTTATAGGTCTTCCACTTCAAGCCTTCTTTACTAAACTGGACTTTATACGATTGCACGTAAAAAATAAAATCTCGTTTTGTGGATCCTTTGGTAACAATTCCTTTTAAAAAGAAGGAGGTTTCTAGTGTTATTTTCTGTTTTCATACAAAAGCACCCTTCATTTCATAGTTACACCAAAAGCTAGTCACAAATGCATCCTTGGTTTAGCACTGCAAACTTTCACGGTAAAAAGAATTGGTATAACAAAGCTACAGGAGCACTTAGGAAAATACATTTAATTCCACAGTCTTGAATATTGTATGTCCATGTATCTGTTGTTCAGCTACAACATGGGTAATAGTGTCATCAACTGAGTAAGTAGCTTCTGAAATTTGCGTAACCAAAATGAAAACGAGTAAACCAATCAACAGTCCTCGCCACTGACAAGCACACCACACTAATCAAAGTATCATCCTAATACCTCACTGTAGGAAATCTGACTTTACTGCGTGGTTACCCTTGATTTTTCTGGACTCAATATTTTCACTGGCTTAAGAACTCCATGAAGTTTAACCCTGATAACCAGTAGTAAAGTGCCAGTGCGCCCCCTTTAAACATGGTCGAAGAGGCATCTTCCTAACTGGTTTATTTAACTTACCTAGAAGTCCCTAGTATATAGTACAAAACGTATCCAGGGCCTGAAAGTTATAGGTCAGTAGTGGACTGCAGCAGCTTTTGTGTCATCTACTACAGTGGCAGTGTAAAACATGGCTTCAGGACTACCATTCTAGCCTAACTTTTAAATATTCATAAACCACCCCATGTTGGACTTGTCGCCCACATGGCAAGGTGCCTGGTATTTAAAAGTAGGACATATAAAAATGTAATCTTAACGTAGGATTACATTGAATAGCACCCATAATCTATTTTCACTGTGGCAGGCCTAGCTCTCCTATGCAGAAAACCAGAGTACAGATTAAAAATCCTAACACTGTCTCGAGAATGGGAATAACTAGAATAGTAATTAAACAACTATTTTAATAGTTATTAAAATCCCATTCAATGGTGGTCTGATTTTTAATCAATATTAGTGAAAAGTAACTTTTAGAAAGTTACCTTTTTTCTACCTGGAGGCTAATTTTCATGTACTCTCCAACTTCTATCAGCCAGTTATTAGTATTTGAATATATGTGTGAAAAATGTGAGAAGCACCTCCCAGGATCAAACAATAGCCTGACCTGAATAGGCAGAGATGACTCCTCTGAACCGGACACCCTATGAGTCTCTAAGTTTCTCCCCTGAGGTTCCGGAGGGCTTTAGAAGTGCACTCCTGTGGGGAATTATTGCTTAAAAGACTAAAGTCAGAAGGTAAAATCTTTGACCAGGACAAACCTGGTTGGTGTACATGACCCAGGCACCACCGCGGTCTGCACCAAATTGTGCCTAGGTCCCGGTCTACCATGACCATTGACTATCATTAGCACTTTGAGCTTCTTGCTGCTATTCCTACTTAAAAGTTTCAAAATTCATCTCTCTGGTTCCCCTTTTTGGACTTTTGTCATTTTGGTGTCATTCTCTTCAATAACTTTTGCTCTATTTTTCCAATTTGTTTTGTGATCCTAATTGTTTTGCATTGTGACTTGATTGCTGTATTGGCACTGCATAAATACTTTACATATTGCCTCAAAGTGAAGCCTGTCTGCTCTGTGTCATTGCTATCAAAGGGTTGAGCTCAGGCTTATTTAGTGACTTTAGCGGTTCACACTAACAAGGGTTGTCATTATTTCTTGAGGAGGGTAGTCTCCCAATCAAATATTAATCCATTTTCTTACACTCACCTGTCAGAGCCGAGCACTGTGCTCTGATTCTGTGAAGTATATGTAGATCTAAAACCTGGTATAGTGATTAAGGTAATACTTTGTCCTAGCAGCTAAGTAACCTTTGCACTTTCTTTATCAAAAGTATTTTATATGTTGTGCTTCTACAAACCGGTTTCAATAAGGCACAAAACACAAACTTCATTGGACTTTTGGCAGATGACTAGTGTTCCTGGGTGAGCATTGCCCTGCTCGAAGTGTCTATCTGTGATTTCATTCCAGTGTAAAATTCATCAATACGAGACTGCAGAGGACTTTTTGAGCTGCACATTTTCATGGTGAATATAACTTTGAACTTAACATTACAACTGATGTACCACACATTGCAGCTTCCAATAATTCCTTCATGCAAAAGGTTTCAGATAGTTTTTATATCATCTTTTACGAACAAAGGATCATAAGGCATGGGGTGACTAAGTATGGTCGGTCTTGTGCAGGCTTTCAATAAGATTCCACTACATGCCATAGGGACAGCAGTTAGGGGTGCCCACTGTCTCAAATGCTTTTTTTGCACTGGCAATATAACGAATGGCAAGTTGCTGCAATGGGAGCGGGTGGACATATGGAGGACATTTCACTTAGTGATGGATTCCACAATATCGTTCTAGGTGGATGATCTATTACTATTCCTATGAGACAGCTACACTGGAGAGGCAGTAGTAACGAAGGAATCAGGGAATTCAGCAGCATAGCAGGACTAGACAAACTGGGCTAAGACCTGCGTATTCCCACTTCCACCAGACTAAACAGAAATACCCTTGTCAATGATGGAACAAGCGATTAAGTGGGAATGGTACACACTGTTATCAAACAGCACGTGTTTCAAGCAGATGTGGACATAAGAAATGGTAATCTCGGGAAAATAATAACAGTCTAGAAGCAGAGCATAAAGTTTTTAAAAACACTCAGTTATTGGTAATAAGATATATAGCCCTACCCGAAATGGTCATACTGCCAAAGAGCTATATCTCTAGTCCATTGCTGATCTGGATTCCCCAATCATAGTTCAAGGACTTGAATGTGCTGCTAGTAGACCTGATAATGAACACAGAAAAACACCCAGTGGCATTGCATAAACTAGTAGTGCTAAAGGAAGAGGTGGTCTGGGGGCACCAGATTTTAAGATGTATTATTTGGTGGCACAACTACAAAAGATAGCCAGGTAGATTGAGGAAATGCATGTACGGCCAACAAAGGACTAACAGACGCACAAATCGGGGATGGGAAATTAAAATACCTATTGATAGAGGAAACCCTACATGCCAACAACTGCCCAAAACTGCTAGTGACAGCTGTGTAAAGATGGAAAAAAAACACAATAAAACTCAGACAACCCGAGTCTATGTCTCTTAGCTTCTTTTAATAGGACTTACCACAATTAAGGTCAATTTCATGAACAAACATTTGTATATTTGGACTAATGTGGGCTTGAGATTTTGGGGATTGTTAGGAGGATGGCAATCTTAGCTCATTACAAAGTATGCTTGAGAGTGACAGGCTGGCGGGGGCTGTTCTTACACTATAATATGTTTAAGAAGACACTCCAGATGGGTTGAGAGGGCCAGACGAAAAAACCACCAACACACAAGGAGCTAAAACTAGTGTATAGTATGGGTATCAGGAAGCAGTCAAGTGACACGGTTATACAAAGGACCTATAAACATGAGAAAAAAAAACTTTAATGACATCAGAAGGAAATGGGAGGAGGATCTGGTCAAAGAGCTCAATTGCACAGAATAGAAACATATAGCAACAAAAGCAGATAAACTCTGAATAAACTCACGATTCAAATACACACCATTTACTTTTCTGCACAGATCCTAGCTTACTCCTAGAAGGCTTCACAGAATGTCCAAAACAATACATTCATCATGCCCTAAATGTGGATACACAGATTCAGGTTTTTTTTCACATAGTGTGGACTGCCCTACTCTTGGTCAGTTTTGGGAAGAAATCACTGGTCACTCAGAAGCTTCCGTGAAAGGTGTGGAAGGGGGCGGCAATCAACAGAGGATTGCTTGTTGGAGCAATATCCTTGTCCTAAAATCAAACAAGTGTAGCCCTTCAGAGAGTGCAGACCCAGTTTGAACCATGCTGAATCACAAATCAACGAGTGGCAAGGTGGCCTCCCCCCTAGACACAATGACTAATCCCCAGAGATAATGAGAAAAACACAAGCAAAACCCCCACAAAATACATGAAAATGAACACTGACCTATACAGTCAATAAGAATATACAGGCTCAGGTGAGACTGCCCACCTTATCTCATTAGAGAATCCCTACAATGATGAAACATGCATGAAATAACCTTCAATGCAGGTAGGAAAAGGAACACGTACAGAAGATAAACCAGAAAATAGCAGTGACACCATATAATAAGGGCTAGGTGTACAAAAAGGTATGTTTGCAAATAGAGGTCACAAATTCCAGACCATCTGTTAGATACGGGACTGATTTTGTGAAGTGACCTATGTTGAGTCACAAAATCACCATTTGCAGGGGGCTGCAATAGGACTTGTCTAACAATTATTAGGTAGTCGCAATTTGTGAACCCGTATGATTGGTTAAACCCATCAGCCTTAGGGTGGTCTTCCTCCAATCTTTTTGCCTTACACTGTCCTGTTTTACCGAATTTGTTTTTGTTGGCCTTAGGCCTGTGTGCACTTTACCATTGCTAACCAGTGCTAAAGTGCTCACTCCCTAAAATGTGGTCAAATTGGCTTACACCTGATTGGCATATTTAATACACTTATAAGTCCCTAGTAAAGTGTTATACCATATACCCAGGGCTGGTAAATTAAATCCCACTAGTTGACGTACAGCATTTATTGTGCCACCCACTTAAGTAGCCCTTTCAAACAAGTCTCAGGTCTGCCATTTGTAGCCTGGATGCAATTTTAAACTGCCAGTTCCATTTGGCAAAATAATCACTTCGCCAAGCCTAAAGCTTCATTTTTAATATATATATGTCAGCCCTAAAGTAGGCCCTAGACAACCCATAAGACAATTTGCCGTGTATCTAAAACATTGGATATTTACTTCTAAGTTTTACATGTCCTGGTAGTGAAGATGTCACAAATGTGTTTTTCCCTACTGTGAGGCCTACCTCTCCCATAGGATAGAACTGGGTTTCCTTATCCCATTTAATAACTGATAACTTTTGTTTGGGAGTAGGTAGCAATGGGTAGTTGGGTGTCTTAGGAATTGTAATTTAAAATCCTCTTTAATGATAAAGTTGGGTTTAAGTCACAATTCTGAAATTGTCACTTTTAGAAAGTTGGTATTTTCTTGTCCTAACCATTTAGTGCCTGCAGCTTGTTTTCTGGGTCACATGACTAGGTGTAGTTCGCAATTGTCCTTTGTGAACTCCTCCCAGATAGCCACGCAATAGGGGGACTGAATGTTGGCATGATGGGCCACCTTAGCAGGATGGGGGCAGAGCTGAGCACAGTCCCACTTGTACTTCGAAGACACTGCCTCAGTACACAACAAAGCACTTCACAATTGCCTTTTGTGACCCAGACTCAGTGAAGCCAGGGCAGGGTGGCAGGAAATTCCAGACACGTCTTTGCAGGGAGAAACTCCAGAAGTTCCCTCAACCTCAAAGCTGGCACCAGGTTTAAATATAGGACTCTCAGACCCACTCTTCAGTGCACTCCTGGGCCTGTGGATACTACAGAAAAAGGACTGCCCTGCTGCCAGGGGACTGACCTACTCCATGAGGCCTGCCCTGCTGTCTGAGAAGGAAGACTTGATCTGCTGCCTTCATCCCATGCTACCTGAAGTGACTCTAAGGGTCAGCTGACTGACGTCCTGTTCAACGTTTCAGTGGCAGAAGCTCGGGAGACCTCCCTGCAGCTATCCAGCTGACCTGCTGCACTAGACCTGCAACTCGACCTGCCTGAGCCCTGCTGGCCTCTGCAAGAGCGAGTCCCTAATCTCCAAGGGGCACCTTTCCAGGTCCAGAACCCTTAGATGGCATCATGGTGCACTTCTCTGATCAAGATGGAGAAATCCTGAAGTTCTGGGCTCTTCGCGACTGGATCAGTTCACGCCAAGGTCTTGCTGCCTGTGCAGACCACCACAATATCTTCCCCTTTGTGAAATAGTTACCACCTCCTCTGAGGTGTTGATAAACGTTCAATGGTTTGCGACCGAAACTGCGGTTGTCAATCATTCAATCAAACAGGGTTGGTAAAGCGCAGCTACTCACCTGCGAGGGTCTCAAGGCGCTGGGGGAGGTGGGGGCTCCGTTGAGTACTGGGGTCATCCAAAGAGCCAGGTCTTGAGGTCCTTCCTGAACTGGTGCAGATTGGGGGCTTGCCGGAGGTGGAGGGGGAGGTCGTTCCAGGTCTTGGCTGAGAGGTAGGAGAAGATTTTTTTCTCCCGTTCTGGCATTTTAGATGCGTGGGACGGTGGCCAGAGAGAGGTCGGCTGATCAGAGGTGTCTTTTGGGTGCGTGGAAGGAGAGGCGGTTGTTCAGGTATGTTGGTCAGGTGTTGTGAAGGGCCTTGTATGCGTGGGTGAGGAGTTTGAAGGTTATTCTTCTTTTGACTGGGAGCCAGTGGAGATCGCGAAGGTGTTGGGTGATATGGCTGCGGCGGGGGATGCCGAGGATCAGTCTGGCTGCGGCGTTCTGGACGGTCTGGATTCTGCAAAGGGGTTTCTTGTTGATTCTGGCGTAGAGAGCATTGCCGTAGTCCAGTCTGTTACTGATGAGAGTGCATGACAGTTTTTCTGGATTCGGATGGGATCCATCTAAACGTCTTTCGAAGCATGCGGAGGGTGTTGAAGCAGGTCGATGATACAGCGTTGATCTGGCAGTTCACTGTGAGCGATGTGTCTAGTATGATTCCAAAGTTTCGTCCGTGGTCCGTCGGGTGGGGGGATTTCCGAGGGCGGGGGGCCACCAGGAGTCGTCCCATGCGGAGGGGGTGGAGCCAAGGATGAGGACTTCTGTTTTCTCTGAGTAGAGTTTCAGGCAGGTGTTCTTCATCCAGGTGGCGACTGCTTTCATCCCTTCTTGAAAGTTGTGTTTGGTGATGCTGGGTTCGTTGGTGAGGGAAAGGATAAGCTGGGTGTCGGTGTATGAGATGATGTTGAGCCCGTGGTTCCCGATGATGGTTGCCAGTGGGCCATGTAGATGTTGAAGAGGGTGGCACTGAGGGAGGAACCCTGGGGTACTCCACAGTTGGTCTCGGTCTGTTCCGAGAGGTAGGGGGGGGGGGGGGGGAGGGAGTCTGACTTGCTGAGTTCTGCCAGTGAGGAATGAGCATATCCAGTCGAGGGCCTTGCCGCAGATGCCGGCGTTGTGGAGTCTGGTGGCTAGGGTGCGGTGGGATACGGTGTTGAATGAAGCCGAGAGGTCCAGGAGGATGAGGGCTGCCATTTCGCCCTGGTCGAGGAGGGAGCGAATGTTATATGTGGCGCCGAGTAGGGCGGTCTCGGTGCTGTGGAATCCGGACTGTCCAGGACGTTGTTAGCTTCAACGAAGTTTGTTAGCTGGGTGTTGACTGCCTTTTCAATGATTTTGGCTTCAAAAGGAAGCAGGGAGATGGGCCTGAAGTTTTTGAGGTCCGTCTGGTCTGCAAAGGGTTTCTTCAGGAGGGGGGTGACTTCGGCGTGTTTCCAGTCGTCAGGGAAGGCGGCGGTTTTGAAGGAGCAGTTGATCGTCACTTAGTTGATACACATAGCATTCCAATTCTCAAATAGGAAAGAAGCCCCTTATATGCCCCTTCTTAAAAGTGAATCGTATTGGCTGCAAACCCCTTTTATGAGTCGCAAATACTTTTCCAAATCGTAAAATAGGATTAGTACATAATTAACATTTAGCTGTCGCAAACCTAGTGATAAGAATCGCAGGGTCTGAAATTGCAAAATGTTTGTGTAAATCGGCTCCGTAGAAGAACAATACAGACCCCGTTAAAGGTTGGTTAACATTTTAATTAAGTTCATTAGTAGTTGGTGAATATAAAAGACATAATATTCCAAGATATAGGCATGAATGCAAAGAGTCCATAGACGGAGACACTGTACTTAAAGCACCTATGTAAATGTAATGTTAAATCACAAGGAATGTATTGTCAAAACATTGTTAAAACCATTAATGTTTTAGATCAATATGCTCAAAGTATATACAAATGAGAAACGGGTAGCCATGCAATCCATAAGAAACAATTTACAAAGAAATGAAATGCTATATGTTTGCCTCATAACTCGGAGGATTAACCTTAAGATATGTATGATGTGAAGCGCTCTATATATCTTAAAGATTAAGATAGATTTAATCTGGTTTGCACACATGACCTTTGAGCTTGTGCTCATTTCAAGTCCTCTATTTTCAGTTTTGTATACAAGGCAGTTTAATGCACACAAGATCAATCTTTTTACGTTCGGTCATGTCTAGCAAAGCAGGCACCTCCTGTATCACAAAGAGTCGCACGTAGACATTTCAACTCTATTGTATGACCATTTAAAACGGTAGAGGTTCGGACATCTTTCTCTTCCCTTTCATGTACTCGTAGATCTCAACATTTAGCCACATAAAACCTGACTGTGTGCCAGTCCACTTTGTTTCAACATGCACCTGACTGCCACGGGTTCTGGAAAAGGCAAGGAGTTTCCTCCCCTTCCAATACCTAGACATATAGTTCTTGTGGCCTATCTATTCATAGTCAGCAGGAGAAAAAGGTGCATAGAAACCACTGTGTTGACCCTTACCTTGGATATTTTGGTCTATGCTGCATACATGTGGGGACTTGCTATGTTTCTTGAGAGTAAAAAATGTAGCTAATGCCTACACAAGTGTTGTTATGAGTTGTACCTAACCTAGCAAGTCCAGCAACTTATTAGATTTAATTCTATGTTCGGCGCATGCTCATTGAACACTTGATCTAGGGTATCAACCAAAGTCATATTTGCAGGTAGCACAAATGTAGGGTTCTATAGCACATAGAGAGTTTAGTGGCGATGAATGATACAGGTGTCAGAAAAGCAACATAAATTTAGATGCTGTGCTTGAATATGGAATTTGCAGACTGCTAATTTCTTAAACATGGAATTATGAGGAAAATTAAGCCAAAATCACAGAAATAGATGTGTAAGGGAACAGGCTGTACAGAAAGCATACCCATACTGTCAAGCTCTTTGTTCTCTTGAAGCTCTCATATATTGTTTCAACAATGTCACAAAGGGACTCAAAATGGGCAGGCGCGGTTAGAGACCTAGGCTCGGTTTTTAACAGAAAAGTAAATTTTTGGAGACAACCATACTTTTGAAGGGCTAGTGGAGGTAAGTAGTCCAGACAGAGCCCCATCTATCTTTCCTTTCATGGCTAAGAATAGTCGAACCAAAGATGTATCCTTGAGAACAATTAAATTTACAGCACCATTACATGTCTGTCTATTAACAGGCCTTAGAAGAGTGATGGGGTGGGGGGTAATGGGTCCGTAGCCTTAGCAGACCTGCAACAATAGAGCTGATCTGGTGTGGTCTACTCGTTCATGACAATGGGAAACCCTTTCCCCATTACTGGTACAGAACTTGTCGATGTGCCAGAACGAGTAAGAAAAATCACTTGTTCTCTGGAACCAATTCCAATTTATTTCATAGTGCTTTGAGACAAAGGAAAAACATTTTACAGCCAATACGTGTTTCGCCCCCTTACACTGGCCATCTGGCCTGGGGCTTCCTCAGGGCATTAAGTTTCAGTATTAGGGTTAGGAATATAGTAAAATCCTTTCCCTGTGTTACGTCAAAGGCAAATCTTGAGATGCGAGGAAAAAGCGTCTGCTGTCTTGCAGCAATCCGTCGGCATGGGCCCAAAGCACTACGAAATAAATTGGAATTGGTTCCAGAGAACAGGTGATTTTTCTTACTCATTCTGGCACATCGACAACTTAGAAGAGTGGTCTTTGGCCATGCTAATGCGGTCTAATTTAGATCACCTAAACTGCCACTATATGAAATGGCTTCATTTGTGATACCATTGTGATAGCAACTTTCCTTCCTACCAACCAACATATATTAGAAGAATAAAATATACAGGATAATGTGTACATCAAGAAAGTTAGCTGTTCAATTTCCAGTTTACCTGTTATTCTCTTTCTCTCCCCCAGGTCTATTTCCAGCCACTCTCCGTTAGTGTTGCGATTGGAAGCCCAGGATGGGCCTTGGTTCTGGAACAGCGCTCCGGCTGGAGTCCACCGGACTACCTCCCCATTGGCATTGGTGGACTCCCAAGAAGAGGAGGCTGTGATCCCGCTACTTGAATTGACTCCAAATTTCGTAAGTTGGGGTGTACTGCATCCTAAGAAAAATCAAAACGATTAACTAGCCTCCAGGTTTTACCAAAATGGGATATGGTTTTGAATTGCTTCCTCACAGCTATCGCTGAAAACTTTTTAGGATCTATATCGTAAGATGTAAGTTTAGCAAGAGTGTTGAATTGAAAAGCATCTATTGGGAAAAATAAATGTTCTTACCATTAGAGGTAAACACGAACCGCCTGTCTGACAGCGAACCACTGTAAATAAAGAACAAAAGTTGACTTTTCTGCAACACAAGATTCGAACTGATAAATAAGATGCAGTCATTTTTTTTTTGTTTGAACGCAAATGTGCTGCCAGGCTATCAAACTGTTCCATTCGTTAATTTGCAATAGGTTGGAAGGTACAAAAACGGATCTTTGCAAGTAGTGCACCATTTCTACTCCTTTAATGATCGCATCAGAAATATATTGAATTCTTCTTCATTATCTTTTTGCATTTATTCACACTCTGCACCCAAAGGGACGTAAAAAATAAAAAAAAATAAAAAAAAAAATATGGGGGAAAAAGTCAATACAAGAAGAAACCACAAAAGCAATGAACATCTTTGACAATCCAGCAAACATGGTAGTAAAATGACGAAATTCTATTTAGTAACACAAGAGCTAGTGTGGCAGACTAGAGGTGAGCGGGTCATTAATGACAGCAGATCCAGACCGCTGCGACGTAACGGGTCCAAAAATGGGTTCTTTTTTTCTTCTTTAAGATGGAGAACAGTATTAATTTCATCTATATGCTTTCAATAAATGTATCTTGCTTTTACCAAAAGAAAAAAAAGTCTATGAAGAGCATCACAACATTACTGAATATATTTCTCTTTATAGCCAACTCTACGATGCTTTCCAATGATAAAGGTTGGTACGTGACATCCGTCCTGCAGTAATTATTAACACAATGTATTTGTGGTATTTATAATTGCAAATAAGTGCAGAACACTTTTAACTCATGGTTTTAACCCTTTTGAGTTATTGGATCTTTCCTAAAATAGTAGGGAGCTATTCAAATGTAATCGGTTTCCATACTGGTGGCAAATGTTACGATCATGGTGTAAAAGAAGAGCACATCTTGCAATCAGTGTTACCTGCCCTACATAGGATTAGATTAGCCCATTGCTATGGTGATACTGACTTGACATCCTGAAGGTTGCACTGCATATTTAGGGCACGCCTCACACGCAAGCACTGTTCAACTGATGTGCTAGATTGACTGTGCCTTGAAAACAACTCAATATCCTGAAGCATGTACTGTGTAGAATGAGATGGTAAATGGTACACGCATACATACTAATCTCCTCATGGTGCACTGTGCCTGCGCTTAGAAAGATCTTCTAACCCCGGAGACGCTGCATTCACAGGCCTGCTTCCACAGGGCTGTACAACCTACATTTTAATTTGGTTTTCAAGAATGAAAACTCGAAAGTATGTTTTTATAATTATTAACTAATATCACCTCAGGGCAACAGTCCTGCCCTACTGCTTACATTGCTTGCCTTTTCTGTAAGATGCCTTTTTTGTACAAAAGTAGAGTTTGTGTTCTTCAGTTTTTCAAACTGCTGCAAAGTCCAAGATATGGTCAAGAAAGGGAAACTGATGCGGGGGATTTTCCAAATGGCGGTAATTGGTAGGATTTCTAGGAAAAGACCAATTTCAACTGCCTTTCCTAACTGCATCAGTGCCCACTCACTGCCTTTCTTAGTCGCTTCCACCAAATTTAGCCCAAAAAACACAAACATTTATCAAAAAAACATGATTGTTATGTTTCCGAATAGTTTAGACAGTTCGCTTATTTCAATGGAGCTGTTAAAGTCTTTAAAATTGCAATCTATTTGCAAAACCCTTCACAAATTAATTCCATTTTTCAGGCCTGTTCACGAACAAAGATTTTTTTTAATGCTTTCACCCATGCCCACTCAATCTAATTTCATGAATTTTCAATTTATAGAGTGTCTCTTCTATTGTCTTGAATAATACACCCATAAACCTCAATTTTGAAACTATTTATCTGTGCACTCACACCATACACCCAGCGGAATCTACTTGACACACTGGGCCCGGTTCACAAAGCCCAGATTTAAAATAAATAAATAAATCGGAAATCCACTCTTGTAGGATGCCACCCATTGAAGGAGTAGCTTTCTAACCTTGTTAGATTCACAGAGAATCGTTGATTCCAGGAGCACATGTTGAAGTCTACGACATTCGTATATCTTTCGGAGGTCTCCTACATCCAAAAATGTACTCTATATGAAAAAACTACACGAGAACGATATGTGAAAATGTGCTTTTGCCCATGTCAATTCTTTATTATGCACATGGAAAATATCTGTCTACGAACAAGCCATTATCCCTGTGCAATGAAATACGAGGCAGAACCCTCCTATATTTAGTATACCACATTGGCTCCAAAATTCTATTATAAATTGAATAAGTGGCACATCAGCCCTAATCGTAGAAACACACAAATCCGACATCGGTTGGCAATATTCAGTTCCTTTATACTAGGTAAGCCGGTTTCTGTTTTTGACTTGGAACAGAGGGTATAATACTATCAATATTAATATTATTGATAATAATACTAAATATTTATGGCCTTTTTAGGATCTGGACCCTAATTAAACAACGGTGGCACCAGTATACATACCTACAGAACATATTGTTTTGTACCATAAGGTATTTTATCTTGTTTCTGTTCAATATGACTAATTAGTGTGATTAATACTCGAAAAACTTTTAATTCTTAAAATCCTAATTTTTAATCCTTTTTTTGTACATGGTTAGGCCAATTATTGGAAGAGGAGCATAGTATTAAATCTCCCGCCTTCACGATCTTCTACTCACATTGAGGGTAACTACCAGATGTGTTAGTTATATAATACACTAACACTGTCTACAGAATTGTTAGGTAGGTTATAATTCTTGTTTTTGTTAATTCCAAGTCTCTTATACTGGATTTTACTGCGGTGGTTTTTAATAGGAAACATAAAGTGGCATATTGCAATTGTTTTTTAAATGTCTTTTCTAATAATAAAATCTTTTTTAAATGTTTTAAATTATTAATGTGTATTGTTATAATAGAATTTGAGCCAATGTGGTATACTAAATATATGTTTTTGATTATGCAGAAAACTGTCCTGAAGAAGGTGTCTATTCCACGTATTCACCGAAACGCTGCGTCGACAACTGTTTTCCTTTAGATTGTGTATTTTGTGCTTTCAATATTATATATCTAACATGATATTTTTTTAATAATGAAATGTTTTTACTATATTGTTTTTTACAAATGTATTGAATAAATATTACATGCAAACTTGCTGGTTTTTAAGATTTTTGTGTGAACTTTGCAATATGCTACTGTAGTGATGTTTTAATTTTGATAATTCTATAACCACCGTATTAGCTAAGATTGGTATTCTTGGTGTATTGAATGTCTTCTAGCTGTATTTAGGGATTTCTTGACTTTGCACTCTTTGTAGGATCACATCGGTCTCCGTGTGTGCTTTGATCTCTTGGTGGTGAGAGCTTTTGGACAGGCCCACTGGGGGATCATATTGACGTAGTCCTCCGTTTGACGTTCCTGATCTGAATCTTCTTCAGCAGGATCCGAGGGGTGGCGCGAAAGAAAGTCAGCCGGATTCTTGGCACCGGGCCGGTATACCAGTTCCAGCTGATAATGTTGAAGTTGTATGGCCCACCGTTCAATCCTGGGTGGTGGATGTGGCGAGGTTCCTTTGAATAGTGGAAGTAGCGGTTGGTGATCTGTGACGACCTTGAAGGGATGTCCGCTGATATACAAGTGAAAGTGGTTGCACGCCCACTTGATGGCAAGGGCTTCCCGCTCAATTTGGGAGTACCTTGTTTCGGTAGGGGTGAGCGCCTTACTTTCGAACGCCAGCAGGACCCATTTCCCGGGTTCGGTTTCCTGGGCGAGCAGTGCTCCCAGCCCGACTGGACTGGCATCTACTATCAGCTCGGTGGGCCTTGTCGTGTCGAAATACACCATGGTCGTCTTCTCCAGCAACGCCGACTTCACCTTGTGAAATGCCTCTTCTTCTCGTTCCCACTTCCACACAGCATCCTTCTTTGTCAGTGCCCTCAGCGGCTCAGCTATGGTGGCCAGGTTAGGTATAAATCGCCCACAGTATGTTGCCATACAAAGGAAACTTCGTACGTCCCATGCGGTCATGGGAGCCGGAGCACGCTGGATGGCTTTGGATTTCTGGGGGTCTACCTTCACGCCTTCCTGGCTGAAAACGTAGCCAAAGAACTCAATAGACTTTCTAAAAAACTGGCACTTGTCTTTGTGAAGGGTCACCCCGTGGTCGGCAAGACGCTGTAGGGTTGCTCGAAGGTGACGATGGTGGTCCTCGATGGTTGCTGAATGTATCAGTATGTCATCGCTGACATTTAGTACTCCTTGGAGGCCTGACAACACTTCCCTCACTGCATTTTGGAAGATCTCTGCCGCTGACGAGATACCAAAGTTTAGCCTCTTATATCGTCGTAGCCCTAAGTGGGTTGAGAATGTCGTGATATACCGACTTTCTTCGGCTAGTTTCAGTTGATGACATCCGGCATTGAGATCTAACTTGGAAAACCAGCGGGAGCCGTTGAGGTCTGCCAGGATATCGTCGACGGTGGGCGTCAAATGCCTCTCCCTCTTTAATCGCCTGATTGGGCAGGCGCATATCGATGCAAAGCCGGATCTTCCCTGGTTGCTTCGGCTTTTCTGCTATCACCATCGGTGATACCAACGGGGTTGGTCCGGTAACTTTCTCTATGACGCCCTGCTGCTCAAGTTTTTGCAGCTCCTGTTCTACGAGTGGGCGTAGATGAAATGGTATGCGCTGATGCCGTAGTGCTACTGGCGTCACTGCCTTATCGATGTGGAGTTTCACGGGTGGCCTCTTCATGCTCCCGAGGCCCTTGAACAACTGGGGTAACAGTCCAAGGATGTCATCAGTTTGTAGTGTCTTCACGGCATTGGCGAAGGTCACCAAGCCTAGGTCTTCCACGGTATGGCTTCCGACCAAGATGTCCGCCTCTCTGTCGACCACATGGAACGTCGTGGTGATCTCGTGGCCTTCTGACCGATCTTGGACCGTCATCTTTCCTTTGAGGGGTAGGGGCGTCTGGCTGCCGTATGTGAGGATCTTCACGTGGGACGGTGACAGCGTGGGTTTCAGGCTCAGCCGTTTGTATTGCTGACACCCCATGACGTTTACAGATGCCCCAGTGTCGATGAGCGCTGTCACCGGTGAACCCGCAATCTCAATGGTACACGTGGGCTGGGGTCGCCGCTTTCGCTTGAGATCGCTAGCGAATGAGATCAGGTAGCATTCTCCGTCATCCTCGGTGGACGAGTCCTCGAAGTGTTGTTTGCGTTGGGCTAGCGGCCTGGTAGCCCGTGGTGCTTCCGATTCTTCTAGTGTTAAGTGTCTCACTGCCTTGGTTGGCGGTTTTCGGCTGGGTGGTCCTCTGTTCCTCATTCCTCCTCGGCATACGCTCGTGAAATGGTTGGGAATGCTGCATTTCGAGCACACCTTGCCGCATGCTTGGCAGCTTTCTGGGGGGTGTTCCTCCTTTCCACAGTATCCGCACTGTGGTCTTCGTGCACTTTTATTCAGCCACCGCCCACGGGTTCCTCACGGCTGTGTGCGCACTACGTCGATTTTTTTCGGTCTTTACTGTCACTGGTTGTTCCGCCTGCTGGGTGAGTGCGGCGTCCATGGCTGTCACTCTGACCTCTGATAAGTCATGTGACCGTGCTAGGACTAGTATATCCTCCAGGGAGATACGTGGCTGCCGGAGGATGAGGGTCCTCAGGGTTTTGTTGCGACATCCTTGGATTGCTTGCGCTCGTACTTCCTTGGCCTGGTCATCTTCCGGACAGGTGCTGGCCGACTCTCGTAATCGTGCATGGAAGGCGTCCATTGATTCTCCTTCTCTTTGGCGTGCCTGCCGGAGTTTAAAACGTTCGTAAGCAGGATTCAGCTGGGGGTCAAAATGGGCATTCAGGGCCCTCACCGCTGCGTCGTAGTCCGTTGGTGGCCCCGTGTTGGGCAGGTGTGCAAATAGTTTGTATATTTCGTCCCCTGCGAAGTGCAGCAGGAGTGATCTCTTCACGGCGCCGTCTGTCTCTCTCGTGGCGATAAAGTAATTGTTCAGTCTGCTAATCCAGACAGTCCACCTGGGGGACGCCGTGGCTGGGTCGATGAGTTCACTGAATGGAGGCAGCGCACTGACCTGGGAGTGCGGGGACATTTGCGGCGGTGCTGGGAGTACTGGTTGCGGGACTGCCTGTTGGTCCGCTGGTGCCGCCGGGTCGGACATGGTGCCCGTTGCTTCTGTGAAGCGCTCGTGACTATTGCTGGTGCTCAAAGCAGGAAGCTACTACACACCTCTTCACCCTTCTTCTGCCCCTCTGGAGCGCGGAGGGGTGGCCACGCTGCGTTGAGGCAGTTTGGTGCTTGCAGGGCGGTAACCTGCCCTTTTCTTCTTCCTCCCCTCGTGTGTGTGCCACCCAGGCGGGACAGCGCGAGCTTCGCTTGGTGGTAGAGTGTGCCGCAGCTTGGCACGAGACTGCGCTACTTGGGGGCACACGATCCTCTGTAAACCGTACCCAGCATTAATTGTACTGCGAGCAGTCACTTATGCATCAGTTGTAGTTCTGCATTTAAACAGCGTGTGAAAAAAACACGCTGGTCTGAAGAGTTATCAAAGGCCTACAAAAATACATGTGAAACAGGTCATTCTTATGCAGAAAACAAAGCCCCTCCTGCCGTCAGCGCAGAACAATGTCTTGGTCACGTGGTAGTGGCTTTTGCTCTAACAACTTCAAAGAATGGCCATTCAAAGTGCATTATCTTCCGTGGTCAATGGGAACTGCCCGCTCTTCCGGTACCAGTCACATCCCACTCGCAGTTACTACACTACAGGGTGGCTGGGAAACTCGCCTCACTGCCACTCACGCAGCAAAGAAATCGGGAGCGTAAAAGTAAACTTAACACTGTCCGACGCTGCTTGAAAGCAGACTAACTGCGTTCACTGCCCTACTGGTAACACTTACCAGAATGAATCAGTCAGGAAAAATTTAGCGCAAGTAGGCAATTCAGAGCAACAGTTAATCCTAAAAGGCACAGCTTAAGGCCAAACGTAACCACGATTACTGGGACGTTGTTTTTTTCCGTTGTGCCATTCACAGCAGTATGGTTTACTCAGCATTGTTTTCTGGCGCTCACTCAAAAACTAAGAACTTGCCGGACGTTTTAAATGAGTTGGCTCTAACCCGTTCCTCGATCTGCCACTAGATGGCGGTGGCGGTTCATTATCTCTCAGTTACTTCCTCACACGGACTGGGCGCGTGGCGACCATCAGCCTCGCTGCACAACGCACGTTCCTACACATCCTGCACGGTCACTTACAGGGCCGCTGCCCGGGGAGATGGGCGATTACACTCAGGGCTGCTGTCTAGGGAGAAAACGAGCCCACACTGGGCTTGCTTACTAACGTGCCGCTTGGGCTCTCACTAGACATTGTTGTCTCGTCGCATCATTAGGTGACAGTGAGAGCTACAGAGTTAAAGATTACAGAGGCCGTCGAGTAAAAAAAAAAAAAAAAAAAAAAACCTCTTATCCCTGCCACCAGTAAACATTTATAAACGTTGGATGTGTGGCCGTTTGGGCACATGCTTTGTGTGTGCACCATTTTAATTATGGTCTTGCAGTTCATCAACCCTATAAATTCAATGGTTATAATCACCCAATTCAGTAGTACCCCTTGACCAGTCCAGAATATGCCCAAACTCCGAGAAGGCTTCAATGAGAGCCGAACATTTATCATTCGCCCTAAATGTATTTGTATGAATATTAACAAACTGAGCAGTCTGTATGGCTATATGTTAGGAAACTGGCAGGATACCAAAGTGGCTCAAGGCACCCTCTGTGAGCGGGCCGAGGCACCCACCCACTGCAGAAATGCGTTTATTCTGCAGACTAAGAAGTGTCAATCAAAAAAGGGCAGAAGGTCTTTTCAATGCATGCGCCCAGGATCTGAAACAACTGGTTGCCCCAAAGCTACTACAAATTTGGAAAGAGATGAAAACTCACCGCTTTAGAGATCAGATCACTACGCATAAACAATCCACAAACCAGCCACCGTCCTATCACTCGCTGACCTCACGCTGCTCTCTGACCCTGTCCAGCATTCCTGCGTTCTGGCGAGGTTTGCACTATAGAAATACCACACACTTTACATTCTGCAGGTCTCAGTAGCCAAGTTACTTAGACTGTATACAATGTTGCACAGAACGAAATGCTACATGAGTAGAATGTTAGTGTAAAATGCTGCACAGAGACCAAGAAAAGGAGCAGTGCAGGAGCAGAATAATACCTGGAGAGGGTTGACGTGAGGTAGAAAATGGCGCAAGAAGCCGAAAGGTGCAATGTACAGACTGTTGCATGGAGCAAAATGTTGACTCGAGGGATGTTAAATGGGCCATCCAAGTGTAGAGAAAAACACAATTCTCTTTACCCAGTCCTGCATGTCTAACGATCACCAAAAATAGGCATTCCAGAATGTCTGTGTTTGATGAGTTCTGATTGGGTTTTAAGATCTATTAGAACATTGGAATGTTGGGCGCTTCATTGAAGACAGTGGAGTGGCTCCCGGCTTATAATGGCTGGCGTAAGCCTCTGTTCCAACATTCCACTGTCTGTCTTTCGGTTTCTCCATTTTTTATTCACAACATTCTGCCTTAGTGGGTGGAATGTTAGAATAGCCTTATAGCCCGTCTGCCTTGGGATATACCGGTTGTAAAAGGCCCTCACCTTCGTTATAGGCCCTCGCCTGAAGCTCAGGCCTATAACTCGGGTTCAAGGGCCTTTAACAACCTGTACATCCCTCAGTAGTGGGGTAGAAGGCTATATTATGACATCATTTACTGGATGGATGCATGCTGCACATAGAGAATACTGCATATTGGAAGGTTATATAGAGATGAGGATTATGCAGAGATTAAGGGTAAATTGAGAGAAAAGTTTGTTGCAGAAAAAATGTACCACGGAATAGAATAGAGCATGCAGCGTAAAACTAAAGAGTATAGTGAAATATAATATGGAGTGGAATGTAATATGAGAGAAGTGGCATACGGTGTTGAATGTTACATGAAGAGGAATTGAATTAAACAGTCAATCTGGTGGATTTCTAAATCCAGAGGAATATTTCAAGGTGTAGAACATCACATGGACAGAAATGGTATGTCGGCTGGAACACTGTAGAAAGAGAACCGATACATGATGTCGAATGATTTATGGAGAACGTTGCATAAAAAAAATATGGTGGAATAGTACATAGAGTTGAGCACTACATGGGCACGATGGCTTCACTGAGCAGAATGGAGAAGGATGGAGTAAAATATTGCATGAAAGGGATGTTGGATGAAAATTAGTTATAAAGTATTAAAAAGGTTACATGGCCCGTGCGCTATCTCGCCTTTAGGAAAGACGTTAATGCTTGGGGAGCTTGAGGAGCAGTGGAGCAGGAATGGGTGAACACAAGGACTGATCACCGAAGGAAGGATCCCATCGGATTATGAGCCTGCCCCAAGAAAGGCAGCATGGGTGGCTGTCACTAAAGAGGTAAAAAGTAGCAGGTAGAAGTAGCAAACCAGTGTGCTGCAATGTTGTTGGAGAGATACTTCATCCATAGTAAGAATGTAATTTTCACTTAGCAACAGTTGGATCAGCAGCACTTGTTTTCCGTGCCCCACGCACCCTAACACAAAACATTTGAAATGGGATTTAACTCATGTTTATGGGAGATATTCAATTATTGCAGTCCAGATGAATGATACAGGTCATAATGTTCTGCCATTTTCATCTTTTAATAGTCCCAAATATCTGCTTGTATGACCACCCACAAATTTTCTCCCACCGTGCATGGGTGACATTTGCTAAGTGGCCCTATATGTGACACCTTAAATCAGTCCTAGCATCTTAGACAACATCGTTTTGCATGGTGGGATTTTTTTAGCCCACTCTCTTAATGTTAAAAGTGAAAATATATGTCCAGAAAGCAAAGCCTGTTGGCTTGGGGCCATTCAGCTGCTACTGTGTCACTGGACCTGAAATTGTGGGTGACATGTACAAGGGTGGAACTCTGGCAAGATTGGGAAACCTATTGCCAAAAGGACACTGGACTGGGGGCTCAGTTGGGGAAACTGATCTGAGCACGCCAAAATGTAACAAAAAATGATAGGAGTGATATAGGAGTGATACTTGGATCAACAACACAAACCAGGTAAGGGAGATTTAAGACGAACAGTGAGAAGGACAAGAAACACTCCATTTTGATGTCAAAAGTGGGGTTGCACATCCTAAGAAGGAACCCTTGAGCGGGACGAGCTTGCATAAACAATAAACACCAGTTGTAGTCATCCTCCCTGCCCGCACAGTGCACGCATCCACATTCGCCAAAATAAAATACTTAAGCCTTCTTAATTATTGGCCTCATTTCAGTCTAAGCCCACAAACATTTACTAAATAAAGAACTCTTGCGAAAAGTGAAAACAGAATGTGGGTCAACATTCGGGGCCTGTTTGGCTAATCCATCAGCGCACCTAAGCTGAACTCAGATCCAAAAACAGCATTTTTGTGAGCTTAATGTCACGCTTTGAGAATTAAAAAAAAAGTTTGTTTACACAAAGAAAACAGGCCTTTTTACACTTATAAGCTTATTAACTCAAGTATACAGCACAATTTTACATGTGAGCGAATCTCCTGTAAGAGGCGGAGAGTGGGTGCCACTGGGCAGGGATGACTTGAAGAGCAGATGGACACTCACAGAGCTATGATTCTGTGGGTATTCGCGACCCTTTGCACGTAACCTTCCCACCCGGGATACTGCTGGAGAACTAATCCTCTCAAGCGCAGGAGTAAGCCCCTCTGCAAAATGGGATTAGGGACCACCCATAACATTTGTTTTGGTGTAGGGAAAGTATATTCTCCAGTGGTGGAAAAACATCAGTAAAGTTTATGAAATTCTACAATGCATTTGCACGTGCAGACCTGTAAACCTGCTTCATTGACACAGCTACATTAGACACCTATGCTTGCGAGTACAAAAGCTGTGACAGTCGCAGATTCCCAGAAATACTCCTGGAATGTTTTCAAGATAAAAAAAACAAAAAAACAGAATGATGCGTTTACTCGGAATGGAGGAGTAAGCCCAGAGTTGTGAATTTACAATTTATTTTTTATTAACATGTTTCCAAATAATGAAGTGGTTTCTTAAAGGGCCCTCCACTGAACGATGTCACAATACATCTCAAAACCCCAGGTGACATCAAATAAACCACCATTCTAAAATGTCTATTGCTGGGGATAGCTAAAGATGTAGTAGGACATGTTAAAGAGAACTGTGGATGGCCTCTAGAACATTAACCTCCCATTTACCTTGAATTTTTTTCTATTCTTCCAAATAAAAACGTCTGATCTCTGACAAAGAAAAGCAAGTGCAGATTCCAGCTCATGGTCTGCAAGACAGAGGGAACGCCCTCTGCCCCTCCTTCAACCATAAATCTCGACAGGGGCCATTATATCTCCATGAACGCGCAAATGAGTCTCGGGCGACAGACTCACCTCGAACACTGCAAATCACAGATAACGGCGCGCGACAAATGTGCTTTAAGTGAATTAGGCAGGGCAAGGTCATGTCTGCGGAGACAGGAGGGGAGCGCTTTACATCACAACAAACACATTCAGAGGTAGACATTAAAGGGATCGATACGCCGCCGGAGCGTTTGATGAGCTTAGGGCACGAGGGACCCCCCTGGCCAAATAGACTGATCCAATCAGACAGAAGGACGTTTGCAGCTCCAAAATGGCAGCTGTTTATTGGAATGCGCTGAAGTTGAGGCTGCGTTTTTGGAAAGGTTACAATACCATTAATCAATTAATGGAAACCACCTGCAGTGTGCAAGGGAAGGTGACCTTCAAGGCCTAGTCTGCAAAATAATTCCAGTGTGTGGACTTAATCAAATGGAAATGGAGATATGTAAAATGCTCACAACAGACAATGCAAGCAGGCTGGTTGCCACACCGGCTGTATTGGAACGCAATATACTGTGCTAAAAAGGCGCTTTTATACATGCACGTGTTTGAACTGACGTTTAAGAGTTCAGAGCTCATATGCATACATGACAACACTCTCAAATTAGGCAGGAGACCATTTTTTCTGGGGAAAAATTAAGACATTATAGCCATATGTGGTTCAAAACCTTGTTGACTACAAAGAAAGTAAAGGGGGAAAAATACAGGTAACTTTTTTTTTGGTTCTCAGTCTTCCTCTGAGGTCTTCTCAAATGTTGCAACATATGCATAAGAGGCTCTGATTTTCCTAAAAGAGTCTGCTTTAAAACACAAAGCGATACGCAAACAAATGATGGACGGAATGCTGAATAAATCATACATTCACCCCCAGTCAAAAGATCTGGGTTAAATCCATCGTTCTTCTGCTCACTACGCCACCCCAGTTTTGCATTAAAACACAAAGTGGTCCTAAAGCAAGCCCGAGAAAAGACAAACACGAATAGAGGAGGAAAACTAATTGAACAATAATGCCCACTGCTGCCCTCCTGGAATTCAAGTGGAGGTCTATCTCTGAAGCACGAAGAGAACAGCATTCGGCTGGAAGTTGTAGGATCTCCATTTATTTCCTTGTAAAACTTCATTTACATGACAGAATTTTCCTTAGGAGATCTGTCTTTCCTATGATTACCGCCCTGCTATTTGCACCAAGCGTGGCGGCTGCACTTGCATTTCATTAAAACGGGGGCACCTTTCACAAGTCAATATCCACCGCTTTGTTACACAAAGGAAGAATTTGACTGGTAGTGTGCATGTGTTTTAAGCTGAATAAATTTACCTTGAACCCAATACTGTTTTGTGACAGGGCCTATTGAAGTTAGTAAAAAAACCTTTAAAGCACCTTTGTGTCAGGGTTGCAGTTAGTTATGAGCTGCACCCACAAAGCAAAACACAGAGGAATGCTTAAATTGGGAGCCTAATGGCTTCTAATTGGTACTAATTAATAAATCATTAACTATATCATTTGAAAAATTACAGGTGCTCTGGGGGCAAGTGTGGGCATTCATTAAAACATCATTAGATCTACGCCTTCCTAGGAATTTCCTGTTCCAATTCTTCAAATGAAATTCTATATGGATGCCCAACGTGCTCAGTATATGCTATGTATACGTTAGTAGATTATTGGTGCTTGCCTATTCTCGTTCCAGAAATTGCTTGACAAAAGCAATAGGTTGTGGCCAATCTAGTCCCTACTCAAAGTCGCACCCTCTTGCTAGTGACAAAAGTCACTATTAATTTCAACTCTGTGTAACTAGAAGTATTCAGTCCCTTCATTTCATCATTTTGAGACCACATTCAGTCACCAAAACGTTAATAATCTAAATATTCACTTGTGCCCAATGCATCTCAAGACTTGAAGTAATGGAAGACTATCTTTTTTAAATGGCTAACTAAGGCACAATCGGAAGCCGCAGATGAATTGTACCAGTGGTTATGGAATAGAAACCAAATAGCCTGCGCCTAATGAAGGACGGAAAGGCCTTGAAATGCATCGGGCACAAGTGGTTACATATAGCCACTTCTGTCCTACGTACCATATAAACATGGGTGAAGGGGGTCTGTCCTTTTCGCCCCACTGTGCATTTTGTTGTCGTTACTAAGTGCCATGCTTTCTAAAACATTTGGGCTTGCAAAAACTAAGTGAAAGCTTCTCTGGAAAAAATATCTTAAGCTCAGAATTACTAAATGGATGAAAAACATTGAATGAAAAATATATATATATCTCTAGCCATTTTATGGAAAGGACAGAACACAGAGGGCATCATTCAAGATGTCGATGATGCCAGCAAGGGTTTCCTAAAGCACTCTCATAAAACAAAGCTCTACAGAATTCAAATAATGAGGTGAGGATAATTATTGACAACACACTAACAAGAAGACTATTCTGGGAGGGAGAGGTCCCGGGGAAAGAGAATTCATCTGGCCATTACAGAAGGGAACTTGTACCAATAAATCAATACACTGTGACCCTTTTGAATAAGCTCCATTTCTTGCTGGGACAAAACAGGCACCCAAAAGAAAGCATCTCTGTTTCAATGGAAACACAGGACTCAAACAATAGACTCAAGAGTCTGCAGTAAAAAGTTGCATTTACACAAATTCACGTGGAGACCCTACAAGCAATGCAGTCACTTCTCTCTTAGATCGATGCAGCACCGCACCAGTCACTTTCTTTTTTATTTTTTTTTATTTTTATTTATGCTTTTCATGAGACCGCATTAAACCGAGTTATACAAATACATAATTATTATGGCAATTGGACACTGTTCGACACCTTTTACATAC
This sequence comes from Calotriton arnoldi, assembly GCA_963921515.1. NCBI lineage: Eukaryota > Metazoa > Chordata > Amphibia > Caudata > Salamandridae > Calotriton > Calotriton arnoldi. The sequence goes on from CAWUFW010002334.1 coordinate 1,822,612, forward strand.
AACGTAAATATTACATTGAAGTACATTCACAATAAAGAGCTTTGAGAAACAAAAATCAATAGCGTTAGCAGTGGGGTATTCAAAACAGTAATCTGAAACACAGGAATACCTTTTTCTTATACTTAGAGATCCATATGTGCACTATACATACGGGGGACACACACCCTAAATTCTCCCGTAGCAGTGCATGAAATAGAATACACAGTTAATTAGACATCTCATTGGGGGGGGTTACTACCTTAGTGTGTGGGGGAACCGTAATAACCGGCGGTGCATCTCTGACTCGAAGCCAACTTATGAAGGGCTCCCAAATATTTTTGGTTCTGGAAGCCATAGGCATGAGGTCCCAGTAAAGTGATAATTGCTCCTGGCACTAAGCGATGTCCTGTATCCAATCCTTAACTCTTGGGCCTCTAGCGGCCCCCCAGTGCATGGCAAGACGACGTATCGCAAGGACCAGCATCATGGCTGTTAAGCGGCGGATTTCTGGGCGGGTCTGTACTACATACCCTAAAATCATCACCAGTGGCGAGCGGTCAATGGGATAGCCCGTTACTGCACTTATAACCTCAGAAACCTCATCCCAGTAACCAGAAACTACAGGGCATTCCCAGGCAATATGGAGGAAGGCAGCGCCTTCACGCTTACACTTCCAGCAATTCGAATTGTCTTTGAGCTTTATTTTAAAGAGTTGTAGGGGAGTTCTATAAAATCTGTGAAGAAACTTGAAGTGAATTAACCTCAATTTATAGTTTGGAGACAGATATTTTGTCTGGGAGCAGCACTGGGCCCATTGTTCATCAGTTGGTTGGTCACCCAGGTCAAGGCGCCATAATGCCAAAGCCCCTGGATCTGACCAAGGAGAGTGTCGCTGTGTGGAGGTGTATAGTCTGGTGACTAGTTTGCGCGGCGATGGCGTGGTTAGCAAGTTATCTAGGGACTGAAGTCCTGCATGCCGTTTTGAGCTGGTGTATCAGGAACTGTTCCAGTATAGGCATCGTTCCCTCCATCCGTTCAGAGGGGCCCATCAGAAAGACACCATCTGAGTAGAGGTCCCCCATTGTGTTAATACTCATGCCTCTTGCTCTGCCGATAGTTCCTTGATCATGTAGGAATGGGAATTGCGGGTGTTTGGCCAGTGGTATGGAGGGGGCATACAGCAGTGGGATCTGAGCACGCTTCCTCAGGCCCTCCCAGGCCCATCTCACCATTTCAATCGTATTAATTTCTTTGGGCGTGCGGCGGTAAGGGTAGTATACGGCCATATGTAATGGGATAGGGTCAGCTACATCCCGTTCGGTTGCCACATGGGGTTGAAATGGGACAGGGTAAATCCAGTAATGGAGAAATTGGGCTTGAGCACTCAGGGCATATAGTTCGAAGTCCGGGGCGCCCAGACCTCCTCTATCAAGAGGGCGCGTCAGCAATTCCCAGCTTATCCTTGGCTGTTTACCGGCCCATACTATTGAAATGGCGACCGATCGTAATGTTTTAAAAAAGGTTTGGGTCAAAGGAATCGGAATATTGACAAAGAGGTATAAGAGCTTAGGAAGAACGATCATTTTGAGAATGGCTATTCTTCCCGCCAAGGACAGTGGAAGCGCCGACCAGAATTTAGTTTTCTCCACTAGCCAAGTGTACAGTTTACCGAAATTTAGGTTCCATAGAGTTTGTATATCTCTACAGAGCCACACCCCCAGATATTCGACCTCCTCCTCCGCCCACACCAGGGGGAATTCAATAGTTCTGAGCATGGGTGCATCCGTCAGGGGCATAATGGATGATTTCTTCCAATTGACATTGACCCCAGACAGACCTTCGAATCGAAGTAGCTCTCTGAGCAGTGGGTTTAAATTCTCATCTGGGTGTCTGACGTAGAGTGTCATATCGTCAGCATACATGGAGATAGTAAGATTACGATCCGTGAAGATCAACCCGCGCGAAGAGTGATGTTGCCGTATTCGAGCTGCCAGGGGTTCCATTGCGATGGCAAACAACAACGGAGAAAGGGGGCAACCCTGGCGGGTGCCCCTGGAAATCGGAAAGGCTTCTGATATGAGACCATTGGCTAGAAGTGTGGCTGTGGGCTTCGTGTATAGCAGTAGGATCAACTTGATAAAGTTGGTACTAAACCCTAGACGCGGCAGAATGGTGAAAAGGTAGGGCCATTCAAGAGAATCGAACACCTTAGTAGCGTCCCAAAAAAACGCAGCTGCCGGCAGCTTAGGGTCAATTTGGTGGATGACAGAGAAAAAAGTGCGTACGTTTTGGGCCGTTGACCTACCCGGAATGAACCCGGATTGGTCGGGTCGGGCTATGAGGGGCAGTAAAGGCTGGAGTCTATTCGCTATCAATTTTGCCAGGATTTTAGTATCTATATTTATTAGCGATAAGGGCCTATAAGAGTCGCAAAATGTGTGAGGTTTGTCCGGTTTTAGCAAAGTGATTATTACCGCCTCCCGCATGGATTGGGGCAGCGCTCCAGTTTCTAAGGATTCCTGGTAGACGTCCAGGAGTCTAGGGGCGAGGGTGTCAGCAAACGTTTTATAGAAGAGTGTTGTGAGCCCATCTAGCCCCGGCGCCTTTCCAGTGGGAAGGGCACCAATCACCCGGGTAATGTCCTCTATCGTAAAAGGGAGGTCTAGATATTCCCTATGTTCTGGGTTCAACCATAATAATTCTAAGGAGTCTAAGTTGGTGACCAAATCGGGAGAGGCCTCGTGTTGCTTAGCCTCATATAGGGAGTGATAGAATTTAGTGAAATGCTCATGCGTGGCCGTTTGACCGCGGATGGAAGCAGCATCATTATCCTGTAGTTCAGCTATAAATGTGGGTGCAGTGGATTGTCGCAACAGATGAGCTAGGGTTTTGCCAGCCCTGTCTCCCTCACCGTATCCCCGCGCCCTGGCCTCTCTGCCCAGGAACCTAGTCTCTTGCTCTGCCGTTTGTTCAAACTCTGTGATTAAGGTGCGGATAGAAGCTAATATTGTAACGTCATTCGTTGAAAAGAATTGGGCTTCTAGTACTTTCATCTCCCGTTCTAGTCTACCTAGTGTCGTGCGAATAGATTTTAGAACCCCCGAATGTTTAGAGATACAAGCCCCCCGTATGACAACTTTAAAAGCTTCCCATAGCGTGGATGGAGAGTCTACTGTGCCTTCATTGGTAGAAAAATAAGGTTCAATTTCTAGGGCTATGTCAGCCTTAAAGGCCTGATCTAAAAGGGCATGTGGGGGGGAGTCTCCACGTGAATGCTCGCGGACGTGTGTCTGGAACCCGCCACTGAAACAGCACCGGGGCATGATCTGAAAGAGTGGGGGGCATGTGGTGTGTATCAATCGCCCAGGTGGTCATATCGGCAGATACCAGCCAGTAATCAAGTCGTGACCATGACTGATGAAACGAAGCAACGCATGTGCCTTCTCGTGTAAGTGGGTGAAAATGGCGCCAGGCATCATGGAGGTTGTTCTCCGAGATGATGGAGTTCAGGAGTGTCGTGGCATTTCGATGAGGGTTGCGGGCCGTGCCCTCCCTATCCATTATATTGTCCAATACTGCATTATAGTCGCCTCCCCATATTACCGTGTCACAGCCCATCGAAACTATCTTGGCCCAGACTGTCAAAAAGAATTGAGGGTCGTCCACGTTTGGTCCATAAATTGCAGCCAGTGTGACGTGGGTGGATAACAATTGGCCGCGTAGTACAACAAAGCGCCCTTCCGGGTCTACCACTGTGTGGTGAGTGCACCAGCCCAGGCGCCGTCTGATAAGTATTGAAACTCCCCTAGCATAATTCGAGGTAGCGGAGTATACCTCCCCCCACGACTTACGGAATAGCCTGGAATCTTCAGGATTGCGAAGGTGTGTTTCCTGTAGAAAGCATATGTCAATGTGATGCCTACGTAAATATGAGTGCACTAGCCTGGCTTTCTTGTGATCATTTAGGCCACGTATGTTCCACGTGAGGAATTTCACGTCAGTCATAATGAGTGGTGAAGGGACAAACTGACCCAATTTGTAAAGTGTCACGTAGCAGCTGTTTCCCAGAGACTTGCTCAAGCGGTGTAGTAATTCTGTCTAGTGAATGCACGTAATCTGTATCAAACGTTATGACCAAAGCCAACCATCTCCAACAATAAAAGTAGCTGTCTCTTAAAACATGAATCCCATATATCCCCCCACCCCCTCCCACTCCCACCTCCCAAACAGGTGAAGAACAGTTACCTCCCTCCCCCCCTCGGAATCCCCTCGAATACCTAGTCAGGTATAAACCCATGGGAGATCTCCCTGTGGGGCACGGCTGGGCGACGGTCACCTGCCATCGGACAGGGTGGCCGAGCCAGGGTCAATGAACCGCACATATCTAACAATACATAACTTAACCGGGGTTTCCAGGCCGCAGGATAAAATACACACAATTTACGATTAGGGACATGCCGTTTGCTCATAGAACATAGCTATATCCGACACTGTCAAAAACAACCAATACCGCAGGAGCCAACATGTGAGCGTATTCCCAAGTGACTAAGCACATGTTAACCTAGTGGAGCAAATCTCACTCAATGTCACTTAGATTTGTGGGATGGGATGAGTTCTGCGAAGATCCTGAAGGCGATCTGCGCGGGCATATGTGTTTTGCATATTTCAGAGCTGACTTGGCATCAGTGAAGAAGTGTGGTTGGCTGTCGTAAGTGACTCTCAGCTTCGCAGGGTACAACATGGCGAAGGGAATGGAGGCCGCGAACAGAAGCTTTTTTGCTGGAACAAATTTTCGACGCACCGCTTGCACTAATGGGGTATAGTCTGGATAGAAAGAGAGAGTGTTGCCATCTTGGGTTATGGGGCTCTTTGCCCATGCTTCCCTCAGGATAGCGTCTCTGTCTGCATAATTGAGGAGGCGGGCTATAATGGGGCGTGGAGGGGCACCTGGGACGGGCCGGGGACCCAGAGAACGATGGGCTCTCTCCACCGTCATCACCGGAGACAGCACCGAGCCGAAAAGGGTCCGCAGCAGATTGTCAATGTAGGGCTCCATTTTCGAGATTGCTGTGGACTCCGGAAGTCCAATAATGCGAGGTTGTTCCTCCTAGAGCGCGCCTCCAAATCTTCATTTTAATGGTCCCCAGTTCTTTTTCCAGGCTAATTATTTGAGTTCTGGATTCCGTCTGATTGTCTTGGGTATCCGAAAGCCTGTTCTCAAGCGTGTCGAGGCGGGTTTCGTGTGCTTCCACTTTCTTCCTGACCACTTCGAGGCCCGACGTCAGGGCATCGATTTTGCCATCAATCGTTTTGAGGCTGGACCTTACATCCAGCAGGATGGAGCGCAAGTCTTCCACAGGAGTATCGTCAGCCTCCATAGGGGATTGCGACGCGCCCTGGTCCGCGGACTGTTCCATGGTTCGAGTATGGCGTTTGCTCTCGAACGGGATTTTAGGCTGCTTGGGATCCGTCTTACCCATCCTGCTAAAGCGCGTTGCTGCGCCCCAGATACAGTGGGCAGCACCTTCCACCCGCCTGCAGACACCCTCAGTGCCCTGCACAATTGAAATGGCACTAAATGCAAGTCCCAGTCAAGCAAGGAACACACAACGCCGAGACAAGCAGGTTGCCTGGTCTCCCTTCAGCGGTAGCGAGCCGCGCAGTGTGGCAGCGGAGGGTCAGGTACGAATGCAGCCCCAGCTTCGTCTGGCACTGTTCCGGTAATACAAGCACCCCTACTGTGGCAGAATCTTGTTCTCAGGCTAGAAACATCAGAGGTTCCATTTGAGCGCACTGGTTCAGCCGGCTGTTTAATCACTCCTCATGTGACTCAGTTGAAGTCCTAGCGCCCTGGGCCCGGCACAGTCAGGCGACCTTATGGTAACTCAGGGCACAGCCAGGCGAGCAGATGAAGCGTGGGCCGAGAACTAGGCCACGCGCGGGGGAACGTAGCCACCCACACAGGGAATAAGTGCGGGTCCACCAGCGCCCCACCGCGAGCCAACAGTCGCACGTCCCAGCTCCCCACCACCACGCCCAACAGTGAGCCTCCGCGTTGGAGGGGCAGGGTCACCTAGCGCCCCCCGGACCAGGCGGACCGCTCCCGCTAGTCCGGCCCCAGCGGGCCTGTAGCCCGATAGAGCCGCGGCCTCGCAGCACAAGTCAATCCGGCCGACACCGGAGGCGCCAGACACCCGCTTACCTCATTCCTATGGGAGATGGCCGAGGTGCGCTCCCCTTGTCGTCTTCCGGCTTCACGAACCAGCGCGGCTCTCAGCCACAATCCGCCGCCGCCGCACTGCACCTCCCCGATCACGGCTGGCTCTCCCGCTCTCCGCGTCACAGGGCCACAGTGTGTAGTTCTTCCGATGCCTTAGATTTCAACCGCCGGGCAAAGAGGGTCGCTGTCTCGTCTCGCAACCCCCTCCAGGACCCTCGAGTACTCGGCAAAGCGGCCCAGAGTCTCTCTGCAGGCTAGAGGTTAAAACAACGCCCTGCTCTCCGCGCTCATGGCCGCCATGACAGTCTCAGAGCTCGCCAGCTCACGGCCCACAAAACGTCCAGCTGTCCGCAGTAAATCACGGCTCCAGAACGGCATCGTAGTCCCGTCGGGTGCAGCACCTGGAATCTCCTACATTGGGCCGAAAATTACGGCATATTAGTGTTTTTTTGCGCGTTTATGAGGCTCGGCCGGCAGAGCCTCCACGTTAGGCGGCCATTCTGCAGCGCGCCGTAGCCACGCCCGCACCTGTCACTTTCTCCTCTCCAAGACAAAACAACCACGTTCAACCCAATCCCACACCACACCACCCTGGAGCCAATACTTTATCAAGGAAATCATCAGTTTCAACCACCTATCGTGCCAAAACATCTTTCTCTAAGACGTCGACTAGCCTGGTAACTCTTTCAAGGCTTGGCTTCCCCATTCATCAGTATGTAGGACCTCCTAGAGGTGTACAAAGGGGACTGCATGTGATCCCAGGATGCTGGACACCAGCTCTGAGGCACAAAGTGACCTCCAAAGCCTCCTTGACTGCCTCAAGTACGTACCCTGGACAAGCAGTGAATGCCTAGAACAAAGGAGGTGGCTTTTACATTCCCAATATAGATGGAAGGTGCAGTCTGAGTTGCTACCTGGTGAAAAGTGCAAGACTTTACTATTAAATACCTTAAAATACATTCACAGTAGAAAATAAACCGAACAGTAGAAAATCACACAACACAAACAGAAAACATCAGCAATGAATACAAAGTAGCAACTCTATGTGTGCGAGTTGCAGTCAATATACAGTGTTTGCTGTTATCACGATCACAATTCGCACTGCTTTTCGGAATGAAGTGTTTACAAACAACAAGGGGCAATCCTATTTCATAGGAAAAGAAGCATAATTCTATCCTATTGTAGGGTATTCGACTAAAAATGATGGCTCTCACTATACTCTTTGAAATATATCCTCTGATTATAAATCACAGTTTATAATACGTAGACCACAATATTCTCTCAAAGGAAACAATGGACTAATGTTATCCTGTAGGAGCGGTTGTGAATACCAAGTCAACCTGCCACAATCTTACGGCTTTTTAAGGAACTGCTTCCGATTACTAACTGAAATCCCTAGTACTATTACAACAGAGACACAATGCAGTACAGGCAGCTAGTTGACACTGTCAATAAGACACCAATATGCACCTAGTTGCCTGCAAGAGTAACCTGCTTTGGTCTACAAGTTTAAGCTTCACGTTTCAGTGTACCTTCTATGAAGGACGTCGTGTGAACCAAAGGTAGTACGGACTCTGGCTCAGAATCAAGGACGGATATATACTGCCAGAAAAGAGGGCTCTTTGGGTTTCTAGCCCTGAAAGAAAATTGTAAAGTGAGCCCACAAGAGCAAAGGGCGCACTTAAGGGCCACTCACAACCTTCTGCATCTCTGGATTTGGCCAGTGCACACTCAGCCAGGTGCTGGACCTCTGCAAAGCCAAGCAACATTAGTGGCCCTGCATGTGACTCAGAAGTGATACTATTCACACAGTCGGCACTAAGATTATTGATGGGCCTAAGCGCAACGTCATATCAGATGGAGGCCGATGGGTATGGTGGAGGGAATAAATAAAGAAGAAATAAGCAACTGTTGCACAAAAGGAGTGTTCTCACCATTCAGACACACTCAGTTTGCTTATGCTTGTAGCGTTGATCTTGTGCAGCCCATCTCAGATCCTGGGTAGAAAGGGCATCTTGGCAGTTTGTACCAGTGTCTGTGGACGCCTGAGGCTGGCTGGGGCTTGCACTGCAAGCAAGTTCACCACAAGGACAGATCCACAGACTTAACCCCAAACTGCAGGAAACGGGGATCGTCAGACCCATGTTTAGGATGCACCAGGGAAGCGTCCACACACATCTGGCTGAGGTGAGAGTTTTCAATGAGCTGTTGGGCAACGTGTGTTCAATCCATGGCAGAAAGAGATGGCCACTGTCACAAACAGTGCTTTTTTACAGTTTCGTAATCCTGCCACTCAGGCTGGACCAGTTCTGTTTCTTGCCACGGGCAAGTTTGTTCTGGCTCTCCACATGCCAGCACACAAAGGTAGCCCTCCATGAGAGTCGCTTTGGTGGAACATCCATTCCACACTCCTAGGAAAGAAGAAGGGGATTGGCTGCCCTCATCTTTTCAGTGTGCCGCATCCACCCTCCATCTTGCACTCACCATAGAAATAAGTACGAAAAAGGTTCCTGTGAACAGATGTCTCCAGACTTAATTTATATAGGCAGCCTCTGCAACCCAAAATGATGAATATGCCTACACCAGCTACAACTCAATGTAAGAGGTTCAGCGGTTACCCCTTTGAGGCAATACAGTTGGGAAGACAGTTAAGAGTCTTCCCCGTTCCAGGAGTCACCAAAGGTGGCCCTGGAGAGCACCACATTTGTAGTCTGGGTTTCCCATAGATTAGGGGCCATTGACACAGCCAAAAGTGGATTACATGGGGCTACTGGGGGCCACAAAATAACTGGAACTAGCTGGGGACGTAGGTCCTTAAACTCAACCAGAAAATGAATAAAGAGCCATTTAATCTCCTCTCCAAAATAAACCTATTTAACCTCTTTGAACCATCCCACATCATAGGCAACATTCTCAAGCTAGTCTTTAAGGCCATGCCATTACTAAAATGCCACTCAAGAACACAACTGGACCAGAAAGACCACACTGCCAGCCTAAACTGGCTCCATCCGGTCAACCTAATCATATAAATGCAAGAGTTGCATTACTTAAAACTCTTCTCGAATGAGTGTCTCAAACAAGATTGTCTCCAGCAATCACAGCCCAACTCAAAAACATCAGCACACTCTGCAACCTACTAAACTCAACACTGAAACAAGGCATAGGGACGTACTCACCCAAAAAACAGTGTGCCTCTAAACCGGAACCAACTTTACCATGGTACACACAAGGCTAAAGCGAGCCATCCAGAAGGAAGAAAATAATTTACTACTTCGCACTACTTAAGGCTGTCTATTCTGCAGAGATACACCTGAACACCCCAGCCAACCAACATACAATTCATTAACCACAGAAGACTCCAATAAAAACACAGCGACACTAAAGTTCATCACTGTTTCAACCATCTCTTCCTGATGTTCCACACTTAACAATACAATCCCATTAACTAATTTAATAGTGAATAAATAAAATATATTATTCACTAATAGTGTAATAAAAATGGAGTACAATAAGCTGGAATATGCCCTTCCATGGCAGCTGAGGTAAGTAAAAAATGCTTTTAAATGTATTTTGTGTGCGTGCTTGTGGGGGAGAGTGATTTTATGTGTGAGAGAGTGTATATGTGTGAATTTTTATGTGTATGAGTGTGAAAGTGGAGGTCAAAGGGCGTGTGATGTCACTTCTGCTACCTCTGGCATTTCGGCGAATTGACGTCCATGAGTATGTCAAACTAACAGCGAGCTGAACCCCTGTAAGTGAAGGAGACGTACTGTGAGGTGTTGCGTTGGTAGCAGAGAATAATGCAGAGAAGGTAAACAAATCTGAGGAGTGTGTCCTACACTCTGGACACAATTTCCCCACAACCCACTGCCATCCTAGTTGTGCCACACAAATTCCAACGTACTGGATCCACAACAAAGAGCTCCGAGGTGCCCGCAAGACGTTTGGCATAATGTAATTCTACACAAAATATAAAAGAATATTTTTCTTTGGTGTTTGGGATGCTAATGGGTTAATCCCTATCAATTTCAATTTTGACTGGTTGCATGCTTGTGATGGAGCACGATGGTACTCTTTCATTTGTAGGGGTGCATCATATTCACGAGTAGTCTGCACCTACATTTATTCTTTTGTTGTATTAACATTTGGTCATTAGGATGTACTTGGTAATAACATGTGAACGTGAAATATTAGGATTATTATGTGCCATGTAAAGAAATAACATGGCAGTTGCGTTTTGAATAATGTAACCTTTAGCATTGGTCTGCAGTTGATTAACAAATTTGCTCATTTGTAATGTAATGCATAGTTTAAACGTGCAGCAGATTAAAGTTGCACAAGGATGTGGCAACTCGAGTTTAAAGGTGTAGAAATCATAGGCTGCTCACAATGATTTGTGCATTCGAAGTGTTTATGTCACATGAAATGCTTAAGTAAAACTGTTCGTTTATGTGCATTTCCGTAGGGCCTATGTGTTTCATTCTTATGCTGGACTGTTCCCATGAGGCACAGGGTCAGACTGATTTGCATATGGCCATGTCTGAACTGGGGTGGTGGAGTGAGCTAAAGAATGATGATGGATTAAACCCAGATCAGTTGACTGGGGGTGAGTTTGATTTGCTCAAGCGCTCCGTCCATCATCCCCTTTGGTATCGCTTTGTTCGCCCTAAGTTGGCAGGGTATGCCCAGACGTGGGTCCCTTGCTCACTTTGCCACTGGATTCAAGCTAGCCTGGCTGATTAGCCAGAAACCGGTCCCAGGATGCTTGTTTCCGGTCCAGGGAAGACATGGCTTGGCAGTTCGGGCTGGACTGTTCCCATGAGGCACAGGGTCAGACTGATTTGCATATGGCCATGTCTGAACTGGGGTGGTGGAGTGAGCTAAAGAATGATGATGGATTAAACCCAGATCAGTTGACTGGGGGTGAGTGTTTGATTTGCTCAAGCGCTCCGTCCATCATCCCCTTTGGTATCGCTTCATTCTTATGTTAGCCGATTTCTGTAGGCCTGAAATATATTCTCCCGGACGGCTCTCGTAGTGGGGTAAAGAAATGAATTTTATGTGTATGTTGGATTTGTTCTGTTCTCACGTTTCTGTTGCAGGTGGAGAAAGTAGTCTTTGTTAGTTAGGATAACGTCTTTTGTTTTAGGGGTTAGGCTCAGGGAGGAGAAGATACTTTTATGCAAGAATGCTGATAATTGGGACCCGATGTTCTTTCTCACTGAAGGAGGCCTGGGAATCAAGGTCATCGAGCCAGGAGCTGGGAGTATCGAACTAAATGGAAAGTCACCTATGAGAAGTGCCCAGCAGGATGAGGTGATCAGATGCAAGCAGTGGCCGTGTTTTGCATTTTGAACTAGGGACAGTACCCCGGGGGTTGAGTCAGGAGAGGAGGTGAGGAGATCGAGGGAGAGGGAGAGGGAAGGAGCATCCTAGAACGCGCTCTGTAGCTTAGGCTACTTGACCCATACAACGTGAGTGCACTTCTTAGGAAGTCTTCACGCGCTGACACCTTTTCCTGATCTTTCCTGGGGAATGCTAAGTAGGGATGTCACGGTAGTAGTAGTGTAGTGATAGACTAATGCTTTTCACTTATTCACCCCAAATGAAGACAGATCTTGATGTGGGGGCAATCATTGCCTGCGATTTGGTTCTGGAATTTGTCATTCTTTTTATGATCCAGCGTTTTCATCTTGCCTGTAGATTCATATTTGTATTAGTTCCAAAGTACTTCTACAACCTCATCTTGAGGTGTCTGTATGTCCAGTTATTTTTGGCTTTGTAATAAACCCACTAACTTAGAATTCGGAGTCTGTGATTCTTCAGAGTCATGGTTCTTTTAAAGTCGTTGAGTTTGCCTTAATGAGTTATTTCTCCCCTCTACTTCTCGGCAGGCAACAAAGATTCATTGACCAAGGGTTCCAGAGTAAACTTTTAGAGAGGAACCCAGCCCTATCACTTGGGAGTGTTTTTTTCAGCACTAAGTTCAACACAAGTTTTGTCACGGAGTTGTAAGATATGTGAGACCTACTGTTTGAGGACAAAACGCCTAACATATTTATAAAGGGGAACTGGGGATGAACAGTGCCCACAGGTCCTATACTGGGAGTTTAATTTGTACCAGAATAACTCTCGTCACATACTAAAGAGAGTACTCAGAGAACAACTCTAGTTAAGCAACATGACTGAGTATTGGTTTGTCTTCTTTTAGGGCGCTTTCCAATGCTGCAAGAAAAGATGGACGAAGGATGTGCCAGGGGACACTCACAGACATACCACACACAGTTTACAAAACACTGTCACAGCCTGGCCTCTATTTCCGAGTAGCACCAATGACGGTTCGCTTCTGTGGCAGCACATTCCCTCTCCTCATGCACATTTGTGTTTTCTTAACTCCCATTTGTCTTTCACCCAAGTGAAGGCAAATAGAAGTGGGACACTTCGGACATCCGCCGATACAACACTTGCTATACGAGACAATTTTAATTTACAATTTTAATTTACAGAACTGCGGTGTATATTACAAAATCACTATTCACAGCCGAGTTTGGGTTAAAAGCAAGGCTACATGTTTTAATTAGAAGGAGCGAATTACACTGTTTATAGACCTGTTCCGACGCCGTTGATTTTGCCCCAGGGGCTCAACACTTGCAGTGAGGGATTGGCTACTTACTCCACAGACGTAATTCCGTTGGCCAGGACTCCCTCGTATCGGCCTATCCCCTTGTGCTGCGTCACGTTGATCCGTCCACCCTGCTCGTCCACAATGACCCCTGCGTGGATGGCGGCTTTGCACAAGAGTGAGGTCTGGAACGCAATATCACATAACACTTTAAAGATTCAGTGGCAGTTAACAGTCCTTTGTTGATAATTAGAGCATATTAAGATCAAAGAACTTATATAAGGAAACACGTTGCCTAGAAGGCATCATATCAAGGAACATGTGTGGAAATTAACAGATGTAAGCAGTGCTTTAAACAAGGGGGTGGGGTTTAAACGGGGCCAGGGGACATGGCTAGGAGGCGGAGTTAGGGGTGAACATTTAATTCGATCCAGCTGAGCTGAAAATGTTTCAATTCTGAAAATATGAGTTTGTGAATTAGACATTATTAAGATTTGGAAGGGGTACTGGTTTTTGGAGTTTGCTATTTAATCCCATCTTCCGTTATACACCATTTCACTGTGAGACACTTGCACCATTTTTCTCCTTTCTGATATCTTTCATCTCTCACATTATCTCCATCGCAGTGGCAGTCTTAACTCTCACATATTCTCCAGCTTCATGACAGCCTTGCTTCACCTCCTCTTCACTCTGCCCTTTCACAGGCACAAACTTGTACACGTTCACTCTCTCTCTCCTCACCTGTAAATGCAACATTTTTATTGTCATGTTGTCAATATTTAATCTGCTACACACCTCCTTCATGCACTTACCTACTGAATCATAGATGGGACACTTCGGTAGAAGTAACTAAGTGCTTTACAAGTTACTCTATTATTATTAATAAAACTATTGCCCTGTACATTCTGCTGAGAGGCCAAGGATTGGATGTGCATGTTGTCTGAACACCTTTGTGACCCACTGGCATGCACAATCACACTTCCTTTCTATTCCAAGTCGACCTGCTGCACCATTCAAATAATTACCTTATTGCCTGCAAGAGACCTGCACTTGTGACTGCCTGTTTAGAAGTAAAATATAGCAATATTTGGAGTTTAGTGGAGTTATGACAACTTTCGGCCCCGGTGCCACTGCACCTGCTGCACCATTTAAATCAAGCCCCTTTCAACTGCTAGGTAACTGCAATTGTGTCTGCCTGTATAGTAGTAAAATATAGCAATTGTAGGTGTTTAGATGAGTTCTGACAACTTTTGGGCCATGTGCCACTGCACCATTCGAATCATGACCCCGTTATCTGCAAGGTAACTGCACTTGTGACTGCCTGTTAAATAGTAAAATATAGCAATTTTAGGTGTTTAGCGGGGTCCCTAGAGCTTTTGGTCCCGATGTCACTGCGCCTGCTGCACCATTGAAAGAATGACCCTGTTGTCTGCAAGGTAACTGCACTTGTGGCTGCCTGTTTAGTAGTAAAATATGGCATATCTATTGTATATTAACTTTATTTTTAACTTGCAATGTTTATTACAACATTTAGAATTTGATAATGCCTACAAAGTGCAAAGAAAGGAACTGAGGCATGATTAGGAAATGCAACAAACTTACTAAGGCTAAAGTGTCTGCTTTACACAACTAAGTACTATAAAGCAAGCATTACAACATACTGTTTGAAGCGGTCTGCCTTTTCTGTGGGAAGAGATTTTATCCTGACAGTGAATGGCACGAAAACAGTGAGAACAGCTTCATTAGAAGCATCGTAATTGCGTGCAGCCAGGGGAAGCTAACAAAAAAAAAGTTCCACACAATAGCGAATGAACACCAATTCGTTTTTGGGGGGGAACTGATAAGGGCCCCCTTTTAAGATGTATTAAATTCAAGAGCTTTCACAAGCACAGCGCAAGCACTGTGCAGGCGAAACCTAAAAACACAGATGAGTTCATCTAGAGGCCTCATTTTAAGACTCATGTGCAGGCCTTTGCAGAATCTTAAAATATTAACAAATGTCCAGTATTTGTCTCTCGGTCCTGTCTGGCGCTCACTGGAACAAGTTTCCCGCTGTGAATCCGATGCTGGCTGCCTGGTGATGGCCCTCCCAGCTGGGTCCTCGACCTGACTGCTGTGGCACTGCAAGGAACAAAGACTTTCCTCTTCTAGGCGCTCGCTGGGCTTGGCTGGATATGTATGGTCCTCTTCGTTTGGTGGGGGAAGGGAGCGCCATTAGAACCCGCTTCTTTTGAAGGGATCCCTTCCTTCCTGCCACACTGCAACATCTCGGATGACGTCATGAGCCATGTTTAATGCAGTCTCCTCACGGGAAAATGGTCATGAAAGTGGCCTATATTAGAAATGCTGTGCATGCTGACATGACCATTTTACCCAAAACCGTCACACCCTAGTAAGTATCAGTACTCTCCTCAGTCCTGGAGAAGCTCCGGTCCTCACAAAGAAAAAAAATTAGAAGCGCTGGTACTCAGTATCTGTGAGTACTGGCCCATTTAAAGCACTGGATATGTCAATCAATTTGAAAGCTTCATGTAAATACCAATTATAACAGTGGCAGATAAGAAGTTACAAAGCACCGGTAACTGATTCTTTCAGGGGATATTAAGTTTGCCGTTTATTTCACAGCGTGACATTGTGGCTCTACACAGCTACCGGGCGGCTTCCAGGTATCTCCTCCCAGACAGCGGAAGCTGACTGATGGCGAAAGACCTATTGTGGCCATACCAAGATCTTACAGTGAGCTCACAGCCCGCCCATTGCTTAACACTGGCTGGCTTCACTGTCACTCATTTGTTTGCTTCTTGCTTGTTGGCTTGCCTTCTTCCTCTTCTGATGTTTGTCCCTTTCCAGGAGCCCAGCCTCTAAACAATCCTTTTTATTGGGTGCCATGTTTCTATTCTGGTTAAGCACTTTAGGAGAGTGCATGTTCACAGTCTCTCTCTCTCCTGTGATGCCCTCATTCTCTCTCTTTCTCTCTCCCTCGTGTACCCTCTCTCTCCCTCTCGTATGATTTCCCCTTTCCAACTCACTGCCCTGTGCTCCATGTTGCTTCGTCCTGCATGTGCTTCTTTCCCCTTGCCCTCCATGTTGCTCTCTCCATCGTGAGCTTCTCCCTACACTTATCCGGTGTAGCTCTCTCCCTCGAGCGCTGCTTTTCCCCTTCCACTCCTAACCAGCTTCATTTTTACTTTTTTGATCCACCACCTGCTCCTCCGTTCAACAAAAAAAAAAAAAAATAGAAAAGAAAATTTCAGTGATAAAATAGAGGCAACAAATGTCAGCAATTTGGGCCAACATGCTGTAAAACAAAAACTGTACTATCAGATTTTATTAATTGTTTACGTGGAAACTCAATTATCTTTTCATCCCTATATCAATTTATGTAGAAACATGTTGCTTTCCTACTTTATGTAACAATGCACTATGAAACAATGCCTTCCATTTGGCCTCCATTTTATGGGAGGATGACACTGCTCCACTATGAGTCTTTAAACAGTGGTGACGAACTGTAGAGGAAAGTGAGAAGGGACTACAGGGCAAACTACAAAAAATGTAGATGCTTGTTTATCTTTTGCATTATATTGCTTGTTTCACTTTGAACTTGGGGGAGCCCAAAGCAAAATATTTTGTGGCACTTTTCTCATAAAATATGTTTCCTGCAGCCACGTAATATAGGTCATCCTGTTCCTGTCCAAGAAACGTTTCAGTGACCTTCCAGCACCTCCCTCCCACCCACCACAAAACATGCCCGCTGTTTGTTAGATAAGGTAGGTTTGAGTTACCGCCATCTTATCAAGTATGAGCTTTAAATTAAGGCGGTTTGTTTAAAAAAAAAAAACGGTCCTAAGTCCAGAATTGTCTAATCATCTTCTGTTGCCAGAGAGAGACAACAAACTGCGCGCTTTTAAAATGTGCAGGAGCGAAGACTGACTGACTTTACTGCACACCATGCGGTCACGCCTAGGCCGTGTAGGAAGGGGGACTGAACAGGCTCGTGTAAGTCCCTGTAATTAAAAGGACGAATGATTATTTTCTGTCAGTTCTACTCTCCCAGCGGGGCACCTAACAAACAACAGGGGGTGCGTTCCTCTTCCTTACGTCGACTAAACGCACTTTAAGGTTCGGAGGCCGAACTCCCATAGCAGACTGAGGGACCGAAATTTGGGGTAACTTATCTGCTGGGAGAGAAAAAAAAACTAAACGCTTCTTAAATTGATTCACAGTGGCTACAGTACAAGTCACGTTTTATTTTCGGCAGGATATAAACGGTACTGCAAAAACAGAATGACAAACACGTCCAAGACCTTGGACTGAACGGTCATATGATGTCTGACTTGACGGGCATTTCCCTCCTCTTCATCCCAAAAATGGGCCTCGATTGCTCATTTGGAGAAATTGTCCTTTTAACCATACTGAACTCACACTAAAATTACTCTTCTACCTGTTAAATGACCATTTTTGTAAACGAGCAATCGAGGTCATTAAAGAAAACAATGACAAACCATTTAAATACCATCTTGCCGTTCCAACAAATCGTAATTAAAAAGTGCAAGAAACTGCGTTAAAATGCCCCATGCCAATATTAACTTCAGTATTTGCTGCACTGCACAACAGCAACACTAATTTAGAGTTCTGCATTATTTTTTATTGACTTTCAAGTTGTCATACATTGTGATGTATTTTACATCTCTTCAAGGTCACGGACTAAAATAGAAAGCACGCAGGAAATGGACAGAGTGGCCTAAAAACTGACGTGACCTTGACAAATCCAACAGTTTGGGCATTTGCATAGAAAAGAAAGCTCTTCTTTGTCCACGAACAGGCAGACACGTGCATACAGGGGAGCCAAGAGGAGGACACTGCATCACGGGGTTGATAAGGGAGGAAGTACGGGGCAGGGGGCCGTGGTGTTGAGTGCGGAAGGAGCGCCGCAGTTCTTGACAGAGCGGAGGACAATAGAGATGGACTGGGGGAGGGGCTGCTGAGTGCTGACACCTGGCGATGTAGGGAGAAAGACGCACCCGGGAGCTGACAGAGGACAAGGGAGGTGTAGGAGTATAAAGGGCCTTGTAGTTCCCGGCAGAGTAGGAAAGTGGTACTGCGGCCTTGGGTAGAGGGAAGGCGAAACGGGTGCCAGGGTGCAGGAGGCTTGGGGCGCCGCAACCGTGGGCACAAGTAAAAGAAGCAGGTGCGGCGGAAGCAGAAAGCGGCGGCATACACGGCATCCTAGTGCCGAGCAAACCGGTTTACACCAGCTAAATGAACAAGCAGTCCTGTCCAAACCGGCTGAATGAACAAGCAGTCCTGTCCGACACTCCCACACCATGATACAAGTCAGGGGCGTGGCTACCGTCGGTGCACTAGGTCCAGTGGCACCGAGGCCCAAAGTCCTGAGGGGCCCATTGAACCCCGATAATTGCTGTATATTACTACCCCAACGGCGGTCACATGTGCCTTTTTCCTTGACTGCACCAGGGCCCATTGCATCCTTCTACACTACTGACAACAGTGTCTTTATTACAATCAACAACCAGGTAACCTTCAAAGGGTTTCTAGTAATTACCGGCAACCACGGCACAGAATGTTCCAAAGCCATCATCAGGGGGGTGCTGCTGTCAGTGAAGTCCGGTACTAAGTGGTGCCCAAGCTGGCATGTAACACAGACCGTACCCTTTGATGTGCCCCTATGCCCTGCAGTGGGAGAGTGAACAGCCACACTGAAGCCTAAGAGATATCCCTTCAGGAATGTCTCGAATACCCCAGCCCTGCTCAAGCAATAGTGCGCCCCCCACTGGTGCCAGTGTGTCACTGCAGACAAAGCAAAAACTGCAGTTGCACTCAGCGAAAAGGATTTCCAAGAGATAAGATCATCACCATCTGTTTACTAGACATATTCTTGCTTGGAAAATGGAAACAAAAGGCTGCTGACGTTTCTCCTGTTATGAGCTTACTCTGCACTGCTTTAAGAACTTGTTTTCAGTAAATAAACACGTTCCATGACGTCAAGAAGGGAAGAACCCCCAGGGTCCTAATAAGCCAGTCCTCCTTTCCTTAGATATTCCAAATTTTCTTAGTATTAACTGCACAGGGCACATATACTTCATAAATCAAACCACTTTCTCTCAGTGCTTGTACTTACATCTCTGTAGCCTTCAAGATGGTCTCCAGAAACAGTTCCCGCTAAGTCTCTGCACCCAGCAGGGCAGTATCGGCTACAAAAGAACAATGACAAATGGAAATGATGAATTCGTCCAGACCACTACATTACTGCTTTAAAAAAAAAAAAATCATACTTCATTACCTACTTGTTAAACATTTTTTTTGCTCTTTACTAATTAACAATTTAGCACACCATACAAGAAAAATCATTGCTTGTGGTTTAGTAGCTAACCTTGGTGCCTAGGGATCTAGCTTTTAATCCCAATTTACAAGCTCACCACAGGTTGAGTCCTCCTATAGGCCAGACAACTCCATTACCATAGATCTTTTCTCTCCCTCTCTCCTGAAGGGCCTAGGCAGAGAGAGGTCTGAAAGGCAGTTTCATCTGGGAGATTCACTACAGTGAGTAACGTGCTCTTACTCCAGCACCTCTTACTGCCCCTCTCCTCACAAATTCAGGGGGAAATGGAAAAGGTTGTTTTGGAAGTTGACCAGAGGAAACAGGTCAATTGGTGAATGATCAAAAGTAGAAAAAAATCGCTAAAGAGAGGTTTACATTGTTTACTTTTATTAAATTAATTGTTTTGTGCTGTGCACACTACAGAACATAGGGACATATGCATGAAAACATTTTCCCATAGACACAAAAATGGGAAAAACTCTTTGATACATCAGGCCCTTTATTCCTTCCTGGTGTTAGCGAGAATGTGCTTTTGGAAGCTGGGAGAGGAGGCGCCGGTGTGGAGGTTGGCACACTAGGTTTTTTTGTGTTTTGTTTTTCTTCTGAAGGGCAAGAGGTTATGACTGCTGCTGCTCGTCTGGAAGAGGTCATTCCGTGGGTGAGTGCCCGCTACTGTCAGCATCAACCTCTTCTGCTCTCCCAGCTTCATTTAAGACCACTAAGGTGGAATCTGTTGCGTGGCATTTGGTGTAGGTTTAGTATTGTTTGATTTTCTCCAGCTGATATATTGGTGCATTGCCTTCTTGGTATTTTGAAGGGGATACCAGCTTTCACTAATAGCCACTGGAAGTTTCTGCGGTGCTGCGTAATATTTTGATTTTTGTGTTAAGTGTCTTAATTAGGCGGATTGAACATTTTGTTGATTTGTTAAGACAGTAGTAAGCTGTGGTATATGGAATTCTCATGTAAAGGCGAGACTTAACAAGCACTTTAATTGCCCTGGAGGTTTTTCGCAGAAATGAAAGCAGAGTTGTTTTTAGTATCTTTAGTTCGCGAGGGGTAAGTTTAACCACAGCACCTCTGTACTTTCAGCCGTGACCAGCGTCTTAGATGTTATCCAGGTTTCTGATCTTGGTTTTGAAGGGGGACAGTGCTCTTAAGGTCAGATCAGGGCAGCTCGGGATGGGGGTGGGTGGGGGGAGGGCTTCTTAGGTGTGGTTGCCTTCTGGGAACTGGGATCGAAACTCACAAGTGGACCACCCAAAAATCCATACCAGAGGTGTCACACAGCACATCGTGGCATGCTTTTAGAAGGTATGCCAGGGCCACTGGGCCAGGAAATGGGACTCCTGGTGCAGGCCCACTAAACTGTAGGTATAGTATCTCTGCACAACAAATGAACAGCCATGAAAGTATCAAGAACCCTCCAAACTCACACGTGGTAGAAGTCAAGCCACTAAATAAGAAATCTGGTGTGGTTAATCTGTGTCTATGACCAGACGTGGGTCCAGTGCTCGCTGCACCACTGGATTCAAGCTAGCCTGGCTGATAAGGGGTGATACCCCGAAACTGGTCCCAGGATGCTTGTTTCCGGTCCAGGGAGGACATGGCTTGGCAGTTCGGGCTGGACTGTTCCCATGGGGAGCAGGATCAAGACTGATTTGCATATGCCTGGGTCCAAACTGGGGTGACGAGGCGAGCAAATAACGATGGATTAAACCCAGATCTGTGACTGGGGGTGAGTGTTTGAAAAGTTTCAACGCTTCGTCCATCATTTAATTTTGTGATGTTGCTATATGTGCCCTAAGTGGCTAGGGGTATGCCCAGATGTGAGTCCCTTGCTCGCTGTGCCACTGGATTCAAGCTAGCCTGGCTGATGAGGGGGTGATACCCCGAAACCGGTTCTAGGATGCTTGTTTCCGGTCCAGGGAGGCCCTAACTTGGCCGTTCGGGCTGGACTGTTCCAATGGGGAGAAGGGTCAAGACTGATTTGCATATGGCTGGGTACAAACTGGGGTGATAGGGCGAGCAAAATAACTACAGATTAAACCCAGATCGGAGGCTCGGAGTGAGTGTTTGAAAAGTTTCAACACTCCATCCATCATTTTATTTTGTGATATTAACCCGTGTCCATGCCAGTCACAAATCTACCCTTGTCCACTCCAAAATGCCACATAATCTGACCAAATAGTACATCAGCCTACAGAAACACTTAACAGAATCATTCCCAAGTTACACAAAGAATCAACCACTCCAAAAACACAATTACTAGGGTAGGTGGAAAAAAAGATGTTGTAGCTATGCATGGGCAGCATGGAGGCATAAGGCAGCAGGACAGAGTTTTAGAATGTATATAACTACTGTAGGTTATGAAGAAAGAAGCCAATTGACCTCTGTAGAAGTTTCATAAGCCCAAAGAACGGAACCTGGAATTCTCAGCCCGAATGCTGAGGGCTGTGTTCTTAGCAGTACTGTTAGCTGATGGGGACATTCAAGGCAAAATGTTGTTTTTTATGTATTTATTTATTTTATTTATTTAATTTATAGAGCGCTACAGCTACCCAAAAAGGGTTTCCCGGCGCTAGGCAAAGAGAGACCAGATAATATAAATTAGCAGCAAAAGATTACTTGTTAAATAGCCAGGTCTTCACAGATTTGCGGAATTGGACGTAGGCTGTTTCGTTCCGAATGGCTATAGGGAGGGCATTCCAGAGTGAGGGCCCAAGATAAGAAAAAGATCTGCCACCCATCCGAGACAGCCTGAATCTTGGCACGGAAAACCTCCCTTGGGTGGAGGAGCGTAGGCATCGGGAAGGCACATATGGGTGGGTTAGAGCACATAGGTATTGAGGTGCGGTTCCTGCTTTAGTTTTGAACATATAACACAGAGCTTTAAACCGAATTCGATTTTCCACCCTGAGCCAATGCAAATCTCGTAAATGGCTGGAGACCGTAGCAGCCCTGGGAATCCGGCAAAGAAGTCGAGCCGCAGAGTTTTGAACCACCTGCAGCCTACGAATCACCTCCTTATTAGAACCAAGATAAAGAACATTACCGTAGTCCAACCTTGAGATGATTAAGGCCTGAACTACTGTTCTTTGGGTGGGCTTTGGTAGCAACCAGATGATCTTCTTTAGCCACTTAAGAATGGTAAAACAAGTGGCAGCTACCTTGACGGCTTGGTGATGCATTGTTAGTGAGTCGTCAATAATAAAACCCAGGTTACTGAACTTGACAAGAGGGTTGAGGCAAAATCCCCATCTCACAGGGCCAATGTTGTGGGCCCCATAGACCCTGGTCTTTGCCAAGTATTAGCACCTCAGTTTTTCCCCATTTAGCTTGAGAAAATTAGATTGCATCCATGATGCAATTTTCCTCAAGCCCAATTGGAGTGGGGCAGCCCATCTGCTTTTCCTGCGGAAAGAGAGAAGATGATTTGGGAGTCGTCCGCATAAGAAAAAGGGACAACCCCGCATCTTCCGCTACAGTTGCCAAAGGCCTCACATATAAGTTGAAAAGCAGAGGGCTAAGAATGGAACCCTGAGGTACACCATAGGGAGATGAATAGATATCAGAGCTGGCCGTTGAGGAGAAGACTTGGAAAGTGCGATTGGTCAGAAAAGAAATAAGCCAATTGAGAGCAGGGCCGCAGATACCTAATGTTCTCAAAGTATTAGTTAGTTAGAATGGTGTGAGACACTGTGTCAAATGCTGCACTTAGATCGAGTAAAATAAGGGCAGCTGTATCTCCGGCATCCAGCGGCATGTATATTTAAAAGAAGGCTTTTCACTGCAACAGCCCACTATTCCTGCTTAATTGCTTTACTTGCTCCACAACTAGAAATAACTTGGGCTAATTAAAGCCTTTGAAATTTCCTAAATCTCTGGCCCAAGTCACCCACAATCCTTTCAACATGTTGTTATGTACTCTCAAATGAATTGCTATAGTAATGTGATTAGAGGTGGGCGACCCAGCAAATTATCAGCGAGCCAAAGGTGGGCTCTGGCTCGAAGAGCCAGTGCACGAGCCTAGCCCTGAAAATATTTGGCATGTAAATCATGTAACAAACATCAAGTTAGGATATGGTAAGGTGTCTTCAAAATTAGAAAAAAAAGCATATTTCTTTAA
The DNA here is from genome assembly GCA_963921515.1 of Calotriton arnoldi. Classification (NCBI taxonomy): domain Eukaryota; kingdom Metazoa; phylum Chordata; class Amphibia; order Caudata; family Salamandridae; genus Calotriton; species Calotriton arnoldi. The sequence continues at coordinate 1,845,902 of CAWUFW010002334.1, forward strand.
CACGTGAAAGCTTTCCTGATTAGTACATCAGATTGTATCCCTGCATCGAGTATTTATTAAAAGTGAGAGAAACTGAGAAACATTCATACCCGCGCTGTGATGACAATGCCATTGGTGAAAACTAAGAGGCAAGTCAGCTGTCACGTGTGCCCCAATATGTGGTCTAGATTCTTGTTATACAAAGACGAACATTATATTTGCCCCAATATGTGGTCTAGATTCTTGTTATACATAGACGAACATTATATTTGCCCCAATATGTGGTCTAGATTCTTGTTATACATAGACGAACATTATATTTGCCCCAATATGTGGTCTAGATTCTTGTTATACATAGACGAACATTATATTTTATTAATTCAAGCAGAAGAGGGCTTTTCGTACAGCATACAACCTCTTGTATTTGAAGGTGCTCAGATACATGATATTGAACAAAAAGGAAACTGAATGCAATAAAGTGTTTCACAAAGTTTGGTCAAGCAGGGGAGGCAGCATTCATCCCCTATTTTGTAGTTTCACGCTGTGCAATTCAGTCACTAGATCAAAGGTTAATGCTTTGTCCTTAATTCTTGTAAGAACAGATTAGCGCCTGCATGCCAGGCAGAATCTACATTTTATTTTTGGCAGTTTCACATTTGCCTCACAACAAATACGGATTACTTTACACTCTTTTCTGACACAGGAAGGTGTGCTGGATTTACAAGACGCGTAGCCGAGGTGGGGATTTTAAACAGGTTCCCCATTTTCCATGTTAATCATTTGTGGTCAAAAAACAATATGGCCTCCCATGAAACCTCACTCGGCTCGTTTCGGGCTCCAAGTCCTAAGAGGACCTGGAGCAGAGGCAAGCATCTGGCTCGAGCCTTGCTTGAGCTTTCAGTGGCACGCCCACCTCAAGGTGATGGCTTTTTCACTTTTCCCAATACCAGTGTCATCTGCAGTACCCCAATTCAAAGTAGTTTTGTGATTTCTGTGCCCTATATTCTCCACAGAGACATTGATAACGTTCTATGCATTAAAAATGTCATTTGGGGCATGGTATAACATGTTAGATCTTGGTATAAGCATAACTCCTACATATAGAACCCCAGGCGTATTAACTCCTGCCTCTTTCGAAATTTGTATATCAAGTTTACTAGCGAGTGTTGTTATCCCTTTAATGTGAATGCCTCGGGCATACGTCATCTTCACATCTAACTCTCTTAGCCATCTATAATAGCATTTAGTAGGTACAGCTTGTTGATACATTCTATATACATGTCACTCCTTCAACAGAAATATGGCCAATTAACATTGTCCCTGGTGGTCTTCCAAGATTTAGCTAATTTCAGTAAGTAACAGTGGCCCCTCACTCTAGGTTTCGGAATGGACATAAAACATGTTACTTAAATGACATTGCTAACTAGGCAACCAGCAGAGAAAATGTAGTTGAAACCATTCACAGTACACAAGGTAGCAGATGATTGTAGTAAACTTAAACTGCCATCACTCTGAACGTACCATGCCAGCAACCATGATGTCAAAACACAAATTTATTCTGAGCTAAGTTTAGAAGCCACTGAAGCAGCTATTGACAGAGGCCACACTTGGGAGGTATTAGAAATGAAACACACAATGGCAGAGGCGATGCCAGTGTGCCAGCACTCCTACGGTATTGGCCTATGAACCGGGTCCCGATGCTCCACACAGTGGAAATCCATCTATTATCAAGGGAAGGATTATTTGAAAAGACAGGAGAGGGAAGTCTCTCAAAGTTGCCTTGGAGAGTATCTTGGTGTTTGGTATTGGTGGATCTAATCTTTACATTAGATAAACGCTTTATAGCAACAGAAGAAACAAAATGCCATGGCACTCATATCAAGTGGCCAAAATGTTAAAGGATGAACTTTCTGAAAATCAATTTTGATGGTAATCTGGGAGTTGGGTTGGTTCTAAAAGGGACATTCCTTCATGAACTTTAACTCCAGTAACCAGCGTAACAAAGATGAAACAATACAAGAGATACTTTTCCCAAGGACTTTAAATTTTATTTTTCGCAGCCTGAATGAATAAATGGAAGAGGCATGAGATCAAGACAGCTTGCCTCTTTGAAACTACCATACAAAATAGTTGTTCCATGTTTCAACGCTGATGATGTAGCCTCTGGTGGCTTAAACCTTGTTAACGCATATTGTCCAGTTACCCTCAACACAATATAGTTTTCAAACAGGACACAACACCAACTTTTAGTTGCCCATGCTAAACTGGAGATCAAGTATTAGGGTTATCACCAGCTCGAGGTTGGACACGGGTTGCTGCAGGGACGAGTCACTCTTTATCGAGCTATTCATGTTTTGGTAGATTTGAACAACCCTGCTGGCCCTGGCATTCTGTTGCTGAGCAAAATATAGGTAACAGTTGATCTGGTGAGGATTTAACAAGTGCTTATTATGGCATTCTTCAGATGTGTGCATAACAAAAACTGACAGCGCTGACAATACTTATACTCTACCACTATCCAACTTTACCCTCCGCATCCCCACCAATTCCATCGCTGAGTACACAGATGAGTTCTCCAATCCCAAGCTAGCCAGGAAATAGTTCTCCTAAGCACACAATTGCACCTACTGGATTCTCTAAGCATGTCTTGACAAGAAACAAACACAAGCTACCTAGGTAAATCAGCCTTGACGATTAAGAAAAGATTTAGTGAGACAAAACAGTACTTAAAAGCATGAAAAAGAACAACACATATTTACCTGAACTCTGACTCAGCAAAATGGTTTGATTTTTCTAAACATGTGACTAGATCTATTGTAAAAGAAAAAGGTAAGTTGCATCAGAAACAAATACAACTCACAGCATGAAATATTTACATACAAAGTTTAAAAATGGCATGGAAATAAACAAACGTTGCATGTTTACAATGTGGAAATTGTGTGTAAGGAAGGGGAACACCATTATAACTTGCAATGAATTAGTAGAATGCACATAATAGTAATAGAGATGTGCCTAAAAATGGCTGATTGCTGTATCTTGTACAGTCAAATAATGAGCTTTTCCTCTATTAATGAAAATAATTACACCCTGCATAGCACTTCAAAGCTCACTGTACAACCCATCACCAACTTCAGATTCATTATACAACTTATAAACTAGTACTCAAGCTGGGTACATGACTGCCCCGCAGTTATCACACATTGGCATTGTACTGTCTTATTTCTATCTAAGGTTATACATTTTTATTAGATGAAGGACATCCAAGAAGAAACTTACCTTTAGTATGAGACCAGGGCAATTAAGTTGACCTTTCCACTGGTTGCTGTATAAGAAGCATTTTATGGAAGGTGATTTATAGAAATGTAGAATGCAAAACTCACTTGCAAAAAGCAACCTTGCCAAGGTTTGTTTTAAGAACGAGAAAAATTAATTATTTCCTATTCGAAAAAATATCACATGGAATAAACGAAGGTATTGGCTTTACCATTGTTCGGGGCAAAGAAGTTATTACTCACCAAATTAATGCAGACCCCCCACTACACCCATCTATCAGCAACCCCACACAGTGAGGCAACAAGGGAACTTATTCCACAACTTAATTGATTATAGAGCATAAAGCAAATTGATACCTTTGTTCAACTAGTCTTAATAGCCCTGCGCTCTCTATGGTTCTGTGACTTTACAGGATCACTGCCAAATATGACGTAACCGTAAACTCAAGAAGACAAATCTAATTGCCGCTTAATCTCCGTTCCCAAATGAGAATTACAGAAAATAGGCGAGCTTCTCTTTTTAAGACGAAGATAAAATGAATTGGTCAATTTTCTGCACCAAATTAACCAATCTGTTAGCTAATTTTATTGTTCCTGTAACCGAAACCCATATTCCCCATGCGATCTTAACGTTTTTTTTTTTAAAGCTGGTAAGTAAAATGGCTTCTCTAACCTACCTGTTTCAATTCAGATTATAATTTGTGCAGAGTAACCGTAGGATCTACAGAGATTAACATAGCTGCAGAATAACAGTACAGTACAAAAAGCAGGTGGGTGTTACAGGATAGGTGTCTAAAATAAGATAGGATACATGGGAGAAGAGGATCCTAGAGGGATGGGAAGTTGGGAGGGGTGGCCAGTCGGAGATTTCAGGAGGCGTCAAGATGCTTTGAGAAGAGTGTCTTCATTTGCTTGAAAAGGGTGGAAGGGGATGTAATCCTGGTTCCATATTCTCTGGGAGCAGCAGAAGAAGGGTTGCTGTTGGTTTTTCTCCTTCTTCCATCTCTTGTTTTCCAGTCTTCCAATATCGCTGCTCTGAAAGAGGCTGGTCCTGTCAGAGATTCGAATCTTGAGTCCAGGCAAGGAAAGGTCTAAGGGTTGACAGTGTGTAAATTATAGTTTGTCTTGAAGATAATGTATGCTGATCAGTTAGAGCCAGTGGAGTTTTGAAAGTGGGTATGATCATGTCAAACCTGCGGAGACATAAAATTAGGCAAGCCGCTACGTGGAGGACACTTTTTCGAGTGGTGAGGTAGGTTTTTTGCATTCATAGTAGTAGGCATTGCATCCATGAACGTACTGCAGTTCTGAAGTCTGGTTCTGGAAGGAAAGACTTTACTTTCTGAAGCACCAATAGTTTGTGCCAAATGGTTTTCAGCTTTGAGCAATGTTAAGTGAGAAGCTAAGGAAGATGTCAATGGTGAATCCAAGCGTAGTGGCATTGTTGCAAAGGCAAATGGCCTTACGAACGGATCGCTTATGACCCAATCCATTTGGATGATTATTTTGAACGCATTCCTTTAAAAGAATCAATGGGATAGAAAGTCTCTTACTCTAAAGATGCAGGACTATCCTTGACATTAAAGTGAATATAATGGATCCAAATCGGAACATATCAAAAGTGATTCTCTCGGAAGGACTAGGGTGCTGTAGGTATATTTGCCGCATGGCTGCAAGAACACACCTACAGTCCTACTTTCGACTATAGATAGTAATCGCTCACTCCCTTAAAGTGCCTGCAATTGTAGCAAAGACATCCAGTGTCATCTACAATAGTATGCTTCATGCGTGGATAGCTGCAGTGTAGAAACAAGAACTTATCTCAATTTGTTGTCTAAAAATAAGTTCAAATCTTTTCTATGGTCACTTTGAAACATCTCCAGTTTGAGTTTTGACAGTGTACTATAGGGGCTTAAATTGTAGATATCACTTCAATTGTTTCTTTTAGTTATTTCAATAGGAAATAAGCGTTGGAAAATCCAATAGGTTTGGCACTGGCCACCAGCCTTTTGGTTTTGTCAATGTTTTTGTTTTGTTTTATTGAGGTTTTTACAAAACGGTATTGTTGGCGAAGCTATTTCACCCTCATCAATCTATAAAATAAATTGGCTAAAAGCAGAGATAGTCTTGTTCGTCTTAAAAGCACTCATTGTCATAGAAGACCCTGGCACTTAAGGGAACTACTTTGTTTGTGAAAGGATGAAACGCTGTCACTCACAATGTTAGCCAATCACAGAAGTGGGGTGACTTATTGCCTCAGTATTCATGCTGTAGTGGGCAGAAAATAATGTGAATGACACAATAAAAGACCAATGGATGAATGGCGATGGATGAAAGCCCCAATCAGTATATTACATAGAATGTAAATAAAATCAGAAGGTGTTGGCAAATACCAGACCTAAAAATGCCCAAATATTAGGCTTATTGAAGCAATAAAAGGCATGCTATTTAAATAAAGGCTGAAAGCTACCTTTTGGCCACTCCCACTTTATGTCCATTTTATGATGTCAGTAAGAAAACGAGCTTCTACCTGTTTTTGAAATGCAGGTACAACTAACGGGATGGAATGGAAGTTGAGATTTCCTCAACAGCGTAAAAAGTGAACATTCAGAAACGTAGCAAATATTTTCCTATACCTGGGCTTTTTGAACTACCAGAAGCAGTTCATTAACAGAGAGGCAGTCATTTAAATACCCTGACTCTTAAATGATCAACATGTGCATTAACTTTATACATGCTAGGATATGGCTAACACACATAATTTGTTAACCTATGGCAAAGTCGACTTTCGCAAACAAGCTGCAGAATTGAACCCTCCTTTTCGGGACATATGGCCGCATTTTGTGTTTCCCTGAGAAGTGAATAATCACCATAATCAATGCAAGTGTCATAGCATCTGTAACAGATATAGTACTTCACAAGGTACAGTTATGATAGTGACAAATGATGACAAACAGAAAAAAAAACACATTTGTTCCTTTGCTCTACAGTACCTGGATGGTCACTGGAAGTAAAACTTAAAAGGAATCCACGTCCAGATACGTGGGACCCACTCTTGAAGCGGACAGTTGCTTCATTAGACTCCAAGTAGATTTCACTCGGTGAATTGAACATTAGTCCGCAGTGGTTTACTGGAAGAAACATTGGAAAAATAGCGGTTATGTTTTGGGCTCGATTTATTGTATCAAAATAACATATGACACAGGAATTGTTTGAAAGAGCTATCTCAAAGCCTTTAAAGCACGTGGGCCTCTTCAAAGTAAGAAATTGGCCAACAAGTAGAAATTGGCCAACACCTCAGAAGGAGAATCTGGTCTTCACACACTTAGATTTCTTGCTATTATTTAAAAAAACCTGAGAGTAAGGTGAAATCAATAGGACTTCAGAGCCTCTGGCAGTCTTAAGGCTCAGCGTGCTACTTCTTCAAACAGAAAAACAACTGGCCAGAGATGTTCATGTGGTCAAAATCCTATCGGCAATGGGAACGGTTAGTTATTCTGTATGATGGCGCCTGAGATATCTCATATTGGGCTGAAACGGACTATAAAGATGGCTTGGTGCATTTGGCTTCGAGAGCAAGTAGAGCTCCACTACTAAGCAAACAGTGGGTCGCTAAGCATGCATGTATAAAGAAATCCAATTCATCCGACAACAGTCTTTCTTTACTTTTTGTAAAAACACCAGCCATACATGGGTGAAGGGATGCACGAGAACTACCTTGCTGCAGCTAAAAGGTGACACGGATTTTGATGTGAAAAAAGGGAGACGTGTTCCATAAAGAGGCGAGAAGGAAGTGAGGAATTACACAGCAAAGCATAGCAACAAATGCCTTGCGCAGGGAAAAAAAGTTAAAGCGGTGGAAACAAAACAATCAAACCGCAATTCTGCATGCCGAATTAGACACGACATTAGCATCGCATTATCTAATTATTATCATACAAAAAGCTCTAGAGCTCCTAACTTAATTTACTTCTTTAGTATTATTTTTCCTACAAAGCAATCGAAACACATGCGTTTGAAAAGGAATGCAAATTTAAAAGACGCCAGTGGGATACAACTCATTCTATGGAGATTCACATTAAAGCACCGAAAAAACCATCAAAAGAGCCCATTCAACGTGTTCTAAAAGGAAAAAACAAGAAGTAGACATCAAAGTAGAAGGAAGGGAATTCCACGTCTAATCAGCATATCAGCGAAAGCAGTTACAGGTCAAAGTTTTACCACAATGTTGGTGCCTCCAACCTATACTGTAGTTTCCTCTGTAGTGCCCTAAAATTACCAGAAACTATATGCTGCTACTGCTGGTAAGATTATAGAGTCAGCATATATAGCCACATGGGAAAGGCAAATTGAAGTCTATAAAATGTTTATTGTTCCTGCTCTCTACAAATAAATTTACAATATAACATCATAAAACTTTAAAAAAACACACAGGTTTTCTATATTCGTTGCACTATTTTAAATTCGTAAGGTATCTGTGAAGCACACAAGGTCTTTTTATAGTAAAATCTAATTAACAATATGACTTTTCACGACCCGAATGGACACATGTCAAGGGGCCATAGTATGATTTCGAAACATAAGACATTCCTGCTCCACGGACACAGGTGTCAACATTTTCTGACTGACTGTTTGCCTGTAGGAGTCTATAATATGACTGATTATATACAATGTGAGGAGAGGCCCCTTTCTGTGCAGAATGGTATACCAATACTTTTGTTGTTGCACTGTTGCTAGATAGTGGCTTCATAGATTGGATCTCTTGAATGTTAACTATCCCGGAGATCAAGTCCCTAACACTCATTTAACTTTTCAATGCATTTTAAAAATTACAATCACTAAAGGTATGGACTGCACTCATGTAGCATGACTGCCCAGTCAAGTGGCTCGTGGTTCTAACAATCTAGCAAAAAAGTATGGCTTTCATTTTTTTACTGAATTCACCAAATAGGGTCGACGTGGAACATCCAGCAGAAGAGAGTTCCAAATATCTGAAGCTTGGACAGTAAAAGAGTGGCCACTCTTGGGTTTGAATCTGTATTTGGGAAACTGGAGTAAGGATAGATTCCAACCTCAAAGACCCCTTCTTAGTATCCGGGTGGCAAGCCAGGAGCTAACTGTTGTAACTTGCCCTTTAATTTGGTGATTCCTTTTGGGAATGTTGTAGGCATCAGCAGCAGAACATGGGGACCTCAGATGTTGAGTGTCAGTTGCGGTGTCTGCTGCTGGTGTAGCCTGTTCCGGTGGGTGTAAATAATGCACTTCATGAAGATTACCCGATGTGTACTTCGTTTCATTACTAACATATTCAGGAGCCACGTGGTGCAGGCATTTATAGATAAAACAAGCTACTTTGAACGGAGTATGTTCAACCACAGGAATCCATCACAACGATCTCCTCTCCTCAGACTCATCTTCTAAGCCTAAGGATAATCCCAGTAGCAGTATTTTGAGCCCTTTGGAGCCTTAAGACGTTTTAAAATAGGCAGCAATAAAATTCATAACTGTAGCCCTGATGTGAATTTATGGTAGCGTCAATAAACAGAACCCAGTGAGCTGTGGATAACCGGGAGACTAGAACTTATCCTCCCTAACTGAAATAACACAACTCTTGACTACAGCCCCAACCAGAGGAGATAGGGTGGCTTCAGATTCAAAACAAGCCACTAGGTCTCGCCTTTGGTAAATACTGGCTTTGGTAATGCCTTTTGACGACACTCTACACTGTTGAGCTTTCTCCCCAATACTGTGCTGCACCATTGTCAAAATAAATAAATATCGAATTAAATAAAAGGCACAATTACACAACCACTACTGGTGGTCACGGCATTCCACTGCGGCGTGCATTCGTGATGGGGTATGAACATGTGAGCACCAGAGTAATGACTCGGGCACCGTGTGCTCCAATTTCTTATCAATCCAAGACGGCAGATGCCACCTGGAAAATGAAAAAATAAAGTTTTTTAAGCACGAAAGCACAGACTTTAAAACACAAAAAGAACCTAATGGTAGGAGAGGGAAACAGAGGAGCCAGGTGTGGGGAGGCCGAACCTTTAGGAGGAACCCGGAATGAGAATCTCAGTACTGGAGTCATTAAGCAGCAGAGAGTGTGCCTTGATCCATTTGTTGGATTTTCTGAAGCTAAAAAAAGCAGCAGCATTTCAAGTGTCTTCCAAAAGTCTAGTATAGAGCTGTGGGTCATCTGAATAGGGTTAACACTTGCTTATCTTAAATCAAAGAGGGTGATGGGATAAACATTAAAGTAGGCTAGTGAGAATGGTGAATTCAGAGGTATACAAGTCAGTATCCATCACAGAGAAAAATAATTTGATCTTCATCTGCCGGGCCCTGTACTCTCAAAAGTAGGCAAACCACTCGATTGTTCCTCTCGGCACCTGCCACAGTGAAAAACTATTCTAAATCTTTCAGCCATGAATCTGCACCATGCTCTAATGTGAACCAATCTAAGTCTTACAATCTTTTCTGTTCTACGACTTTGTGTTTTATTTGCCCCTGTTTTACAGCAGTGTTACCAAGTATATGGGTCTATCCTTCTTGCAGTTGTCAGAAGAAAAGCTTTGCCAGACCTGCAAACAATCCAAGTGCCACATATTTCGGGCCCTGTTCTCCGGCTTCCAGTATGGGCTCATGCACTCCAGGAAGTCAAAATGAAGCAATATAGGGGTGAGGCCATCCAGGAGCAGGACTGGCCAGCTGCCATCCATTCATCACTGCATTATCCACTACCAATCCAAAATGTTCCCTCACCACGCCAGGTTCTAGATGATTCTCAGTACTTTTAGTCATTGTCGATCTTCAAACAGAACACACTCCTGCAGCAGCGACAATGTGGCTATGGTGGTTGATGGATAATCTACAGCTGCGGACTATATATTTGAATCAACGTCAAGTTAGAGAATATATGCTCAGTAGCTTACTATGCAAAATTGCAAATATTCCCATGACCTCATTTGGGTTAGAAATGTAACCCAGGGTGGGGAGAAGATTTGCTGTGCAGAGGAACTCTGCGTCTCCACGATAAAGCGCAAAATAGCAAATGCATCTGCATTGGTTTGTGCTCATTATGGCAGACAGTCTTGCAGTTCGACCCGCACTGCTACCTCTGTAGTGAGGTTAAACATATTTACATATGGCTGGGCTTCTCCGGTAAGAGTTTGAGGGATCCAAAAACAGTGATTCATCACCAGTAGCTAGAACTTTGAATCTTCCACAGAAGCATTCAAGGTGGCATCACTTGAATGTATGCTGCCATCATCCTTGTCACAGTTTAAATTCTCAAGATACAGGCTTTTCTATATGTTTCATACTTGTATCTAGAGATTGTCCCCTCAGATCAGCAGCAAGTGTACCTTCCCAAGTATTTTTACAGATGGCAGTGAATTTCCAGGGGTAAACTTTTTCATCTCAATGCAAGTCACCCCTCTTTATTTCTGTATATCAGAGCTCGCTCTGTACTCTTCCGTTGCTTTTTCCTTCCATAGATAATGTGGAAATAATACAAATGTAACATTCTAAACACCTAAACTTTGGCAATACTTGTAGACAAAAATATGTCAATTAAGCAGTAGTGTTTTGCACTGTACGTTGGTAATTAATAACTTGAAACACCCTTTACTCTCCTCTGTTGTCTTGTGTCCGCGCCTGCCTCATTACTCAAGTCTCAACAATAAAAACTGAAATTACAGAAAGTCAGACAGGGTTTCTCTCAGCAAAAAAAATGAACACTCTTGTAGAATAAAGTAAGGCTTTAAGTGAAAGGACAAAAGTGTGGGAGAGCTCAAAATGGGTGTGGCTTAAAAAGCACATCAAGAAACCTGCTCAACAAGCGAGGCGCAAGACATGCATTGTATTGTAATTGCATTTATATAGCACTTACTAGCAGTGACAAAGCGTTGAATCGCTTTACAAAGGGCAGCACGCTGCTCTAGAGCCCAAGGTTACTGATTAGCTCAGTGTTATTGGTTATTGTTGGTGAAGTAGAATTCTGTGTTTTACAAATTCATAAATAGAGCCTTAGTGGCAAAGAATAGCCAAAATCAGCAGGCAACAAGATATAAATTTAAGAGGTTATATAGCACCATCATCCTGGGCAATAAGCAGTAAAACAATTTACAAAGTAAATTTAGAAGTAGGCGGCAGCTTGGCTGCTTGCTATCACCGCCCTTAGAATGTTGAATGCACGATGGGGATAACACAGTTATGTGAATCAAATTAAATAGTATCTTAGGCCCAAGACACCAATGGTAACCACCATTCACTATGTCGCTTCACCCCCCATGCCACAAAGGGTATTTATTGTGACAGTGTGCTGCTGCTCTGTCATGCGGGCATGCAGGCACAGTTTTATTTTCTTCAGCCGATGAAGGACAGAAATAGAACAAGGATAAAGTGAGGAGAGATGTGAGGAGGAGTCACTGACTCTGCCACCTACGTATGGGTATTTATGCATGAATGTATGTGGGGGTACTTGTAAAGTGTAAACCTAGCTAGATAGAGCAATGCGCGTTGGTAAGAGACACCCATGGGTGAGAGCCTAGGGATACTACTGAAGACCTTTCACAAGCAGCCAGAGTACTTAAGTGTGAGTTCATATCTCTATAGGTGTAGTGTTCTCTCCTGCAGCTACACTCTCTACAGTCGAACATTCACCCCAGCAGGCAACTCTGCTTACGCACTTGAGCACACTAGAGTCTCCTTTTACTTCAAATACAAATGAAGACTAATAAACTGTAATGAGCAGTACTTGGCAAAACCTCTAGATACATTTAAAAATAAAACAAACTAATGGCCTCCTCTTTGCTGGATCTGAACTCTAGAGCACTTGTGTGCATAAATCTTTTTAATCACCGAAGGTTACTATGCCAGGTTGGATAGGTCCTGAACAATTGAACCATAGATCAGCCTAATTTTGTTGCAATACTGTTTATTGTACTTGTCAGCAATGATTACAAGATCTTCCTCTGCGCTAAATGACTTTTGCTGAGCTGGCAAGGTATTTCATGACTGGGCGTGCTCAGACAGAGGATACACAAAACAACAACCAGTGAAAGAATGCAGTGCTTCAACATTCTGCTACCGCCTCTTACATGAAGGCTCTGGCAAGCTGCCGAAACAGACAACCCTCTTTCCCCAAATAAAAAAAAGTTCTTCCCTTTTAAGAACCTTTGTTTGTGTGTGTGTGTATATATATAGATATATATATATAACATATATAGGCCAAGGTGTATTGAAGAATGAGTGGGTGTATGAGTGTCTGTCTGGATGATTTAGTTGGTGCGTGACTGACTGTATAAGTGAGTGATTAAACGTGTCTTAGTGAATGCATGGGTTAGTGACTAAACTGTGTAAATGTCTGTATCAGTCTGTCAGTTGGTGTGTAAGCGGTTGCATGGGTTGGTGAGTAGCTAAATGAGTGTCTATATGGGTTATTGATTGGTTGTCGGAGTATCTGTATGGGTGCCTCAGTGTCTGTGTGGGTGGGTGGGGGGGGTGTGACTGTGCATAGATATGTGAGTGGGTGATTCACTGGGTGTATGGGTTCAAGAGTGCATCTGTGATGAACTGTATGGGTGGGTGAGTGTGTGTATGGGTGTGTTGGTGAGTGAATGGATGTCTCAGTGGTACATGTGTGAGTAACTACATATGTGAAAGGCAGTATATGTGAGTGTTGGTGTATATAAATGACTATGTGAGAGTAAGTGATTGTGAGAGTGGCTGTATGGATGAGTGTGTGCTTGTATCAGTCATTGTATAAGAGTGTAAGTATGTGTTAGTATCTGTATGAGTAAGTGAGGTGGTGTGTCTATAACTGTATAGGTGAGTAAATCGGAGTGTGATTAATTCTTTGCATGACTGACTAGGTGTGTGAGTAACTATGGATGAGTGGCAGTGTGTGTGTCTATATAGGTGTATGAGTGCATATGATAGTACTGTACTGATGAGTGACCGAAAGTATGAGTGACTGTATGGGTGAGTGAGTGGATGGGTGTGTAGACCTAAGAATCAGTGAGTGGGTATGTAGTTATTGGTGTTGGAGTGTCTATGGTTTTGAGAATGGCAGTCTGTAATTTAGAGTGGGTGTATCAAAGGTTATATTAGGGTGTGAGAAGATGCATCAAATTATCACGTGGATGATGTCATCAGTGATGTCATTTGAGATGTCATCAGTGATGTCACTGACCATGTCATGAGTGATGTAATATGTGACGTCATCAGCAGTGCATTGCGGGGGCGCGAGTTATAGTTAGCTGAACTAATTATAACGGCCGAATTTCACTGGTTTTGTACGAGTGAAATGTCCAACTAACTATAACGTCCCTGAAACCTGTGGTTTTTTCAGTGAATTTCTAAGGTTTTTTAAATGCTAATTTCTAACTATAACGTCCCTGAAACCTGTGGGTTTTTCAGTGAATTTCTAAGGTTCTTTAAATGCTAATTTCCAACTATAATGTCCCTGAAACCTGTGGGTTTTTCAGTGAATTTCAAAGGTTTTTTAAATGCTAATTTCTAACTATGCCTACAGAGGTAGGACATGTGCAGAAAGAGGAATAAAGGCACAGAAACAAGCAAGAGAAATGCAGAAAGAGGCAACAGAAGTCCAGAAAGACGATGAAAGGTGCAGAAAGAAGCAAGAAATATGCACAAAGAACCAACAGAGGAGCAGAAAGAGGCCTTGTTGCAAAGTCATCCTGTGCCCCCAACTTTTTGCTGACGAGTACTGGTGATAACGGACTCTGACTAACCAGACCTAGAGCCAGTGCTATGCTAAAAGACACTTAGAATACAGTGAAAACACCTACATACAGTAGGGAACACTATGCGTTGGGGTACCCCTGTGATTGGCATGACCTCCTCTGTAAGGCCCTAGTACATAATAGGGCAGGGGGATTAAAACTACCTCCAAGTCAGAGGTGCATAAAGATACTTCTTTAAGTAGTAGTCACGTTTGCAGAGTGGTGGAGAAAGGGTGCTGGGCTCCGACCAGCGCTCAGGAATTCCGCTGCATAGGGCTTAGAGGAGGTACCAAGAGGGCTTCTTGGCCCCCAAAGTCCCTCCGGAGTAAATTGGACTTCATCCCCCATCCCGCAGTCTGCCAGGAGGTGCGTTTGCAGAGTGTTGGAGAAAGGGGGGCATGTCCTCCTTAGACGTCTTATCAATCCCACTATGTGGGACTTACTGCAGGTAACAAGAGGGATAGTTGGCCCCCAACGATAATCTTGGGGGCCAACTACCCCTCCTGTTACCTCCAGTAAGTCCCACACAGCAGGATTGCTAAGTTCTCATAGCAGGCCACGCCCCCTTTGCCCACCACTCTGCAAACGCGCTCCCTGGCGCGCTCTTGGATGGGGATTGAAGTCCCCTTCGCTGCTGGGGGTCCTTTAGGGGCCAACTAGCCTACGTCTTACCTCCAGTAAGCCCCACACAGTGGGATTGCTGAGAGGTAGACAAAGGCCACGCCCCCTTTCCCCACCACTCTGCAAACGCGCCCCCTTGCACGTTCTAAGTTGGGGTATTAAGTCCCCTTCATTCCTGGGGGCCAACTAGCCCACCAGGTACCTCCAGTATGCGCCACAGAGCTGCGTTGCAGAGAGGTGGTCCGAGGCCACGCCCCCTTTCTACACCACTCTGCAAACGCAGCTCCTGGCGCACTGCTGCTCGGGGGATGAAATCCACTTGTGTCCTGAGGTCCTCCCGACACAAGAGGACCTCATCGCCTCACCACCAGAGCTCCAAGAGGCGCGTTTGCAGAGTGGTGTAAAAAGGGGCGTGGCCTCGGACCACCTCTCTGCAAAGCAGCTCTGTGGGGCATACTGGAGGTACCTGGTGGGCTAGTTGGCCCCCAGGGACCCTCAGGAATGAAGGGGACTTAATACCCCAACTTAGAACGCGCAAGGGGGCGCGTTTGCAGAGTGCTGCAGGAAGGGGGCGCGGCCTCCGGCGAGATGCCGGCTTTTTTTTTTTTTTTTTGAAGGGGGGCTGTGTGGCCCCCCTTCTTTTACAATATTTGGGGCCCGGGGACCCCATCCCCCAGGGCCTGACCCGTTTTTATAGAAAAAAAAATTTAAAAACGGGAAGGGGGCCGCATGGCCCCCCTCCTGCGGCCAATTTCGGCCCTGGGGACCCCATCCCCCAGGGCATGGCCACATATTTAATCCTTTTTTTTTTTTTAAGGAGGGGGGCTGCGTGGCCCCCCTCCTGAGGCCATTATTGGCCCCGGGGACTCCATCCCCTGGGGCTGTGCCTCTATATATATATATATTTTTTTTAAATCAGGGAATGGGGCCGCGTGGCCCCCCTCCCGGGCTACTTCTGTCCCCGGGGACCCCATCCCCCGGGCCTGGCCCTTTGCGTTGGGGACTGTGGGGGGAGCCCCAATGCCCCCACGGTCCCGCCGGCTCCCCGCCTCCTGCGGGAGCAGGCATTGCTTTTGAGCAAGGGGAGCTGCTGACGTGCAGCTCCCCTTGCTCAAAAGCAATCATCTGCTTTGCTTCATTGAAGCGAGAGCAGGTTTCCCTGCTCTCGCTTCAACGAAGCAAAGCAGAGTTTGCTATGGCAGGGCGGGAGCCGTGCTCCCGCCCTGCCATAACAAACAGCAATGTCCCAGGGGTGGGTACCCCGGGACATTGCAGGAGCCGGCCCTGGGGGGTGGCGGTCCCCAGGGCCATCAAGGGCTCCAGGAGGGGGGCCGCACGGCCCCCCTCCATCCATTTGCATAGCCCCGGGGAGGTGGTGGTCCCCGGGGGGCCGCAACGGACCCCCGCATTTAAATATTCAATGCCCCGGGGAGGTGGTGGTCCCTGGGGCAGTGTGGGAAGGGGCAGGAGCCCCCCCACACACTTTTTTTTATTTCAGCCCCGGGGAGGTGGCGGTCCCCGGGGCAGCGTGGGGTGGTTGGGACACCCCCACGCATTTATAAACAAAGCCCCGGGGAGGTGGCGGTCCCTGGGGCTGCGGGGGCCCCCGCAAATTAATCACTGATTGCTCCCGGGACCTGGCCCACCCGGGGGCTTTTTGAAAACGAAGCGCGGGAACCCGCACTTTGTTTTTTTTTTCTCTGCAGGATTTGCGACCCCAGCGCGAATTCTGCCGTTTAAATAAAAAAAAAAAAAAAAAATGCTTTTTTTGGCCCTGAGCAGGCCTAGGGGGTCAGGGTGTTTCTACCCTGCCCCCTTTTCTTCATTTTCATCTTCTTTTTTTCTGATTTCTTGTGACTCAGTTACCGAGTCACAAGATGGCTGCCAACACATTCTGGTTTGGAGTGTGGCAGCCAATCAGAGTGTAGCTCGTGCTCGGGAGGGTTCGCGAACCCTCCTTGGTGCTCAGATATCGAAACTTTTATTTTTAAAATTTCTCAGCAACTACTGGACGGATTTACACCATTTAAAAAAAGGTTGCTTTCTGAACCAAGAGCTACCTTTTTTCCAAATTTGGTGTAATTCCGTTCAGCAGTTCGGGCTGTAGCCTGTAATAAAATTTCCTTTGGAAATTAACATGGGGAAAACGTGTTTTGGGACCCCCCTTTTTTCTCAGCCCCCGCTTGACGAATCACCCCGAAACTTTCAAGACAGGAGCTGACCTCAATGAACCTTTCTTTTGTGAAAATTTCGCAAGGATTCGTCAAACGGCGCCAAAGATATTGGCAAAAGAAAAAACACTTTTTGAATAGAAACAAGGTCCTAACTAGAACTACCTACTGGCGACCGCCAGTAGGTAATATATATATATATATTCATCACAAAAACTGCCCGATAAGGAAGGGCCCACAGCAGGTGAGTAAGCATCAAATAATTTATTGGAGGTTGCCGTATACAAGAAATGAATGTTGCCTGCCAAAAATAGTTCTTTTCGTCCGACGCTGTTTCATGCCAAACTGCATTTCATCAGGGACTAAAGATTTCATAACTGCTTGATGGCGCTGTTTTTAAACACCTGTGATTAGTCAAGTCCCCGCCTCAGTGGGCGTTGCCATTCCACTGGCATCCTGGTACTTGTGGTGTTTAATTGCTTCCCCAGTGGGCCATGTGCCATCCGCAGCAAAATTAAAACACAGTGATTCCCATGTGGGTCGCGCACAGACTCACTTCATAGTACCAGCATCTTGTTACCTCCAACATCGCTCCTGCTCCATATGCGATCTCGCCGGTTGGCGTGACTGCTGGTCTGTGTTCAAACAGTGGGGCTCCTCCGCGACCCAGGCATGGCCGCTCAAAATCCATCACAAAAACTGCCCGATAAGGAAGGGCCCACAGCAGGTGAGTAAGCATCAAATAATTTATTGGAGGTTGCCGTATACAAGAAATGAATGTTGCCTGCCAAAAATAGACACAGACCAGCAGTCACGTCAACCGGCGAGATCGCATATGGAGCAGGAGCGATGTTGGAGGTAACAAGATGCTGGTACTATGAAGTGAGTCTGTGCCGCGACCCACATGGGAATCACTGTGTTTTAATTTTGCTGCGGATGGCACATGGCCCACTGGGGAAGCAATTAAACACCACAAGTACCAGGATGCCAGTGGAATGGCAACGCCCACTGAGGCGGGGACTTGACTAATCACAGGTGTTTAAAAACAGCGCCATCAAGCAGTTATGAAATCTTTAGTCCCTGATGAAATGCAGTTTGGCATGAAACGCGTCGGACGAAAAGAACTATTTTTGGCAGGCAACATTCATTTCTTGTATACGGCAACCTCCAATAAATTATTTGATGCTTACTCACCTGCTGTGGGCCCTTCCTTATCGGGCAGTTTTTGTGATGGATTTTGAGCGGCCATGCCTGGGTCGCGGAGGGAGCCCCACTGTTTGAACACAAACCAGCAGTCACGCCAACCGGCGAGATCGCATATGGAGCAGGAGCGTTGTTGGAGGTAACAAGATGCTGGTACTATGAAGTGAGTCTGTGCCGCGACCCACATGGGAATCACTGTGTTTTAATTTTGCTGCGGATGGCACATGGCCCACTGGGGAAGCAATTAAACACCACAAGTACCAGGATGCCAGTGGAATGGCAACGCCCACTGAGGCGGGGACTTGACTAATCACAGGTGTTTAAAAACAGCGCCATCAAGCAGTTATGAAATCTTTAGTCCCTGATGAAATGCAGTTTGGCATGAAACGCGTCGGACGAAAAGAACTATTTTTGGCAGGCAACATTCATTTCTTGTATACGGCAACCTCCAATAAATTATTTGATGCTTACTCACCTGCTGTGGGCCCTTCCTTATCGGGCAGTTTTTGTGATGGATTTTGAGCGGCCATGCCTGGGTCGCGGAGGGAGCCCCACTGTTTGAACACAGACCAGCAGTCACGCAACCGGCGAGATCGCATATGGAGCAGGAGCGATGTTGGAGGTAACAAGATGCTGGTACTATGAAGTGAGTCTGTGCCGCGACCCACATGGGAATCACTGTGTTTTAATTTTGCTGCGGATGGCACATGGCCCACTGGGGAAGCAATTAAACACCACAAGTACCAGGATGCCAGTGGAATGGCAACGCCCACTGAGGCGGGGACTTGACTAATCACAGGTGTTTAAAAACAGCGCCATCAAGCAGTTATGAAATCTTTAGTCCCTGATGAAATGCAGTTTGGCATGAAACGCGTCGGACGAAAAGAACTATTTTTGGCAGGCAACATTCATTTCTTGTATACGGCAACCTCCAATAAATTATTTGATGCTTACTCACCTGCTGTGGGCCCTTCCTTATCGGGCAGTTTTTGGGATGGATGGATGGATGGATGGATGGATGGATGGATGGATGGATGGATGGATATATATATATATATATATATATATATATATATATATATATATATTTTAGTGTGTGCCATGTGGCTACAAAAAAATCCCCCCCCCCCAAAAAAAAAAAAAAGAAATCGCCTGTTTCCCCTCCGACCAACCCCAATAGCCCTTCAGAACGATATTAGCCTACATCAGGAATACTCGCAAACATTTTCCTATGAGCAAACCAGTATGGTCTATGGTGGGACAGGGGGGGCATGCTGATCTCAGGAGGGTGGGGTCAGGGGAGGGGTAAGGTGGGCATAGGGAAAGCAAAGCCTGCATACAGTGTGGACCTTGAGTAATCAAGTTATTTTGAGAGTTTCATTCCATACAGCTGTCTAATTTAGGTCCCTAGTCTGTAGAAGAGACATAGATTTGACAATACCATGTTGTGCTGTATCTGAGTTGCTGTCCCTTTACCACACCTGGAGTAATCATTTTCTGCTTGCTATCGCTACATTTGGCGAGTCAAGTATACCAAGGAAGTAAGTTGATTATTGAATTGGAATGAAATAGAATCTTCAGCCTGACAATCTCCTTATGCCTTTAGTCTCGTACCCATAAACATTTGAAGTGCTTAGAAACAGGCTCAGTTAAGATTGTCATTGATTTTTTTTAAAAAAATAGAATGTACTAAGACCTCCATCCCCCTAAACAAGGTGTGCAGTTCACTTGGGTAGACCCAACACTCGCATCCACCACTAGTTCTAGCCATGGCAGTAGAAGACTTGATATATGATCCTGGCTTTATCACTGTGCCAAAATATGCTGGTTGCCAACTCTGAATTAAAAGTCTGGGCAGGTTCGACAACACAGTGGCATTTCTTTGATGAGTGTAGGGTCAGAACAACACGCTGACTTCATTCAGCATGCTGTAAACATTTAGTTCAATATTACGACCTTTAATCAATTTTAGTCATTTTGCTACATCTCAACCCTAAGCAACACTATAATACATAAATATATACATGAATATAATGAAAGACAAAAATGTAGTTCTAACACAGGTGACTTTATGATTGATGGTAAGCAAAGGTACCTTATGTCATGGTTAGTATGTTTGGGCCCTGACCTTCACTTTCCTCAATAGGATAAATCCCATTTTTGGTAACCGAATTTTGGGCCGGCGCCAAAACTGGACCCAGAATTGACATTACTGGAGCTGGTGCCAGCACTGATGGGACAAACAACAGCACGACCCGTGATAGAGGAGTTGAGGCACAGCCTGGCACTGGAAAGGGCTGACTTTGCACTGGGTCAGTCAGCGGCTGGAGCAGGCCTATCTGCAAAAGTTCGACTGGAATCTCTAAATGCATTGGGGCAGGAAGACGCACCTGAGGGAGCCAGACCAAAGTCGAAGATCTGAAGCATAGCCTCCTTGAATGACGAATTCCAAGATCAGAAACGCAGGCAAGGAGTACCCCAACATCAAGATTAGACTTCATTGGAGGTTGGTAAGTAAAAAGCATTAGTCTATGTCCCTACTCTACCACTAACGTGACATCCCTACTTAGCATTCCCCAGGCAAGTTTCGGGAAAAAGTTGTCAGCACGTAAAGACTTCCTAAGAAGTGCACTCACGTTGAATGGGTCAAGTAGCATAAAGCTACAGAGCTTGTTCTAAGATGCTCCTTCTCTCTCCATCGATCTCCTCTGACTCAACCCCCGGGGCACTGTCCCTAATTCCAACACCAAAATCCTAGGACACACCCATCTCGCATCATTTGATCGCCTCATCCGGCTGGGCGCATCCTCAACGGTGATTTTTCCATTTAGTTTCGATACTCCCATCCTCGGGCTCGGTGACCTTGATTCCCAGGCCTTCTCCAGTGGGAAAGAACACCGTCTCACATTATCAGCACTACTGGCTCAAATTATCCTCTACTCCCTAAGCCTAGCTCCTAAAACAAAAGCGTTATTCTAACTAACAAAGATGAATTTCTCCACCTGTAACATAAACGAGAGAAAGAAAAAGATTCTTCATCCACATGAACATTACGAACAAACCCATTTTGTGAGAGCCAGGGAAATGCGCATGAGGCCTACTGAAAATCGGCTAACATAAGAATCACCATGGAACTACATTAAACATGAATATACACGGACATTAATATGGTACACATTTAAATCAATGCATTTCATTTAGGTGAATCAACTTTCATTAGTCAGTTATAAACGAACATTAGGACTTTCATCATTTAGAACGTGATTACAATGCTAATTTCCCCATGTTACACGAAGTATTTTCTATCAATTCACATTTACACGTTATTACATTTCACATTCTAGTAACCAAATGTTAACACGACAAAAGAATAAATGCTGGTGCAAACTACTTGTGATTCTAGTGCACCCCTACAAATGAAAGAGTACAATTGCGCTCTATCAGTCTGCTTTAAATCTCTCCCTTCGAGGCAAGAGAGGCGGCAAGCGTTTGCATCTTCCTTGCACTCCATCCACCTCAATGGCACTCGAGCTTAAAAAATGCGTCTCGGGTCTGCTGACCATCTGACCATTGCGCGGCCTTTGCCTTGGGTGAATGATGTGTCAGGTTCCAGCCCGGTCTCCTCCTACGTAAGGCTCCCCAAAATAGATTGCAAATCCCTTTTCCTCCCCAGGCCCATAACCAAATATTAAGTGTAGGCACCCAATACCGTTTAAATAACTCTAAACTGCTAAAAATCCCTTCAGAAATATAATTAGGCCGGCAGTGAGTACTTATAAAAAATATAAAATAAATACAGTACAAATCGATATTGCCCATAATCAAACCCTATCTTTACAAATCAATATTTCTGCGGAAATGGCAGACTGTTCTGCATACACGGCAAGTAGCCTAGCTGGAAAGTTAAGATATTGAAGGACGGGGGAAGATAATGAAAACACGCTTAACAAATCACTTACATTCCAAGCATTCCAACATGCAGCAAAGGCCTCGCCTCGAACCTGTACTGCAGGTTTAACCACCTGCAGCAATTTATGGCCCTTCTCCCTTGTGTGGTTTCTTTTCTTTGCAGTTTTTTAGTCCCTGATTTTACCTTTGTTTGTTCGCAGCTACTTTCTTGGTGGTCCCTTCTTGTTTGAGTTTGTAGCACTGGTTAGATCTTTCGAAGAGCAAGCTTCTTCCGGTACCCATTTATCTTCCAGGCATTGTTAATTCTTCTATTCTTCATTTACCCAAACAGCTCTTCTCAAACTTAATGATTGGCAATGTAATTACTCAGCTGGTTTTATAATATATCTTTGCATCGCTTTGCATTTCCGCCACAGCACCTAGAAACCAGTAAGGCTACTTATAGCCAGTGTTCCATGTTACAAAAATCTCGTTGCATAATGTTTGCCGTTCATGGCATAGAAACGCAGCTAGCCAATCAAAATTCACATATCATTATCAGAAGCACACATTCTGCCAATGTTATAATAGGTAATGGAGCATAATAGATGAATACGACCATTGATGGTGTTAGTCTCCTTTTACAATATATCCACGGGTCAAATTTGCAAAGTGATGCCTATTGGGGCAGAGAGTGCGTCTCCACCCAACATAGATAAATATAACGACAAAGTTGTTTCAGAATGTGGGACCGGTTCTAGCTTGTATGCATCACCCTTTGGTGAAAAATAAAGATCTGGGCAGGTTCAACTGGAATTTCAGAGTCCTTGTTGTGATCCAAACCTCACCTTAGAGTGTCACACGTGTGTTACCCAGTCGCGGCTCCTGGAGGGAGTCCGGTGGGGCGGGGGAGGGGCAGGGTGGAGGGTAGTAAACACCGGCATACGGCCGAACGGAGTTAAGTACATAAATAAATAAAACGAATTACATTGCGCGCGCCGCATCGCCATTTGGCGTTGCAGCGCGCGCAATGTAATTCGTTTTATTTATTTATGTACTTAACTCCGTTCGGCCGTATGCCGGTGTTTACTACACCCCCACCCTGCCCCTCCCCACCGCCCAGCAGCACTCCCTCCAGGAGCCGCGACTAATACGTGCTGAAGATTCACCCACCGAGGCGCTACTTCCACAGACACGCATGTCACACTTAATTCAGAAGAAATGCTTTTGTGCATCATGCGAATATCCTATTTCTTGTCACTTCTCAAACAAACTTGCGATTTTCAGAACCCACGCAATGATCTGTTCTACGACGAAGTTAGGACTGCGGAATATAGACTATGTAATTTATAGTGACTGCATGTTATGCTATGGACCCCTTGGCGAGCAAAGCACACTAGTGCAGGACCTGGACGGGTTAGTACAATGTCAAAAGTACCCCCCTCCCCATAGCACTGCTGCACCCAGCCAATAACCTAGCACAGCAGCTATGTTAAAACCAGGGCAAATGGATGAGCCCGTATCATTGCATGCGCCACTGATGACCACAGTAAAGTACTCCTTGGCACGAGAGAGAACTCTTGTAAATATTGAAAATGGCGTCTTCCTAGGGTTTTTAGTCCACAGCAAAGGTGGTCATCTAAAAAAAAAAAAAAAAAAAAAAAAAGGAGCAGACAATGGCTGCAAGCGATAGCATGTATTAAATTGATACTCATGCTATATTGCTAGAACCAAACTTGAACAAAGGGCTTCAAGCAGTGGTTCCTGGAGCAGGGACAAAACTGGAAAAGTTGTCACTCAGCAAAGGGGTTCTGCAACACTGCTTGATCAAACTAGAGACCTGCAACAGGCCTGGGCCTAACATATGGGTTTATGCAGAAATAATGGCACAATGACTTTTATTAGTACACAATTCGGTTTACAATAAATATAATGCCTTAGACCCTTGATTGGGTAGAGAGTGTTTCTTCAACTGATTGAGTTAAAACAAAGCACTAACAAAAAGTATGTCTAATAACTGTTTATTGTGTTATAGCGCCCAGTTGCAGAGGCACTTAATGTAAGAAGCAGAATCATTTCCGAGTTATGTCAAACTATTTGTGAGTGTAATAGGGGAGTGTTCATATGGTTTTGACGCACCTCTGACCAATTTAATAAAAAGGTTGGGTTGACTAGCCCTTGGATGACCCGGAAAGAGTAGGAGTCCTTCCTGCTGTTATCCAAAACAGTTCCCCAGGGTGGGAAAGTTGAGTGGAAGAGTAGAGCTTGTTGCACAGATGATGGAGTTCCAGAGATAGAGTGCCCCCTCTGGACAGGGTAGAAAAGGCCTTCTGCATGTAATATGAGCCAGCATGTTTCTACAAAACCTTAATTATTCCATTATTTAAAAACTGAAACGTTTATCAGCCAGTAAAAATACCCCAGCCACATCTTATTGATAAGAGTAGACAGATTCTTAATACAAATTCCACCAGAATGTGGATGACTGGGGCAGACAAAAAGAAGGCTGTGGCAAGATAGTGATTTTGATTCTACAGCTATCAGTCACAACGAAACCGAGACACCGCTCTGGGAAGGGACATGGCTGAGAGAAATGGGGAAGCTGAAGGGATGCTGAACTTGGGATCTACTGGGGATCTCACGTCTGGGGGATCTCCTGGAGGGGGGTGAGTTGGTGACGTTTGCGTTTCTCCAGCGAGAATACTCTTTGCACAGCAACCAATTCTTGAAGTATACCCAGCTGCGACATGCCTGGTGGGCAAAGGGCGTGGAGACCCTGGACCCACCCGAGTTCACCCCACTGGAGGGTCGGCTGTTGCAAGAACAGTTGTCCGAGGTCATATTCCTCACATGCAAAACATTGAACAACAATATGCCAGACAGACTGACCAGACTGAGGGAAAGGTGGTCCCTAGAGGTGGGAGACCTGGAGGACATGGGCTGGGAGGCCGCTTTGATGCACCCGAGGGAGGTGGCTATAAAATCTCGCTTGCGCTTGATACAACTGAAAATCCTGCATCGGTTTATTATGACAGAGATCGGTTACAGCGAATGGGACGGGCGGCCTTTACGGCCTGTCTCCGATATGGGGGTGAGAAGGGCTCCGGCATACACAGACTCTGGAGCTGCCCGTCCATTCAGACATATTGGACATGGGTTATGAGAGAACCAAGTAGGGTGGTGGAGGAAGCCATTCCTCTTGATCCCAAGTACATCCTCTGCTGCCGGTGGCGGGAGAGGTCTACATCCCCAGGTCACAACTTATTTTCTAAATTTAGGGTTGGTAGTCGCCAAAAAAGATGTAGCAAGACACTAGGGGCACCTGAACCCCCGACAATACTGGAATGGAAGAGAAGAATGGACTTTTACATGGCGGCCCGAAAGGGTCACGTACAAAAGTAGGAGATGCCCGTGCAAATTCTATAAGGTGTAGGGAAAGTGGTTGCAATACTATGACATTCATCTTACGTAGGGAGCTGCGGCTTCCTCGCCATAAATGTACTGTGGCATTCCGTATGGGAGCGGTAGTGTACTCATCGTTGTGATTGCTTCTGGTTATGGTAATGTCATGAAAGTGCCACTTGTGCTGGGGGTTGGGGGGGGGTTATGTCTCATGCATTGCTTGCTACATCATCGGTCAGTGCACGTTCTGTGCCTTATTGCACTGTTTGCTGTCACAATATTGAAACGCTGACCTACCAAAAACCAAATAAACATTTTTTTATGTTTAAATGTTACATGCCCACATCATCTCAAACCGTTGTAAATTACCATTACCACAAAAACATGCAGATCATGATTTGAATGACAAAGTTAGCAAAATAATAACATTCAATTACGAATATCTGCGGACAGCAGTGGTCTCCAGCGGTGATCAGTATTTCGTTCCTAGAAACATCAGTATCTCTCACAACGTGTGTGGGAGGGCAGGGGTTTGGTTAAAGACATTTGGACGACGGAATAAAACGTGCGTCACACCGCTCCAACCACCTGGAGATATTCGCATCTGGCAATGCGCTCGATGTCTCACGTGATCTAGACTCCACTGACTGAATTACTCAAAACTAGCTGCACCTGTGGGTCCTAACGAGATGGAGCTCAACAGCGCACTTGCATTTTCTCAGACCTGTATGTACAACAAGAGGCTTCAGCAAATCAGCGGGTCCTGGAAAATGCCCCTTCTTGCAGAGATCCATTTACGAGGAACCTCCAGCAAATTACTGTAGTACTACACAAAAGAAGGGGCTGTGAGAGTTGTAGTCGATTTAGCAGAGATTTCTTTCTTTCAAAAAGGAAAATAAAGGGCATGGGAACAGCCTTATCTGAATAAAGGTAGTGCTGCAGGATGGGAAACACTTTCTGTAACATCAAGGCAGAGGCACTATTCAGGTGTTGGATTTGTGGGCGTAGATTATTGACGCGGGCTGATAATGGACACTGTGGGTGACCTTTGGACAGGAGCCTGCTGCTTGGACCCAACAGGTGCCACTTAGGGGAACTTTATCATGGATATTTAGATGCTCAACGAAAAGCTCTATTAGCAATTTATTTTAAGTACTTGGTATATTGCAGCTTATCTCCGAGGTGTATCTGAACTATAGCAGGAACATCTCAAACTTTCACTCCCTCTGAACCCCCCCCTCCCCCGATCATCCACCTCTCCCTCCCTTCTGCCCCTCCTCTACACCACCTGGCCTCTCTATCTTTACCCTTATGCGCTTCCCACTGTACCGCTCTCCCCCATCGCGCGCTCCTCCCACACCCTACCTCTCTTTCTCTCTCCTCTCCCTGGACTATGGAAAGCCGGGTGCATTTGGAGGGGAGAATAAAATAATGGGACAATACAAGCCACTAGATTATGTTTCATTTTATATTGCGCATAATTACAATTCAAGGCACATGGAAGTGAAGTGAATCACACATTTTCTTTGGCCAAGTGCCAGAGTTTAGATTACACCCATGTTTCCACATTATTTATAAAAACACCACTTGTTCCTGTTTACACAAAAAAAATTACAACATTGCCATTAGATTTTCTCTCCTCCTCAGGAGATGATCAGCATTACCTTCAAGATGCCAGGTTAATACTAATGCATTTACTCTACTTTTTAATTCCAGCTCATTCACACTGGAGTAGCACTGCCCATCCACACAGCCTTTTCCCAGGGTTCCTACTGAAACCTTCCATGAAACAGCTCCTCTTTCTTCTCCTCCTCTCATGACGTCTACTCCTTCCACCCGCCTTTGTTACATCAGCAACTGCCCCTAAGTTGCTCTCAATCACTTCCTTTATCACAAAACGGTGTCTCAGCTTCTTGTCTCTGTATAATGTTTGCAGAGACCTTTGTTGTGTGCAAATGCTATCAACTTGACTCCGCATATTTAATTCTAACCCAGACATCTTCAATAAGGAATTTTTGGTCTTGTAAGTACTGCCTGCGGAATCCAATGCAAGAATACACGCTGGAAAAACTGCTATCCTACAGAGGCAGATGGGTTACCAGCATATAACCTCTTGGTGGTTCAGCATCTATTCCCAAGTATCTGCCTAGATCTATGTAGGGCACACAACCTTAAAGGTAACAAGCATTTGCAATGCAATAGGTCTCCCATTTACGCAAGTTTGAGCTATTGGCATTGTAAATGACAATGCATTTTATTTATGTTTTGGTTTTTAAAACATAAAAAAGGCATTGTCATTTATAATGCCAATAGCTTAAACTCGCGTAAATGCGAGACCTATTGCATTGCAAATGCTTGTTTATTTGGTTGTAGATTAGTTGTGGCAAGTGTGATAAGGTAGTGCTCATTGAAATCTCATGCATTTATTGTATTGTTTTCAAAGGGATAGATTAATTGAAATGTATTAGTAAAGGTGAGATGAGAGTTGTCATTGGGAGTGGTGGACATGTGTCTGTTAGTTGAATGAATTGAGTAAAGGAGCGAAGAATTTGAGAAGGGTGTTTGGAAATACTTAGTACTTTAAGAGGTTTAGGATGAGTCTCAGATTGGGGGGACTGGCAGAGTCTAAAGGGAATCACCCTCTCGCCCCCAGTAAGTAACAAGCACGGAATCGAAACCTGTGGTGCGCGCGCACCACAGAGAAGCCGAACACGGGAATCGAAACCTGTGGTGCGCGCGCACCACAGAGGAGCGGGGGGGCGAGGGAGCCTGTCTGTGCCGCGCACTGATGCACGTCCTAGACACGGACGGGAATGGGCGGAGCAAAGGCGGGACATGCGCCCGCCTTTGCCCAATTGCGTGCCGTTTTTTTTTTTTTTTTTTTAAAGCACGCTACAGCCAATGCCAGCCTGCGAAAGCAAAACCACATGCACGAGCGTGCGGTTAGCTTTCTGAAGCCCATACAAGAGGTCTCGCGCTGCGCGAGCAGTGCTCCGCACTGCAACGCTAGGTGCGAGACCTAAAAACTGCACATTTACTTTATTTTCATTAAAAAGTTGGCAGTTTCTCTACAAAGATGGGTATTATGCCACCAAGAAGGAAAACAAGAATTGGCATAGCCAATAAGTCTTGCCTTTGCGACCTCATAAGTGTTTAACCAGCGCTATTGACTTTGTCAATGTCTTTAAGCTATGCTGCAGAGTAGTGTGGCTGCTGTGGAGCATATTGAAAAGTTTTAATAAAAAAGAGTTAGAAGCATTTTTTACCTTATATACAACCAAGTAGACATTATGTACAACTGAACGACCCTTTAACCCCTTCCGTGCTCATGACGAGCTCAGCTCGTCATGCTGCGCGGTAGCGCTGTGCGCATGACGAGCTGAGCTCGTCACGACCCCACCCGCGATCGGAATGTCCAGCACACGAGCGGAATTCCGATCGCGGTCAAGGGGTTAAAAAAAATAATTAACATAAAAAAAGACCTTCTAGTTTATTTATCCTTGCAATGCTGGCAACGTTTTCCTGTCTGTTCTAATGCTCGTTTGTTATAGCCTTTTTTGTTATGGGAGGAGGAGGGGGACATAAACAACAGGAGGGTGGAGGTTTGGAAATAGTACCTGAATTACAACACGAGCAGCAGACGAACACTAGGGGAGAATCAAGAAATGCCAGATTCCGAGGGCAGACTGAGGATGCACTGAGTGATGCTGAAGTGATGGTGTGCTGGTGCGGAGGTTATGCTCAGGTGATGCTGAATGATACTCATGTAGTGGTGCTACACTGGTGCTCAGGTGGTGCTACACTGGTGCTCAGGTGGTGCTAAGCTAGTGCTCAGGTGGTGCTGAGTGGTGTTGAGTTTGTGCTGTGGTAATGCGCTGATGCAGAGGCGGTGCTGCGCGGATGCTCACGTGGTGCTGCATTGGTGCTGAATTACTGCTGAGGTGGGGCTGCGCTGGGGCTGAGGTGCGGCTGCGCTGGTGGTGGTGGACTGATGTGGAGGTGGTGCTGAGGCCGAGATGGCGCTGTGCTTATGCTGAGATGGTGCTCATGTGATGCTGAGGGGGTGCTGAGTGATGTTGAGGTGGTGCTGAGTAATGCTGAGGTAGTGCTGTGCTGAGGTGATGCTGCGCTGATGCGGAGGTGGCGCTCCGTTAGTGCTGAATTGCTGATGAGGTGGGGCTGCGCTGGTGGTGGCGCACTGATACGAAGGTGGTGCTGTGCTGATGGTGAGATGGCGCTGTGCTGATGTTGAGGTGGTGCTCCTCTGATGGGGAGGTGGTGCTGCAATGATGGGGAGGTGGTGCTGAGTGATACTGAGGTGGTGGTGTACTTGTGCGGAAGTCGTGCTCAAGTGGTGCTGAGTGCTGCTTTGGTGGTGCTGCGCTGGTGCTCAGGTGGTGCTGTGCTGATGCTGAGGTGGTGCTGCGCTGATGCAAAGCTGCACTGATGCAGAGTTGGTGCTGCGCTGGTGATGGTGCACTGATGCAGAGGTGGCGCTGTGCTGATGCTGAGGTAGTGCTGTGGTGATGTTGAGTGATGCTGAGGAGATGCTGCGCTGGTGCTGAGGTGGTGCTGGGTGATGCTGTGGTGGTGCCGACTGATGTTGTGGTGGTGCAAAGTCATACTGAGGTGATGGTGCTTGCACTGGTGCTCAGGTCGTGCTGAGTGATGCTGAATTGGTGCTGTGCGGAGATCATACTGCACTGATGTTGAGGTGGTGCTGCGCTGATGTTGAGGTGGTGCTGCGCTGATGATGAAGTGGTGCTGCGCTGATGTTGAAGTGGTGCGTTGTTGCCGAGTTGCTGCTGATGTGGGGCTGCGCTGGTGCACCGATACGAAGGTGGTGCTGTGCGAATGCTCAGATGGTGGTGTGCTGATGTTGAGTTCGTGCTGCACTGGTGCTGAGGTGGTGCTGCACTGATGCAGAGTTGGTGCTGCACTGATGCAGAGTTGGTGCTGCACTGATGCAGAGTTGGTGCTGCACAGGGGTAGTGCACTGATGAGGAGGTGGTGCTGCGCTGATGCTGTAGTGGTACTGCGTTGGTGCGGACTTGCTGATAAGGTGGGGCTGCGTTTGTGGTGGTGCACTGATGCAGAATTGGTGCAGTGCTGATATGGTGCTGTGTTGATTCTGAGGTGGTGCTGTGCTGATGTGGTGCTGTGCTGATGCTGAATTGGTGCTTAGTGATGATGTTGAGGTGTTGAGTCATGCTGTGTAGGTGTTGAGTCATGCTGTGGTGGTGGTGCTGCGTGATGCTGAGTTGGTGCTGTACTGAGGTGATGCTTCACTGATGCTGAGGTGGTGCTGCGCTGGCGCTGAGTTGCTGCTGCGGTGATGCTTAGGTGGGGCTGTACTGGTGGTGGTGCACTGATGCAGATGTGGTGCTGTGCTGATGCTGAGATGGTGCTGAGGTGGTTCTGCACTGGTGCTGAGGTGTTGTTGCGCTGGTGCTGAGGTGGTGCTGCACTGATGAGGAGGTTGTGCTGATGCTGTGATGGTGCTGCGCTGATGCTGAGGTGGTGCTCAGGTGGTGTTGTGCTGAGGTGGTGCGGTGTGATGCTGTGGTAGTGCTGAGTGATGCTGTGGCGGTGCGGAGTCCTGCTGATGTGGAAAACAAACTTCTTTCTTCTCCACCTTACAAATGGAGGTCAGTAGTCGGAGGTCAGCCAAAATATCTTGTATTTATTATAATTGCACGGGTGCCCATAGTCGCAGCGAAAGGCATCGTACAAAGATCTGCGAGTTTATTTATACCTATTGCATGGTCTGGGGATGTGTAAAACATTTACAAAAGGAACAATCCCTGATTAAGTCACAAGGATAAGGCTTGTTTTTTTTCTCATAACCCGACAATCAAACAAAGGAGCATAAACATTACAAGTGGACATTGCTTGTTCCTTCTCATACATTGACAGACAATCGAACAATTGAGTATAAACTTTACAAGTGGACATTGCATGCCCTAGAAGGGCAAAGAGCAGGTAGGTCAACACAAGGCGTGTAGAAAACACAATCAAAAGAAATCTGTTTGTGCTGACTTGAAACAAAAATAGAAAGGCACCAAAGTTTGCGATTCAACATCTTGGCAAAATTCAAAAATGGAAGAACTGATGTACAGATTAATAGAGAAAAATGTTTTTCAAAGTGAGGTTGGGCTGCTGCGCTGGTGCTCAGGTGATGCTGAGCTGGTGCTTAGGAAGAGCTGAGTGATGCTGAGTTGGTGCTATGCTGAGGTGATGCTGTACTGATGCTGAGCTGGGGCTGCACTGGTGCAGAGGTGGGGCTTTGCTGGTGGTGGTGCACTGATGCGGAGGTGGTGCTGTGCTGGTGCAGAGATGGAGCTGTGCTGATGCTGAGGTGGTGCTGTGCTGATGCTGATGTGGTGCTGTGCTGATGTGGTGCTGCGCTGATGCGGAGGTGGTGCTGCGCTGATGCTGAGGTGGTGCTGCGCTGATGCTGAGGTGGTGCTGCACTGATGCGGTGCTGGCGTTGCACTAGTGCTGAGGTGGTCTGAGTGTTGCGGAGGTGGTGATGAGCTTGTGCGGAGGTGGTGCTCAGGTAGTGCTAAGTGATATTAAGGTGGTGCTGAGTGATACTCCGGTGGTGCTGAGTGATGCTTTGGTGGTGCTGCGCTGCTGAAGTGGTGCTGTGCTGATGCGGAGGTGGTGCTGCGCTAATGCTGTGGTGGGGCTGCATTTGTGCTGAGTTGGTGCTGCGTTCATGGTGGTGCACTGATGTGGAGGTGGTGCTGATGCGGAAGTGGTGCTGTTGAGTGAAGCTGAGGAGATGCTGTGCTGGTGCGGAGGTGGTGCTGAGTGATGCTGTGCTGGTGCGCTGATGCAAAGGTGGTGCTGCGCTGATGCAAAGGTGGTGCTGCGCTGGTAGTGAGGTGGTGCTGCGCTGGTACTGAGGTGGTGCTGCGCTGGTATTGTATTGTAATTGCATTTGTATAGCGCTTACTACCCCTGACGAGGCGTCGAAGCGCTTTTCGGCGAGTAGCACGCTACTCCGGGACCCATAGAGAATTAGTGTTGAATTAGTATACAACATGCAAGTAAATTTTAAGTGGTGGATATGTTAGTCAGTTATTTGGATTCGGAAGGATAGCAGAAGGATAGAAGAGGAAAAAGGGTTTGTATTTATTTGGTAGTGAGGTGATGCTGTGCTGGTGCAGAGGTGGTGCTGCGCTGGTGCAGAGGTGGTGCTGCGCTGGTGCAGAGGTGGTGCTGCGCCGGGGTTGAGGTGATGCTGCGCCGGGGTTGAGGTGATGCTGCGCCGGGGTTGAGGTGATGCTGCGCCGGGGTTGAGGTGATGCTGCGCCGGGGTTGAGGTGATGCTGCGCCGGGGTTGAGGTGATGCTGCGCCGGGGTTGAGGGGGTTGAGGTGATTCTGCGCTGGGGTTGAGGTGGCGCTTGGGTGGTGCTCAGGTGCTGCTGAGTGATGCTTAGGTGGTGCTGCTGAAGTGGTGCTGAGTGATGCTGATTGGTGCTGAAATGGTGCTGCGGTGGTGCCAAGGTGATATTGCACTGTCTACTTGCAGGATATATTTGTTTAGTAACCTTACATTACATGCCGCATTTGGAGGGGACAAGGAGGCATCCCTTGATATTGGTTTTATTTCACCAATGATTGAAACCTAAAAGAAAGCATCAAAAGTTGAAAGTGTGCAACTTAAAGCTCCTTCCATTTTCATAAAACAAAACAATAACAGCATGTTTACCTCTTCAATCGTATCCAAATAATCACGCTGTCAAAAAGCACAATGTAAATAGGTTGAATCTACTGTTGGACGTCTTCTTAAAATACACTTCCATTAAGTAAGTATATTATTTAAGGTTTGGACATTTGAGCTAATAAAGACACAACTGTTAACAACATAGCCTCGGCTGAAAAAGCACTTGTAAAACCAAAAACACTGGAAAACAAGATAGGGACATGATTTGCAGCCCTCGTCTCAGCGCGTTTCGAAAGCCAAACAAGCCGAAAAAGAAAAACTAGTGCATTGAAACTAACATATGACTGATAGTGAAATGATCCATGTAACAGGGCCAGTCTCCAGGGCATGACCAAAACAGCAAAAGGAGGGACAAATGTAAACTATTCACCAATGAAAACAAAGGAATTTCGAAAGGCACATGAAGGAACTAATAAAAACGAATCGGCATGCTGAAAGCCCATACAGTAGATACAGCATGTCTCGAGAGACCGCAGATGTGCTGCCTAGCAGAGACCTAAAAACAGACTCTCCTCAAGCCTGGGTCAAATAACAATTTTACTATCACCAGGGTCTCACAGTGTGCCAGCTCTAGTTTAGTAGTTTAGGCATCGGGGGAGTGGTGTTTAATTATAAAACTAAACTGTACTGTCCTACTCATGCCCTGCTTCTGAAAAACAGCAATGTCTTAAACAAGGCTCATTAGAGAGGGAATGGCCCTCCAAAATCAGCAATATGTAGAGAACAATACATGCAGGCGGGAAGATGCTCAAATAAGGAAAGAGGAAGTGAGACCACTCCAGTCAGTCAATAAAACTTTATTCGGTTTTTTACAACCATAAAAGTATACACTAGCAGCATAACATTCCATAAAATAAGCAAGTCAGAATCATACAATATACAATACATTTCTGTAACCTATAATTCACAACAATAAAAATACAAGATAAAAATCATTTTAAAATTAATAAAATCAACGATTCCATTATTGAGGCACACAGACCTTCTAGTAGGTCTCACACAATGCTTCTATCCATTAATAACCCATTCTCCCTGTAGCTTAAAGGATCTAAATTTCATCAGTGCTCTTTACATTTAAGAAACTCTTTCACTTTGATTATATATTTCCCAATAGCACAGGCTATATCTAGGTTCTTCATTTCCACTAAAAGGTTTACAGCTTGCAACCTATTTTTAATTTCATATTTTTTTAAAAATCGGGCCTAAAATCTCTCTTCCTATATCTAAAATCTTAAAACAGTCTAATAATATATGTAAAATATCGCAGGTAGTACCTAAAGTGCAGGTGCATTTTCCATTGCTATTTATCATTAAGATTTTTACCCCATTGTTCGCATAACAGGGATTTAGCCCAATTCTCAATCTTAACACTTCGCGCCTTAACAGGCAGCTAGGTAACCTGTCAATATAGGGGTAATGTAAATCATTTTTCCATGCTGAGGCCATAAAAGCAACTGAACTTTTCCGTAAGAGGTATTCTTGATCATGGGTTCGGGATGCTTCTATTCCCAATGACCTAAGTTCTTTCTTGTCTATCTTTAGGTCTAAGTACTGAGGGCACAACTTTAGCTTTAAAACACCATATGCTTGAATAATTGAGGCTCTGGTCTCTCTTGCCCAGGTCAACTCACTATTGGCAATTTCATTTTTACACCACTGTGAGATTTTTGGTCCTCACCTGATCCTAATCGCTGCCAGAAACGCAATAAAGCCATGCAAGCGGTTATACCCCATGAGGTGATTCCCAATTCTAATCTTACTGCTTGTACCATGGACGATCTAGGCAGCGAGAACAAACATTTAAGGATATTTCCCTCTTCTTTGTCCCATCCCTTTTTCCACTTAAATAGAGTACCTCTGCACCATACAAAAATTGTGGGGGACCATTGCTAAATAGGCCTTTAATACCGGTCTATCAGACATTTCTCCAAAAACACTATTAAATCTTTTTAGCCCCTTTACAGAGGCCGATGCCCTTATTTTTAATGCATCAAGATGGGTATACCACTGCAGGCTATTCGTGAACCACATTCCCAAATATCTATATTCTGTTACTTTTTCCAGCATTTCCATGCCCAGATACCAGGAAAGCTTTGTTTTTCTTCTTCCAAAACATAGGATTTTGGTCTTCTCCATGTTTACCACCAATTTTTTAGTTTGGTAGTATTCTGTAAACATGTTTAATTTCCTTTGTAGCCCAATCTCCGTCTGGTCCATGATTACCAGATCATCTGCATATAATAAACAGGACCACTCTCTTCCGGTCAACGTCGCAGGCTAGCGGAATTATTGTGCAGTGCATGAAAATGAAAGGGGCTCAATGGCCCGCATTACTCAATCACCAGTGAACAGATGTCATTTGGGTTTAACGCATGAACTGCCTCTGCAGTTTTGGGACTGCAGATGTGCTCTGTCCTCTATTTTGCTGCTAAACTGTTTATTTTGTTGCGCAGGGCTTGAGTCAAGAGTAGACATGGGTAGATGCCATTTACCCACTATTTTCAGAGAGTAAACACTGTATACCCTGCTGCAAAGCTGGCCAATTTCAGCGGAGTGTCACGTTCCTTTCCAACTTCTCACGGAATTCACAGAAATATGCTGAACTCGTCCTAGTGTAATTTTCTGACACCAGGACACTTTCAGCAGTGCCTACACTTTTGTTCTGAGCTGCAATGTGTAGGTTGGGAAGGGGCTTATCAGATTCCAGCTTCGCCCATAAGAAAAGTCTGAGTTAAGGGGCCATTAGAACTCTTTTTGTTGGGGTATCCTAGCTGGGAGATATTGGGAGCCTCACACCTAGATCCAATGGAAGGGAAACAAAGGCTCACATCTTATCACTTCACAGGTACTTGAGAGGAATGCTTTTGACTCTGTTCAGTCCCTGTATATAAGAGACATGCATACACTGGAAGAATGTCAGATGTGTTGGTCTCCCCAGCATTTACACAAATAATTTATATTCCACTATTTTGTTTTATTTCTTTTATAGCTCTTTAGCACTACTCATCCCAATGCAGGGTCAGAGCGCTTTACATCACACGTACGGATTATACATTGACAACAAATTATGTGTGTACATCAATATAAAGGATGCGTTACATAAGACAGTGAGGGTACAAGGTGTAGGAGCCACATGTCCTTTATACCTCCTTGTGCTATATTAGAAGGATTACAGTTTATGAACTGCAAGTAACAAAAGGATCTCTGTCTTAAAAGAAGTAACCAACTTACCCATTTGCATAAAATAAAAATCTGTCATCTGCTTGTTACATAATGTGCTTTGCAGGAGACATATTAACCATCTATGCTACTTTAACTCAAAACTAGGACCAGGCAAAACAGAGATCTCTCCAGCAAATAAGTTATCCTCCAGAGTTATCTTGTCATTATTATTGTTCTCTGAGATTTAGCTGGCACACAAATATCTGACGCAGGTGCCTTAACTCCATGAGATATTTTAAAATACTGACACTGCAACCAATTCAGCAGAACAGATTTACTGCCACGTTTCTCCATGTTGCCAATTTCTTTGTGGTAGGGTTTAAAAAAATATAAATGCATAAGTTGAGGCCCAGATTTTGCGACTGTGTTGCATCAATATTTTGGCAGAACCCCAATGCAAAATCTAATTTGTTAAATATTGTAATGTCCTCATATATACTCATGATAGACCCGCTAAACATATGTGAGGTCTTAAGATCTGATGTCACTTCCGGTGAGGTCATGGGTTGTGATGTCACTTCCTGTGATGTACCACGTGGTGATGTTATTTCCTGTGATGTCACGCACAGTGATGTCACACCCATTCTGCTTAACATGGAGAGTCCCCATAATTCTTTTTTTAGGCCCTGAGCCCTGCTATTGCGTATGCAGAAGCCTCTTATACAATGACAGCAATAATCTTCGAATGCCAACTACTCCTCTTCAGCACAATCATAAATTAACGTCACACCAGAGCTCCTTTTTTTTATAGCTCCTCTGCCATACAATAACTCCCACGCACGCACAGGCATCCCACAATGCACTCGGTCTCGCCATGCTGAGGAATGTTGAACGAACGAGCAGTGACTGCAGCGCGGAACTGATAAACACACGTTAATGGCAAACTATGGCTGGGAAGGCAGCACGGTACAGATGTGTAGGAAACACCAAGGTATTGTTTGCACGGGGCATTTTAAAAGGCGTCGTGTCTGAATGGGCTCCCTGCAGGCCCAGTGTGTGGCATGGTGCACAGAGATGCCCAGTTTAGCCGCACTGACTCTTCAGCACATCACAAGAATCCAGGCAGGGACCCTCCGGAGGCTTTCAGCCGACTCTCAAAGGGACACAATCCCAGCCCCTAAGGAGCGTGCACACTAAAGAAGAAAGATTTTACTTCTTCTAAAGAGTCCTTTCTTTTATATCTACATTTGGTTTGTATTTATGTTGGTATTCTTTTTTCGTGATAGCAGTGAAGTTTCCACCCTGGTTTGTTGTTCATTTTCACGTTTGTTCTCCAATTCACACTTGTAGCTCTCGGGGGTCAGGGGTTCACTCTTGTCGCTCTCTGCATCAGCGTTGCTTCTTCTAATTCCCATTCCCACGGGGTAAAGGTCAATGCAAATGCTATAACCGGACACGGAGGCCATTTTACCGTGGGATGCTAATAGAGTGGTGGATGATACATTAACACACACTGCCTTTATAGGCATGCGTTCCCTCCTCCAGTGTGAGCATATGGAAATCAGTTTGAATTCTAAAATCTTTAAATAAAATTAAAAAAAATGTAAAAAATGTTGATCAAGAAAAAGAATGCAAAAGCGGAGTACTCGATCACTGAGTACTACGCAGACAAGGGTACATTAAAGGATGAACACGTACATACAGAGCCCATGTGCAAACATATAAATATATATGTTCTGGCATCTTCATCCACAGGGAATGGTCTATACAAACATACATAATTCAAGCGGCATACATAGAGAAAAGTGCACGGAGCGTGCGCATACACTACACTGTAGCTATATGTACAAGACATGGTGCATGCAAAAGGGCAGTGGTCGTAAATAAACAGGAAAGGTTGCATACATAGGAAGTGTACATAAACACATAAGTCAGGGAGCACGCATATACAGGTGTGGCAGGATGGATGCAGAGTAGAGAGCGCGCCTGAATACATACATGAACAGCACCAGAGATATTCCGACAACTCTCAGTAAACTAATACAGCTTAAGGGTACATTTCTCTTAATTAAAAAAAGCACACCATAAACACTTCTTCTAGTAGATGTACCCTTTGCATAACACCGTGCGCGAACCATTCCTGAAACAAGCATGAATTACATAACAAGCTTTTTCCTACATCAAATAACTAAATCAGAGTCGGTCTAGATCTCTTCGGTCATATAATTCTTCTAGAACTTGTACTTTTCGCCTGACACCACACAGGAACCATTCCGAACAGTGCATAAATTACATAATAAGCCTGTTCCTACATCAAGTAAACTGAACATGAATCTGTCCTACATTTCTCAACTTTCCAGGCTAATTTCCCTCCTAGTTTCACGGACTCAGCGCGAATAAACATGCTTTAAAAACCTTAGATGTAATACCACACTAACAACACTACAGCCATTTGAGGAGTGCACTAGGACACCAACTTACAGAAGGGCGCTGACTAGATACTGCCCATTTAATTCAAATCACAATGACACCAGCAAAAATGCAATACTGGCCATAACTAAAACATCTGCATCAATTAACAACAAGAACAACTAACTCCCTCTAGACAAAAAACAGCATACAACTGGCAATCTAATAGCGGGGCTTAATATTCGATTAACTGAACTACATCTAACACTAGAAACGAACACTGGGCTCCATGGAGTAGGGTGCTACTCGCCGGCAAAGTACTTTGAAACCTCATTAGGGGTAGAACGTGCTATATAAATTCACTATACAATACACAAGGCAGGGTGCACTCATGCATAAGGGGATTTTTAGGGTAGGTAGGAGTATTGGGTGGTAAGGGTATTTTTAAGGTTTAGGGTGTGTAGGGGTTTTCGGTGGTAAGACGATTTTTAGGGTTTAGGGGTGGGTAGGGGTTTTGGGTGGTAAGGGGATTTTTAGGGTTTAGGGGTGGTAGGGATTTTTAGGGGTGGATAGGGGTTTTGGGTGGTAAGGGTATATTTAGGGTTTAGGAGTGGTCGAGTTTAGGGGTTGGAGGTCGATAAGGTAAGGTTGACAAGGTAATATATATACATCCACATGCATGCAGCTGGGTGAATATATAAATATGGCAGACTGGATACATACAGTGCGCAGGGTCGATACATAGGGTACAGTAGGCGCGCAACGCTGATAGGGCTCAAAGAGCTTCAGACCCCCCCTCGTGTGTGTCAGCCCAAGATGAGACAGCTTCCCGGGCACACACACAGTCTTTTTGAGCTGCTGTGGGATGGCTGGTCTGGCATCCGTCTTATTGCAGCCGCACCAGAGTACTTCACAGGTCTTTATAAGACCATTTACTTGTTAACGAGGCTTTGTTTTTTTTTCTCCACCCCTTCTTGGAGCCCCTGCATCTCCACTCTGCCTATTGCTGAAAGAATTAGCCCCCTGGAATTTGGCTCTAGTTGCGCCTCTGGGGTACAGTGGATACAATCATACAGTAGGGTACATATATAGGGGGCATGGATACACACAGTCAGGTGGAAACATTGGGCACAGTGGTTAAATACAGCAGGGTGGATACATACATGGGGCAAGGTGGATACATTCATACGGTGAGGTGCTTACATGCAGCACAGTGGATACATACAACAGGTTGATACATACATCGGGGAGGGCGCATACACACAATATTCTAGATACATAAATATAGCAAACTGGATACACATATGGGGCAGTGTGGATACACACATAGGGCAGTTTGGACACAAATATGGGAGGGT
The DNA here is from genome assembly GCA_963921515.1 of Calotriton arnoldi. NCBI lineage: Eukaryota > Metazoa > Chordata > Amphibia > Caudata > Salamandridae > Calotriton > Calotriton arnoldi. Next base: position 1,885,857 of record CAWUFW010002334.1, read on the forward strand.
ATATGTTTAGCAGGCTCTACATATACATACCAGTTTCATATTTTGATATACTTATTTTCAAAGACATCCTCAATAACTGCCAAACAGCCATGCCAGCCGAGCTATCGTTACCCACTCTATTGAACCAGATCTATACCCAAATTTACACAAAAGTGCACATATAAAACTCATTTTAAAAAACTGAACCCGTTGTCCCTTCCACCTATTACCCAATGTGCAATGGTCAGATCCCAGGTAAGAAAGGTCTGCTTACGTTCATTTATCTAACTTTATCAAAGAACACAGTTTTCTTAGCAGCAGATTTAAAACAAAATGTATAAGTTGACTGTCAGACTCTGCTTTTCAAGCTCCGCCCCTTGTGACTCCACCTCCTTTCCTCTGCCACACCTTTACCCCCAATTTATGAGTTTCCCCGCAGTAAATTGTGTCCAATTGCAACACTTGCTGTGCCATGCTTAGGCTTGCATTTTTACAGTGCTAGATGTACAACGCCCACAAACCACCAAATGACTCGTATGGTGGACACACGTTGCCCTGTAGCGCTGTGAATAAGCATTTCTTTGCCACGGGGAATGTAGTGCACAACCGACCCCCTTATAGCTCCGTAAAGCAAGGCACACTTGACTAGTGTGCCACAATGGGCTAGGTATGTGAGTCAGCCAGGACTCCGTGGCGAGGAACCCACAGCCACGCGGTGGCACGCTGGCCACTTCAGCACTGTTCCCGCTGCTCTGAGCAGGTGGTGCGTGCTGAAAGGACCGTGACGTCACCACTTCAAGAAAACCATCCGTACATTCCATTGTGCGGCATCACTATGGGGGTCCCTCGAATGCACGGGCAGGTCACAATGGAATTAACCCACTGGTCATTTGCGACTACTGAATAGCAACAAAAGACTACTGCGAGTCGTCATTTGACTCTTGTCGGTGTGTGAACCCGCTTTTTGTCACCACTGCAAAGATGAACAAAAGAGGCCACGGCGGAGAGCCAGCCTCGGTCACTAAAGAGCAATGAAGGAAAACCCCTTCAAAACCCAAGTGCGTGGAAGGGTTAAAATACTCGAGGCTTGCACATTCTTTACAGCTCCGTGCCTGCTGCATATACGGCTTGTCCAGACCCCAGCCGAGCTTCCAAGAGATACTTGCTGTCCGCTTAGGGCCGTGTCTAGCTACATATCAATCATATTAAGCACTGCGTGCAAAACCGGATTCAAGAAAAAAGTACAAACATTAGCAGCGTTGTGCAGCGTAAGGGCCCCTGTGGTTTTATCATCCCTTCAGCTTGCATCCTTTTTATCAAACTCCACTTTCATCACCACAACAAGCCCCACAGAGCTCGCATGTTTCCCCAGTCCATGCTTAAATAGGGTATCCAACCATATTTATTCTTTGCACCCTATGAATAGTAGTCCTGTTTTTTTAAAGGGATAACGATTCATAAGGACTTCAAATTCCAGAACGCAAAAAATAACAAAAAAACAAAGGCACTTGATAAGCTACTCAGGTACGGAATTGAGAAACCGGAGAGGTCTGACCCCATTCGTCTGGGGTGTAGGTCGGGCCCTATCCACATACTTGCAGAATTCACCCACAGCAGCATACACCTGCCACTGTCTGCCTTCACAAAGAATAAGTCAAAGTTTGCCTTGTAGCAATGAGAGCGAGGGTTGATGAATGGATGGATGAATGAATGAATGGGACCAATGTCACTATACCCGCAATACAAACAACTTGTGGACTGTACCAGCAATATGCTTTGACGCCCGCCACCATTTCCTGTGATCTCATCCGCTAGACTTGATTTTAAGCCTTGACAAGGTTAACTGAGCCTTTCATTTTTCCGAGGTCAATAAATGAGTACTATTAAAATGGATAACACCTGTTCTTTACATAGCCTAGAAAAAGCAGACGTGAGGGATGAAGTTCTTTAATGTAACATATTACTCTGCAAACAAAACTTTCCAGCGGCACTGCAGGTTGCTGCTCTACAGATAGCAAAAGCTGCATTCTCGGATCAGTCACACAAATAACACTTAAATCCGCAGAGCTTTGCACGACTGTGCACCAATGAAGTTACTACACACAAGGATTTAAAACAAACCAAATACTGTTGATAAACGTCGATATCCGCTTTAGGCAAAATGGCATATTCGAAATGATGCTAAGTACATCTAGGAAATTAAACTCCGACAAGCAGCAGCATTGTGTTTGGGTTAACGTCTGTGCGCCTCTGGAAGGGGGCAGTTGTTAAGGGGTACGTCCTTAGAAGTTTCCAGGTGAGTGTGAACATTACGCACGTGAGTGAGCTCCAAGGCCTCACAGAACTCACAGGCGGCCTCAGAAATGGCTCTTTTTACACGACCTTGCAAATGACACAAATATCTCCAGATGAGCAGTATTCTGGCCAGCTGTACTCCTTATAAGCAGGCCAAAACTCTCAAGAGTAAATAACGGAGGAACTGTGAAAGCTTGCCTACCTACAGATGAGTGACATCTGCAGCGAGTGACATACGACGAGAAGGTGCTCACCCAGCCATGCTAGATGAATAATTTATGTCCACGTGCAATGCTCACCTCAACAAAAGAGAATTCCTTTCTTACTCCAGAAAAGATCATTCAAATCAAAAATTCCAAAATTAGAGCGTAAAATACTCAATTTTCAAAACCTTACCCAGGACCCCTGATGACGCAAGAGGCCTGGAGGATGGAGTGATCTATACAGGTGTGCGCTCAATGACTGTGCTAGACTTGCAGCTGGCGAGTGGCATACTAGGTGAACAATGACATGGGCCCCCCAAAACGTTTATTTTTTTTAAATAACTTTTTTCCTTGAATATAGTACCCGCTTAACTTGATGCCCAAGGCGGCCATCAGGTTCACCTTTATTGATCGGTCGCCGAAGAATATGTAATGTAAGTAATTACCAGATTCCAGTTCCGAAGAGCCTTCGAAGATTTTGAAGTAACTCGATTCACAGTCATGGGATTCAATGTCCAAATCTCCAAATTTGATATGCAGTTTTTTCCCTCCGGGTACTTTGATGCGCCTTTCACAGAAAGTGTCATTTGGGTAGGTCCCGGGGTAATTCTTGGATGCCAACGTGCCACTCTCCTTACCAATCACTATGTGCCCGCACCCATCAGCTGAAACAAAAGAAGCCACATATCAAAGATTAATCAGCATTCAACTTTCACTTAAAATGAGCACAAACATTTGGATGAATGAACTTCTATTTCTGCCAATAATGTAATTTTTATGCGTTACAAAAACAAATAAAACGACACCCACCCACACACCCAAGCAAAGACAAAACCTTGTTTCCTTTCAATGGCCTGAATAAACCTCAACCAAGCGCTGCCTGGAGTCATCATGCGTGGAATAACCTCAAACAGACATGAAGGTACTAGCATATACTAACTAGGTCTACGGTACCACAAGCAGAGAGAAAGTGGCAACATAGAGAATATAAGTAAACCCTTTGTAACAGGAAGATAGTGTGCCTCTTGCAAAGGCTATGAGAAACCTGCAGGTCACAGGTGCAAATACCAAGAAGCGCTGACTCAGATTTTCATCCAGGGGCAGCTAAGCCCTCCACCAAAGAAAGGGCCAAGGCTTTCACTTGCTACCGATTACAAGGTGGTTAAACTACAATAGCCTTTTTTTTTTTATTTAACACAACTTTTTAACACACATTTTTGCACTCTGGACAACCATGCACTCTGCACTTTGGCTTACTTGCAACTGATGTTAAATAATTACACTGCTTTTAAGTTAACCACACCTGGTTTTAAATAACGCGCCTTATTTTCTGACATCAGACGTTCGTTTGTGTTAGATGGCTTCATGAAGTTCTGTATAACATGTCTCTTTTAAATGTTTACATTATCAAGGTTTTAATTAACCATACAAGAACATTTTCAACTACAATAGTGCACGAGGCTCTGAGCTGGGATCAGCATTGCACCCAGTATGCCTTCCTCCTCCAGGGTTCTGAACTTTGACCTGATCAGAAGCCATACTGTGCTGTCCATAGGTATGTTAAATAAAAATGTGTGAGGAGGGTTACAATGGGTGGCTAGGAGGAGGGGTGCTGGGAAGCTATCCAGTCTGCAGCCAATAACTGAGTGCTCATACTCTGAAAAGATTAATGATCTGCCATGCGTAAGCAAGCACTGGTAAAGCCAAAAGATTTGTGTTAATGTACTAATGCAAGCCAGTCCTATTGGCTTTGCAATGATGGGGAAGAAAGTAGCAAAATGGGATTGCTTACTATTAAGGGTGCATATAGGAGATCAAGAATTGAATGAGATAAACAGGTTGATGACGGAGTGAACTTTTTAGATGTCAAATTCGTCCTTATGCATTAAACAGCCAATAGAGTGAGGTGAGAGAGAGGAAAACAAAATACTACTCCGGGTATTACCACTCTACGTATATTTTAAAGAATTGGTAACAATGCTTATACAGAAAGCCTCACTGAGAAGTCAAAACTAAAAACAAGACACACTTCCACATTGCCTAAGTATTCCGTAGTTACATCTGAAATCAAGGGTGGTGTTTCAAATAGATAGTAAACAAATATAGTAGAAATACAAAATTTGAAATTGTTCAAAACAAACTATTATACATTTTAAACATATAAGTAGCACTGAATTTAATTTTGCGTTAGCAGAAACGTATGACCAATAAATGTCCGCCTTTGTGTATCTGGAGCAGCGCTTAACTGCTGCTATGAAGGAAGCATTAAGCATACAAAATCGGCTCTCTGCACTCACCGAGCCGAATTTCCAGAAGTTACTAATTGAAAATTAAGAATTCATCTTGTTCCCTTTTGCTCCTTTTATTACAGCCTCAACGTCATCGTGGGCCACCAGTAGAGACACTCATTAAAAATAGAACAAATAGATACGTTTTTAGCTTAAAGGCAAATTGAGAGAAGGAACCCTGGCGAGTGCCTTTTCAGATTTTACCAGGTGTTATTCGCCAACGACACTGGACCAAAGTGTCTTAAAATTAACCGTTTGCAACTAATTTCCCTACAAATACTTTAGGGCAGAGAACTTGCAAGTTCGAAGAAATCTTGGAGAATGCTGCAGATCCATTGTGCTTTAAGGAAAATACCAGGCCCAATATTTGGGGAACATTTTCTTACAGGGTACTCATTTGCTTTCGCCTTTGTAAAGAAAATACACAGAGTACTAATTTGGCGGGTATAAAGTAGTTAATTACTTCTAATTAAGACATGCCATAGAAGAACTGCTATACATAATTAGTACAAACTTGCAAGGTAGAGGTAAGTTTAGTTTTATTCTGAGAAAAATATTTTCAGTGGAGAGGAGGTTATTTTCAAGGTGTGCAAATCTCAAGTGTAAACATGTGAAATGGAAAAACAGTCATAGGGGGCCATGCAGTGTAGAGGAAACAAGTTGTCTTTACCCATTCCTACATCTCTAACAATCATAAGCAATAGGTATTCCAGAATGTTTCTTTGTTTGATGCCATTTGTTTGGGTTTTAAGAACTTTTGTGACTTCATTTGCCAGCTGCCACCTTAAGAAAAAGGTGTCTTCTTCAGAGTGTCACAGAACGATTCAGATCAATGCCAAAAGCATCAGTTTTGTATTTCCACCACATCCAAGTGCAAGAGGTACCCCTATAACTGCACAACAAGATGTGTGTAATCCCACAAAAAGTGTCGATGGAATAGAATATTTCCTACTTTTCAAAACTCATAGAAAACGAACATTAATCTATGATTTTTGAGATTACTGGCACAAAGGAAGTTCTAGCTGAAGTAGCCAGCTTGCCCCTACAACCATTAATTATGGGCCTGGTGCCATTTGAGAGGAGACGTCGAATTTCCACTTCATTTACAGAATCAAAAATCCTAGCACCGGTTCACATGAAGTCCAAAAAATGAAACAACAAGGCCATCAAATCACACAAAAAAACATCAATGTCTTATTGACCACATCGGAAATGAAATGGGTTAAATACAAAGAACATAAAAAGAGCAGAACTTCCAATTTTAAATGTGCAAATGCCTAATGAAAACACCCGCTGAAAGTCAACTGAGATGCACTTATGTATGTATGCTTGTGGGATGTGGGGCAGGACAGAGGAAACACCATTTCATCCTCCAATCTAGTTGCATTAAACTGTTGCTGCTGACCTTTCCTTGAGGAACTGCCTTTAAATGTTGCTGACAACATACACAGACTGCAGGTATACCATCAGAAAGATGACTTTGAAGCTGGTCAGTTTAAAGTATGAATGACTCTGAGAAGATTGAGAGGTGCACATCTTTGGGAAATATAGTTAAAGACAAACAAAACAGAAGATAAAATATGCAGATGATGGTGATGCACAAGAAAGATTTTTTCGTACATATTGTGGTATTAAGCCAAAAGGTTTGCCCGTTTCTTCCTCTGCAGGTAGAGAGTACCCACAGTCATAGGCGATGGGGTGAAGAGGAGTGAACAACAAAGATCTCAATTTTAGATGGATTAAGCTTAAGCAAGCTGAAGGGTGTGCAATCATCTCAAGCCATGATGAGGTCCCCAAAGGTTTATTCCGAGTTAGAAACTGGAATGGATTTACTCTCACTAATTTGCCTATCAGATGCATAATTTGTGAACACAAACTCAAAGGATCCGTACATTTTTGTTTTATTTTCCATGCAAAAAAGGCTCAAAGCCATCCCAGAGAAAATTAGTTGGGAGAGTAGTTTTGGCAGCAGCAAGAATATGGAATTTACTTGAAATAACTTTCTACAGGTCGGTGCCTTTCATATTTCAAATAATCAAATGTGCAAATAGTTCAAGTAGGTTAGTAGTGTTGCAAGGGCATGAACAAATGTCCACTGTCTTACAATATATATTATTTTAGCATTCAGCCCAAAAACGTACTATTGGGGTAAGCCAAGCAAGGAGATATGTGATTTTAGGTGCGCAGGTTCGGCTCTTTCATTGGAATGAGCATCTCACTTGGTAACACCCCAGCAGAACTTGAGTTTTTCTGCTGAGGCCTTCAAGGGAACCAAGAAAAATCTATATTTATGATCTCTGGGGCTTATATTTTATAGGGCTTGGCTAAATGTACATTCATTCAGTGATGGCGCTGACCTTCAGGACAAAGATTGATTGCTCCCTGCCACGGGCATCTTTGGCAGACTGTCCTTATATGCCAAGGAACCAGCACAAGCACTGCCATTCGGTCATAAATGCCGAGCACCGAGGCATTATTTGACGTTTCTGATCTTTACCCTATTCAGGAAATCGAAAAATACAAATAAAGATTGCATATATGTATACATAGTGTTCAGCATCGATGGAATCAAACTGCTGAGCTCGGATGCAGCCAGACAACTCTCCTTATCTGGAGCCCATATAAATGATCAAACATATGGAGGTAGACAACAAATCCACTATCACAAGACAGGTGCACACCAAGCAGGTATTCGTCAGAGAAGGCTCAATGATGCCACCCAGCTGCCAAGTTGGGCACCAATATATTCCACTGACTGGATTTTGTGTCTGTGCAAGTCATTACAATAAGTATAGAAAGATTTATGTTTTCAGTATACTAGTTCTAGCTAACAAAATAAGAGGAAAAAAAAGCCATCGTTCGACACAGATGCTACAAGTTGGCCTCGTCCAGAAGCATTCATCTTTCCAATCATAAAATCCCACTTATGCACTCAGGCCACCTTTCCCGCTCTATGCTGGCAGCAAACCTCTGGTACATTCACAACACAACTACTGGAATTCCCACCACCAACATGAACGTAAGCAAGTGCACTCTCCTTGATATATTCACATATCTCACTTTCTCCACCCTAAGCCCATAATAGCCTAATGTATCAAAGATCCAACCTCGAGACCTGAACAGCAGAAAGGCATTCCTTACCATATTCCCGCAACCAGAGCTGTATCAACTCAACTAATGCACTTTCAATGGCCGGTAATAGAAAAGCAATTCTATCTTAGAACAAATGACAACAATAAAGCAATAATCTCTTGATCCTTCACCTGATCAAGGAGTAGGGGTGAGTAGCCTCTCCAAGATATACTGCAGCAGTGTCAGCGGGATGAAGCTTTCAAAATGACATGTTGCAAACACTGGAAGCTCAGGAGGGCGGATTGTGTGAAGCACTCTCTTGGAGATGCCCTGTCCACCATGTGCTAGACAAACTGAAAAAAATACAGAATTCCCGACCCCAATATGTGCCAGCTAGGAATTTCCAATTAATTAACTTTCAGGCCACTTGCCAAAAAAGTTCAAGAGGCACAAGCAGAGGACAGATCCATTAGAATACAGGGATTGTAAAACACTCTCAATCCATCCTTGATGGCATATCCAGCCACTAGAGTTTAGGAGTCTCCCAATAACCAAGCGATCCAGACTATCACCAGCTCATGCACATTCTCATTAATAGGGTAATATTGATCAGATGTCCTGGATGGATTATAACCATACTGCATGCAGTCCTCACCCTTAACCAACTACTCTCCTCTCACACCAACATGCAAAATCCCACCATAGACTGAGCCATCACACAGCTGGCTAAACGAAAGACACAAGTCACAGACTAGTAGTGTGGACATGTTGTGAATTTTATTTTGTGAAATGACCCTTATTAGGAGGAATGCATTTCACTGATACTTGGAGTAAGTGGTCCCCATGAAAGTATACTCCACACAAAAATGTCATGTTAGATACCGCCAGGAAACCTAGTTTGTAGACAAAATGTCCCTCGTATAGGAATTTCCTACCCAAACTACTCTCATGCAGGGTAATGCCATGCAGATTTATGCAGAATGCTAAATAGTAAACATTTATACATTTCACCCAATGCAAAATTCAGGAATTATGCAACATTAACTCCTCATCGTGACACAAATGTGCACAGGCATAGCTGGACCTCTCCATTCAGAACCTCTCCCTCTCCAAATGCAAGGCACAAGAAAATTATGATGCAGACCACCACCTAGCGCACTCATCTGGGCTTAATCAGCCAGCCTACCCACGCACAGATCTCTGCCGTGGCCACAAGACTTCATGTTTGCTTCCACATAGGACAACTAAAAATAAATATGCATATGTTCAAACAAAATGGAGAACATCTGTCAGAAGGATCTGAAGAAACACCGGTTTAGGAGCAAGGGAAGAATACATTACTATGGGTTTTTGGTAGGGATTGATGCAGAATCTCAAACTACTGCACCAATATATAATGGCACTGAAGATAACGTCTAAATATGGCCTACAGGAGGTTTAATGTTACTGAAACAGCAAAATGGCTGCCTTCCATTGCATGTAAACGTCACGAAAAGACTCACTGCTATCACCAACAAGACGGGTGAGGTATATTTAGAAACCGGTATGGCAAAAAGATCAAGGGATTGACATATTCATGTCTGCCTCCAGCTGAGGTTCGGTTCACAAAAGGTGAACCCTTTAAAACATGCATAGCAAAGAGTCCTTACAAAGAATGGGCACGTATTCTAGGTCAACGTCTGTTTTATAATGCATAAGGGATTTATGACCCGTCTGTCCTCCCTGTTAAATATTAACAAAGGTATGGGTTTCAGCAAACAGCTAGAGTTCCCTCTTCTGAGTTCACTGCAACAGTTTTTTTTTTTGTTTAAATGAAGCTACGCAACTCCAACATTAAGTGTAACAAAGCCAGAGGTACTATGATGACAAACGTCAGGAGGAGGGTAGGGCCGGAAAAATATTTGGTCTCCATTTTCGGTACTTTATGAGTCAACTCAGTCACCGAACACAAACCAACCTGCCAGTGGTTAACTTTTATTAAATAAAAAAGCGCAGGGCCCCAATGATTTTCCTAGCCGCTTGTGGCTCATGCTGACATGCACTGGCGTTTCCAAATACCTAAGCGGTCTACTCTTGAATCAGGCATTATCAATTTCCTCCACCACCACACCCAACTCTTTATCTCACTCTTGCAGGTTCGTTTTAATCCCTGCTTTCTCTTTGTCACTGTCCCCCCCGTTTTCTGCTTCTCTCTCTCTATTTCCCTGGATCAAGGTCTGATGAAAAGTAAGTTCCAAAGGCCTAAAACCTACAGCATCCCCAGCACAAGTGTCCATCGTGCCGTAGGGCCAGTGTCCTCTTAAAGATTTTTGGGGACCCCTGCTTGGGAGACCTTCATTACCTATTTTCTAATAATTCAAGCCTGCTTGAGGCCTTACAATGCTGAATTGCCTGGAACCCAAAAATACATAAAATGGCCCTGAGAAAGAGAGAGAGAATCAGAGGAAGAGGCAGGGAGAGAGGATCAGATAGAGAAGTCTATAAAAGTGAGAGAGAGAGAACGTGAAACTAAGTAAGATCAGTTTACCAGGCGGTCTCTTAAAAGGTGGGGGCCCTGGGCAATTGCCCACTTTGCCGATGCCATAAAATGCCTCTGTGAAGGATGTGTATTCCCCTTTTTCTGGCACTGAAAAGCAGATTCCCGCCTAGATCTCATTTGTAAATTGATTAGTCACATGAATCCACAGGAGACATTAAGTCTAAGGAGAAGAAAGAGTCACAGATTAAACAGCACTGGTGCACCCACAGCATCACCTGCTGCTTTAGGCCTTTGAGAGTTACAATGGGTGGAGAACGCAGCTATTGGTTAAGCATGCCCACAAATTCAGGAGGAATCTCCCATTCTCAAACAGCATCACCAGCTGCCTAGTCAGGTGTATTTATCTTGTGCATTACTCACTACACAGAAGATCTACAGGCTTTCTTCAGTATAGTTTAATCAAACTTGTACCAAGCTGGTTCCGACTTTCTTCTTACTTGGAGACGATTCCTGGGTTCACAAACGCTAGAGTTGGAGGTCGCTCTTTCTCCGTTTTGGCACCCACTCTCTGGAAAGCGCTTCCCATTAAAATGATAATGACGCCCACACTGTTTTTAAATCAAGAGGTGTATACTACTGCAATGTCCTGTATCTTGGGGTCTCTCAGGCACGATTAATGAGACTCCAGCGTGTGCAGAATATGGCAGCTCAGCTGCTACTAGATCTGCCTAGACGCTCCTCCTCAGCTGCGGCAAAGTTGCATTAGCTTCCTTTGAGGGAACGGGTTTCCATCACAGCCATGTGTTATTGCCACAAAATTCTCAACAGCAAAGGCCCTAGTTATTTGCATCCTTTGATTGCATCCTACTCCCCTAAAAGAAACTTGGGATCAGCGGAGGCTTTCCTAGCGTGTATTCCCAGCATCAAAATAGCCCCTAGCGGAGGCTGCTCATTCTGCTATTTGACAGCCAAGCTGTGGAATTCCCTCCCTCTCCCTCTTAGGCAGAAAAAAATAGGAGTTATCCTTCTGTAAGAAACTAAAAACCTGGCTCTTTAGATCAACTTAATCTCAGCTATTTGGGCACATTATGCTCTGCATCGTAGGAATGAAACCCAAGCAATGTGGCAAGTCAGCTGACATAACTATGCGGTCTACAAATAATCTTATTATTATTGTAATTTCCCATCCACCTACCTTTGTGAGATAGTTTTACAGATTCATCTTCTTACTGCCAAGAGACCCTATGGGTGAGCTTGCACTTTCTAAGCATTGTTAACAACCTGTAGTTCGCTCCAAGGACTCACATGGCAGAGAAACAGGGATCAGCGGTTCCCAGCAGGAAAGGCAGGAGCCAAAGCACAAAGTCAGTGGGTAAAGAGCAAGAACCCACAACACAACCTGACCGAGCTGGGCATTATTCATCGCTTTTTAGGTCTCGCCTGAGCCAGCGGATGCGCTGGTCTGGCGAGACATTTTGTGAGTGGGCTTTAAAAAGCCGACCACAGCTTTTTGGGTGGCCTAGAGCGTGCGGTTACGCGCACAATTACGAGCAGAGGCGCCATCTGGCTTTCCTCTCTCGTCATGGTGCGCGCACACCACTCGCCAGACGTGCCTCTTTTTTTTAACTTGCAGCACGAGGCGCGCGCGCTTGTTTTGTTTATGCATGGGACGCTTTCAGTTTGCTTTCAGGTCTGGCTGCCATCAACTAGTTTAAACCATAGCTTCACGAGACGGGTAGTGGCACATCGGAGCCAGCTGATGTGTTTAAACTGCTAATGAGGTGAGCTGGGGAAAATGGGTTTACATTTTTGAGGACACAGTTGGCAAATCGCATTTTTCTTTGAGCCTTGTCGCGATTAAAGAACACATTCGGGGGAGTTCTTATTGTCTATAATTTTTGTGAAGTGTCGTGAAGTGCCTACTCACACCTCCATCCGGACGCCACTCTGAACGACATTGGCTGTAGGCATTAACCGCGTCCCCAGCAAAAAGAATGAATGCCGCCTACATTACCATTTCGGTTTGGCTTTCAGCGAGTGAGAGGTGAAAGCTTTACTGTCCCAACAACATAGCATGAGGCATTAGCCGCGGCCCCGCCAGAAACAATGAATGCCGCACAACATTACCATTTATTTTTAGCTTTCGGCGAGTGAGAGGAGAAAGCTTTACTGTTCTGCATAAAAAAAGTACATAACGCCCCCAATAAGTTTCATAAGCTTTTCCTGCAGCTGGAAATAAAATGTCCACACCCTCTTTCTCCTCTCCTTCATATGTTAGAAATGCTTTTTATTCCATAATATTCAGGCACCCCTGGGGCTCCCACCAGGGAATACGCACATTCCAGAAATCTTGGGGACGTGCGCCCACTCTGTTATATAACTTTAGTATCGCACTTATTACAAGCTGCACTCCGCCCCCCTCCCATTCAGGCCTACTCTTTCTCCCTCCGCGCCCCCAGCAACACGCCATATTGCCCCTGCCCTGGAGGATAAGGACGTGGGAGCCAGTGTGGAGCGGACAGCAGAGGTAAGTTGCCTTACATAATCCCTCAGCTTTAAAGCTGTGCGCTTTTTGGTATGCACTCTCTAACCCCCCCTCACCCCCTTCGGGACTATTGATTTTCTGTGCACACCCCCAGCAACCCACCATACTGCCCCCACCCTGGAGCAGACAGCAGAGGTAAGTGCTTTGGTTAATCCCTCTGCTTTGAAGCTGTGCACTTTTTGATATGTGCAGCAAGCCTCCCCCAATTAATGTACCCAACTTCTGTTTAAATCCCACCTCACCGTTCACTAGCCCCGTTGTGCTACCTGCTCTACCCCTCTATTTCTGTCGTGCATTTCAAAGCCCTCTGCATGTGTTACCAAAAGGCTCCAAAAATACAAAAACGAATTACAAGATGTAACAGTTTGGCCAACTGGTTGGGATGACCGGGGTTCAGCAGCAATGACGTTAGCTCGCAGGCATGTTGGGAAACGAACATACTTAGGGTGAAATTCGCCAAGTACGTTAGCTCCTTTTCCAGGCAGTGGTTTGTGGTTGCCCTCAGAATATGATGTTACGTGTAAAACTTTTAAAAGTTATCATTCAGAAAATAAAAAGACAAGCTGGTACTGCGGCTTTACAAAAAAACTGCACCAGTAGCTAGAATTTAGCAAAACACAATAGTAAATTAAGCACTCTTCCAAGAGTGCGTGTGTGTTTTACAACTTTCATCTGGTGTTCTTTACAGCTTCTGTGAAACCCTTACCCTCACCCTGCAACTGTGCACCCTCTCATCCATACTGCTTTGTGCCTTCGTGGTCTTGCTGTCCTGCATATTGCACTCTCACCCGTGTGCAGTCTTTCCCTCCATTATCTCATTCCCTTCATGCTTCTCTTGCTAATCCAATCTCTCTCAGTCATAATTTAAAATTGACAGTTTATGGTAAAAATAAATGTTCACTGTCCCTTCAATTTTTTTACTATAGAATGCAATTCTAGTAAAGCGTACTGACTCCTTTCAGAGCTTCAGGAATCGTAACGCTATTTAAGAAACTGTAAATAAGGAAATACGTTTTTCAGGTGCTAGAAAATGCTGCAGAAAAAAAAAAAACAGCCTAAATTCATCACCTGGGGTCAATCACCATCTTTATATCCTCACTAATAATACTAACATCTACATCTATCTGTGCAACCCACTCAATACCACTCTACCCAACACAATGCGAATCAACTCCACAGAACGTCACACAATCCTGCTCCATTCCAATCCAGGTCACACCACTGCACTCCTCACCACATACATCCACTCCAAACAAAAATACACAGGTAAAAAACAATGTAATTTACAACGCCAGTAGCTCTATTTCTAGCAAATGGAGACCTATTGCATTGCAAATGCTTGTTTAACATGGCTTTCAAGGGGAACCCCAGTCAGCGTTGTTTTACTGTCTGGTGAATCTTTAGCAATGTCTATAAGAGCTTAGCTTCTTGCCTGGCATAACATTACCAGCTTATCCAGCAATGCCTCCCTGTGCTGGCATACACCAAGCTATCTGCAGGTTGCTTATGTGTGCTTCTGGCTGTTCACTTTCACATCCTCAACACTCTAAAGCTGCTCACTGCGATCATTTACGGATTAATCTTGCCGCAGAGATGACAGATAGTACTTCCCTGAATATCGCCCAGACAGTGTTTGAAATGAAAATACAGAAGTGTAGGTACTCACTATCCCAGGCTATCAGTTTGCTACTTAGAAGTGCTGGTACTTTCCCATTAAATCTATAGGACCTCTGCTCAGATGTGCAGGTACTCTCTTTTTAAGTGCAGGTGCTCAGTACCTGTCCATTTAAAGCATTGCTCCCAGTCCACACAACTAAACGTACAATCACTGCAAATGTCAACCGTTTAACTTGCATGGTTTGCATGCCAGTGAACATTTTGCTGGTAACACTTGAGATGCAGATGTTGCATCAGAGCAAGGATTAAATTTACCCAGCAGAAGGCACCGAAATGAGCAATACTGAACGAGGTTGATCGCAAGATAATACTACTAGATAAATATTTTTGTCTAAAAATAAATGCGGTCACCCTCTTTACCACTGGTGCCCTGATATCTGTCCTACCATGACTCCGCAAACTGGGCAAAGTACACCCTTACCACACTGGAGTCTCAGACAACAAAGCAGAGCAGTCAAAGGCTTCTCTGGGAGGTAGTGGAGGGGGTCAGAGTTGGGGGTGGGCAAGAGCTCAGGACTCAAGATTCAACTAAAAATGAAAACCACCATACCATATTGTTCGGCCCAGAGCGTATCTTTTTGGTTAAAACAGCACCTCAATCTCACAGTATTACACAATATCACACAGCACAATTAGGAGTCTCAGACACAGAGTAGCAATCCTGTTTGCGTTCACCAGTGAGGTGCTGCAGTCTTTCAATACCCTACACTTGCTAATAAGTTTTCTAATGTCTACAATCTCTTTTGGGTAGCACCGGAGCAGGCACAGATTTGACACAGGTGCAGTTCGTTCAATACACCAAAGCATAGATGTGCACAATAGCTCAGTTCACTTTCACCAATTCAAGGTCACCTGGTAAACGTCTTTAGTTCATATGACAGAATTATTTCTTTTTCCTCAGTTTCTTATTCCACTTAAGTTTAGGCCCTGGGTTACCAGAGATCTGTAGATTCAGTTCTGGCAGTGCAGGACAGGTGCATGTAGTGGCATCCCTCATGCAGCGGTGATGCTTGGACTGTGGAGGCAGCAACTGCAATTTCACTCACAATGAAAAAACTGGGTAAAATTAACATGGTGGCACTTGTCTTCGGCAGTAGCGGCCTCACTAGCGGAGTAGATGGGTCGCTTGGATGGCAGGTGCGGCCTCTGGGCCGGTCATGGGTAGGTTGGTGTCTTCAGCAGTCGATGTGTCATGTCTCTCAGTTAGGCCCAGTGGGAAGCACTGCCATTTTACATGTACATGTTTTTCCTAAGTTCCCTTCTCCTTCACTCATTGTCTTTTGCATGCGTGACAGTGCAGGATTAGTTTCCTTGAAACTACATTTGCTAGCAAATTCCACTTCGTAAGAACACTATCACAACACCTTGAACATCCCGTATAAGGTCTGAACATACATTGTGCAAATGTGATTGTTTGTTGTTCGTCCATGCGGCAACGCAGCTATCTATAGAACATAAACAATGGAGGCCTGACTGAGGTCTTGGCTCAGAGCAATGATGCTTTTTGTTGTTATATATAAACAAGCATTTCTGGATTTTGGCAGAGGAGCACTTGCTGTCATTGCAAGGTCACTACACACGGAAACCTAAGCCCAGCTGCTTGATGAGCCCTCTGCGAGGAGGGATGTCCAACCTGTGACCAACACGGGGACTTGCATACTTTCCCTTCAGGTAACGGGGGTTGGATCATTTGATAGGGGATTCTTGGCATAACGCATACATACACCCTAGACATCTAGGTTAGGGAAACGCATTGTATGAGGATGCTGTCTAGATACAGTTTTATATGCTTGCATAAATACATTGTTTTAGCAAGATGGTGGAACTGTTCATTCTGTTCACTGTCCTGATACTACTAAATCACTTTTATCTGCTTCTGTCTATTGATCATTGCTGCACATATATACTATACAAGATTCACAATGGTTCAATATATATTGAAAACGCCCCTCTGTGTATTCTTTGTATATTTCTCCAAGAGAGAACAAGAGTGACCGAGTGAAAGGGTTCTAGATCTGCTACCACGATTTCTGGGGGAATCAGGGCTGTCATATTCTGTGGTTGCCAAAACCTCCACTCCGACGCAGACCTCACCCGTGCCGAAACCCAGCGCATCCGCACAGCCAGAGCGGGTAGAAGAGCCTAATCCTACATTGCGGCAAAGACCGGGAACGAGCTCCCGCTCAACATCAGACGTTCCCCCACTCTGCACACCTTCAGGAAGAGCCTCAAGACCTGGCTCTTTGGCTGAATTGGAGCT
The DNA here is from genome assembly GCA_963921515.1 of Calotriton arnoldi. Lineage (NCBI taxonomy): Eukaryota > Metazoa > Chordata > Amphibia > Caudata > Salamandridae > Calotriton > Calotriton arnoldi. The sequence continues at coordinate 1,902,655 of CAWUFW010002334.1, forward strand.
GCACGCCCCCCCCCCCCAGTGCCTTGAGACCCTCACGGGTGAGTACCGCGCTTTACAAATCCCCGATTGGATTGATTGAAAACCATTTGCTCCCTGTCTAGGTTGAGGGGGTGCTTATGGTGGCACTGTGAGCTAGCTGGCCTATAAGACAACATATACTGAGGGGGTGCACGAAATCAGCCTGGCGCCATCCTAATATTTATGTTGTCCAACAAACACGCAGTTCCTACTGGAAAGTGGAAACTAAACGACAGAGGCCTCCTGGTTGATCAGAGCTTCTACTTAGGCCGCAATGAGGAATCACCGTCGTCAAAAGTGACAGCACGAGTTTGTCAGGCACATGGCAGGATGCCAAGCACATACAATGTGTGGCAATTTCAAATTCTTGAAGACTGGCAGACCACTTTATAGACTTGCCACTCCTAGCTTTGTTCCCTTGTAGTCACTCGATTTCCCCGATTGTTCCTCACGCCGGAACACGCATGGCTTCTCCTTTTGCAGAGCTTCTCCTCGCGCAGGGCACTCCTTCCCTCTCCCAGCAGGCAAGCTCCTAGGCAGACCATCAGCTCCTCTAGCAGAAAGTGCGTACTTCAGGTAATGTTCGCTCATCTCAGGGAGACTGGCTCTCTAACAGACACCAGGCCCTAGTCCTACAAGAATACTTTGAGTACTCTGCAGAGCCTTCCCTTCCTTGGTTTTTAATACACATGTTGCGGACGGGGATGTGGATCCACTAAGATTTCAAAACCGGTTTGGACTGGTTCCTTTTCAAGGGTCTTTTTATGGGTATTCTTCAGACAATCCCCAGAGGCCTACGGGTTAACAACGAACCTGGGGTGTTCGTGAAAAATCACAAATTTATAGAAAATTGGACCTTTATTGCCAATAGATGTAGCCGAGACTGGATGCTCTTGATCATCGAAACAGCCAGTGAAATCTTAATTATAGAAAAGAAAGAAATTGAGGAGATGGAGTTGAAACTAAAAGAGAATACCTCATTAGAAGAGGCAAAAAGAAATTGGAAGAGATTCAACAAGACATCTCAGGTTACAGAGATTATCTAGTTAATAAAAAATCTAATAAATTAAGAAATGATATTTCTAAATATAACCTAGAGCATGTTTACCCTTATTTACAAAAAGATTATTTTGATAGACCAAGAGAAGAAGTATATAATAAAAGGACTTGGGTAAACCAGAAAAGAAATCCTATGAAAAAGAGAGTGACTTTCTTTGATAGCTCATACACTAGTACTGAGTCAGAAAATGAAGAACCCAAAGATGATCATAACTCACGGGAAAGAGAAGTCACTCCTAGTACAAGCAGAGAGAACCTATCTTTCTTAGAAAAACGTCCAAATAATCATGGCCAGAATACAGGTAGAGAAAGCCTATCTTTTTTAGACAAACGCCCAGCCAATCACGGTCAGAACAGGGGCAGGTACAGGGGGAGAGGAGGTTTTTTCCCTCAGAATTTTACACAGAATCGCCCCAATACGAGGAGCCAGAAACATTGGGACCAATAGAGAAGGCCCCAATTATTAATCTTTCAAGCAAAACACTGACAGGTGGAAATAACTGTCCTGGAAAAAGGGTTAGGATATGCCATCACTTCCCCGGTGGATCGTTATTCTCTAGAAAGATGTGCAATTTTTTTTAGAAAAATACGTTTAAATTCATTTTTGAAGGAAAAGATAAGCGCCCTAATGAAAATAAATCGGGATTGAAACCTAAATCAACTTGGACACAGTCATTGCAGCTTGTTAAACGAGACATTGAAGTCTTTGAAAGGATTGTGGAAAAGAGAATAGATGAGTTGTTAAATAAAAAAACTTGGAACATTAATAATCTGACATCACAACAACGCATTGCCCTGTCGAATCTTGAACGATGCCAAAGCCGGACGATAAAACCCGCAGACAAAGGCGGTGGTATAACAATAATGCATACAAGTGATTACAACACCAGAATGTTGTCTCTTTTGAATAATGAACATCATTACCAAAAATCTAGGAGAGAAGAGTGGGATGTTTTAATCCATAAAGTTACTAATCTCCTTTTGTTAGCAAAGGAAGACAATATTATTTGTCAAGAAGAATATAATTTTCTCAATAATATACATCCAGTAATTCCCGCCCTTTATGGCTTACCCAAAGTGCATAAAAATATGGACGATCCGCCTATGAGACCGATTGTATCAAGCATTGATTCACTTACAGAGCCTCTGAGCAAATATGTAGATATATTTCTCCAACCGATAGTTATCCAACAAAAAGCATATATCAAAGATACAACCGCTATGATCAGAAAGATAGAGAATCTCAGTTTTGATCAAGATTTACAATGGCTTGTAACACTAGATATTGAAGCCTTATATTCTAATATCCCTCAAGACAACACAATTTCAATGATTAAAGACTTATTGAGCGATAGTGAAGGTGATCTTTCCCCTCATGCCACCTTCATCATAGACTGTGTAGATATTATCCTTAAAAACAACATCTTTTTATTTACAACAGAATTTTTTAAACAAACTAAAGGGACCAGTATGGGAGCGACCTGCGCTCCTAGCCTGGCCTGTCTGTATGTTGCTAGCTTTGAGGATAGACATATCTTTAATACATCAGCCCCTTTTTATGAGAATATAACTGCATGGTCACGGTATATTGATGACATTTTTTTCCTCTGGACAGGTAGCCAAGAGACCCTTGTAGAATTTATAGATTGGCTCAATCTTGGCGATGAGAATTTACGATTCACATCGTCTATGAGCAAACAGTATTGTGACTTTCTGGATATTAGGATCCAAAATGCTAACGGTCTGCTGACTGTTGAATTATTTACTAAACCGACTGATAGGAACACCATATTGCACTACGAGAGTAATCATCCAGCTTGTCAGAAGGATAATATTCCTTACGGACAATTCTTGAGAGTGAGGCGTAATTGTACGAGTATTCAACATTTTGAGAGACATGCTGAAAAATTGAGTAAGAAACTCCAAGAGAGGGGATATCCGAGAAGATTAGTGAAAAGGGCATATAAACGCACCAAGTATCATAATAGAGATTCCTTCTTCGAGTCTAAATCTGACAACGAAGATGCAAAGAGCCTGCCAATAATTTTTGTAACTAACTTTAGTAATGTGAGTAACCAAGTGAAAAATATCATCAATAGGAACTGGCATCTCATTGACACCTTAGGCACATCGAAATTAGCAAAACCAATGTTTTCATTTCGTCGTAACCGAACAATTAGAAACTTTTTGGTGCAAACCCATAGGAACCCAAACCAAAATAAACAAATGAGTTTAACTAATACTCCGTTACCTACAGGAACTTTTCCCTGCAGTTCCTGTCAGAATTGTAAGAACGTAATTAAAGGGCAGCAGATTACCCATAATAATGTAACCCATAGGTTTAGAACAATGGCGAATTGTCGCACAAAGAACTGGATTTATTTAATTCTATGCCCATGTGGTTTGGGTTATATTGGAGAAACCTCTAGGGAGATGAGAATTAGGCTCAAAGAGCATAAATCGGCGATACGGACTAATAAGAAAAAGAGGAAGGTCACAAAGTTGACCATTTGCGCTGGTGTGTCATGGAAGTCATTCAGATGAACATAAGAGGAGGTAATGTAGATATTAAACGTAAAAGACGTGAGCAATTTTTTATGTCAAAATTCAAGACTTTTAGACAAGGTCTTAATAGCAAAGAAGATTGGGAGAAAGTCATTTAACTTTCTTGTTTTTAACTTTCTTGGGTCTGTAGTTAGGACATCACAATTCATAGACAGTAGATTCGGTATCTGTGATTTCCGTGGGATCATCATGCAGATTGGTGAGATAGACATGGCATTAGCACGTTTTAACTGAAGCAAAATATGAAACTCATGAAGACTATCCATACTAATCCATGCGAATAGTACTAATATCGCTGGAGGCTCCTGAGTAGCTCTTTAGCATTTAATAGATTTTTCTTTTTAGAGATAATTGCAAGGAACCACGGAATAATTTTTGTGCATGATTAATGTTTTTTGAAAGGGCTGCTGCCCGTATTCCCGCTTGAGATATAGACGATCTTTTTCTCAAACACTGTTCCAAGATGGCCGCTGCATTTTTGCTTCTGACTATCATGAGAACTAATAGGAAATGAACATTTGATAAAGCCTATTATGTTTATTTTATTTTATTTTCCTTCTATATCGGTGAAGTCTTTATTATAGAATCTGCATTGCACGTTTAAAAAAAAAAAATTATATTTAAAAACAAGCGAGCTTGTCTCAGGTTCGGTATACCACGTGACCGGAATACGGTAAATAAATAGCACACTTCGGGTTCTGCTTTTGAGCACGTTAACCCGGAAGTCGTTGGTGTCGGAGCAGGGAGGCCGTAGGAACTACATGAGGTAAGTGAAGCACAACAGACTAGGGGTCTTGACATCTAATGATTTGTCGTGAGTTACGATTAAGTTTAAAATGAATCATGCATAACAGAAAGGAGTATCTTAGGATTGTGTTATAATTCAGATATTTAGCCCGTTGTCCGGCCCCGCTGAAGAACATTTAACTTTTCATTAACTTTTCATAAGCTTAGTCCGTCGCTGAATTTCATCACGGCGCGCAATTAGCAACAACCAGTAACCGTAATAATTCGTTTATGCGCGTAACGAATATATTTTTATATCGATGTACCTGCTTGCTCCGACAGATAATGCGGGGTTGCCTCAGGTTCTGCCTCGATTTACAAATGAGTTGAAGTTGGAGCAATCTATATAGAAAGGAGCAACTTCGTTTGGACTGATGAACGCATAAATAATTTATATACTGTGTTCGTCGTCCGGTTCCGTTTAGAAATATATGAACTCAGTCCCTTGTTGAATCCCGGTGTGGGGAATTATACGAGCTAGTAGTCCCACACTAAATAAACAACCAGTAACTATAACGTTACTTATGAGTGCAGCTTGCTTGTTTTCAATAGATAATAACCAGTCACTATATTAAGTTATTTATGAGCGTAGCTAGCTGGGTCCTACATATAGCGTGGTTAATTAGTAATACCTCTAAGAATTTTTAATACAAAATCGATAAAGATAAAACTCCACATATATAACATAATCCAAACATTATTGTCTGTCGTTGTTTACAGATTTTCACCCTCCAAGTTGCAAAAACTACTAATGCAACAATATCAGGTATACTATGGTGCTTATAGAGGACTTGGGTTAAATAGAGATGTCATAGGAGCTCCACGTTGACTCTAACATTTCTTTTTTTGAAACCATTTCTCTTTCAGTTTTTTTCACCGTCTAATTTTGAAAAAATTCGGTAGAAAGATAATCGGTGGCAGTTATATTTTAGGCCGCTGTTAAACAACTTTTGATGGTAAGTCCAGAATGATTATCATGAAGTATAATTTAAACCCCTAATAGAAAGAGATATGTCATATGGTTTTTATTTGTTTCAATAAAGGTGGAAGAAAACATAATTCCTTTCTTTCATCGGTGGCTCCACACAACGCAATTATTAGTTATGAATACCATATAAAAAGGTATGCGTACGTTCAAAAACCAGGGATATTGATCTAATTTTGCCACTCTGTGTGTCTTTGAATAAGTATCATTTTGAATGACACTGTGTTTTTAATTATAGGTATCTTTCCTTTTTTATTCATATTACGAAGAAGGTTCCATGCCTAGTAATTCACCAAGGAATCGCCTAACAGTTGTTAGGTATGTTTTAATTAGTATTCGGATGTGTTGTAACAAAATACGGTTAGGAGATTAAGTCGTCAAAAATATTTTTTGACACACATTAGAAGAAAAATTCTAGGAAAGAACAAATATGTGTCTATAGATTTTTATAATTGCTATAACAGTGTAATTTTACTTTGTTTGTTAGTACAATATCGTATACTTTTTTTTAACAAATGCCAACAAAACAGTATATACGATGTTATATGTAAAATATTAATATATTGTTAAAATTGTTTCAGAAAACTCTGTCCTGAAGAAGGTGTTTGTATCAAGTTACACCGAAACGCCGCGTCAACCTTTTTTTGTAGTTTTCTTCATGATTTTGTACTTTAACACTGATTAATGTATCTAATGTACTGTTTTTATTCTTTGTATATTCAATTCATGCCTAGTTTTGTTTAACAAAAACTTTTTAAGTAACGATCTTGAATAAATTTGACATCTTGAATTTTAATATTTTTATCTGTGTTTATTTACGATTGTTTTAACTTGTGTATATATGTAAATTGTTACACTGTTATAGATTTTTGGTGCAACACATGATCCGGACAACTACATTAGGGACTGTCTTAGTTTCTTATTCTTCAGACAATGCCTTTGTCCATGGTATTCTCCCAGCAAGTAGCAACGATGCCAGCGCCAAGCAGGACTATCCCAAACAAGGGCACAATGACGTGAATATCGATTTCCTAAGCCTTTCTGAACCAGTAATCAGACGGACAAAAGGGAAGGCCCTGCCTACCTCATCACCTTGAGCAACTGAAACCGCAGTCTCACCCCCTACCAATCAACAAATGGCAGTTTTCAGGAAGAACTAGTCAGCAGCCCTCGACTAACAAGGACCTCATTGAATTTTTAAAGGTAGCCTTGTCTCAATCATCCTTCATTTTGGTTCCTTGGACTCCACTCTCCAGCTAGAGGATCACAGTCAATACACGTCCTCCATCAGAGAAAGCTTTATCCACCCTCCATCTTGTGCCGTGCTAAACGAAAATGTATCCCACTGATCCCAGTACTCAGCCTCTCACCACACTCGGAGCCCTACTACCATACATGTGCCACACACTCTCTGCACATATATGCACTAGACAAGCCCAAGGAATGGTAACATAGGCATCCAGGGTTCATATTACAGCAGAACATCAGACAACAGGAGTCAGTAGACCACACTCTCCACCAACGATGTGGACACACTTTGTGTACTCTGCATGTCTCAGTACAGGCTCTGTACCTCAAATTCCCAGGGACAAGCCTAAGACTCTGTGCACATGCTAGATTAGCCAGTCAGCATACCAGTTTCACGTGCAGTCGGACACTCAGGGCATGGGCACATACCCTTTCACCAAGTAAAGGACATTCCCATCTCAGACACCCCTGCCAGATAAATTACTCAGAACCTTACTCCACCATTAAGAGTCTAGCAATCAGACTGACAAAACCAGAGCAAAAGGCACAAAAGTCCATTTGCATTCCTATGATTCTTTCTGGCAGAGTGCCCCACCATGAAATCTAAGCTTTGCAATGAGATCGACCATCTCAACAACTTGGGACTCTCACCCTTCATTGCTATCAACCGCTTGAGTGGTTTGCGATCTGTCTGAATCACGAACTTGGCACCAAACAAATAAGGTAGGAAACTCTTCAAGCCCCACATTATTGCCAGACATGTATTGTCAATGGCCTCCCAGTTCTGTGTCCTAGGATGCAGTCTGTGGCTGATTAAGGCTACTTTTGTTATCAAGTTGAGTCACTACCACTCCAAATCCTTTTCCCAAGGCAGCAGTCTGTACAATGAAGTGCTAACCACAGTCGGGAAAATACAATATAGTGCCACTCCAACGAGCTGCCTTCAAGTCTTTGAAGGCCTACTTACACTTCCTCTCAACACATGCAGAACCGTCACCCAGGCTCTTATCACTAGCAAACTGGACTACTGCAACGCACTGTACATTGGCATCATCGCCCAACTGACCAGGAGACTTCCTATTACTGAAGTATGACGTCTATTCTTATTCATTTGCACTAGTACATATTTTGCCATTACAATAACGATTTAGTGCAGAGTTCTGAATACTTTAATCAATTCATTGCAACATGGATGGTGCACACATAATTATTCAACCACCTTTCATCCTGCCACAACCAGGACCACCTACAACCGAATTGGAAGAAGGGTTAAAAATATCTGAGAATTATTTCAGACTTTACCTAATAGGACAAAAGACATTATTGGTGAGTGCACTGGGCAAAGACCAGCACATACATATTCATGCATCTCCTTGCAGGGTGGATAAACAAGGACGGCAGTTTGCTGATGCCTACTAGGAAGCAAAAACTTGATTGGAAGCTAGATTTGCCAAGTCGGGTAAACACATACATCAAATATCACAAACTGTATACTCAACCACAGAGACTCCATAAAAAAGAGAGGAATATGTCGCTTGCTTAAGAGAATTAGCTATAAAATGCCAGTTAGGGGAGATAACTGAAGAACAGATTATGGGCTAATTAATAGCCGAATAATTAATAGCCGACTATGCTAGCAAGAAATGCGGGAGAAATAGAGTGTGGTGAGAAATTCAATGCTCATAAAGGCAACAGCCATTGCAAAAAAATGTAAATAATCTAATACTTATATGAGGGAGATAAAGAAAATTGTAATAGGAAAAACTGTAAAATAGCTGCGACACTTTCATGTAAAGTGAAACCGAATTGGTTCACTTAGATTTTAATCTTAGACTTCTTTTCTCTCTATGCTTTTTGTATTTATACAGGTGGAATTATGACACTCCATTTTGACAAGAATTTCTTGTAATGAATCCAGGATTTAGTGATTTGAGGTCATCACAGACTGGAGTGGAAGATCTTCTCTGCATATATTTGTAGAAGGGGGATGTATTTATATGAAAATTTTCTGAATATACACTTGAGAAAATCTTCTGTAATTATGGTTAAGTTGGTTACCCTCTATATGAAGTTTATTTGTGATATATAGATAGATAATACAGGAGGATATAGGCCCACTTGGCCAGAATTGAACTCCATTTTGGATAATGTGTATATGATTTAGACATTGTATAGTGTAAACCTACCCATTGGGGTTATGCACAAATTATGACGAAGGGATTCATTGCAAGACATGTCAATATATGAGTAGTAGTGATCTGAATGACAAATGGATTTGTGTCCTAATATCAATGAATTTGCAGCCATTTATAAGCAGTAAGAGGCAATAAAAATGTATGCACTGGACACTTTATATAACACTTGGGAAATGAACTAGGCTATATTATATAATACGTGTTTTTTGTAATGCACTTATTAGATATTATGATGCAAAGAGTTGTAACAGACTACGCCTTATTGCACGTTATAAGTTGGCTGCTATGTATATTATATACATCAGAATATCTATATTGCCAGTTTATACACGTTAAACAGAGTGTGCCTCTTTATAAGGTGAATATGTTCCTTATTTAATGTTATTTTTATCATGATGTCATGATTTAGTTTGTAAAATTGCATCGATATTGAGGAACTGTGAGATGTATTAAGCATATTCTAAGATGGCTGCTACATTTGTGTTTAGAATAAGCTTGTGAGAGTCCTTTTTTTATGTTTACACTGCACTAGCACTTAAATCCGGCCAACAATCTTTGTTTTTTACCCGTGATCAAGCCGTGTAGACTCCGAAACGAGTTGGGCTAGCCATGAAATAAAACTCACTACGGAACTTCTATGAAGCCTGCAAATTCTTGTTGGGAAGGAGTGCGTTCTGCGACGTGGTATGTGTTAGGGTTTCCTCTACCTTGGCACGCACCGGACTGCAGGCTCATATCACATCTCTACAAAATGTGAATTCGTCCTCATTTAGATATGCGAGTCAAACAGTATTGTGATACTGTATGAATAAAGCATTCTAAGGTGTGCAGCCTTTGACAATGGGCATCCATGGTGTATATTTTGTTTGTCCCTCTTCTATGGAAAACTAATATTAAAAAACAAAAAGTCATTGTTATGCGCAAGTAATGTGACAAAAGTAGGCAAGTTGCAATATATTAATTCAAAAAAACTTACATCGAAGAATACATGTTGTTTCACACGATTACTTTATAAATATTTAGGGTGTCGACTAGTCACACATTATATAACCAATTCATGGTAGTCACAATAAATTAATGAAAATGATAAAGCGTGTATAATTAAAAATGGAAAACAAATCATGAACAGGAAGTGCAGATGTTTAGGCAGTGATATTCACTCAATGGCCTACAATGAAAGATACAATAAGTTAGCAAAAATGATAAAGCGTGCAAGTAAAAATGGAATAAAAAAACAACAAGCATTGTCATAGCCAATAGGTCTCGCCTTTGGGACCTTATAAGTATTTAGTTATGCAGCAGGTCCCAAAGGCGAGACCTATTGGCTATGCCAATGCTTGTTACACATATTAACACAATCCGGATAAAGGTTTCACCTCACGAGTACCAGCTTAACACCGGACTACAGCAATAAGCAACAGAAAGGTGACCCGTCAACCTTTGCAAAGGGCCTCCCACTGCGCGGCAACACCCGTTGCTGCGTTTGTAGTAACTTTTCCTCCGTTTGAGCTGGAAACAATAAAAAAAAAAAAATTCAGATTATAAAGAAAATAATAAATTAAGTGGCAGATGCGGCCAATCTGTAATTATGCCCTAATTCCAGTGGCCCTGTTACTAGCAATCACCTACCACCCCATACCTGTGTAACCTTTCAGCAGCACCAACATGTTTTTATGTACACCATTTCTGGCAGAAATGCCAAATTCGAAAATAATTATTTAAATGAATAGCAGGTGTTCATTGTAGGGGTTCCAACTTCACGGATGGGTTAGCAATTCATTCGTGCCTTGCAAAGTCCTGGCGCCACCACACACACCCCCACCCCTCGACACTTTCCCTGATCCGCGCACACCACTGCAGAGATGGTCCGCTCCCCAATCCTACAGGCCCATCCCCCACCCCGGCTCCCACCTGTGCAGCCGTTTCTGATCCAATTCACAATGCTCTCGAAGAGATGTTTAATCTTATTTAAGTGCTGCCACGTTTTTCGAAGCGTAGAAATTTCAAATGAAGGGCTGCGATCCCGGGCGCCCGCAATTAAAGTTAACATTTTGCAGAGCGTGGTAAAGGAGCGAAGCAGACAGGTGAACGGGGGGGGGGGGATAGAAGGGCAAGCGTAAAATAAACAGATTATAATCTGCGAGGAGAAATGTTTGTTTTCTGGGATAATATGGGGTGTGAGAGGAAGAGCTGGGAGCCAGGCATGGCCTCTCAGAGCAACCTGAAAAAAGCTTGCAAAATAGAATTTTAATCAAATTTATTAAAGTTTAACTTATGCCACACATGGCCTCTACGTGTTTAGCTTTTACTCAGATGAGGCTGTTGAGTTAGCTGGAGTAAGGCAGCTCTTAAGGGTTCTGTGATCCACTTCCTAACTCCATGTCAGAGAACCTGGTTTTATCCCCTTGCATTTTTGCTACAGTCCATTTTCATGCGTGCCAATCCAATCAGCTCAATGTAAGCAAACCCACACTACCACCCCTGGAACGCAGTGGGCTATCAAATGATAAACATGTACAGGAAACATGGTGTCGTGGAGAAAAGTAGAAAGAAGTTACCCCAGAGGAGGGGGGGTGGGAGGTGGGGCTGACGGAGGTCACCCAGAGAACTCTGGGTACATGGGAGATGGTTCAGGATCTTGGCTGCTTGAACAGAGACAACAAATCCAAAACGACACACCCTCTACAAAAGTCAAGTCAGGTGGGAGTTCAGTGAGATTGAAACATTCTCAGCTACCATCCTAGGTGCCAATCAAAGATTCCAAGGAGGTTAGGCACCAAGCCTCATACTTACCAATGAGAGGGTATGTATGACAGGCAGAACTTCTGCAAATCTATTTTCTTCCTACACAGTGAATGTTCACAGTTTCAGTGATGTATAATGTATCAGCAAAAACAGAACATATTCTATTAACCAAGTCTATTTATGACAAAGTATTGAAACCCGTAGGCGATTTATGAGCGGGCAGCCAGGCTGTTAATCTATACACTCATTGGTGTAACAGGCTGACCTTTACTTTCCGAGCGATTAATATTTATTTTGAAAACAAAGGAAGCGATCAAGTCACTTTTAGCCTGCAAATGTTGTCAACTTTATATAAATATGTATTTTAAAAAAAAACAGCCCCGAGTTTTGAGGTTACAGTTCTATAGCTGAGATGTATTGCATCGAGCATTGGTGCGACATGTATCTCGTATGAGATGAGCCGGCCGCCAAGTACTGGTGTGAGAGGCCTCCTCTGGACAAGGTATCCTGGACACAGAGTACATGTGTGACGTGCCTTCTAGCCCGGAGTGGTTGCACAGTCTTGTTGTGACACGTCTCTAGCCGAGATGTGTTGGACACAGAGTACAGGGGTAACATGTCTCTCCATCCTTGTGTGACAGAACAGATTCTGAAAGGCTCTGCTCCGGCAAGTCAGGTCTGTCCGCACAAGAAACAAAGCTGCGTTTACTGTTTTGGTTTCAGGTGGGACGAAGGCAGTGAAAACGAAAACCAAACTAGCGCCCACTAGTTACAGCAAGTGTGTCACGGGCAGCAGCCGCACCAAGAACAATGATATGAAGGAAGTTTTTTAACTCGCCTTTACAAAAAGCATGCACCTCTTTTTAGAGTGTTCACTTTTGTGGTCGGCAACGATAATCATTAGTGGCGATAAAGACAGTATATGGATTTGGTCACTAGTTACAAGCACAGCAGCCTCTAATAGACAACAAGAAGCGCGAGCAAAAAGGAGACGGAGAGGGCGGAGCGAGTGAGTGGCCGGGACTAGTGGGCGAGGAGAGAGGCGCGCGCGCGGGAGAGCAGTCTGCTCATTTTCAAGCACTGCACTCGTGCTTGTGGCGCGCCCCTGCTCGCTCCCGCAAGGTGGATGCCGCCACAAGAACGTGTGTGTGCTTGAAAATGAGCAGAGCGACAGCTAAAGGCCCTCCTATGCAGCGCATGCGTGCTGCGTAGGCGAGACCTAAATACCAAGGCACCTTTGGACAGTAATCTACAGTCAACAATTGTTTTGGCTGTGCCTTCATCTTCTCCGTTTGCAATCTTTTATTCTCACACAACTGTCATTGAAGTTAATACATTTCTAAATTTTACCATATTCTCATAAACAAATTTATGACTGCATTAGAGTAGAGCGGAGAAAAGCAGGCTGGTGGATGAACGAAGCCTCTGAACTTAGCTGTTCTTCTAGAGTATTCGCAAGGTCGAAATCTGAGGATTGTGCTGTGCAATAAAGTATGATGGATCCAGGATAAAGGAATATGGGTTCCCAGTCGTGATTTCATCTTTTTTGCCTGTGGCCACTGAGGAGATATACATGCATGACAGCTGAACCCTTCTTTTTTAGGTCTGCAACACAGAGATTCATCTGTCTGAAACACCTAATGAGGACAGAGGGTCTGCACACTTGGACCAGCCCCCTTCAGCCACTGCCTTTCATGCATTTTCATTATTTGCCATTGCTTGGATGAGCTGTCCATCAAGCCCATGGCATTTCGACAAAGGTTCACTGTCCCATTTCTGTTCCCGTTAGGTTTTGGTGGTGGGCATCAAGATGTCCTTTTGTTAAGGCTGCAGATGACACAAGACTGTAGGTTTTTATTTATTAGTGGGCATGTGTTCTGTGGTGAATTTACACTGCTGACGCAACAACATTTATTTTAATTGGTTATTTATGGTTTTCAGGTCTCGCCTAGGCAGCGCATGCGCTATCTCTTTGAGACATGCTGTATCTACAATGTGGGCTTCGAGCACCTCCCATCTATTTCATTGTTTCCTGTTACTGCCCTTTGTAAATGCCCCTTTTTATTTGGTGAATATGCTTAATAGTCCCTCCTTTTGGACTTTTGTAACCTCCCCTGAGGACTGCCCCCGTTACATGTATCATTTCACTTGTCCCATTATAGCAACTACTAAAGGAACTTTTTTGTTGTTGTCTAAGAGCAGTTCACACAAGGGAGTGCTCTGTGTTTTCACTCCTCTGAGCTTTTGTGCAAACAGCCGTAATTCTTATCTCGTTGCATTTGCTGTTCACGAGAAGACTGAGATCAAATGTCAGACGTGGTTTCCCCAAGGCTGCATGTTTACTTTTCTTTATTTACATTTGCCCTGGTCCTCTCCCTCCTGCCCACGTCCCCTACCGATCTGTTGCCTGGTTGCTTTGACCTGTGGCTCGCAAGCGGGGTATGACGGGAGCCGCGATTGTGAAGCTGTTCAGGCTGAGCCATGCACTCTGCTTGTATTTTTAAGCATTCGGCACAGTCTGGAGAGGAGCTCTGGGCTCTTACAGCATGTGCCTCGGTCCCAGTGTTATGCACTATCCTGTGGGCAAAGGAAGCTTCTCTGCTGATGCGCCATGAATAAAATGGGCTCACTTGGAACTGACCGTTTAGCAAAGCAGTGCACAACCTTAAATCTCCAAAGCACTTAAATACAACTGCTTAATCAAGTATCTCTCATGCCCGATTATGCAGAGTACAGCCGCTTTTCGGCAGCATGTAAAGACTTTACAGGAACAACTAGGCTTTTCAAGTGCTGCTCTCTAATCCCTGCTTTTATAGGGTGTTCTGATGCAATAGGATTCTATCCGTCTTGAAGTTTACAGTCTCTGTGACTTTTACTACTCAAAATCCTTATCTGGGTATAAATTGCTGTCGGCGGTGAAGGTCCAGAACTTGAGGACAAAATATAAATTTGAGAATCTAATACGCGTGGGCAGCTTAGAAACAGAATAATAACTTTTAAGCTCCCTCGCAAGTGCTGAAACACTGCCCCCTATTGACAAATATTTAAAGAACTGCGTTAAACAAAATTGACCTTTGAGTGTAATTGTTTTCCAATAAAACTTGCTAAGCAGTTTCCGTTTTGGTACGTTTGATGTAGCTTCTTAACGCAATAAATATTTTATACAAGAAAAATTAGACCGCTTTTCAGTCACTCTCTAAATACATCTCCTTAGACTCGCGCCCTTTTATTGTCACGATGTCTGATGTACTTGAGAATTAAACCGCAGCTCTGCAGAAGCAGTCATTTTTCGTGATAGAAAATGTTTTTTTGCTTCTATATAAGCCTGTGAGTATTTTGTTTTAGTTTCTCTCCCACTGTCCTTTTGAATGGATTAAGCCGTAAGGGAGGACCCAGCTGTGCTCTCTGAATGAGTAGGTGTTGTATTAAGGCCACTTCAGCACTCATCTGGAACAGAAAATGCTTAGGGGATGGGCGGCAATTGTGTGTCAGGCAACGGTGTGATGGTTTTTAGGTCTCAGCTACACAGCGCACGTCCCTGCAACCAGAAGGCTATGACTGATGCAACAGTATATTGCATTTGTAAATCGGCATAGGGGCAAAGCCAATAGGTCTCAGCAATACGAGAGCTATAGGCGTTGCCAATGTTAATGCATTTGTGTATATCAATAAAAACAGCCCCAGAGCCATACACAAATGCATTAACATTGGCAACGCCTGTAGCTCTCGGATTGCCAAGACCTATTGGTTTTGCCAATGCATGTTACCCAAGTTCTGTCTGGGATAAAGGGACCTGTGTCTGTGACCAGTAGTGGCAGTGGCGTTTGTTCATCACTGCAATAATTTCACTAGTAGTTGACTCTTTTAGGTGCATTTCACAATCTGTCCCTTGCACGAGCACAGTGAAAAATAATTGGTGCTTAACACAGCACTTGCTTGTCTTTTGTTTTTCCCTTTCCATATACACCTGAAGTCATTTTATTAAGGTGCTTAATTTGTAACAAATAAATAAATAAATGAAAGTGTGCTGCATGGCAAAATACTTATAAGTTCCCAAAGGCGAGACCTATCGGCTATGCCAATGCTGGTTTGTTTAGAAGTCTTTGCCATATGGGTCCCTTAGCCTGTCATTAGGACACAGTGCTATTCACTAATCGCCCTAATAATTTGTTTTACTCTGCCGTCATGATCACAAGTCGGAGAAACAGCTTTTTTGTCCATTAGTAAACATGCTTTCTAAAAAGTGCAATGAAAATACTGGCCATTTGTCAATGTATCTACTATACAATATTTTACTTTGTACGACTTTTAGGTTTACCGCTTCCAAACCACACAAACTCCATTTTCTGACAACTTAGCAAAATACTTATCTTGGGGTACAGCTTTACTCTGCCAGTTCAGCCACTTCACCAAAGGTGCCTGCAAGCATCTTCCATAATCTTGCACTCCAAGACGTTGCTAAATTATTCCCCCCCTCAGGACAGCAGAGGACATATACAAAGTTACCCACCTATTATTTAAACCCCCCCCCCAAGTCAAAATCGAGGTGCATTGGTTTACCAATGGTAGTTACACCTGCCGTGAGTAACCCTGTTCTCCAGAAAGGTGTCAAATCCAAAACTACTTTCCTTATTTCAAAAGCGACGCAATTTGGTGCATTTTCTATATAGACCAAGTACTCAAATCCAGCCATATGCACTGCATGCGTGGCGAATCTTTGAATTTACAAGGTATAACGGACTACTGAATGATAACATGGCTATTGCATTTTATAATTTTTGTTGTTGTTTATAGACCAGAACCAAGGCCTGCCCTGTAGTAAAGGCCAGCTGCAGATACAAGTTACCAACCTGCTTCCAAGATCATAATGCCCATATGGATGGGCATTAAAAAACTGGCTACTCAGATGACGCCTCCAGCATTTAACATCTTTCTTATGCCCGCCATTTTGAAGGGTATAATGTTTTTGTTTTAATTCATTGTTAATATGGCTTCACCAGAGACTTCTCTTTTATGTAATTTCTCCTGGCTTCCTTCTGTGTTCTGTATACTGTGTTATGTCCAAATGTTTTGCGCCCCATCTCATGCGCTATTTCATCGCTCTTCCATTACAACAACTATTTTCAGTGAAATAAACAAATATGACGAACACTGCGACATTTTATGTGGCTTTGGACGTGCAGTAAGCCATGCTTAAGATTTGCCCACAGACTTGCCACCACAAAGCACTAAAGTAGTTTTTACCTTGAACTGCACTACAGCCAGTTGCTGAGGATGTAAAAATCTGCGACTGCTTACATCAGTATTAATCAGAT
Organism: Calotriton arnoldi; assembly: GCA_963921515.1. Taxonomy (NCBI): domain Eukaryota; kingdom Metazoa; phylum Chordata; class Amphibia; order Caudata; family Salamandridae; genus Calotriton; species Calotriton arnoldi. The sequence goes on from CAWUFW010002334.1 coordinate 1,919,571, forward strand.
ACAAAGAGGGCGCTCAGCCACTCTTGGCCTCACTTTCACATTTCAACAAAAATAAACAATTATTCGTAAAAGACAGGGCCGTTTCTACCACTAGGCAGGACTAGGCGGCCGCCTAGGGCGGCAAAAGGTGGAGGGCGGCGGCGGCCGGTGGCCGCGGCAAAAACATGAGTTCAACTTCTGCTGTTTGATGGCTGGCCGGGAATCCGAATCTCCGTCGACCTTGAATTTATTTTCAAAATGAAAGCGCGCATTGATTGGTTAGCGGCAGGCCAGGTAGCGTAACGGCGCGCCTTCAATTCGACCAATGTGACGTGACGTCAGGATCGGTGCCACGGGGGGCAGGGCTGTGCGAGTGCGGCCGGCAAGAGGCAGAGAGTTCCCGACTTCGGACTTCCCGCTGCGGCCTGCAGGCCTATTAGGTACTGGGGGAGGCCGGGGTGGGATCCAGGTGGGCTGCGGCAGGCAGGTAAATGTAAAAAAAAAGAAAATATAGGGGGCTAAAGGCCTGGTCAGTTAGTTATAACCTGAACCTGGCTAAGCAGTAAGTTGAGCGGTCGTGTCTGGAGCCAAGGGGGGTTTGAAGTGCGTGCAGGGCCGGCTCATTCCAGGCACCTCCATCTTCCTGCCACATGGCTAAAGCAGGGTGTGTGTGGGGGGCAGACCTTTCTCGCCCCCAGTGGGACACCTGCCCTGCCAGTGCCACACCTCCAGCTGGACGGCCACTGAGCGGTCTTACAATGTTCCCACTGCCTGCTGAGCCAGAGCTCACGGACCATCACCCAGCTGCTTCTAGGTGCAAACAGTGAGCGTGGGGCATGGAGAGCCAAGGGCCAGAGTAAAGCAAAGACATCCGATCTGTATGCACAGGTCCTTCGAGACAGACGGAACACACGTCACAGCTCTCGTGCTTTAAGATGGAGCCGCTCTTCTATGTAGCCGAGAATATGTATCTGGACACCTCACTCTTAAACCAATGGTCACTCCTGTATCAGTCAGCCGACGTCTCACTTTTGCTGTCGGAACCCCGCGTGTTTGTTGTTACAAAGATGGGATCGTATCTGGGAAGGAATGGGGCGGTTGGAGTGGAGAGTGTGTAAAGAGGGGAGGGGAGGAGAGCGGCAGAATCAGGAAAGGGGGCTGGGGGAAGAGAAAGGCATTGGATTCGAGAGGGACAGATTAGAGTAAACTGAGAGACCGGCATGGCGAGTGGGGACAGAGAAGAGCAGGGCCGGCTTTAGCGTTGGTGGAACCCAGTGCGACAATGTTTGTTGGCGTCCCCAATGACCACCTCCGCCATGAATTCCCTCACAACCACCCTTTAACAGTGCCCCTCAAGTCTCCATAACCACTCTCTATCACATGCATTTCTTTAGTTTTATAGTGCCACTCATACCAGTGTAGGGTTTCAGAGCACGTTACAGCACACACATCTTACACAGAGACAATCAATCATACGTGTGCAAATCAGTGCATAGGAAATGTTGCATAAAACAGGGGACTACATTAAGGAGTCACAGGTTATCCATACTGGTGGGCAGTATAGTTTAAGAGGCTTGATCTGGAGAAGCACAAACTCAGAATTTAAAACGCACCACCATGGTTGGGGGTTGTCTTTACTAATAAGAATTGATTTCTACCCAAGTGAACCCTTTTTACAACATTTTGATAATGAACAGCTGGGGGTGAAATCTTAATGGTCTAACCTACACCTTGCAGTCTGCATGCAGCTCTTTAATGACACTTAACAGTTCACAGTTCTATGTTTTGATTTTAACTTATAAACTGCAAATAACAAAAGGATCTCTCTGACAAAAGCAGCAACCCACTGACCTATTTACATTATATGCACTTTGTGATCTGTGTGCTACACATTCTTAGCAGCAGGCATATTAACCCTCTACGCTACCTTACAATGAGTCAAAACTTCCACTAGACAACACTCCCATCTCTCTCCAGGAAGAACATTAATCACCAAGTAATCTTGACATTTTTATTGTTGCCTGAAAATTGCTAAAGGGAAAGATGCTGCAGCAGATGTGTTTAAAACTATAATGTGCTTTCAAACATGGCGTCTCTCCCCCCCCCCGGCCAAAGTCAGAGCCCGGTGCGGTGGCACAGGTTGCACCACCATTGAGCCGGCCTTGGAGAGTCACCAAGTCAACGATAAGACAGTGAAAGGAGGACAGACAGTGAGAAGTGCAGAGGTGTATCAACAGTGAAAGGGAAGAGAGTAGGAGTGAAAAAAGGAGGGAGAAGCAATGAGGGGAAAGATGAATGGGAGATAGTGAAAGGTGAAAATTGGGGAAGCAGGAAAGTAATGAGAGAGAAACAGTACAAGGGGTGGGGCTAGGAAGAAATAATGAAAGATGGAAAACAAGTGGCAGAAAGAAAATGAGAAAAAAAAGAGAGTATCAAGTGTGGCGAGCGAGAGAGGATCAGCAGTGAATGAAAGAGGGAGGAGGGAGAGGTTGGATGGAAGAGAACTGGGCAACAAGCTAAGAGAGAAAGTCAGCAGTAAAAGGAAGAAAGATGGGGATGAAACAATGATACAGGGAGAGATGGGGAACCGTGAAAAGAAGCTGAGAGCAATTAAATGAGTAGAGAGAAGTGAAAGGAGAGAGAGATGAAGAGTGAAAAGGCGTGATATGAGGCTCTGAGAAATTGAGAAGCGATAAGCTTTAGCGAAAGAGTGAGAAAGGAGTACGAAACAAGGAAAGGAGGTGACAGGAGTGAATGGGAGTAGAGAGGAGCAACACTGAGGAGAAAGGGAGTAAAAGGAGGAGAGTCGCAAAAGACAGGATTGGAGAGATGGCAAAAGCAGGAACATTCAAAGACAGGAGAAGACGCAGTCAGTCAGATAGCAGAAGGGGGACACTAAAAAGAGGAATTAGGCTTGTTCCCAGGCCCAGTAGGTGAAGGGAGCCCTATGCAGCCCCGAAGGTGGGATCGCACTATCTCTTCCTCACCTGGATGTTGGGACCATGGTCTGAGAGGACGGACCTGGCTTCTAAAGTCTCTGAAGCAGCTATGGTTGAGAAGTCAAGCCTAGGGCTGTGCAAAGTGCAAAGCTTTTCCCTCGTACCCTTCCTGCAATTCTTCCAAATGGTATGATTGCGACCCATAGTTTGTGAAGTTTTTAAAGTCACGATTTTTGTGCCCCTTTTCAAGTGGCTTAAAGAAAATATTCACCATCTTCCATCGGGTTTAAAAGTTGAGATGTTTACAATGTTAATTAACTGACGAGAAAATGGCACATTCCGTTCTGGCACCATGTAGCTCCTGCAAGACCATATTGTTCAGTTTAGGGGAAGAAACTACGCTAGTGCATCAATGTAAGAAAAGCTGGAAACACCAAAACTGTAAAGTAGCAGTAGCTCACAAAATGACTATGCTCATTGTAGAGTAAATGCTGTGTAAGGCGTTTTACGTTCTGAAGGTGTTTTCTACATAGCTGTCAACTGTTCCTCTGCTATGTTAGTTGTTGGAACAACCTTATAGGAGAACAAGGCTTTTCTGGAGTTTGACAGCTTGACATTAGAGATCTTGTTAAAGACTTTGCTAAAATAAAGGCAAGGAAGGTATCATTGGATTAAGAGAGAGAACCCAAAACACCATTGAAGTTAGAAGAGAAAAGTTAAAAACGAAATAAAATATCATGAACAGTGCTTATTTAGTTATTTAATGTTTGATGTGTTCTTTGTTTAATGTTGAATACAAGTTCTTTTATATCTAATGCATTAATTCTTCTAGCCTGGATGACAGGGGAGAGAGTGATGGTAGTAAAAGGGAGGGGGCAGCATTTTTCAATTCTCGCCTAGGGCGGCAAAACACCTAGAAACGGCCCTGGTAAAAGATGTAAAGGGTTTTGCATCACCTTTGCCTGAAACGATACCACAAAATAGAGCCTTTGTTCCTACTCAGCCAGAGCCGACGTTAGGGATTTGCATACATTTGCATGTGTTTTCTACACTCAGAGCTAGCCTTGGAAAACCCGAGTTTATTTGGAAACAGTTGACAATTGGGATGTGAAGAAGCCATATGGAACTGATGCTCAGCACCATCCTCCCATTTGATGCACTTGGCTGCAAAGCAAGACACGCGTACTGTGGCGTATGTAACAGCTCCCACTGTGGGGGTGCAAGAGCTGCATTTTATCTAAACTTAATCAGCGAGATGAACTAAAAATACAACAATATTGACACTTGCGTGTAGTTACGCTTCTGAGGTGTATGAACTCAGACACAAGTATGTTCATTGTCAAAGTAAAAGTATATTGAACATTTTTTAATGAAATATACCTACCTGGGTATTGTCAAAGATGATAGAATAGAGTTGCCAGTGACATATTTTAAAAATAGGGCCGTGGAGATTAGGATTCTAAACATGTTAACAGCCCTTGACTTGACCTTGGGCAGACATGCTTTCTTTGTGGTGGGCTCTAAACCAGTTACAGAGAAAGTTCTACAATTACATTCAATGGACCTGGCTCACTGGGACCTGGAGGAGCTGTGCGTTCACCCTCTTGTTAACTTTGATTACACCAGTGCATACCAGATCCTTGACCAAACTACCTGGTAAAGGGCACAACATTAGCAAGCAACAAATGTCCATTCGTTAAGACCAGTGCTTGAAATGGAAACATAGAAGTGCAGGTACTCTCTACCAGAGTACCCGCTTGTTTCTGAGAAGTGCCAGTACTCTCCAATTAAAAGTATTACGTCTCACTTGAGAAGTGCCAGTACTCTCCAATTAAAAGTCTCACTTAAGAAGTGCGGGTACTCTTCCTTTCAAAATAAAAAAGTGCTGGTACTCCATATCGGGCAGTACCGGCCCATTAAAAGCACTGGTTTCTAAAAATGAAAATGGCCTACTCGCTTGCAAAAAACACGAGGAATCAGGCAAAACGTGTTGCCATGGAGTTGAAATACATTTGCTAACACCAGAGCAGGGCCCAGTGGTGGGTAGTGCTCAAGAAACAGAAGCCCCATTAATGCAGGTTTCAGAAGGATAAATATGAACAAGTAAGTGATCTGGTCAACTGATTCTTCTGAAAACCTCAGTGTATCATGTTGCACTTGGCAACCAGGCTTAATAACCCTCAGTAATTTACTCAAGTAGCAGCAGGAGCAATGATTTCCAAAGTATGCAAGCATAGTCACAAAGGTCACTACAGAGGCATACTGTTAACACAGATAGCAGCATTATTACATTGTGTCTGTGAGGAGTAACGTAGTATGCTCGGATTTGTAATTGTTTAGCTTTTCTACCAGAAATGCTTTAAAATGGTGGGTACAGTAAACAAAATGTGCTTTGTTGCAAGAAATAAGTTGGCACCTGAAATTCTGAACAGCAGGGTTCACAAGGAAGATCTAACATGAGCGCTAGTCTAATTCACCACTAATCCTTTACGGGTTCCGGAGTAGCGTGCTACTCGCCAAAAAAGCGCTTCAACACCCCCATCAGGGGTAACAAGCGCTATATAAATGCAAACCTTTTCCCTCTTCTATCCCTCCACTATCCAAATAACTGACTAACCTATCCACCACTCAAATTGCTTTCATATTTCACTATACTAATTCAACACTAATCCTTTATGGGTTCTGGAGTAGTATGCTACTCGCCGAAAAAGCACTACGACGCCTCGTCAGGGGTAGTAAGCGCTATATAAATGCAATTACAATACAATTACATGCAAAACGTACATTGGAATCAATGGTAGTACACATTGTCACGGTGAATGCCGATTTACTAGTGGTGAATGGCCACAAGCACCAGGCGGGCAGCAACCTCAACTATGACAGGTATGCGATTTGCGTATCTGATGGTGTAACCAATTCTTGTGTCCTCTATCACCACGAACAATAGAGCTGAATCGTCACTATAATTTCTTCTACTCATTAGCCAGGTGTGGTTTTTCCTGGGCGATGTTTTCCTCCTGCTTATTACAGCGGGTGGCTTCTGCCATTTTGTTTTACTCGCCCTACCACAGAATTTGTTTAAATTCACTGTTAAGAACGAGGACTGCTCCATCTAACTTCTAACCGGAGGTGGTGCTGACAATCGTGCAGGCCTCTCCACTCACAGGTACTCCTTTTCTGCTCGACCTGGGCCTTGTGTGGATGATTCTGGACAGCAACCGACCACCGACGCGGTCTGTGTCCAGCATCCACACAGATACGTCATAAGATACCCGCGCTGTCTCAATGCTGGTCCATATGACCCCACAGACACAGTGGCAGGGCAAGGAGGTACAAGCAGGCCTTCAGTTTGCCGGTGTTTATTTGTTGGCACAGCAACAAAAAAACTAAAATTGCTTGCAAGCAAACCGCCGCAGCTCCCGGGCAGAAGAAAATGACACGTCTGCAAAAAAATGCGCACAAGTCTCAACAAATACCTACCATGTAGGCAGGCCGCAGACTCCGGCACACAATAATTAGAGCGGGCTGTGTATGCAGATCAGCGACAACATTGTTAAACTCATTCAACAGGCACCACCAGTCTGCAGCTTAGAAAAGGAAGTGGGTTTTTCGGCACTTAGTCATCTCTGGCATGTTTGCCTGGCGCTTCTGGAAGAGCACTTTTACAGGGTCAACAGATAAACCTATCCGCGGGACTGCAGCGAAACGCAGACTCCTCTCCTCAAATGTGTCTTCAAGGTTTCCAGTCATGCTCATGTGTGACGTTTAACCCACACAGCAGGTCACCCAAGCAGCACGCTGCATTTACTCTGATGGGATTGGGGGTAGCCTGGTGGGGAGGCGCAGGAAACCAGGCACTGTGTGATTCGAGCAACTGAGATTTCCACTTCGAAAACACTTGCAGGCTGGGTCCGCCGCCATAACCTACTCTCACGAACAAAGGATACAGTGCAATAAAAGGGTCCTTTTGTGATGCAGTGATTTTCCACTATTTTAAAACAACGGGAGAACAATGAGGGCAGGTCAGCATCAAGTGATAACAAGATCACAGGCTCCCAGATTTTCAAAGGGCAGAAAATAAGGTTTTAGGAACAATGCCTCGCAGCGCTGCTTACTGCAGAACTCTTAAGACTTGCCTTCCTAATTTCACAGAACCTCCAATCAAGCATTTAGTAGATGTTGGGAAGTGAGGGCTAATTAACACCCAACAGAAAAAATATTTTCGTGCAAATTAAGAAGAAACTGGTGAGGATAATTTTAAAGTAAGAAGTTCAAATGCAATATTGTAAAAACAAACAAGTCTACAAAGTTTAATTTCTCGTGTGTGCTTGCCAATCAAAGGGTCCCACTGCAGCGACTCATAAGCACACGACAATTTGGGGCTCGGAAAGCAATTGTCTGCAACGTCCATGGCGCTGCATACACCCGATGCTTCGTCAACTCACAACCAGAGCCCCACCATTTACTGTATGTATATAAAGTTGTTTTTTGTCCAAGTGCTCTTGGGTACTTCAAAGTGAATGTGTGAACTTGAAAAGGGAATACCAAGGTCAGGCAGGCCAGATAAAACGACAGGGCTCGTGAAATGTTCTACTTGGTGTCAATGGGGCGCTTCTTCGAATGCTGGATGGCTTCGATGTGCAAACAGCAAGACTGCACTGGTAAAACCTGCATCTGGAGAAAATAGATATGATTACGCTAGTCTTGTCCATCAGCTTACTGTATGTGGCAAACACAGTTTTAAGTGTCAGGCCACCTCTCTTGGGTGGGAAAGGCCCTGGGCAGGGATGCCAGGTAAAGGTGGCACGAGTGCCATTCTGCAGCATGCCCTTATCTGGGCATTCCTCACTGTTCCTTTGGCCTTCTCTGCTGTTCAGCTCATTTTGGACCAAACCTGCATGTAACCCTCGGGCATAGTTACCCAGTGGATGTGAGGGGTTAATCGGCAGTATGCATCTGCGAAAAGAAGTTTCGACTCCAAGTATAGCAGTGGTTGTTGAAGTCTCTGCATATATGTGCAGGTGGATGCCCGTGCAGTCCATCTATAAGACAGTGGGTTGTCCAATACACATCAGTGTGTTCTGCTAAACTATGGAGGTCACAAGATGGGTCACCTGCATGTTGAGGAGATCTGGATGATGCTGTACTCCATGGGCAGAGGGAGGTAATTTGTAAGGAAGGGGGTAGTTAAGAATGCCACACACAGCTAGGCCACCCACAGGATGCATGGCAAGTATATTATGTCATACAGATTTATAGAGTTGACTGTCACACAGGAGGGTGTCCTGGCTCTGAGGAGGTGCGAGTCTTGCAAAACCTCGGGCCAGCGGGACTACTCAAAAAGCCAGACCTTCAGTTTCGTGCAGAATTCAAAAAGTGAGGAGGCTCTTATGTGTAGCGGTAGGTCGTGCCACACTGTAGGAGCAACGTAGGAGAATGCTCGACCGCCAGATCAGATTTTCTGTATGTGTAGGATATATGCAAGTAGGAGTCAGGACAAGCGGAGGTATCTGGAAGGTTTGGAAAGCAGATTTGATTGTTGAAGTATGCTGGGCCAATGTTATGTAGTGCCTTGAAAGTCTGGGTGAGGAGTCTGAATTGCGCTTGTTTGTGTATGGGGAGCCAGTGGAGCTCCTTGGGGTGTGGTGTGATGAGAGTGCTGTGGGAGAGGTCAACAGTGATTATGGCCATCAAGTTCTGCATGGTTTACAACCTTCTGGTGAAGTTTTAGTTGATATCAGCATAGATGATTTTCCTGTAGTCCAGCATGCTTGTGACGAGGGAATGCATGACTGTTTTCCGAGTGCTGATTGGGAGCCATTTGAAAATCTTCCTTCAGGGCATTGAATCATGAGGCAGAGATGGCGCTGACATTGGAGGGCATGTTGAGTTTGCGGTTGATTATGATCCAGAGACTTTTGGCTGGGTGTTGGTTCTAGCTCTATATGCTATGAGGTGGAGTCCCACGATGAAGTGTTCTTCCGAAAGATTACAATTTCGTCCTTGTCGGTGTTCAGCATCAGACAGTTAGTCTTTATCAAGTGGGCGATTTCAGTCATGCATGCACTAAACTTAATCAGGGTACTGGGTGTCTTGTCAATGAGGAAGAGAATGATTTGTGTGCTATCAGTGTATGAGAGGATGCTGATGTCGTTAGAGCAGACGATGTGGACTATACGGATCATGCATACGTTGAAGAAAGTTGCGCTCAGGAAGGATTCTTGCGAAGCTCGACAGATGTGGTCAGGAGCATCTGAGGTGTACCATACCAGGCTGACTGACTGGGTCCTTCTAGTCAGGATGGAGCAGAGGCATCAGAATGGGTGTCCTTGGATTCCGATGTAGTGTAGACGTTGGATGAGTATGGGGTGGGAGGCCATGTCAAACACTGTGGAGAGGTCTAGTGGGATGAGGGCCGCCATGTCTCCGCCACCCAGAGTCATGCGGATGTTATCCGTGGCAGCGATGAGAGTAGCTGCCATGCTGTGGTTGGATCTGAAACCAGACTGAGTGGTGTTGAGGAGTTGGTAGTCATTAAGGTATTCAGCTGGTGCAAAAACAACAGTTGATGGACAGAATGCAGAACAATGTCATACATTCACCCCAGTACAGAGATCTGGGCCTAAATCCATCGTTTTTTTGCTCTCCATGCCATTCCAGTTTGAACCCAGCCATATGCAAATCAGTCTTGACCCTGTGCCTCATGGGAACAGTCCAGCCCGAACTGCCAAGCCAGGTCCTCCCTGGACTGGAAACCAGCATCCTAGGACCGGTTTCGGGGTTTCACCCCTCTTCAGCCAGGATAGCTTGATTCCAGTGGCATGGATTAAACCCAGATCAGTTGACTGGGGGTGAGTGCTTGCAATGTGCAACACTCCGTCCATCATCCCCTTTGGTTTTGCTATGTTCGCCCTAAATTGGCAGGGTATGCCCAGACGTGGGTCCCTTGCTCACTTTGCCACTGGATTCAAGATAGCCTGGCTGATGACGGCTGTAAGCCAGAAACCGGTCCCAGGATGCTTGTTTCCGGTCCAGGAAAGACATGGCTTGGCAGTTCGGGCTGGACTGTTCCCATGAGGAACAGGGTCAGACTGATTTGCATATGGCCATGTCTGAACTGGGGTGGCGGAGTGAGCTAAAGAATGATGATGGATTAAACCCAGATCAGTTGACTGGGGGTGAGTGCTTGCAATGTTCAACACTCCGTCCATCATCCCCTTTGGTTTTCCCAGGTATTCAGCTGGTGTCTGTTGATGACTTACTCTAAGACCTTAGCTGGGAATGGTAGCAGCAGGGAGATTGGTCTGCCAGTGGCGAGCCTTGAAGGGTTAGCAGAGGGTTTCTTCAGCTATGGAGGACAGTTGCATGTTTCGAAGTGGTTAGGAAGGTCGTAGAAGGGGTGGAGGCATTCAAAATGGGTGTGTGCATGGTGCTGATGGGTTGAAGTCCTCTGGAGTAGGCATGGTGGGGACAGGTGTCCGATGGAGGCCCTGAATGCATGGATTTCATGTTTGTGACGGCTTCTTCTGGGGGAATGGCAGGTCATGTGCTCAGCACAGGTTCTTTGGATAAGATTGGGAGACGTTTGAGGAGGTCTGTTGTGTTGGGTTGCATGTTGAAGTTGCTGTAAATGGCAGTGATTTTGTTGATGAAGGTTATTGCAGAGGTCCTGTAAGTTGGTGAGCGAGGTGGATGCATCTGCTGGCGAGGATTTCTTTTCTTCTGTTGGTGCTCGCATCAATGTGGTCTGTCTGAGCGGGGCTTTTGGTTGTCTTGGATCATTTGGTGGTATTGTCACAGGGCAGATTTGAATGTGCTTCTGTATGCATTGTCCTGGCTCATTCTCTATTTGAGCTCCAGATGTTTGTAATGGTGTTTCCTCAGTGTACCAATTGGCCTGGGATCTAGATCATGTTGTATTGCTCTGTTTGAGGGGGCCAAGGAGTCAGCACAAGGGGTGATTCAACTGTTGAAATTCGTGATGGCTATGGTGAAGTACATAGGGACCATGTAAGATGCATGCGATTAACACCACTTAAGAACGCATCACAGCAGAACAACACTGCTGCTGCAGGTATCGGGCACAGGAGCAGCAAACAGATCATCCCGTTTGAAACTCAGTAAACCTCTCACCAGCCACAGGGAGCAAAGAACGAGCCTTTAAATCCTGTTATTCACCTCCTTGGTTTGTTCACTTTAACTGAATCTTACACTTATAGTTCAAAATTTTACTGACAAAGCATGACAATTTGGTCCAGAATTCTAAAATCTCCTCTCCTGTTGGACCCGCATCCGAAGATCTCTGAAATCAACAAGCAGTCCAGTCTCCGAAGCTCCTATAGCAGCGGAAGCTCCTTCATTAAAGTTGCAGTAGAACAAGGTCACGTTGAGGTAGTTCACTTCACCGGTTTGTAACATTCCCTTGCCCAGCCCTGGTGCATTGTTTCATTCCAAGCTAGGATCTGGAAAAGTTTAGTTTTCCTTAGTGAACCTGCCAGGAGCCCCACATGCTCCAGATTCGATGTACAGAAAACAAGGCAGACAATATAGTGACTGAAAAACCACGACTAGCTGGCTCCATCAGTTGAGAGAGAAGAGAAAAGAAAGGGCGAGAGAGAAGCTTTTCTCCCAATCTGACCTCTTGTCCTGTATTATAGTCTGTCCCCTGGGAAAGCACCAATAAAGGAGACATATCTAACACAGCATAAACAAGAAAGACAACGGCACTAGTTTCATGCATCTTCTATAGGGAATGGATTTCAATGTAAGTCAAGGACTGATGTTGGCAGCTTTTGTTGGTTTAGCAATGTGCCAATGTTTTTTGTCCACACAAAAAAAAAAAAAAATAGTTAATGAAAAAAAAAAAATCAGCTTTGATTAAAAAAATAAATAAATAGGTAATGATAAGCCTATACGGCATGACAACAAAAAACGTTTACATAGAAACACGTTTCCAATAGATCATTCCTCATCACACGTAGAAAAGCAAGCACGTGGAGTTCAGGAGACTCAGCCCTTCTTAGCATTCCACCTGTCTGGACTGAGTCAGGTTCCGTCACCTGTGCATCAGCTGCGCACAAATCAGTCATGAACTCGTGGGTGTGGGAAAAACAAACCTTAGGTCAGACAGGCATAGCTCGGCATCTATTTCTGGCAAAACTGTATGGTAACTAATCAAAGGAAGAACCGGTTTATGTTGAGAAGCATTGCTCAATCTCCAGTCAAAAATTATAATAGACAAAGAGAGCATTAAAACGGATGTGCACGTGGCCTGAATCGACAAAACAATTTATTCCAGGGATTGGCAAGTGGAGATAGTTTCCAATCGAATGGTCAGAACATTGCATCCCTCTGCGAAGATTTCCATCAGCATGTGGCTACAGAGTAATCCACACTAAGCCGCTCCTAGTGAAATGACCTAAATGTCTCTAGATGTGGGATCTGGCATCTCACAAAAAGTGAAGGACTGGTCTCACACACCACCTGGTGTCATGCTTCATCATTGACCAATCCTCGCCCCTTAAAAACTTGGTTTGATAAGGGCGGGCATACACCTGACGACAGGGATGCACTTCTAAAACTAAGTGGGGGCCCTTACAAAAAGAAAGTGTGTGATTAAAATACCATTACAGATGGCAAATTGTATTTTAATTTAGATGGCATCTGTATGGTCATTAAAACCAGAACTGCGGTGTATATGAGGAAATTATTATCCACTTAGTTTTAGAAGTGCATCCCTGTCGTCAGGTGTATGCCCGCCCCTTATCAAACCAAGTTTTTAAGGGGCGAGGATTGGTCAATGATGAAGCATGACACCAGGTGGTGTGTGAGACCAGTCCTTCACTTTTTGTGAGATGCCAGATCCCACATCTAGAGACATTTAGGTCATTTCACTAGGAGCGGCTTAGTGTGGTAAACGATTTATGTTGGAGGCTGCCTTCTCCTAGTACCCCGTGCCTCTTGTTCCCTCCCCGGAGTCTCCCTCTGGGATACATGTGGTTAGATACAGAGTAATCCAGCCTCGTCAATAATAAAAAGAGCTGGGCAGCAAATGGAAAATTCCAGGCAAGCAGCTTTTTACAATGTAACATCTACATGAACTCTGTTTTGCAAACAATTTTCTTTTTAACTAAGCATGGCGGACAGTAAGTCATTGGAGGGACTATAGGGTAAATTCACCTTAAAATAATAGTTGAAAATTCATCACATTTTGAACAAGGAACTCTGAAAAAAAAAAATTTTTTAAAAAACGTTACCTAAATATACAACAATATATCAAAAAGAGAGCTCAAATTTTGGCAATCAGTAAGTGGCTCACCATCTTCAGATAAGAGAGGACCTCCATAACAGGAGAATGAAATCATCCACGTATGTACTTTTTCCACATGAAAAAAGTCTGCCAGGCTTGCGAACAGCCCCACAAACAGCAAAGTGTGTAGGATTTGCCTTTAGTAGGCCAGTTATTCAATATCCCACATCAATATTAAAAGCACTAGCTCTTGATGTAATTGCTCAGAGGCGGATTGTCCTGCCATGGAATTTCTTTGCCACAAGTTCACCTTTCTCTGCAACTATGACAAAAACTCTGATGACATGGTCTTGGGTGAGGCTTCCGATCACCGCCCAGGACGTCCTGTGACAGAAGAGATCTTTCTGCTCCACACCTGTGTGTGACTACAGGTGTCCGTGGCCTACACTCTGGGGCAGGGAGAGGCCGTGAGTCGCTCGCTGAGTATCTCTAGGAGTTCGGTTTCACCCTGTGACTCAGAGGCTGGGAACCAAAATTAAAGAGGCTTTTTTTACAGGGTCATCGCTTTCCTATAAACTGTTCAAGATCTTCTAAGGAGATACTGAAAGATCAAGTCGTATCAACCTCATCTTAAGTGTAGCTGTTCTCACAGCTAGCTCAAACGCCCCATTCCTTGCAACATTCTTCACTGTACTTTAATGAGAACCACAACAGTTCTCAAAAGAAGTTGTAAGTTAGCACTCTTAGCTTTATGACTACATTTTAAGTAAATTCTCAATTTTTGGTACTTCACAACAAATTACAGGAATGCTCCTGTGAGGCTGCAACAATCACATCTTTCTAGGGGTGTTTTGGATGCACAAGTATTTTTGCATCCATAAAGTAGTAGGTGTACATTTACGGAGGTGTGAATGCTTGGCTAAAGAAAGGCTGCTATTTAAAAAAAGATATCTTTCTTTTGTTTTCCGAAGGAGAAAAACGATTTTCCATGTCAAAACCCCTTCCCCGCCCCCCACCAATTTTAGGAATTTTCCCTACTCATTCCAGTTAAGCTACTGATTTACTCTTTCCATTGAAAAGAGTATATGTCCAACTGTATCCAGGGTAGGAATGAGTCTTTCAAATGTTTGTAAATGCCCACAAACTTGCACGTTTGGGGGCGTTTACCTACTTTTCAGGGAATGCCTACTTTGTACTATTCACACCCCCACTCCAGCAAAATTTACTTACACCTAAATTTACAATATACTGGTAAATTTGATGTGCAAAATTCACATTTTATTCGCACAATGTGATTAAGCCGTATAAATTACGGCTAAATCACATTGTGCGAATAAAATGTGAATTTACACTTGCAAAAGAGATAATGTGCATGCCTAGGTATAACTCCGGTGCAGAATCTCTCCCATGACCAGCTTTCATTACACCTTTCACTTGATGATCTACTGGAGAATTTAAAAGGGCGAAGCCCTTTCAATCTTCACAGATACACAGTTTTGAGAAGTTAAACATAGCAACACGACAGCAATAACCTTAAAATAAGCATTCATCCCTTTAGAAGGGGAAAGGCACTGCAGAAGAATACTAGGGCGATTACTGACTTACTCATTTTCACATAGTCATTATGCTTTTCTGTTGAAAACACACACATTTAAAATAGGTCTTAATTTCATGGCACAAGTAGGCTTATAGCTTTGAGATTTGTGCCACGTCATTGCACTAAAATAGAAATGCCATCAGCGGACCACCGAAATGACAATAGCCTGTAAGTAGCATATGTTCTTTAAACTTAGAACGATTTTCAATATTACATCTTGGATTAGAATAATCCTAGTGACATTTGTCATTTCCCAGCAAGTTCCATGAACGGAGGCCTAAACATGTCCCTTCTGACAATGACCAAAATTCTTCTGTTTAAAAAATACTTCCAAGAGACACTTTTTTGTTATGTGTTTGTGGGAACCTACTGAATTTCCTGGCGATCTAGGGAGCTATTTAACTGTCCAAAAATCTCAAGGGCTTAAATGTGGCAGGTTCTGCTAGTTGTGTGCCGCCATCAGCACAAAAGATCTCTTCCTGGTTCTTGCAATGTGCAGCCTCAGTGACTGACTTTTCTCATGGAAACAGACTGTAGAGGGAGACCTGTTGCAATCAAAGAATGATCCTCGGTAGGCAGGTAGCGTAGATTTTATGATTAGATTTATTAGGAGATAAAAGTCTCTGTTACAGGTTACAGATGTGATGTAGATGTAAAATCAATGCCCCACCAGGAGCAGACTCCTGCTGTTCAGCCCACTCACTCCAACTGATCTCTCAAGCATACATAAGCATTCTAATTCTATGACATCACACACGCAAACACACACATATACATACATACATGCTGGCTGAGCAGCAGGTAGCAGAGAACTAAGGAGAGAATGCATCATACCGAATTCAGGATATAACAAGACCATTGCATTTTGCCAGAGGTTAATGTTCAGCTCACTGTGCCATCCTCCAGGATGGATAGGTTACATAATGAACAGCACACTACTGCGTACTAAGTAGGATCAGGGAGAGCACTCCAAATTTACAGGAGCCTTTCCTGTCCCTCCGTCTCAATTCATGGGGCCCAATGTGCTTAACGGACACTGCATTCGTGGTCATTGCTGTCATTCAGACTTCATTTCCTCCTTAAGCACCGCCCTTTCTTAAAGCTGGTTGATTCTCAATGCTCCAGATCAAAATGGTGTGTATTGAACTGCCAGAGGGACCTACAGAACCCTTCTGCCACCATTGTGAAGGACTCGCCACATTCACAGGCTCCTCTCAGATGCTTGCCTCTGTTGCACACGGCTAGCTAACTCGATTGATGACCTCTCGCAGTGCAATCAGTGCAACCATGCATACTTCAATAATCCAAGATCACCACACTGCTACAGAAGTATGCGGTTTGTTCTGCTTCCAATGCTTACAACGCACAGCAGCCATATTGCCCTCGCCACTGCAGATACTTAGTGCTGGTGCCACAAGGCCCAAGATTTAGGGAAACAGAAATGCCCAGGGTTGGTTGGACCCACACAAGACTTATTTTACTACTCTAGTGTCAAGGGTAAAAGAGAAAATTCAATTTTTATCAGAGCCCAGCATGTTAGTCCAAACGATGTATGTTAGGTGCACTGCAGAACACTGGAAGGGCCTGAACCAAGTCACAAGAACATAAGAGTTGAGGACAGGAGGAAATCTACTTTACACAATTTCCAAACCACCATCCATTCCTAGTAAAAAAAAGTCTCAAAGGAAATGCTATAGAACTCCACGCACCAGCTATAGCGCTACAACAGCAGGAAGCTGTTAAGCTGCAAATAATAGTGGCAAACACCGTTACAGAAGCCGGTGTAGCACAGGTTAGTGAAGCAGGCCTGTAGAATCGCACACTCAAACATGGGTGGCAAACCCCCAGTTACATAGCACACGTCTCAAATATACTAACATATGGCATTATAAAACATAAAATGACTAATAAACTACAAGCGTTGCCTCTGTGCATTTAAGTCCCCCTGGGGGCATTTACTGAATCAGAGAATCAATGCTTCCACTAATTTGATGCTTCAAGGGCTCGCACAAATAGATGCAGACACAACCTACGCAAATGGAGGAGAAAAGCAGAGGGCAATGAATCTGGCTTTATGCGAAGTAAACACAACCTGAGCAAGTATTAGTAACAGGAACAGCTTAACTGCCTGAAGCTTTTCCCGTAAACGTAAAGTGCTCTCAGTGGTGATCTAGCATTGAAATAAGTATGAAAATGTACACTATTATTAGTTTATATACATCCACTAAAGAAATAGAAATAAAAATAGGGGTGGGTGGAATGTTTAATACTGCCCATGGAATTGGTGACTTTGTGTTACACTTGTAAAGCGGAGTTCTGGCCAAATTCCACCAATTGCTGTGTGGTGGATGCAAGGCTCCAGAAATGTGAGTGCAAGCGAGATTTGCAGTCCCTTAGCACCATTTTCTAACCTGGGCAGTTGCGGTCAAAGGGCTGCTTCCGGAGTAGATGTACTGCCGCTCGAGTGGATTTTCTATTCGAGCGGCAACAAACAACTCGAATGGCCGCGGGCTCTTGAACACTGTATGGTACTGTTTGCACTGATTTTTCAGTGATGCTCATGCTACTGGCGTTAACTTGCAGCACAACATGCATATTTCTGCCCGTTGGCTGAATTCCGTGGAATCTCGCTGAGTTTTTCTGTAACCCTGAGGAGCAAAACTGCGATTTCGGCCAACCCTAAATAAAACAGGTTATCCATGTCCTCAAATATTTCAAACCTAAAACAACTTCTGTTCAAATGCAGATGGTGATGCACAAAAGAACAAAACCTAAGTCTAATGGTTTGCAAAGATATATTGGCTATTTCTTAATGAACATTTGCCTACAAATTGCATTGTGCCTTCTTTCTGTGAGTAAATGTCACAGCTCTGATGTGTTTGGGTGGCAAAGGGGGGGTTGTGTAGTCGGTAATGCACACTGCACAATTGACAGTTTTTTCATACACTTAGTAATAACAAAGCAGTAATCGTTGTGTATGCCACAAGAAAGTGTTTAGACAGACCATGAAAGTCAGCTGAGATTGAAGAAATCTTGCCCCAGCGAGCCGACTGCAGAGAGTTCAGAATGGGAGTGGACTCTTCAGCTTTGGCCTGGCATAGACAGCATCTTCAGTGGTTAATTTGTAATATAAAAGGTGCCGGGGCTCTCCTCAGGAGGCAGCGCTAACAGGAGAAATGTGCTGGTGCAAACTGCCTCCTGTCTAGAGCCCCAGCACTTATTAGTCTGGAGAGGAATTGGCCTAATGGCTAGAGCTGCCGATTTCAGAGCTGGGGAACCGGGTTCGAGTCTCGGCGTGGCTCAACATTCTGTGATTAGGGGGAATATCCCCTGCCTTCCAAATGAGTGTGCCCTTAATTGGTGGTAAAAGCTCCGGTGCTGAGGATTAGGTGCCGGTGCGGAGCACCGGCTCAAATTAAGCACTGAGCATCTTCCAAAAAAGACCAACAGCAATGGGCCCCCTTTTGACTCTGCAGCAAAGCCTGGACTTTCCAGGACAGTGGTGTTTCACATGGCTTGATTATAATGCACAGGGGACTGTTCCACCCTGATATGAGTACAAGTCATACGAGTAGACATTTGGAAGCATGCACTGTGTAGGTTCACTAAAATGCAACTGCATGAATGTACCTTACAAATGTGAACTTTTTACTTCCAATTTGTTTCGCATTCCATTTTTTAACCTTTATTTTACTTAATTTTCCTTTTTACTTATGTTTTTTTCTCTTCCCATTGTATTTGCTTTAATTTAAATTTAGAGTTGCTTTCTGTGTATGCTTTTCGTTGCACCTCAGTCGCTCTTTAAGTCGCGACTACTATACAGCACACATGTACGTACTGTTATCTTACAATGTAAGCTTAGAGCATCCTATTCCTTTACATTGGTTGGCTTCATTGTCACTCATTTGCTTGCTTCTTATTCATTAGCTTCTGTGGGTTTCCCTTCCTCTTCTTGTGTTTGTCCCTCCCCTGGAGCATGGACACATTACTATTGTCCTTCCACAGCCTACTATTTTTCAACTTTTTCTTTTTGTTTAAGCACTCTATGAGAGTGTGTGTATTTTCCAGCTGTATCCCTCGTGTACTTCTATTCGTCCGCCTCGCTCACTTAGGTTGCTCTTATGCTGACCTGGTGAGTCTCCCCGCCCTCCTCGATAATGCCCTCATGTGCATATCCCCAGTATTGCTTTTTCTCCCATGTGGTTCTTCTCGATCCCACATTGCACTTTCCCTCATTTGTTTGCCCACCGCCAATGTTCCTCTTGCTTTGCTTCTCCACACAGGCGCCCACAGTTTTCCTTCCCCCCACCTCCCCCCCCCCCCATCTACGCCCCACGTTACCTCATCTCCTGTCCTCCTGTTGCATCCACAGTCCTCTGTAATTCTGAAACCCCCCCCCACTCTGTGTTCCTTCCCCACACTTGTGCTTTTTCTTTCTTTTTGTTTTCCGACCAAACTCAGATCGGCAAACAAAAAGAAAAAAGTGCTTGCTTACTAGGCTTTTTTTTCCCTCTTTTTAAAAAGATATTCTGCACAGCATCGGGGATGCTGTACTACATGGGTAGAAACATTGACAAAGCCAGTGGGTTCCAAAGGCAAGATATATTGGCTTTGCCAATGCTTGTTTTTCATTTTCCACTATCTTTTTAGATACAACTAGTAAAGGCGCTTGCTCCATTCATAGTGAATATATACTATGCTTACTTTAATGGGCTTTGAGTCAGCTTTCTTCAGCAACGGGCTTCTTTTATTCCAAAACCTTCAGCTATTGGCTGGAGACATTGTCAATGGCATTTTGGCTAGGTCCACAGACATATTTCAGCCTCAACATTTTTCTAATGTCTCTTTGGGAGTGTTAGCTGTGTTCCCTGGAATGCTTGAGGGACAATCTTCCAATCCAAAATGGACCCGATAGCACTAGGGAGCGAGTGTTGACCTACGCATGAAAAAATGGATGCTACACTCCTGCACAATCAGTTTTTCAGATGCAGATGTCTGCACCAGCTCTGAAGTACACAAACAAAAATTGGTAATGTCAGCAGCACGCCATGTAGGTGTCAAAATTTGTCAATACTTGCTTTCGTATGAGGGAAACCTCTGGCTGCATCATAGCAGTTTTTACCCCCACACCCTTCGTTATCCATTTTGACCCCAACCCGACCTCTGTGCTACCTCTACTCCCTCCCTCCGTGTTGCCTTCCACCCGGCACTACCTCCTGCTAGCAATAAAAAAAAGTGCAATGCCGCTGGCCACATCATACCTCTTAAATATGTTTTTTACTTTCAGCCATGCCGCACAGCAGTTATGCTGCTATTACAATATAACAAAAAAGACCTACGAAGCTAATAGCTCTCATTTAGTAGGAGATGCCTTTATGCTTTGCCAATGCTTGTTTATTTCCCTTTTTTTTTTCTTTTGTCTTACGTCTACCAATGACTGCTGCAGAATTTGCCTGATGTAAAGGCGGGCCTCTATTCTGGGAAGTCTAGTCTTCTGTATGCAGTCTTTGCCAAGGGCTAAAGACAAGGGAGCAGCCGTTCCACGTGGCAGCAGACATGAATGCACTGACTCACAGAAGTAAAGGATCATCTCTGGATACCTTACACTTAATACTTAGAAACATACCTTACTGTTGAAAGTCGCCAGCTTCTACTACACATGTACATTCCTTAGAACCACACCTTAGTGACCCAAAAAGTGTAAGGAGTCATGGTGCGTGTGTCACTGGCATTAAATAATGCCTTGTTCTCGAGTAGGTCAAGGCGCCAAGAGCAAATGCCATGCATTCATGATCAGTTACAACAAACAATGTTCCTAGAGGATGTATTCATACATTTCTTTTCGGTAGGTCATGGGATCCAACAGTTATCAAAAAAACACAGAAGAAACTCACATCAGAAAAGTGTTCTGTGCAAATTGTATTACATAGACCCACATATAATCAATGAATACATAGGAATAAATTAAAAATCGACGAAATCAATACCGACACCCCTCTAAAGTAAGATTCCACACCCTGGAGTTAATCCGAAGATCTTCGAGAGGCGTAGACTCCTCTTAACTTGCGCAGGTTCACAATCCCAATGAAACTTCCATTTATTTACAATATTATTGACCCAGTCCCCCTGGGGGAATACTGGGTTGCCCTGTTTATGTTTAGCGTGAATTCATTATCTTCGTCACAACTGAGCAGTGCATTCTGATGTGATGAATTGAATAATCCTAGTTTTAGACACTGAGCAGCTCAGAATTTACCAGATATTTTAAGGGTGAGTATCTGGGCGTTTTATAAGCAGAGACCGTGAGTGTAGAAACCTGTGTAACCTTAAGTCTGGATAGCATATACCTTCCCAGGCTCTATCAATATTTACAGAACAAGTGTGTCTGATAGCCAATTGGACAAACCTATGCGCTCAAATTCAAAGAAGTTACAGGTTAAAAAAAAAAAAAAAAAGGGAACAACACGCCCCACAAGTTCTCTGAAGTTTCCTCCATAGATGTTACGGTTGATGAACGGGTGAAAGGGCTGGTGCTGATGACTGAAATGTTATTTATTGAAACCCTGTGAGCTTGGAACATGGACCGTTGGCCTACACAGAAGGAATTGGCCAAATCTCAGTTTTTAACATGTAGAACTGATCTGATCCAAAGCGTGCGAGTTCAAGCACTAGGCAGATGCAATCCTATGGTCAAAATTAGAAGACCAACTACTAGTTTTAGACAACCAGCTCTTGCTTGCGATTTTGACATGGGGAACATATGAAGCAGACAGAGCCTCTTTTGTTGGGGCGCTCCTCACCTGACCCACCTCAGTAACTACCAGTACAGTGGCAAACAAACTTCAACCAAAAAAGCAGTACAAATAACATAGGCACAAATCAACAAACTCAATTTTAAAACAGAAAAGGGATCCCTATCCTTGAATGGTGCCAATGAGGACGGTGATACGCAGTAAATGCATAGGACTCGACAAAAAGGACTGAATAGAGGGGGCATGGATGCACTGTACCAGTCTTGTTTTACTTCTTTCTGGTCCCCCTGTGTGGGGATGGAAGTTTATGTGAGGAAAATTGAGACAGGCGCAGGAATATTTGTGCTACCTTACGTTATTGAAAAATTCTGACGGTTGTAATGCAACATATGCACTCATGATAGTGCTCGAGGAGCTTAATCAACTGAAAAGAAAGATTAAATTAAAGAGGAGCTAACTTTAAGCATGACAGCTTCACGAAGGTTGTACGAGAGCTCAAATTAGGCTTTTCTCCGCATTCGGCTGGCCACATAGTGTTTGGTATCTGGAAATGCTGGAACTACTCAGCAATAAAGAACAGAAAACTGGTGTTACAAGACTTATGAAAAATACTTTAATCCT
Organism: Calotriton arnoldi; assembly: GCA_963921515.1. NCBI lineage: Eukaryota > Metazoa > Chordata > Amphibia > Caudata > Salamandridae > Calotriton > Calotriton arnoldi. The sequence continues at coordinate 1,941,708 of CAWUFW010002334.1, forward strand.
ACACATTAATGGAACAAACATGATCAAAAGCATGTTTCTACACGCTCAGGAATTTTCAAAATGGTTAGAAGAGAATTTCATTCCCACCCCTCCCTCACCTCCGTTTTCTTTATTTTTGAAAAGCTTTGTTTTAGTCCTGAGACACCCTCAAGTCCGATTTAGCTGCAGGAGCTAGGTGGCATACCCAGGGCAAAGACAGTGAAGAGGGGCAGGGTAGGGACAGCAACACCATCCAATTGCCCACTGTGCTGGGGGCTGAGTGGATAGGACAAGATATACTTATAGCCAGTTCCTGTATTAGATTTAGAGCTGCCCCCCTCCAGCTCCTACTTCCCATACGGGGTGACATGCTCACATTTACTTGTAAGTTCACTGAGGGATAGTGAAAGCACAGTGCTGCCATCAGCGCTTCCCTGGTGCACCCAACATACCGGCAGCCTACTCTCCTACAACTGCATACACATGCTGCTGATGCCTTTTCACAGCAGAACAGGGCCCGTGCACAGAAGCCCCATAAGGAAGCCGCGGCTTTGCCATGTGTGCCCAAATACATTGATCAGCTTCTATTTCAAGCGTAAAAGAAGAGGCCCCCTACTATTTAGGGGAGGTTCCTTAAGGTAGGGAAAAATCAATCAATGTACAGAATTAAGGCAACCATTCAAATGACAATTAATAATAATGTATAAGCAATAATAAATGGAAAGAACAAAGGCAACAACAACTATTTATCAAAAGTACAAAATATCAATTTATTTTAATTCTTAACAATTGGACGATCGATAGTATTCATACATTCCCTTTCATATCCAACAATCATACTTCCATACATACTCAAAACAGTTTAAAAACATTGTTGAGATGGTAACATTTTCCACAGAAATGATAAGTGGACACAATGGTTAAAGAATGAATTCAATTGAAACAAAGTGGCACAAAATCGAATGACTGGTGGTGTTCTACGCGCGTTTCGGCACACACAGGTGCCTTCGTCAGGAAGAAGGCCACAGTTGGAACATATGAAGAATCTACTGTAGGTGATAATATAATAACCAGTCGTACTGTAGGATGAAATAAGAACGATACAGTTCTTGATATATTTATCTAGACCTCAGTTACAGAAAACTATAGCTAGGATGAAAACGCTAGAGTCATGCTTGTCGATATAGCATTCAGGATTGATTTAAATGCGTCCCTTTTTTTTTTTTTTTTTTTTAAGAATAATGTGCTGTATGTAAACCTTTGCAATAAAGATGAAGATTCGTCGTGACAAATGAAGATAGACTGTCTTGATATAAAATAAGGTACAGGGAATATTTGTTTCGTCTTTTATTCAAGGTTTATTAGAATTCGATGCAAATGGGGAAGCTCAATTGATATTGATAAAAGGTTTTGTTTTCTTCGGCACAGAGCCTCCAGATTTGGGGTTCTTGCTCGTAGTAGCTCTGGATAGAAACTCCTTTTTCATCCTACAGTACGACTGGTTATTATATTACCACCTACAGTAGATTCTTCATATGTTCCAACTGTGGCCTTCTTCCTGACGAAGGCACCTGTGTGTGCCGAAACACGCGTAGAACACCACCAGTCATTTGATTTTGTGCCACTTTGTTTCAATTGAATTCATTCTTTAACCATTGTGTCCACTTATCATTTCTGTGGAAAATGTTACCATCTCAACAATGTTTTTAAACTGTTTTGAGTATGTATGGAAGTATGATTGTTGGATATGAAAGGGAATGTATGAATACTATAGATCGTCCAATTGTTAAGAATTAAAATAAATTGATATTTTGTACTTTTGATAAATAGTTGTTGTTGCCTTGGTTCTTTCCATTTATTATTGCTTATACATTATTATTAATTGTCATTATTTGAATGGTCAGCTTCTATTTCACACACATAAGAAGACACCATGTGAGGCCTGCTGAGACAGATAAACAAGTTGCCCCTCACTTTTACTAAATGGGAGAGCCACTGCACAGACCCCGTCCTCACAAGGGAGTAAATCCTCCAAAGTCACCTGGTCACATTTTTTGCACATAGAAATGTTTTGCTCTAAATGTGACAATGTTTGTACTCATATCAGAGGGGTACAAGTCTCCTATGGATTATCATCTAAAGTGCCAATACACTTTGAAGTAGAGCCCATTGCAATTTTTTTCAAAAACCTGTGTTAATCTAAGACCCCAGCTGCTAAAAAAAAATCCACATCCAATCCCCAAAAAATAATGTACTGCAAAAAAAACAAAAAACACTGAACTATCGTTATACAGCAAACCTGCCTTTCTTGCCAAAGGTGTTGGAATAACACGCTACTACTCAAACAAGAACTTACAAACATACTCACCTGTTGCTAGTTCTGACCATGCAAGGCTAGTACAGCTAAGGCTTTGTTGGCAAAGACTTTGTCCGGTGTTACTTTTTGCTCTGTTCTTAAATGGGGATCGAATACAAAGCATTTCAAAGGTCTATATAGCTTTTCATCGGAATAAATTCTCATCCTTATGACAAGGATATGTAGCACAATCTGCAATTAGCGAAGCAAGGAAGTAAAGAGCTCACAAGCTTATCAAAACCTTTGCCAGGCTTGAGTGAACGCCAGAAGAGTCGGCAAAAAAACTTAGCTCTGTACATAGCCTGGAATTTGTGCTGGATCACGATGTTCTACTGGTGAAGCACATCACGCAAGTTCTATCATTTGCGTTTGTGATACTGCATGTTTTCTAGACCCCGCCAGCTCTGCCATCCCCTAGTGATCAGTATATATTGCTCCCAGTGCACATACCAAAAAAAAGGATCTTACAAAATTGCCAATGCCTATGCTACAGGTGTCGTAAGACTGTGTGCTGCCAAACTAATCTATGAAATAGCAAAATGAAAACTTGTTAACAGTCACATCATTAGAACCTTCCTATTCCACCTAGAGCAAAATTTGAGCAAAGTGATCCTTAATTGGTTTAACATATTTTTTTATGATTCATCTATTCCACAAAACTGGGAAATATTGGAAAGGTTGGTAACACTACGTGCTCGTTGAAGGAAAAGAGAATTTACAATGTACATTCACCCAATGGTGTGAACACCCATATTTAAAACTGAAGCAGGTCTATCTCAAAAGTAGTCCAAGATCCCTTACATACGCCTAGAAAGAGACAAAGGATAGTAGATACAGACAGTAAGACTGAAACATAATAATAACACTGGTAAGAAAGCAGAGGCAGATGCCTACAAATGTAAGCAAGGGAATTGTTGATGCACTTAAAAAGGCGGTATAAAGCGGGCCCTGTAGTGATGCATACTTCTTACACCTTCCTGGATCAGGGTGTGCTACCTGAATAGCAGCCACTGTACCAAGACACCTGAATTGAAGCGAAGAAACAAAAACGTACAGAAGAACTATTGAGTGACACACACCGCTGACAATTTCACAGTTACTCGAGGGGAGAGGAACATGGATATCCAGAACAGACGAGAATGGATAGTATTGGGCAGAATGCTCCAAAAAATAATCCTCTAACCAAATATTAACTGATGTAACTTCAAACATGTCCCAATTGGGAGAACAATCATTTTTTTCGGGCAAAACTGCAACCCTCAAGAAAGTACATAGCTGTGCAGGAAGGTCATGCTCATTCATATTTACTTTTTTACTACTTTGAATTCAGATAGCTCCTCGTCAGACAGCTACAGTACACGTGATGGTATGGGATAACTCGTGGTATCGCCTCCAAACCAGAAATCAAACCAGCTCCCGAGTAATATTGTACCAGCAATTTGTGCAGGCTGTGGCTCCCAAGACAACCATGTGGAGAACAGGAGTACTTCCAGTAAAAGGAAAAAACACCAGGAACACCCATCAGTCTATAAGAGGGAGAGCGGTGGGAACATATCTTTTGTACAAATTAGAGGATCAAAAACCAAGCGATCACAGAGTTAATTTGATGTCTACTATCTATTAGCAACAAGAGGCTTTTCACTTTGGATTAAGAATCAACGCTTTAGTCTGCGTTCATGTTATTCAGCCCTCTGAATAACATGAAGGGTTACAATTTTTAAAAATATTTTTAATTAAGAACGAACTGTTAAATGTCTTTAGTGGAGTTAACAGTCCTGTACCAAAAAAGACACTACTTTCTCCGTTTAATTTTAGTATACCGCACACCCAACTTCAGGCAAACTACAGATCAAGTGAAAAGAAAAGATGAGAATCTCTTCTTTCTTGCGATCCAGTTTCAGAAACTGCAATCCAATGATAAAAAAAAAAAAAACACTGAAATTGAGTGTTTAGCAACTTCAGCAATCGCCTATAGTTAAGGTAGTAATGTATGCAGGGGGGTTGGGAGCATGGGTCCACATCGTCATGCAACCAATGGAATTCCCCAATAACCCCAGCAAGAGCAAACAGGATAGACCGAGTGCAGCCTCAGTCACAACTCTAAGAAAATGTACCCAAATTACCAAATACAAGGTGCACTCTCCTAGATCCAAAGGTCTCACTGAAGAGTTTAGGTTATGATACTGTACATAACACACACAATTATTTGAATTCAATAAAAAAATTACATTAGGTATACTACAGACAAGGGTTGCAAAGCAATAAACGAGATCTTCAGGCACTCGTCGGTTTGCATCATCATTGGCGTCAATTCTTTGATTAAACATTATGGCTGAATGCAGACAATACGAGATTCAACCTGCTCTCTACCTTCTTATCTTTAGGCATATCACAATCTCCTCCTTACACTTGCATGTATTTTTTCTGACCTCTCTGAAACTATTTTTCGCACCTTTGCCTCATCAGGTCCTGTTTGACTTTCCTTTCCATTATCTTCTTATTTTGCTTAACGTCACTCATTTCACTCTTTTGCACCATTATTGTGCAAGCCCCTTCCTTTCCAGTTCACCACTTGCCCTTTACACACAACTTCTCTTCTTCACTCTTCCACTCTCCCTAAACATCTTCCCCTTTTCCGATTTCCTTTTCTCGCTACATTAGTCAACAAGTCTGTTTTATTCACTGGCTTCTTTCCCTTTAACCGTGCTCATTACACCTCCAGGTCACAATTCACTCACAAGCAGTGGCATGAGAGGACATTTTCGGTTCCGCGCATGTACATAACAACAGTTTGACATCTCAGGGTGCAGTACTACCTCAGCACATTTTTATATTCTTATAACTGCGAGTGCATGAAATCACAGCAAAACTGAAATTCAGTGGACTAAACCCCTTTCTACACCATAACTGAATTTGGGCACTTAAAAAAGTAATTTAAGAAGGCAAATGCTTTGAATCTGGATTGAAGGACATGCACAAATGCAGATGGATCATAATATTGAGAACAATCTGCTATCATACCAGATTTTCTGCAGTACCCATTTTAGGGTCATATGGAACGAGGGAAATAGTTATTTCCTTGCACCAAAAAATGTTTCCTGGGCAAATGCACAGATCAGACAATCCTATTCATTGGTAGTGCATAGATTTAAAATGCTTTACCTTTGGCATTTTGCGAATCTCCAAATAACCGGTGTAAATCAATGATGTGTAAATTTCTGCCCATCAAAAAAAAATTAGTTAATCTGGCTTAATGATTTTAGTAACCAATAACGCTTTAGTAAAGCAAAAGTATGTTTTAAAGTGGTGGCTTAAGAAACTCGAATGACTTCAATGTTCGAAGTTTAGTGATGGCTGATTCAACTATTTTTAACATACAAGTTAGCTAAAGAAAAAATATGGAAGCAAACAAAAAAAAAAAACACAAAAAAAAAAACTTTTCTGCCCAACCAACGTTCACAAAATGTTAGTTTGTTAATAAATCTGGGATGCGCTCCCACAACTGTGAGAAGCGTCCCCGGGGCACAGTGTTTGGTCCCCTTACCGGGGTTTAATCAATTCAATCTATGAGTTTCATTTGTAACCAGTTAAAGAAAATGATGAATGGTGGTTATTGCATCCTGTCATTCATTAGATTTCTTTATTGTTTTCTTGAGTGTAATTCGATCATCATTACGTTCAAAAACATAAATCCAATGATTTTCAATAGGTCCCAATGCATTTCGGCTTATGAAGCCTTCATCTGGGGACTGTTCGTGGTGATAGTCGATGTGACTCCAAGTTCCCATATATGTAAGGGGACCAAACACTGTGCCCCGGGGACGCTTCTCACAGTTGTGGGAGCGCATCCCAGAGCTATTAATCCATCACCCCAGTACAGAGAGTGACACCCGGGCGGCACGTTAAAATTTAAACATCAGGAGTTTACCTCGAGCCTGTGCACGCACTACCCTAGTCCAGTTTGTTAATAAATACCAGTGTTATGGACTGCAAAGCCTAGGATTCAGGTGGAAACTTGATTGTAACATGTATGTATGACACCATTAAAAACAATACGTCATGTAATATCTTCATTCAAAATCTATCAAAGGAGATTTCACGGATCTTGCATACGAAGTAACAGCACAAGCTCCCGCTTCCGCTTCCAGTGTGAATCCATTACAAATGATGCAGAGTTTTTTTTACTAGAGTCTTTCACTCGAACATCTCCAACTACTGCGACTTATATGACCAGCACACCGACGGCCCGGTTGGAAGTTCAACTGTTTCACGAAGACTATTTTTTTTTTTTTTTTTAAACTCACTCGCGGAGAATGAAACTCCTTTTCTGTCTCCAACATATCATTCCCATTTTTCCAAATAGCATGAAGTTGCCATTACAACCATTCTTGAGGAAAACGTGCTCACTTTATTCGAGATGGAAGGTCAGCCAGGTACAAAATAAACAAGGTGATAGTCCTAATTTTCCCCCATTCAGTGTCTTAATCTTCATAGACATTCGAGCATCTTTCCATAACCAAACCCTTTATCATGCCTCAGTATAAAAAGCTTGCATGCATGAAATCAGACCCACAAAGCCGTCCCCCTGAGCAGGGGTGGCCTTTCACCAGTCTCTCACATGTGAACTACCACAGTCCTTACACATGCTACAGTGGCCGCTGGCATTCTTTTTTCGAGGCTCTGTGCTCATGTACACAGTACAGTATGGCAGCCCTGAGGACATCAACTCCATCAATTTCTATGTGACTTTGATTAGGGGTGGGTGAGACAGTACTGGGATCTCTCAGGCTACTTATTGCAGATCCCCATGTTAACAAACTGACCAATTATTCACATCAACAAGGACAGGAGTACTGCCTAGTGGAAAAGAGCACACCACAAAATCAACTGCTTATAGGCGCTACAAAAATTGGTAAAACTTTTCATAGTGAGAGTAAGATTAAATGTGTATATTTGCAGAGGTGGCTTGCAGCACAACAATGTAGAACCGTGCAGAATGAGGAGGTAAGTTCACTAAACTACAAGGCACAAAATCCAAAGCAATTGCTACAGGACTGTGGCAATACAATATGATGTTGATAGAATTAACTTAAATACAAAGATTTTAAAAATGAATTAAATAATATGATGTTAAATACAAAGGTTTTACAGAATGCAGTGTTGATGTAAACTGCAAGTGAATGTGAAAAGTGAAACTTAATTTTTTTTTTTAAATTAGGAACACACATGCACACAAAGGTTTTGAAAAAGTACAAATCTGCATTGTATCTTTGCACCAATTGCTTCGGATGGCTGCAACACTTGTTCATGTGTGCAGTGCTGGGTGTCAACCTTGGAAAATCTTTCCACTGGCTCGAACCCAGCTAAGTACCCAACAAGCTGTCCAATGTAGTAACACTCGAAGACACACATCCAAGCCATGTCAAGCACAACACTCATAGTGTCTCAACAATGAAGCAGAGTAGCAGCATTAGCAAAACATTTACTGGCAAGAAAACTCACAAATTCAAAGTTTACACATAAACGCATCCTATAATTTCAGTAAGAGACAAATGCAGCACTGGTTTGGAATCCAGCACTCTGAATCTTTCCTATGAGAGAAATTCTGCATGGAAGGTTTTTTTTTATGTTTAACAACCAGCATTAAAAAGGAAATCTCCAACGAACATCTGAATACCACCAGCCCCTTTATTTATAGATTTCACTCAAGACTGCAGAGTGCAAGCAGGAGCAGCAGTGATGCACAAATTCCTTGGAGGAAGACTATTTTTAACATCAAAGATTCTGATAAAAAAAATTCAACATAAAGATCATGTGCAGGAAATGTGATGTTATACTTGGCTGTAATGGCCAAATGCATACAATTTTGGGAAGAAAAAAAAAAAAAAAAAAAAAAAAAATCGCATTACACTGTAGCGTTGGATTCCCACTTTTATTCCATCTTCTCACAAAATAGAAAAATATTTGCTGCAGTTCTCCATAAAAGAAGGACTGAACAAGCTGAGATGTAACAGTGTGGTGTCACATACTGACTTTAGGAGCGGCTCTGCCTCTGCATTTGAACCCGCAGACTCACTTCATCTACGCCGATTCCTAATCCACACATTTTACTCCCACAGCAAACAGCTTTAACACAAATGCGAACGTGCCTACCACAAGTCACCAAAGAATAAGATGGAGAATTTCTTGCTAAACTACCAAGTCCACTTGTCCAGTAAAACTAAACTACTAACCGTAAAAAGAAGGTCACGAGTTCCATTCCTCAGGACACACAATTCAATGTCCACTGCCATTACTATTTTATCATGGTAAGCCCTTCCCGGTCCATACTGTACTACTCTAGCTTGGAATTCAAGACACTGCAATAAGACTTTCAAAAAGAGATGATTGTTACAAAGAGTCGCTGCAAAGCTTTCAGGGTGTGAATTTCTTAGTCCGCTTAGGTCAAGAGGAAACCAGCAATCTTTGAGCTTCTCCACAGATACTTCAATGGCTAGTACAAGGAGCGCTTCAGGTCAAGGTTTTGGAAATATTTTTACAGAGCATAGACAATGAATGTAAGGGATAGTGATAACTCCTACTTCCTCTACAAAGAGAGTCTAAATTGTGTAGATGACAGTCTTCACTGTGAGCATGTGACTTAAAACGGGAATCCGCAGAGCAGACAGAGAAGAAAAACAAGCAGGGTCAACTCTATGTATCACCAGCAGAGGCGCATGCCAGATCGGCCCTGAAAGGAGCCAGTTTGGCCCTCGTGCCAAATGGCGCAGGAGGATGATGGGCAAAATATCACATTGTTTTAGGAGAAAAACAAATTTGCTCTACAGACACAACCAGTGAGAAATAGGGCATTGCTAACAGACATGTGGATGCAAAAACTATGCCACCGACGGACACGTGTACAGAAGCATGAGGATGACTTACAAGGAGTTCAAGCAAAGGACCCCAACACAACACATACCAGCAGTGACCAGCTAACTGCCACTGAAAAAGCTGGAAACTGGAGAAACTGATTAAGTTTTTGTATAAATAGGGCTCCCAGTTTTATGGTATTTATTTTAGTATTAAATCTGTTTTTTATTAACAGAACACAACCAAAAGACATAAGCCGAACGCCTACAACCCAACCGGCCGGCTGGCTGCTTATTGTGCGTACGGTTAGGCAATGGGCCATAGAAAGCTGTTCAATTTTAACACAGCAAGCTGCCTACAACCCAATCGGGCCGGCCGCGTCATAAGAGCTTAGCTCCTGAACAAGAAGCATATGCAAGGGACTGTGTCAGCTCAGATGCAAGACGTTCAGGGCCGGGTAAAGGGGTCCACTGTGGACCACGGCTAAGAGGGGTGTTCCAACAGTGAACAACAAATTCAACGATACAGAAAAAGAAAACCCCTGAATCCCCCCACCCCCTACCCGTCTCCTCAGTGTGCTAAACAAAAGAAAAGAAAATCCCCAAAAAGATCCAAACGGCAGTGTTGTTGCACCAGTGACCCTTGTTGCAGTGGGAACATCGCACCATGTTAACTGGAGTCGCTAGTAATGAACCTTCTAAGGGGCATATGCAGTAGTGTCCGGCACCAGGTTGAGGATGCGAAGGTATTGTGGGCAGGTCAGTTCGCGGAATTCAGTAGAGAGGATAGTCAGAAAGGGGGCCCAGATTTTAGCATAATCCTTGACTTTCCCCGCCGCAACCATAGAGAGCCTTTCCATTGCCAGCAGGTTCCATAGTTGATGGAGCCAGTGAGTGTGGTCAGGGACGCGGTCTGATTTCCATCTAGCTGTTATGACCCTATGTGCCGCATTTAGCGCCAGCGCCATCTGCCGTCCCCTAGTCGAATGTAAAGGAAAGGTGAGCGCATTGGGGAGGCCCAGGAGGGTGTAGGCGGGGAACCGGGGTATGGTGGTGTTGAAGGCCTGGTCTATATCGTCAAGGATCTGATCCCAGTAGCGTGTAAGCTTCGGGCAGTGCCATAACAAGTGTATGAGCGTCCCAGGATTACCACACCCCCTCCAACAGAGACCATGCACTGCGCCTGCCATTTAGAGAGTCGGTCAGGGGTGTAATACCAATACGTAGCAATTTTATAGGCTGTCTCCGTGTGGCCCGCAGAATACGTAGTATGGTGTGCCCTATGGTAAATGTCTTCCCACTCCTTATCAGTAAGTGTGCGCTCTATCTCCGCCTCCCAGCGCCTCTGTCCAGCATTGCGAGTCGATGAAGGGGCCGGGGCAAGAAAGGAATAGAGTTCGGAAATAAGGCTTTTGTCGCTTATTTTGTTGAGTATCCATTTCTCAAACGGTTTCATTGGCCGGAAGGCCCGGGAGCGTGTCCCAGAGCCCGAGATCCAGTGGACCATCTGGGAGTGCAGGTAAAGATCAGTATCGGGTAAATGGTAATCGGTCTGCAAGTCCTTGAAGGGAATAATTCCCTGGATGTCAAACAAGTGGCCCACACGTTTACAGCCCTCCTCCAACCATCGCCCTGCAGCTTTGGTGTTTTCTCCTGGTGGGAAGGCAGGATTCGAGAAAAGCGGAGACATCGGAGACGGGAAGGAGGTCAGGTTAGCCCTATGTGAGACCCTGTCCCAAACGACCATGGTGGGTCGTGTGACTGGCGAGGAGTATAGGCCCCACGCCCGCGCCGCCCGCGGCAACCAAGCCTCTCGCCAGATGTGGTGGCCCGCAACCGTCTGATCCATAAATACCCAGTGTTTCTCTGTCAGGGGGCGATTCCACTCCACCAAGTAGCGTAGAAGGGAGGCTTGAAAATATCGCGTGATATTGGGGAAGGCTAACCCTCCAGCTCCCTTGGCCCGCTGGAGCTGCGTTTTACGCAGGCGCGGTGAGACCGAGCCCCAGACAAAGCTCTCCAGAGCCGACTGAACCTGCTGTAGGATAAGAGGCGGGGGTTCCAGCGGGAGCGTCTGGAACAGGTATAGAGCACGCGGCAGAACATTCATCTTCACCGCAGCTAATCTCCCAAACCACGACATGGAAAGGCGGCGCCAGCGTAGGAGGTCTGCGCGGATGCGAGAGAAGAGAGCGGAGTAGTTGTCTTCTGCCGTTTTCGCCAGGCTAGAGTGAAGGGTCAGACCAAGATACACAATTCCTTTTGAGGCCCAATCAAAGGGGAAGTGGAGTTTAAGAATCTCCTCCGTTTGGGGGCTGGTGGTGAGATGGAGTACTTGAGATTTCTGTGTATTGATTTTGAAGCCCGAAAACTGACCGAATAGTTCGAGGTCCTGCATAACGGCCGGGAGCGATGACAGGGGGTGCGTAACGGAAAAGATAATGTCATCTGCATACAGACTAATTAGATGGCGGTCCGAGCCAAAAGGGATGCCCTGCGCTAAAGGGTTATCCCGAAGCCGCTGCGCCAGGGGCTCCATATACAGGGCAAAAAGCAGGGGGGAAAGGGGACATCCCGGTCGCGTGCCTCTACCCACCGCGAATTGGTCAGATAGCAAACCATTGACTCTGACCACTGCGTGGGGAGCAGTGTAAATGCTGGCAATCCAGCATCGAAACCTGGGCCCCATTCCGAAGCGCTCCAAGGTGGCGAAGAGATACGGCCAGTGTACGCGGTCGAAAGCCTTCTCGGCATCGATTGCTAACAGAAGGGCCTCCTCCCTGGACCGTTGCACTTTGTCTATCAGGTGACAGATGCACTTTGTGTTGTCCCCACACTGTCGTCCAGGGATAAAACCAGATTGGTCTGGGTCCACAAGGTCCGGCATATGGGGATTCAGCCTCTGTGCTAAGATGCTAGAAAACAATTTCGCATCTATATTCAACAGGGAGATCGGTTGGTAGGAACTACAAGAGTCAGGGTCTTTGCCCGGCTTAAGGATGACGGAAATGGAGGCCTGCAACATAGTAGGCGTGAGGGATCCCGAATCCGCAAATGAGTTGAACAGGCGTGTGAGCAAAGGGGCGAGTTCTGTGCAGTAGGTTTTATAAAATAGGGCACCAAAGCCGTCCGGCCCTGGGGCCTTTTGTAGCTTCAGCCGGGAAATTGCAGAAATAACTTCCTCAATACGGATAGGCGCTTCCAGGGCGGTAGCAGCGGCCCCCGAGAGCGGCGTCACCGCGGAGTCCCTCAGGTATCCCGTAGGATCTGCCCGCAACGAGGGGTCCGTGGCATAGAGTGAGTGATAAAAGGAGCGAAAGGCAGAGACGATTTGGGTATCGTCGGTAATAAGTCCTCCGGACCCGTCACGCAGCGATTTGACAGAGTGCATCTCCTGTTGGCCTCGCAAGCAGTGTGCCAGCATACGTCCCCCTTTATTTGAGGCAACGAAGAATTTATGTTTTAGGCGGATCACCGCATGTTCAGCTCGGTCAAGATCCAGCCGGTGAAGCTGAAGGCGTTCCTTTTCTAGCTGGCGCCAGATTCGAGGTGCGCCGTTGCGCTTATGTATAGTCTCTAGTTCTCGGACGGTAGCCTCAAGCTCCACGCGCTTATCCCGCCTGATTCGGTTCACATGGGCTGCCTTAGCGATAAGTGCCCCACGTGCCACTGATTTAAGCGCTTCCCAGATCGAGGCTAGTGGGGTATCAGTTCTGTCATTGATTGCTATATAGTCGATGATGCATTGTCGAATGCCCGCAACCACCTCCGGAGACCCAAGCAGGAGTCCCGCAGTCGCCAGCACGGCGAGAAGGCCGAACGTGCGACCGGTATGCGAAGAGTCAAGGTGATGTGAGCATGATCCGAAAGGGAGCGTGCCTCGATAGTGGAGTCCATGGCCATTGACCAAGCCGCCGGGGTTACGAGAAAGTGATCTAGGCGGGCGTATGATTTATGCGCGGCGGAGTAGTATGAAAAATCTATTTCATCGGGGTGCAGACTGCGCCAGGCGTCCCTGATCCCGGCATCGCGTAACCACTCCGACCCGTGCGCGGATAAGGCGCCTGCGCCATCCGTACGGGAGCCCGATCGATCCTGTTTGCTGTTCATGACGAGATTTAGGTCGCCCCCCACTACTACTGCCCTGTCTGGAGAGCTCAGTACGTCCGCACAGGCCTCCAGCAAAAACTTCTCTGGGTGATCATTAGGAGAGTATATGGAAGCCACCGTGTAGAAGGAGGAACCTACTTGGAGTCGCAATGCTAGGAGGCGGCCTTTAATTTCGGAGATTGGCCCCACCACTGTTCCCTTAAAATGCTTGGCAATCAACACGGCCACTCCCCCCCTTTTACTACCCGCAGAGGACCAAAACTGATGAGGAAAGTGGCTGTAGCGCATGCGATGTGTGTCTGACTGCAATAGGTGTGTTTCTTGGATGAGGCAAATGTCCCCCCCCCCCCGCCGAGTGTTCCAGGACAGACAAGACTGCCCTACGCTTGACTGGGTTGTTGAGACCCCGGACGTTGAGACGGACTATTTTAAGATCCAGTGGGGGAGATAGGTGAGAAGTTCGCTATGCTGCAGCGCCCAACGCTCCGCCACAGAAGGAGGGGGCAAAGAACCACACGCACACAGCTGCCTTGTGGGATATCGAAAAAAGAGCACACTGAGGAGAGAACCCGCCCAACTCTGTGAAAGAAAACAACAATAACTTTAACAATTAAAAAGAGAAGGAAAAAAAATAAAAAAATAAAAAAAAGGACTGAGGTCCCCTGTACCCCCCACCCAACAAAAACCCCACCCGAGAACATTATCGAAGAGTAGGCTCCACTCGTGGACCGTGACCAATGTTCGTCACAGAGATCAAGTCCAGGGGTCCGTGGCAACAACCGACCCCTCAGGAAGGGGGGCCAGCACGGCGTCAGAGTGGTGCCGAAGGACCACTACGGGGATGCAGCGGCAGTCAGATCTGCCTCCCCGACGCCCCACTATGTGCCCATTCTGTAGCCAATATCCACACAACTCAGGGGGTGGGCGGACGGTCACGCGTTTGTGAAAGGGCGGACAACACCCCCTCTCTCTCTCTGTCCTTCGTGGCCTGGTCCGGTTTCTTGAGTGGGGATTTCTTGCCGACTCGTTGCCACCCCTCCATGCGGGGCTCGCCCTGTGAGCTGGGACGTTCGGCACTCAGGGACACGTTGTGGTGTTCGAGGCCCAGGATCTCCAAAGCCTCTTCCAGTGAGCGAAGTTGAAGCAATCTGCCATTGTGTTTAAATATGAGGCGGAAAGGATGACCCCATGAGTAGGGAACCTTATTTTCTCGCAGGTGGGTGGTCACCACTTTGAACACTCGTCGTTTGGTGAGTGTAGAGGCCGCCAGGTCCTGGAAGAAAGCCGGAGGTTGGCCGCGAAATTGAATGGGGTGCGCTTCCCGTGCCCTCCGGAGTATACGCTCCTTCAACTGGAAATCATGTACACACACGAGGATGTCTGGCGGGGGAGCTTTCGTGCTTCGCGGTAGTCCCACTCGGTGGACTCGGTCCATCTGTATGACCGTTTCTTCTCCTTCTCCGAGGATATGCTGGACTAATGCGGAAACGTAGGCCCGGAGGTCGCCCCCCTCTTCTTTCGGCTGAATTCCCCTGATCCGCACGTTATTCCGCCTAGAGCGGTTTCCAAATCTTCAGCATGGGCCTGGAGGTCGACATTCTGCTCTCTAAGGCGCAGCACATCTTGCTGCAGGTGGTGGATCTCCTCTGCTAATATCGTGCTCCTCGAGGGTGGCTACGCGCTCCCCGATGTCGTCCACGTCCCTCCGTACCTCCTTCAGATCGGCCACTAGCGGAGATTGGAATTCCTGAAGATCAGTTTTCATTACTGTGAACAGTTCCAGCATAAAGGCTTTGGTCGCTGGAGACTCGTCGGCCTCTGACATGTTCGTCGCCTTTTCCCCAGCCGGGGTTGATTGCCCTGGTGTTTTGAGGAGGAGATCTTTCAGGGGTTTCTCCTTCCGAGTGCGCCCCGCGGCCATGTCGACCCCCTCCGTCGCCGTTGTGCTATGGGCGGTCTCAGGGTATTGGGCCACCAGGATCCTCCGGTCAGGCAATGCCCTAGATGTCGGGACCGTCTACTACCCAGGTCCTGCTGTGCCTAGACGCCCCTACGCAGAGCCGGCAGGTCTCTCCTACCAGATCGGCTGCGCGACTGTCGCTGATGGCTGTGTGATGCTTCCCCTGCGTGCTGAGAAAGATGGTGCCGTGTCTAATGGCTCTTCCTCCGCTAGCGAAGAGGCTTCCCATCCGTCGACTCACGGACCGCTAGAGCCCTCCTCACAGGCCCTCTTGGCGAGGCAGCAGTCCCACAGGTGTAACGTGGATCAACTCCGCCAGGGGACTCAAGAAGACGGGCCCCAGACTGGGGGTCTTTCGCCGTGCCTGCCCGGGGGAGCCCCACTCCACCCCCGTCGCGACCAGACCCAGCTGCGCCAATCCTTCAAGCCGCTACTGTCAGGGCCTGCGTTATCATCTCCCAGGGGCCTCGCCACTCCTGCCCGCAAATCTAGAGTCGTGGGGGTGGAGGGCCCGACAGTGACCCCGGGCGCTCCTCTCCCCATGCGCCGTGCACCGTTCGCCGATCCGCGGACCGTTAGTGTGCCCCCCAGGGCCGGCAACACCTCAGTCCCCCCATCTACTCACGTGCCAATGGGTTCCACCGCCGGGCCGAAGCAGGGTCGCTTCCCGGGTCCCCGCCGGAGTCCCGCGCCGGCCAGGCAGGTCCCACCAGGCCCGACAGCCGCTCCCGGCCCAGCCCACCTTGGATCGCAGGCGTCCGCGTCAGGCCCCGGTATGCCCGGTCACACCAGGCTCTGCCCGGAGACACGACCCTCGGCGGAGGTCGCCACCGGCAGCAGGCAATGCGTGGTCGGGGAGGGGAGGAGGTGGAGGGCTCCACACTCCCTCACCGTCAGTGCCCGTTCGCCTCCGGATCTCCCTCAAGGCCCCGCGGGCGCGCGTAGGCCCCAGATCGCCGGCCGCCGTCGGGATCAAATACTGCGTCTCCAGTCGATTCTGGGCGCCGTATCAGAGCAGTGGGGCGCCTTCAGTCGTCCGCCACCCCGTTTCGCGGGCAGAAGGGCTCCAGGATGGCGATATGACAAAGCTTTAGATCGGCGGCGCCGGAGAGACACGGATCTGCGTCTTACCGCGCCGCCATCTTAGCCACGCCCCTATTGTATTTATTTTAACACTTTTGTCTGTATTTATTCATATTTATTTTTTGGCCACCTTGTTGGTAGTTATCCATATTTATCTTATGTTTTGAGAATAAATGGAGTTGCAAAATGGTATGTTTCCATATTTATTTTACTGATAAATATGCACTCATACTTTTCTCCCTGTCGCGTTTCAGCAAATTAAACAGCCAAATATAGCGAAACTCTCAACCCGTAGGAAAATATCAGCATTATAATACAAATATATGCCCATGTATGCCTGTATTTAGGGAAATCTCAACCTGTTATTTTAACTTCCCATTCTTTCTATCTGCTCAGCTGTTGTCCTGGAAATCACGAAAGATAGAATAGCGTGTCACCCACAAGAAGCATGGTTTTCCGTTTTTTTCTGCTTTTAAAAATAAATACAGAAAGGAAACACATTGTTTTCTGTCAATGTTTATCTGTAAAAAATCAGTAAAAACGGAAAACTCTGAGACATAGGCAAAGCATGTGCAGATAAATGAATTAAGATACCCGTTAATAAACAGCAAATAGCTAAAGTACAAAAATCATTATGAACTTGTGCTCCTGGAAAAGCTGACAGATGAAATCAACACTGTGGCTGCTCCTCCTAGGAAAAATAAGAACCTCAGCTGCAAGAACTTTGAAGTCAACAGAACCCATCCTGAACAGAAGATTTACAACAGTACTTATCTAGATGGTGCCGCTAGATAGCAAACACATCTTAAATATTGAAGACATCTCTTACTGAACTACAAAAGAAAATAAGTATGGTCACAGAATTAGTATCCCATGATTCAATATGACGCTGCAGCGATAACTGGACATTTGACGTGGTGATTACCTACACTGAAAACACAAAGGATCACATTGCCTTTCAACAGCTTAAAGACTTGACAGCGAACTGCGTCAATGTCAAATATAAGGCCCACAGATTGTCAAAATGTCTTTCCCATTAAAGCATTGGTAACTTCTTAAATGCTGAGAAATATCTTCTGATGGGGTGCCCAAAATAAGTCACTGAATCAAGTAAAAACTACAACTTTAAGGATAAAAGGTGCTTTAAGCCTTCTGTCAAAAGAAGATGCTCAAAATCAAGTTTACAGCACAAGAAAGATACCGGTGACGCCAGGAGGACAGTGGTTGATCTCACCAGGCCCGGTCTGCCCAAGGACTATAATCGAAATAGACACTGTACAAATTATATAAAATAAAGCAGAAGCCATTTTGACTGGAGCGAGCTCTGATCAATAACCAATGCACGTTTCAATGCATGGCGCTCCTAACAAAATACTATATATATTGCGAACAGTCAAGGTTGATGAATATTTCTAGCCTGGGGGCCAGCAGACCTCTATCAACACTAACTTTGCTTTCAGTGGGATACTGAGCAAGCTGTGGCTTGCCTTCCAGTCTTCACCTACGCATAGAAAAGCGTAAGAAAAATAAATATTGTTCTTAATTAAAGACTGAGCTTGTACTACATGGTAGATACCCGTGCTCAGAAATGTGCCCTTGGACGCAGACCGGGGTTTAATTATCACTCGTTCTAAGTAATGTTCCTCGGCAAGGCTGAGAGGAGCATTACATCTGTTGACAACAGTTTGCAATCTAAAGGCACTACTATACAATATAATTTGACGCTGGCGTTGTAATGAGAAGAGAGAGGCTGGTGGCATTGTATGATCAGCTGTGGACTGCTGAGAGTAAAGCAGTGATACTCAATATCCTAGACCTCTCTACCTGGAGTGTGACGGAGGGCTACTGCCGAGCACCAGGTTCTCAGATCCTGCTGTGAGTCTCGGGAGGATATCAGGGATGGAATGATCACGCATGCTGTGCAGTGGCCAGAAAACGTGGTTTGTCACAGCCATGAGCTAGAAATTGATCCCTTAAGGGTTCAGCATTTCTAAACGACGCCAAGTCAATAGAGAACATGACTTCCCACAGTATGTCAGTAACGCCTCTGTATTACTTTGAAGCAAACCTCAAAACCAGCCGTTGCTGTTGTGCTGAGTGGAAACACTACAGAGGAACTTTACCAAAAAATTGAACAGGGCCAAGGAAAGACGTGAAAACATAACACCATCTCTCCCATCGCAGAGTCTTAACTTACATTATCCATTTTTGAGCAGCTTTTTTTCAATCACCTACGTATCCATTGCCTCCAAAACAGTCACCATTTGTTACCTGGCACGCAAGTACTCTCTTGGCAGGCGAGGCAGACACTACTAACCGCATGGAGGAATTAAGTTGGATATGTTGAATTTACATGTATATTGTCTGTGACGGATGTCTTAACCTGCTAAGCTATTTTATCAGGCAAAAAACGAAGACTTGGTCTGTTCAGCTAACATCTCTTTTAAATGCAACATTAC
Organism: Calotriton arnoldi; assembly: GCA_963921515.1. NCBI lineage: Eukaryota > Metazoa > Chordata > Amphibia > Caudata > Salamandridae > Calotriton > Calotriton arnoldi. The sequence goes on from CAWUFW010002334.1 coordinate 1,960,506, forward strand.
ATATCATGCATGGAACATAGTTAGGCAAAAGCAAGTTACTACTTACTGGGGTTAAAAGAACAAGGCGCATGGCTTCTCAGTATTGCTTAACTGACCCACAATGCCACAGGGTTGTGCAGTTTAACCTTTCAAGACTTGTTCTCTGATAACCTTGTTGTTGGTCACTTGAGCATGTTTGATACCCACAGGTGGCCACAAAAGCTCTTGGTTTGATATATCTGCATGTTCAGCTTTTGCTGAATAACCGGATGTAGAACCTTAAACTAGCTGCCAAGCACTCGTCAAGACTTGAATCACTCCTTCACAGAGAAACAAACAACAGCTTCGTATTCCACTCATTTTAAAATGACAAACATTTCATAAAAGTATTTATAAGAATTTTTTCTTTTATTCTTATAGAGATTTTGTTGTTTTACGTAGATTTCGAAATAAGTGGTGACATACCATCCAATGTGCGCTTCAAGGGTTACCACAAAAAGCAATCATTGGAGAAACTTACAGTCACAAATGGCAGTCTTAAAAACAGGCAAGTCGGTAGAGTCACCCTCCTTTTGACCTAGGTGTTGTCTCAAGTCTCTGCATCAGAACAGGTTTTTCTTGCATTTAAGCCTAAAATGAGTGACACTCACTTAACAACCAGACGCTTGGGAGTGGTGTCATCTTTTCGTCACAGCATATAAATGCAAGGAATGGTAAAAAATAATTACAAAAACTCCACGAAGACTTGTAGAAAAGTTACACCCTTCTAAAAGCAAGGCTCTAGTGACAAAATGTAGTCCTAGCAGAGCAGTAACCAGGAAGACAAGCAGACCATATAAAAAGAAGTCACATCCCATGACGTAGCAATCCTGGGAAACCACTTAAGGTACATAAATGCAGCAGTGGAAGAGAAGGTCCCTACAGATTCCACAAAGTCACTCAAGACAACGGGCAAATCATATATTGCGCAACATTGGAGATAGCGTGATTACTGTGGCACTCAAAACGAGGCATGGTGTGAATAAATGATTGATAGGCAATCAAAACATTTGGTTAAGTTGAGAATCAAGAGTTACAACTTAGATCCAATATGCCGAAAACCTAACCACGCCACCTCTCAAGTCAGACTGGCTCAAACCAATAAACCATCCCCAACACCACTTAAGCCAAACAGGCAAACAACCTACCCAAAAGAACAGTATGGTCAGGTGGGCTCACAGACAGTAATCTACCTACAATACCATTATGTAGATAAAAACTCACGGCCTGGGGGGGCAGGAGTTTCCTTCTGAAGGCAACTACTCTTTGGAATTCTCTACCTTTAGCCATCAAATGCTGCTCTGACTTCCTGACTTTTCGGAACAAGTCAAAACCTGGCTGTTCCCTCACTGAAAACTAAGAATCATTCCGTTCAGCCCTCACTCCCCCCTGTCTGCAACAGCGCCAAGACGCCCCATGGCATTCGAGCGCTATATAAAACCTAAAATCAAATCATGTCATACAGGCCAACAACCTAGCCACACCAACTTTCCGGTCTGAGTCAACAACTGCGCCACATAGCTACTCAGTTCAGGTTGGTTGTCAACTAGGTGAAAGCACAATTGTAGGTCAGAAGGGTCAACACCCAACAAATTGGTCACACCATCATTCAGGGCAGAGGGGCAAACATCAGCCCCACAAAGGTCAGATGGCCCAAAACCCTAGCCATAAGATCACTTGGGCAGACAGGCCCAAAGCCAAATCTAGTCACAACAACAATCAGGTCAGGCATGCTAGATGGACCACAACCTACCACTTAGATGAGGCAAATCCAGCAGTCTAATCACAACACCACATCTCACTTACCATATTGCTCAGGCTACACAGAATAAAATTATTTCTTGAAGAGACACCCATGAAGTCCCTGCTTAGCCACGAGTATTTGAGAGAATGGGTATCCAAAGCATTTGTCTTCAGAATACAACTGACTTAGCAGTGGAAGTCCATTTCCACAACACAGTTTCCAACTACAAGAAAATGCAAGAGGGTGACCTTAGCATAGCAGGCCGATGTGCAATTGTTTAAACATGAATAGTCTTAACAACATAACTGTGTTCAGACGAACTCGTCCCCCTTCCTTTCATGGTGGCTGACATTATCAAAGTGCCTAGATTAGATATAAAAATGGGAGACAGGAAAAAGCAATAAGCTGTGTTCAGACAACTCACAGAGAAACCTCCAACACTGTATTCGTCAAAAGGAATACAGCAGCTCTGATTCAAATATAGGATGTGATAGGAAACTATAACCATACATGCACACAACTGTAATTTTGGCAGCAGTTATATATAATTAAAATAAGCATACACAGCTATTAAACTTAAAAAACTGCAGTAGAGTTGTGCTCGCTTTTCTGAAAACAAGCTGTTGCAAAGCTTCATCTGTATCAGGGGGGTGTCTGTACTGAGACACTACTGTGGTCATAAGATTTCTATAATTGTCACTGCTTTGACATAATGACCAAACTAGGGGCTTTTCGAATAGGGTGGTCAGATCTCCAGATTTTGCCAGAACAGTCCTGGTTTTTCATTATCTGCCCTGGTAAATTATACTGATTTTAACTCCTGTCCCGGTTTTTAAGAAGTGCCATGCTTTTATGTCTTCCATGCACAATTTTTGTCAAGCCTTTTCAGGAATCAGTTTAAGTAACACACATGATTCTCTGTGTAAAAATTGCATTTAATGTATACTCCTTGTTGGTGTTTTCTATATCAGCAAGTTTTGTCCTGATTCATTCGGTGGCCCTCGTTAAGTGCACAAGTTGTAGTACCACCTCTATGTTTATTAAATAACCTGTTTTTGATTTTTAAATTCTGGTCACCCTATGTATAAACAGAACTAAAAAAGCTGCAGCCATTTTCATCACACACTTGCACAAATCCCACGGATATGGAAATTCAGATACAGCGGTCAAACCTTCTCCTACATTGCTCCTAAAGTGTGTAATGACTTGCCGCTGCATATAAGAGCCTCCTCCTCACTTCTTGAATTCCGCAAGAAACTGAAGGCCTGGCTTTTCGAGTAGCCCACCTAGGCCCCAGGTCTGGCTAAAGTCACACCTGTTCAGCACTAGAATACCCTCCTGGGTGATAGTGCACTCTACAAATCTGAATAACATAAGATGTCCAAATAGTACACATCTTAAATTAATCCTGAATTCTTATTAAAAGCCCAAATGTTTTAAGGTGAATTAAGAATTCTTCATGAAATCAGACCACTATAGCCTCTAATGATGTTCTAAACTAGGTTTGATTGCCTTCCTGAAAGAACAGACACTCAAAGTTTATAAAGCAGCCCTTCTCTGCCAACAATTCTAACATGAACGGGTGTGTGGGAGTGAAAATAAATGTTAAAGTGGTCATTTAGAAAGCCAATTAGGTTCATGCTGAAAACGTTAATTGGGGACAAATGCAAACTCTTAACAAGAGGTGTCGTTCGGAGACATGCTGTGATGAATGGCCGGCATGTACTCATCTGCACTAAGAGAACTTGAAATACTCCCTGAAGATGCCCAACTGGGCTTTCACCGAGGGCTAAATGTGTAGAATGTGCCATGCATCATATTCTGGAGGTTTCTACTTTTTCAACATTCACATAATGGTGACAGTTCTCCCTTGGGTAAAATCCGCTGAGAACTATGCATTATGCACGTGCCCTATTTATGGGCCATTAGCGCAATCTGTGATAGTTTCCGCACAGGGCATTTAACATTTTGAAAAAAACTGGTAAAGTTGTTCCACAACTCATGGTACTCTTCCTTCAAGAAAATTAAGGCACCAGCTGCTGTCACCTTTTTTAACAAAACAAAAGGCCGAGCCAAAAGAAAAACAAATGTTAGCCCAGGCGTTACACAAGCACGTTCAAACGCAGCTCTTTCGTTAGGGAAAAAATACCCACCTGACAGAAATACTGTGATACAAAAAAAAAAAGAGCTCGTAGACAGAACTCCAAGTGACAAAATGGATACTGTTTTAAAAAGATAAGACAGTTTAACTGTGCTGTCGCCCATCTGGGTGTCCTGTCTGCCGCCTGGCTTGGGGTCCAGACGTGCTGTTTTAGAGCCACAGTGTAAGAACGCCTCCGCCCGGAAGTGTCACCTATGTTACAATACACAGTAACACGTTCAAGGGCCCGGGGATGAACCACGGTCTGATAGATCTGGGAACACAGTTCGCGTGAACACATTTCATGTAACTAATGAACACACATTGTACACCCGGGGGGGGGGGGCAGTTTGCTCCATTACCTGGTGATTTTAAATAAAAAAATTAAAAAAACCGTCGTTAATACAAGCGGGCTTCAGGTAAGCACTGGGCAAAACCAAGCATGGAATGAGGGGGGGGGGGCTTTGCAACACTAGTGGGTTCGCGGTATGCGTGGCTCTTTTCACATTCTGCAAATACTCCGCTCTAAAAAAAAAAAAAAGTCTGCGCCTGCACATTATTGTAGTACTCCCGTTTGCATCCGGTATTAGTAAAATAAGGAGACAATATCATTTCATAAAAGGGGGGTTTTAGAACGAGTCACGTGGCCAGCATATGAATTGATAAAAAAAAAGTGCTTTAGCTTCTTTACCTATTGATTGGCCATTAAGTAGCAAAGAGCATGCCTGCTGCGTGTATTTCCGGGGCGAGCAGCGCTTCTTGAATGGCCTGTCAAAGACCCCCAACCGAGGCCCGCTGCCTGCAAGATTCTGTGTCGGACCCTGTGGGCGGCAGCTTCTGACCCTAAGTGCACCCCTCCGGATACACGCGCTTCATTTCTGTGACCAGACTTATTCTATTAAATTAGTAGCTGTTCAATAACATCTTTTTTCAATGAATTACATCATTTTCTGGTGTTTTGATCGTACCTGATAGACATCTACGAAACGAAAGCTTGTGGGCCAAATAAACCTTGGGGAGGTGCAATTCCCCTTGAAACATTACTCAGATGAACTGTCATTCTTTCTCCGAGTAGCACACCTCTGGTTGGGTCAAGAGTGGCTGAGGGAAAACTGCAAAAATCGCCCGGTTTATTATGGCCTTGCTGCCTCGGCTTATATACAAGAAAGTTTCGCAGCTGACGTCCATGCACACGGGGGGGGGGGGGGGCGAGTAACTGATGTGTAACCTGTCACATGCAGCACGGAGCGCTATACGCATGTGAATAGCTAAATTGCGGGGTTTCCACTTTACCCAGAGATGCAAAACAAAAACGCATTAAAGAAACATTTTAGTGGAAACAAGTAAAGCAAACACATGAATCACAGAACGAACTCGACAAAACCAGGCTTCTACGTCAATATACTTTCAGAGAGAGGGATTTTGCGCATTTTTCTGTTGCATCAAAGATACATAGGATTCCTGGGTAGTGCCCACCCACCGCCCTGCTCCATCATTGTCCCACAACAACTCCCGGTCTCCTGCACTTCCCTGCTGACTTCGACAACATAACAATAAACCGCCTGTGCAGGGCTGAAGAGCCGTTCTCACTAGACCACAACCCACGCTGCCTCACAACATAGCGCCTGTCCCGAGATATTAAGCGGAACAGGTCCGGGCATCACACCCGCCGTTGTCTGCACTCTCTGGGGCAGACACACGCTGCACACAGTGTGCATTCACGCTAACCCCTTGCACCCGGCACGTAATGTACTGCACTTACAAGAGCGCTAGTGGACCTTGAACACTGTATCTGCCCCAGTCAGGCGTGCTTTTCCACTGCCCCAATACTGCAAGAGCCCCCATCACACAGGCTCAACAAGTGCACACAGCGCATGGTCCTCGCCTCCTCCTGTGCCCCTGAACTTGGTATGCCCGGTGAGCACTTTCAGCACTGCGTGCTCTTTCCGCACTTTGCTCCTACGACACTGCCCGTACTGCACCCAGACTACCCACTGTCACCAGACCATAGACGGACTCACCTAGGGTGTCAGCCAGCAGGCAGTGCAGCAGCGGCAGCACGCCCAGCACCAGCAGCAGGCAGGAGCCCCGGCCGGCTTCCTGGCTCCCCGGCGGCCGCAGCATGTTCATCAAGCGCCTGTTCCTTCCTCCTCTCCCCGGCTCCTCCAGTGCTAACTTTCAGACGGCCCTCCGCTCCTGCTCCCGTCAGCCCTCCACCCTTGCCCGCTGCTCCCACTTTCCAAGTGAGATCGACGGCCGGGCAGGGTGCAGGCCAGTCACACCTCGCACCGGGTACTGGGAGTTCCTCTCTGGGCTCCCCGTTTGCTGTCACCCGGGAGCAGCGAAGACTTCCAGCGCTTCCTGTGGCTCCTCCTATCGCACTGTGGGCGGGAAACAGAAACACGGGGGCCGACCCTGGAGCGGCACTGAGCAGATGCTGTGAGCCCAGGAGTGAGAACGAAGGAGCCCGCGCGTACCTCACCACCACCAGGCTCCTGCCCTACTCACGCGTTCATCCGCTTCACTCATTAGAAGTGAGTCTTACGCATTTGAGAGGGAGTGCCTCTCACCCATGGTCTCTTTACGTAGTGCCAAAATGACACGCGTTTCAGGCACTAGCGTGGTAAGTGTAGTGTACAGTAAGCACGCCTCTGTCTGTGTACCGGTGCCGCTACATAAATAATAGCTACGCCTCTGATTTTTAAAGAAATTAGAAAATTATACTGTTTCTTTTAAAACGAATGCATTTTTATTCAGAGCTTAAGAGTTTTAAAATTGCACCTTTATATGTTTTAATCTACATTGCAGTGACCACAGAAATAATAGGCTTCGTGCCCCTCACTATACTTGTGTTTGATCACGTGTCTTGATTTGTGTGTGTTTTGCACCATCAGCCTCCAGTCTTCTGACGGAAAGGAGCAAAACCAGAAGACTCGCCATAGTGTAGAATATATTATTTTAGAGCTGAGGGCTGCACTTATAAAACGTATAGCATCTGGCTGCATCACTTTTACAGAGTAAACTAAGAAACTCACAAATGCAAATCTGCCCCATACGCAGATCACTCTCGGTTCTATCAGCCTTGATACACAGCCCAGGGCTCGCATGTCCTTTCTTGCTGCTGCCCCTGCAAAAACTCGCCTAGCGGTTCCCTGTCTTGGACCGATCATGCCTCCTCCAGTTCTTGTACCTACCTACACTTCTATTCCATCTTTCCCTACACTGTAACCTTCAGTCCCCTGGACCTAACGATCAATCATACTCCTATTCACCACTTGACCTACAGGAACAACAAAGATTTGTGAAAAAACTAGATTGCTCCTTATGAAGAGAGCATGTATGTTCGAAATGCATTGAGCCATATTAACATTATTTAAGAGATTTTGTTGCCTGGAGTTATGATAGCTTGAAGGATTTTCAAGGTGAAAGATTAATATAATGTTGAGTGGAGAAATAACAAGGTGAAGAACATGTTGGAAATTTGCCCTTTCAGCAGTGTCACTCCAGATTTATGCATCCTTTGGCTGAACCCCTTTTTGTTGGCCATCATACTCTGCACACTTTACTCCTGCTAACCAGTGACAACACTCTCCCTTTAGACACTGGAAAATTCAAATATTCCTAATTGACAGATTTATTTTACTCCGAAGTACATAATATATGTACTACATTCACCTAGGGCTGTAAATTAAAAGCTACTAGTGGGCTGCAGCACTCATTGTACGACCCACTAAAGTAGCACTGTAAACATGTCTCCAGGCCTCAGCCTGTATATAACGGTTTAAACTGCATTTCAACCTGGCAAAATAAACATTTCGCAAGTCTCAACCTTTTTTCTGTAATTCTAAATCACCCATAAGATAGGCTCTAAATGCCCCTAGGGCAGGGTGCATGGTATTTAAAAAGTAGGACATGTATATTTAATGTTTTAATATTATTGTGGCCAGACAATCACAGTTGTCCCTTTGTGCTTTTTGGCACTATTTTTAATTTAAACTTTAAATATTCATTTATTTGGTTTCACTTATTGGGGTTTTGTCGTTTTGGTATCATTTTATTTGTTAAAATTTAATCTATTTTTCTAAATTAGTTTGAGATTTTTCTTGTGTGGTGTTTTCACCTTACTACTGTTTGAGTGCTGCATAAATACTTAACACATTGCCTTCAATTTAAGCCTAACTGCTGTGTGCCATGCTACCAGAGCATTAAGCACAGGTTAATTTCTTGACATTTATGGTTCTCCCTTACAATGATTGTGATTATTTTTTGAGGTGGGTTCTCACCCCTCTCAAATAATACTCCAGTTCATTACAAGACAATATTTATTTGGTTCGAAAAAATGCATCAAAGTTTTTCTTTGAAAGACGTAAGGAATTTTAGGCTTGGATTTTTATGTGTCCACACTGGTGAAAGATATGATGGTCATACCACACTGAAGACTGAATCACTCCTTCCTGCACCAGTATGTCTTCTGCGTTAGCGTGGTTACATTAATTGACACCATACCTGTGGGTGTTGTAACTAACGCTAAGGCCAAGCTCAAAATCACCCACCCCAAATCTGTGCACACTCCTGATAAGCAAACTAACCAACTGATCCTGTGCTGGAGCCTTTCTACATCACTACTGCTTGACTTATTACTCGCCTTTGCACACCCCGCAAAGCATCAGGTAAATTCTTTACTCCACACCTGGATTTACCATGCTTTTACTGGCAAATTGTTTCCAAGCAATCCCCATTTAAAAAAACCCATTAAATGTTGGTCTTCTTCAATTCTGACCCAAAAAGATCAGACACCTAGTAACGTGGTGGCGCAGCACTCACTTTATGTAAAAGATGGTACCATCCATTGTGACTGCATAAAGATTCGGCCTACCTCTCAAGATATTTTAAAATTCTCCATTCTATCCCTGACCTCCTTAACATAACCTCCCCATGCAAATCCACAGGAATTCTGTGTCATATTCAGGTAGATTAGATTAAGTGATTTACTGCTTATAGTATCAATAATGACACACATTTGCATACATCAAAAAGAGTTATGTTATGTTCTCAGTATTCATCAACACCATAAACCTTCTCACAAACATTTACCCACTTCTTTGGATCTCACTTTTGCTGTTAATTCTCAGAGCAAGAGCTTGGACACCTTCACCTTTCTTGCCAAAATAACAAAGAGGTGTGCCAATCAACAACGTACTCATTTTCCTGAATCTCGTGCCCCTCTCAACTTTTCACTCCGGATTAAGCACTGAGACCATGTTGATCATAGCCACCAATGAGATCAGTCTTATCTTGGATGAGGGGGGCAGCCCCATCTTCGTCCTTCTTGACCTTTCTGCCACTGTCGATTTGGTCTCCAATGCCATTTTGCTTACAAGGATGAAGGAGATGGAGAAAGGGGAAACTGGCTTTTGCTGGTTTAGCTTTTTTCTGAGTGAAATAACACAAGCTGTTTTGTTGGCCACCTCACACTCCACCTTTAAACCAATCACATGCAGAGTGCCTCAGGGACTTCCCTTAATCCCACTGGTTTTAACCCATATGTTGCCCCTCTTGCTAACCTGGTAGCATCTTTTGGATTGTTGTTCTTCATTTACGTAGATGGTTATTTTAAGGTCAAAAGCTCCCTCCTAGAGGCACAGACACAAGAACAATTCTGTCTGGTAGCACTGGCCACTTGGATGAGGAACAACTCACTCTGCTTAAACACAGAGAAGAAGGAAGTGCTGGTCTTCGGTAGACCTGACCTGTGGCACCCCCTGTCCCCCTGTCCTTTGGCACCCCACCCACTACAGCTAAATTAGCTCAACATCGTGGAGTGATTTTAGATTTGAGTTTTTATTTCAGAATTGATATTTTAAAACTCACATCAACCTGTTTTTTGTTGTTGATAGTACTGAAGAAAATCACTCCTCTTTTACTTCCTGATTAAAGAAAGATCCGAGTCCACTCCTTAATATTAAGCAGACTGGACCACCGTAATTCCTTATACGTAGCTCTCCCTACCTCTTCTATCAATAAGCTTCAACTCATACAAAACGCTGCAGCACCCTTAATTTTTAAATTGTATAGATTTGCACAAGCAACGCCACTACTTCATTCCTTACACTGTCTACCAATTGCGAAAAGAATCATATGGACGGGGCCACGTCGATGCCCCCAGCCCAACCAACCCGAGTGTAACCAAAGAGACAACTTCCCTTAAAAACAAGAGCCTGACACCAAATACTTTGGGTAGGGATATCAAAATCTCAAGTAGTATTTAACTTTGAAAAACATGACTTCAAAAACTTTTTGCACCAAACACATCACACATCAATTCTGTTTACATAATTGTAACATAAATCCCAATTTTTAACATAGTGCACTGGACATCGTCACCTGCAACCCAATACCTCCCGATGCAAAAAACATTCTGTGAGCTCATGGTTTGCCCTTCAACCTGGTCTCCATGGCACCTCTGCACTTTGGAGGGCCCGCCCCCAGAGCTATACCGGAATGTCACTCTTATGTGGCAATTCTTGGTCTTTAATCTATAAAAGAGACTATCGCTTTTTCGTGAGGGCCTTGCTCTCTAAAAAATCATGCAGGAGGCCTTCTCATCCCAGAGCAACATTACCTGGGGCTCCTCCCACACTGTCGGAGAGCCAGTCTGGCCAACCGGGCCATGACTTTGTCCCCTGGGGCAGGACGTGTCCTCCAACCCCCAAAGGGTCAAAGTCCCAAAGCGGCAATGCTCATGTGAGAAAAATGATTTATTAGATGGAGTAGTTGTAAGACCTTACCAAGTAATAATGTAATTAATACGTATCGGATCCAGTTAAGTTTCTTTAAATCAAACCTTAGCTCAGTTCTGGGAGCTGTGGCACAGAGCAGCCTTTTATCAGGCCTAACTAAAACAAAAAATAAGTGTAAAGTATTTATCAGTACCAAAACAGTCAACAAGTAAGAAACATGAAACAAAAAATCCCAATTCAATTTATAAATATAGAGTATATTTTTATCTTCAAATAGACACCAAAACAACAAAAATCGGATGAAAGGAACCAGAGTTATGTAAGATTTTCATAAATCACTGCTTTTCACTCCAAAAAGTTCGGAACAGTTTATAATTTAACAGTTTTCACTCTATGCAGTAGTCTATGAGCCTCGAATGCAATTGTCTAGGGCAAAGTCAAAGTTTCAGGCCGACGGTGATGGAAGTCTGGGTCGGATATGGGCACTGGGATTGTCTCCGTCACATTTTTATCTTCTCATTTAGAAACCTTTCTGTTTCTTTTTCTCGCCATTGGTGAGGTTGGCCGGGTTTCTGCAGCTTGAATCTGGATTTGGGTTCGATGTCAATTGATCGGCGAAGTTTACCGGTCCAGTGAAGAGCCTTGGTTCTCAACAGCGTTTGAGGCTACCAGCGAACCGGCAAGTAGCAGAGGTCTTTGATGCCCCAGATGCCCAGCCAAGGGAATGTCATGGGCCAAATTGAGGAGGAAGGCCTTGTACTGTTGGGGTTGGGGGGGGGGGCACCAGTCTACTAGTGGGTCCAGGTCTGTGGTCCCTTGCCATATATACAGGACACCATCCACCCAATAGACCCTGTGGGGTCCACTGCCATCCCCTTTTTCTCGGTCCTCAGCCTGATGCCTCAAAAGTAGGACAGGTCCTCTGACCTTGGCAGAACTCCGCCCTCGAGGGTCCCCCTGCCATCTCCAGCTCTGCAGGCTCTGGCAGATGACTCATGTGGGGAGCTTCCCCTTCAGGCTCTAGGTCCTTCCTCTTTGTCGGACTCCTTCTGGGCCATGGGAATCTCCTTTGCTGGTTTCCCAGGCTTCCTGCCCTTCCTCTTGTTTGCAGGGGTGTGGGCAATTATTCCAGGCTTCAAGTGCATATGACCCTCCTGACATGCTGTTTGGGACCTGGTGGCCAAATACATTCACTCAGAGAGACCAAGCATTTCTTCATGAGTCTTCCTCTCTACATCTGACCAAGCAGAAGTTTCCAAATCATTTCCCAGACGTCAAGCCAGTAGGATGGCAGGGGACAAAGCTACCATCTTCAGACCTGCAGCCCCCCCCCACACTCAAAGGTCATCATAGCCATGGAGTGAAACATTACCTTGTTGTCAGTATTGACATTCTTGTGTAAGTGATCTGTTATTATCTGCTCTGGGGACACCAACCTGCCCACCACAGTGGTCATGCTGGCTGCTGTGTCCCTCAGAGCCTCTAGTTTAGTACCGTTGATGCTTGGCCATTGCCTGTACTTCATCATGCTGGAAGGTAAGGCAGCCAAGGTCTCAACATCCACCCCAACCATGGAGACTGAGGTGGCATCAGTGTACCCCTTAGTTACAAGGAGATGTAAACTTGAAGACTACACAGTCCACTAATGTTTAGTAGGGAAAAGTGACAAACAATGGAAGGCAAGGCTTGCGATGGCCTGCAGTGCGGGAGAGGGAGGAGGGAGTTGGGGGACGTTGGGGGGGGGGGGGAGTTCGAATGAGCATAGCCAATGTGAAGATACCAAGACTTTAACTGGGTTATTAGGAAATGCCAAATTTAATTTAACAACAGATATCTATGCAATGTATGCCTTGTAACCTAAGGTGATGACAGCATAAGAACTTGTGTTATACCAAAACTCAATAAAATGTGTTAAAAAAAAATCAGTGTACCCCTTAGTTTTTCCCTGGGCAAATGTTCATCCTAATCTCTACACTAGCAATCCATGAGGACTGCCCAGATGTCTTTGAAAGTTTGGAATTCTTTCCCTGGTACTCCCTCCCCTTGGACTTGGATGAGTCATAAAACTCCCCTCTGATGCAAATATTTGGGACCCTTTAGATAATTCCTTCTTTTTGTCTTTAGTGCTCCCCTTTTTCCCCTGTTGGTGGCCTGACCCCCTTTCTTAATGTAGGAAAGTAGGATCTGCTTTTATGGTTACCCCCACTTTTTGCTTGATGTAATGCTGTTTCTGAATAGTCTGACTGGGATCCTGCTAATCTGAACCCCAGTCTCTGTGCTTTCTCCCCTAAATTGGTATGGTAAGTACTTAGGTGCATTCCAGATTGGACACTGGTGTACACTTATCAGTCCCTAGTATATGGTACTAAGGTACCCAGGGCATAGGTACACCATGGATCCCCCATGGGATGAAGCATGTATTATGCCACCCATGGGAGACCACTCAATTTGTAACTACAGGCCTGCCATTGGAGCCTGTGTAAGCTGGTGCTAGCACCACTTACGAAAGATATAGGTTTACCTATATCTAGGGTCACTGCACTTAAACCTTTGTCACCCCTAAAGAAGGCCTTTCAATCCTGAAGGCAGGGTGCTCGGTTCTAAGTGTGAGGGTGCTCCTGCTTGAGCAGGACACCCCTACAGCCTACGGAGTCCATTCTCCCGGGTTTTGAGTGAGACAGCCATCTCAAAACTGGCTGTAACGAATCCTATCATGTTTGGTATCAAACATGTTGGAATCATACCCCCACACCGTAAACAGTGTGGGAGGTATGATTCCATGCACTGTAAAGCTCCTCCGGGAGGCCCTCAGTGCTCCCGGTACCAGTCTTCTAGACCCGGACAGAACAACACGGCTGCTGCTGACCAGAGACATGATTCTGCCCTCTAGCAGCTGAGCCAATCTCGAGCATGGGGAAGGCAGAACAATAGGTATCCTGTCACAGGGAGGTATGACCACCTCCCAGACATGGTTTAGTGTATTGGGGCCAGGTGGGAGCGCTTGCTAGCACCACTCAGTCTGCTTGAAGGGCACACTTGGTGCCCTCCTTGCATTGTCCAGTTCAAACCAGCTCAGGGAGCCGTTGGCTCCTGCTCTGGCGCGAAACTGGACAAAGGACATGGGAGTATCCTCCCTACTGTCCGACCCCTCCCCCGGGAGGGAACCCTGAATCATCCCAACCCTTTCCTTAGGGTACCTATGGACTTACCTGAGGTGGGTCCCTAGATTCATCGTGGGACAAGATTAATTTCAGACACCACTTCTTCTTCAACCATCTGGGAACTCTGGACTTCGCTCTGCGCATCAAGGCTGCAACTGGGAAGACTCCTGCTGCTCCTGCTGCTCCTGATCTCGTCGATCTACTCGTCTGCTGCAACTCCCGTGCCTGGGCACCATACAGGAACCTTCCAAGGCCTGTAGGCATCCAAGACACCTGAAGGAATCTCCCTTGAAGTGAAGGAGTCACTTCCCTGCATCTGCAGGCACCGCAACTAAACTGACCGATCTGCTAATCCTGGGCTCCCACGGACTCCGAAAGGCTCAGCAACACAGGTGGTGGTTCTTCACATCCCTCAAGGCCTGCCCAGTCCTCTCACGAAGTTTGAGGCCAGTATCCCTCGTCGGAGCCGCAGGAACTGAACCCCTGTGCACCGCATCGACTTGCAGTTGCAAAGGCTTGTTGGCGTCCTTTCACCAAGATCTTCGGGCTCCAAGTATCCTGTGACCGATCTGAAGGGAACCCCGATGAAGGTCCCGACAATTCCAATATGGCTGCCGCTATGTCCCTGACAGGAAGTGGACATCCCGCTCTAGTTGGGCATCTGCAACCTGGAAGACTGCAAGCGTCAGCCCTGGATCTCGGAGGCGGGATCTGGAACTACGTAAAACCGCCACCGACGGGAACACCAGGTGAGGAGGAAATCGCAAAAAAGACGGAGACAGAGGAACAGTCGAGGAGGAGCAACGCGCTGAGGAAGGACGAGATGCCACAGGAAGAAGCCGACGTGCTACCGGAGGAAGCCAAGACACCTGAGGGACCACCGGAAGAGGAGGACGCCCGAGGACCAAGAGACCGCTCTGGGAGCAACGCAAACGAGTCCAGTGCTCCAAGGAGGGAAACGGACGCTGGGACTCCCCTTCCCATGGCCCAGGAGAGTCGTGGGTTCAGGCAAGTGCCTAACTCGCATGTATTTTCATTTAAGGGTTTGTGGGCGGGTTTACGGGCTACACCACCCTGAATAACGATACCCCCTGCACTTAGGCACCTCACCGAGCTAGGGCACTGTTGTGGTTAAGGGAGCACTACTTCACGTTGAGATATTGGGACAGCAGCCTGACCTCTTGTATACCTTTTTGTTCCCTCTTGAGGAGAAACCCTATGCTGAAGTGAAGCCAGGGACAAAGTGAAGACGCCTGCCGTTCACCCTCTTTTTGTTCAAGACTGTTTTGTTTTCTTTATTATTTCCTCAAAGAGACTGAGAAGCTAACCCTGGGTTACTAAGGCATAACCCACGGACTGTTGGTATCCTGGAGAAAGGAAGGGGTGTAATTAAATGCTCGTACCCAGAACGAAGAAGGCGTAAGACTACTCTGTCTCTGAGGAGAGGAGTTGGGGTAACTGACATGGACAAACCAGCACAGTGGTGTCAGAAGTGGGACATAGCTTCTAGCCCTGTTATGACACAACCCATCACGATGGAAGCAATGGTTGCCCTGTTAGCGGAAGGCCAACGCCTTCTGCAGTTGGTGTTTGAGCAACAAACAAAGATGGCCCAAAAAGAGCGTGAAGCCTTACACACAGCCCTGAAAGACCAAGCAACCCTACTGACATCCAATCAATAGGTGCCGAATGCAGCTATTCTGAGATTGATGGATGCCATATACAGTGCACGCGTTCACCCCAATGTACCAGGGACTGTCTTGCAAAAGTTCCAGGATGGCGATGACTCCGACTATTTTTTTGTGAACTTTGAGCGGGTTGCCTCTACCGCTGCCTGGCCACAAGAAAGATGGGGCCAATACATAGCCCCCTTATTATCAGGCGAATTACAAGCCACATACAAAGCCGCTAATTCTGCAGGGGTGACCTCCTATCTAGACATAAAGAAGGCTATCCTGGAGAAGCTAGGATGGGACCGGTAGTATTACCGGAGTCGTTTTAGAAAGGAGAAATGGACAGCAGGAGATAACCTTCGAGCCCTGTATTACAGGATAAGAGATTTAGGGAACCGATGGCTACAGTCCTCAACATCCTCCATAGATGATCTCACAGAGAAAGACTACCTAGAACAATATTTGGAAGCCCTCCCCCTTAATACTAGGACATGGATCAAGCAACACCCCAATCTTTTGGTCACCATGGCAGTCGACCTGACTTGTGCTTATTACTGATCCCCCGAATTCAAAGCCCACCCCCACCGGCTCCCTGTAGGCATACCCAACCCCCTGAAGAAAATTCCAATCCTCCCCGCAGAGAACAAGGTTCCGACTTCACTGAAGCCCCATCCAAGGTGTGCCCCGGGAACTGGACAGGTGCAAGGTCCCCAGAGTTTCCTCTGTGCTGAGTGAGGACACATAGCCAGACATTGTCCTTTACGTAATCCACCACAGGAACCTATGGAAGTGGGGTACACTCGGGGACGAGTGTTAACCTGGGGAGAACCCCCTGAAAGATACAAAAAGAATATACACATCAATGGGAAACCTGTAGTTGCCCTTTTAGACCCGGGGTGTCACCACACGGTAGTCAGCAGAGAACTTATACCAAATCCCCAGATCCTAGGGGGTGAACACATACAGCTTACGTGTGTACACGGTGAGAAGAAAATGTACCCTCTCGCAGAAGTTTTGCTTGAAATTGATGGTGAACCCCAGTTAAGGAAGGTAGGAGCAGTGCCCTCTCTCCCAGAAACCGTCCTGTTGGGAACTGATCTCCCTAGATTCCATGACTATTTGTCTAGTCTCACACCCTTTTCCCCCTTGGTGGGCTGGTTGGAGAACGCTCAGTTCCCAAAGGAAGAGATAGCCGGGTCCACTCTCAAAACAGTGAAATCCCGTAGAGAGAAAAGAGAAGAACGGGCTCTGTATTTTAAGTCCTGTCATCCCATATCCACTCATGTCTGTGCTTCCTCAGATGTGCCCCAGACACCCGGCCGTAACTTTCGAACAACACAGAGGGACGATAGTACACTGCAGCATGCATGGGAGCAGGCACATGAGGACCACCCAGAGAAGGTAGGCCCATTTTTCGGTGTAAAAAAAGCCTATTGTTTAGGATAACACATGAAAACAGACATACCAAAGACCAGCTTTTGGTCCCAAAAGCGTTCCGTGAACAGGTTCTATGCCTGGCCCACAGCCAAACAGGGGGTGGACATTATGGAAAGGAGCATACACTGAAGTATTTGTTGAACAAGTTCTACTGGCCAGGGGTATACCAAAAAGTGGCTAAGTATTGTGTCTGCTGCATCAGGTGCCAATTGGCTAATACACCCTCGCTTCCCCGCACTCCACTGCAACCCCTCCTGATAATAGACATTCCCTTCCAGAGAGTAGGAATCGACCTGGTAGGTCCCCTGATCCCCTCTGCCCGAGGACACCAATACATACTGGTATTGGTGGACTTCGCTACTCAGTATCCAGAGGCTATTCCCTTGGCCAGTACAACCACCATGGCTGTGGCACAAGGCATGATTTCTTTCTTTTCCCGTGTAGGTTTTCCCCACAAAACTTTAACTGACCAAGGTACCCCTTTTGTATCCCGTTTGATGAAACAGATATGTGACCTCCTAGGGATTAAACAGATTTGCACAGCACTCTATCATCCCCAAACCGACGGCTTAGTCGAGAGGTATAATAAAACATTCAATTCTCCACCGGGTTTTCACCATTTGAACTACTGTTCAGGAGAAAACCCTGCACCCTCCTCGACATGGCGGCAGAGCAGTGGACCCAGGAGGACGACGAGAGTAGGCCTCTGTTGCTTTATAGCACGTCCCTAATAGAAAGCCTGGCTACCCTGTGGGAGGAGGTCCACGCAAATATGGAAAGAGCCCAAGCCCATCAAAAATGATAGCACGATCACAACACCAAACTACGGGAATTTTCCGTGGGAGACAACGTGCTAATACTCCTACCCAGTACCGATAAGAAACTTTTAGCTACATGGCAAGGCCCTTACCAAATCCTGATAAGATCACTCCTGTCACATATCGAGTGTCTGTCCCCCACTAAAGTCGGACAGGCCAGACCTACCACGTCAAACTTCTTAAAGCATGGGAAGGTCCTCTACCCGTCTCTCCATGTAGGGACGTTCGGATAGACCATGTTTCACTCGACAAACCCCTGGAGATTTCCCTTGCCCCACAAAACCCTACAGACAACGTATCCGTTCAACTAGGGGAACAGTTAACAAGTGAGCAGAAACACCAAATGCGATCCCTCTGTGAGTCCTATTCCACCATATTATCCGGTGTTCCAGGACGTACGTCTCTAGTCAAACATAACATCATTACCGAGGGTACCAGAGTAATAAAAGTAAGACCTTAACGCATTCTAGCTGCAAGGAGACAGACAGTAGACCAAGAGGTAAAAGCCATACTGGAAGCAGACATCATTGAACCCTCCCATAGTGCCTGGTCCTCCCCAGTCGTCCTTGTCCCCAAACCCGATAGGAGTCTAAGATTTTGCATTGACTTCCGTCAGTTGAATGCTATTTCAAAGTTTGACGCTTATCCTATGCCCCAGGTCAACGAACTCATAGAACGACTAGGAGACGCTAGGGTTATGTCCACAATCGATCTCACAAAAGGGTATTGGCAAATACCCCATTCTCCTGATGCATGAGAAAAGACAGCTTTTTCCACTCCCTCTGATCTATTCCAGTTTAAAGTCCTCCCCTTTGGCCTTCATGGCGCCCCAGCCACTTTTCAAAGATTGATGGATGTTCTCTTGCGTGCCCATCAGACGTATGGTGTTGCTTACCTGGACTACATAGTCATCCACAGTCCGGACTGGAAAACGCATCTCCTTCACTTAGAGGAGGTCTTACGTACCTTACAACAGGCAGGTCTCGCTATTTTCCCCAAAAAGACCACTTTTGGTCCTGGCCACATTGAGTATCTAGGGTATGACATTCGAGCAGGGAACATCAGACCTCAACTAAATAAACTGGAAGCTATCACTAAAATCCCACGTCCCCTCACCAGAAAAGACATGCGCTTCTTTCTAGGACTGGTGGGTTATTACCGAAGATTCATCCCACACTTTTCAGACATAGCTTGTCCCCTTACCGACCTCCTTGTTAAGAGTGTGTCAGGGAAGCATATCCTGTGGTCTGCTCTTCAGGAGCAGAGTTTCTGCAAGTTAAAAAACTCCTAATGTAACGCCCCGGTTCTCGCATGTCCTGACTACAAGAGAACCTTCATCCTCCAAACCGATGCCTCAGGTAGGGGTCTCGGTGCTGTCCTGTCCCAACCTGATGACAAGGGGGATCTGCGTCCCATTCTCTTCCTTAGCAGGGAGCTATTCCCTAGAGAAACTCGTTATGCCACTATTGAGAAGGAATGTTTGGCCATCAAGTGGGCGATGGAGGCCCTTCAATATTACCTCTTGGGTTGGCCTTTCCTTTTATTCACGGATCATGCCCCTCTTAACTGGATTTCCCTACATAAGGACTCCAATCGTAAAGTGCTTCGCTGGTTCCTTGCTTTGCAGCCTTTTTCCTTTCAAACTATGCATGTTCCGGGGAAGCTGCAGGCGAACGTGGACTTCTTCCCTCGGTACCCCGTTACTGAATGGCCCTCATGTCTATTCCTGGGGGGAAGGCAGTGTGACCAATCCGAAGGGAACCCCGGCGAAGGTCCATACAATTCATATATGGCTGCTACTATGTCCCTGACAGGAAGTGGGCATCCCGCTCTAGTTGGGCATCTGCAACCTGGAAGACTGCAAGCGTCAGCCTGGGATCTCGAAGGCGGGACCTGGAACGATGTAAAACCGATGACGACGGGAACACCAGGTGAGGAGGAAATCACGAAGAAGACGCAGGAACAGTTGAGGAGGAGCAATGCACTGAGGAAGGACGAGACGCCACAGGAGCAAGCCGACGTGCTACTGGAGGAAGCAGAGACGCCGGGACCGCCTGAGGGACCACCGGGAGAGGAAGACGCCCGAGGACCAAGAGACCGCTCTGGGAGCAACGTGAACGAGTCCAGTGCTCCAAGGAAGGAAACGGACGCTGGGTCTCTCCTCCCCATGGCCCAGGAGGGTCGTGGGTTCAGGCAAGTGCCTAACTCGCATGTATTTTCATTTAAGGGTTGGTGGGCGGGTTTACAGACTACACCACCCTGATTCACGATACCCCCTCAGGGGTGTGGAAATTTGTCAAAAATCTACTTGGCCAATGGACAAAATGTTACAGAAATCTACTTGTCCTGGGCAGATATCTGCTTGCCCCACCTATTCCATAAATCACTAAGGTGGGTCTGCACGGCGAGAACCTGCACTGCAATCAGTGCAACATACTGTGCAACATTATTTCAAGCGCAAGTCCAATTATGCAGTGCATGGTCATGCATCCTTAAATGCAACTGTTGTACTGGCAGGTTGTACAGTATTTGCGTAGATGTGTCAGTTTGCACTGCACCCAATTATCAACCAGTATGCATGTGACAAAATTTCAATTGTGGAGAAAGAGTACCTAAAGACAAAGTGCAGACCAGTGATTGACTACATTTCTTGAAGCATATTTGGCATAGACTGTCGGAATATGAACCTGTAGGACAGAAGGGTGTTCTCCATTCTAGGGCCAACTCATAGCTGTCCAGTTTAAAAAATACTCACATGGGAACATGATCTGATAAACATGTGAATAACTGCACTTCTTGGCAGAGCTTATGAACGATTCATGGGGCAGCCAAAATTGCGTAGCAGAGGTGCTGTGGTTCACTGAGGCAGTATCCACAAGTACAAACACACAAGAGGCAGTAATGGGCAGTTAAATCAATCTCTCATTTTACATTCCTGGGCAGGTGAGGTGTGATTATACTATTGTGCACTCACTGCTAAATCTCCACATTCTTCTCCCACACAAGGAGCATGTGCAGCACTGGCAGTAGCAACAGGGTTCTCTTGTGCACAGTAGTGGTATAGTAATGGCACCAGAAGAGTAAGCTCCCCAAACACGAAGAGAAGCAGCTCCGCAATAGATGTGCAAGTTTGTCTCACTTAGATTTGTGAAGTAGTCACTTTTTTTCTTTAAAATCCGAGTTCTCTGCCACTTGTCTCTCTCCTTCCAATGTCCCCAGCCTCCCACTGCCCACCCAAATGTGCCTGTTATCTTCTGGGAAAATCCTGTAATTCTGTTGCTGGATGCTGACATACGAGTACTGGGAAGCCTGGTGAAAGATAAGGTTTTAACGCAACTTGTGCAATCAGTTTGCTTTTTCAGAAGCTGAGCGTTCTGAGGGTCTAAGGGATGATGCTTGGCTATTTCTAAATGGGCACATGCATAAAGAAGGCACAAAGTCAGGCACAGAGGAAAAACACTCCTTGTCAAAATGTAGGGAAAGAGAAACAAGCCTTTATGTCTACATAGGACGAATACTCACACAGGTGGCAGAGCCACTTTTCCTTGGATCTGGTATGGTCTCATTTTTACTGCGGACGTAACTGTGCAACAAAAATGCAACAATACAGCGGTTGCATAAAATTGAGGTGGGAATATTGTATAATTTCTTGCAGTTGTCAATAAAACGTGATTGTGAAACTTATAAATTTAAATTTTGATAATTTCTGCTTTATATTGAACTCGGTTCTGCAATTTTTGCCATTTTACATCGTTGCAAATGACAGATGGTCCCCCACTGATGGCAGGTCCTGTGTACACGCGTAATTTATAACAGAGCCACTCTAATTATGAGATTCTACAGCTGAGACGTTTTCCTCATAATTTGCCACATAATCATGCTGCCTAAACTGCATATTTTAACAAAAATGTTGATTCTAGCTCAAACAGATCAAAAGTTTTTAAAAGAGAGCAACCCATCCTGCCACACAGTGAAAAGCCCATCACAAGTAGTGACTGGTCACTTTTACATTGCTATTGCTGTATTTGGGTGTTAATCTGAAAGTAATAAGGCAAAACATTTATACTGACGTTGTTAACATATACCGTTGTAAAACAAATGAAGTAATAAGATAAATAAAAATGTGCTGCATTCTACTACATAATTCTAATTTTTTGTGGCCACATAATTTAGTCAACCCTGCCGCATAATTTAGACCTTCCCTGCTGCTTCATTACAGTGGCTCTGTTTATTGAGCACAAACTGCCAAAGCACTTTGCATGGTGGGGGTGGTTTACAGTAGGTACAGGAATCGAGAAATGCAACCAAATAGAGGTACAGGCTAACAGGAATGAGCCCAAAATGTGGAGAATAACCAGTTTCTTGCCAGATCAAGCCTGTAAAATTGACACTGACGTGAGGCTTTTCCTCTGCTGCAGTGGCAACATTGGAAAATAAAGTGGAGGCACTGATTAAGCGAGAAGAGTGGAGGAAAGGTGGAGGTAATGGAATAAGGAAAAGGCAAGAAAGACTGTGGAACGGAGACCCCAGGCAAAAATGTAGACATGCGATGTTTCAGGCGCCAAGAGTGGCCCACGTTTCAGTGAGCTGTGTGAAATACGCTGCACACATAACATTGCCTGGAGCACGAAGATACTTTCTGCCTGCTTCATTATGTGGCGTTTCTTTTATTCAAATTTAGCTTTATTGTTTAACCCCAGGAAAAAGATGCAGTTTAAAAAATGTTTCTATTTACAGCGCACGCACAAGACTGCCTTTTCTGTAAGACTGCCAGTGCCAGGTGTTAAAGTATAATCATTTGCTCTGTGCCCCCGAATGCGACCTCGTCCATAAAAGCAGGTCAATGTCTGTAAATAGTAAGCCTCTATTCGTTGTGTTTTCACTCATTACCAACGCTGCACTGGTTGCATTGCAATAGGCGCCTCATCGATCAGCCGATAGCAGTGGAGAAGTTCCCGCCTTACTGTAAATTAACATGCCAAACATTTGACCCTGCCCCCACGCCCACTGATCCCAAACCATTACATGCAGCATCACAGTTAACATACTTTTATTAAGGCTCTGACTGCTGCAAAACCCTTTATTAGATTGACTCACCTGCTGGTGAAGCATTCACTGTGTCGGAGACGGCGACTTTCCGCTCCCCATTCCGGAAGTGCCTCGCAGCGCACCAAAGATGAGTGGACTGCCCTGGACGGATTTCAATGGTCAGGGCGATCGAACCCTGCAGCAATCAGTGACAGAGAGACCACAAGGCCAACCGGCCCGCAGCGCTGGGACCCAGACAGCAGCAAAAGTGTTTCCGGCCTCGGCGCCCGCCCTTGCACGTTCAGCAGCTGGGTTCCAAGAGCAGGTGGGCTACACCAGTGTGGAACTCACGCTAGAACACTGCCGTCCAGCGTGACACTCCCCCAGCCAATCACTGGCTAGATAGAGCCAAGTCATGGGCTTCCATCCAGTCAAAGGCCTCCAAAGGCTTCCTGACAGCATTTCAATTGCCTGTGAGCCCCAGAGTGCCGACAGCTAATTTCTTTTTTGTGATTTAATGTCTACTTGTCCGTCGGACAAAATAGACAATAAATCTTCTTGCCCTTCATAAAATTCTAGTTGGTTCGGGCGTCGGGCGATATGATTCCCCCACCCCTGCCCCCTGCACTTAGGCACCTCACAGACTTAGGGCACTGGTGTGGTGAAGGGAGCACTAATTCACGTTGAGCTATTGGGACAGCAGCCTGACCCATTGTATACCTTTTTGTTCCCTCTTGAGGAGCAACCCTACGCTGAAGAGAAGCCAGGGACAAGGCGAAGAGTGAAGACGCCTGCAGTACACCCTCTTTTTGTTTGAGGCTGTTTTGTTTTCTTTATTATTCCCTCAAAGAGACTGAGAAGCTAACCCCGGCTTACTAAGGCATAACCCACGGACTGTTGGTATCCTGGAGAAAGGAAGGGGTGTAAATAAACGTGTGTACCCAGATTCAAGAAGGCGTAAGAGTACTCCGTCTCTGAGGAGGGGAGTTGGGTTAACTGACACGGACAAACCAGCACATAGCCCCAGCCTCAAGCATCTCCAGTGACCAAGATCTTCGTCCTCACCACATCACTTGCACCATGGGCCTGCATCTTTGGTGAGCTGCTCAAGGCCCTCTTGCGACTCCAGTGCCTCAGGCCTGTGGGTCCTCTTGAGGGTCATCTTTGAATTCTTTGGGCTTCCCTGATTGCTCGGGGCCTGCCCTGACTCCCCTGGTTGTGGTGAGTCCCCTGGACCTTGCTGGTCCCGACACTGCACCTTCTTCGCTCTCCACGTTGCTTGCAGTTGCCAAGGCTTGTTGGTGCTCCCGATAGACACCGACCCCTCAACTCTCGACATCCAACGTGGGACAGCTCGTGAACGGCTCCTGGTCTTCCACAGCGTCTCCTGGTCCTCGCAGCTGCAGCTCCAGCTCCAAGGTCACCATCATCTCTCCTGCAGCACTTGACATCAGTGTGCATTCGTCTTCCATGCCTCCTGGTCCCTCCTGAGTGGCATAGACTCTGTCCCCTCTGCTTGCAGGTACTTCTCAACTTGAATCCACCTTTGGATTCCACTGTACACTTTCACCTTTCCCAGCAGCGGCATCTTCCTGAAGTCCTCCATTGAGTTCGACAGCAGTTTCAGACACCACTTCACACCTATGCACCCGGCTTCCCTGGTGTAGGTATCCTGGCTCCTAGGGTATCCACGGGTGGTGTGGCTCTCCAACCTTCTGTCTTCCACGGGGTTTCTTCAGGGTCCACTGGGAAGGGTCCTTGTTCTTTAAAATTGCAACTGCGACTTATCCATTGACTTGCATTGATCCAGTGGTCGTGTTCCCACTCTGCACACGGCCTCCGTGGGGCTCCTGGTTACTTACCTTGGGTGGTTCCTTGGGTCCCCAGCACTTCTACGTCTTCTGGGTATAGTCTTGACTCGAGTCGTGGTTTGCATACCACTATTTTAGTATATGGTTTTGTCTCCCCCTGGTGACCACTGTGTATTACGTGCTACTTACCTTTTTCTATTGAAAAGTTATGTGTGCATTGTGTATATCTCCGGCTAAGAGATATCTGTATGTGTTAGTGAGTGTCTTATAAAAAAAATCATATTTTTATAAATACACTGTGTGGTTCTTTTTTCACTTAATCTATACCTATAAGATTATGGTCTGGTAAAACAAGCTGCTTTACACTCCTTCTGGACTAAGCCTGAAGGCTGCTCTCCACAGCTACCACTTAGAGAGCTTTCTAAGGTTGTCTAAGACCACTAAAATCACTATAAGGGTTGTCTGGATTGGTGCAAGGTGCCCACTTACATAAGTGTACGCCATATACCAAGCTAGCTTCTCACACTTAGGATCACCCATTGGGACTTCTTAGGCATTCTAGTGTGTACCCAACCTTCAGCTATCTTGCCCAGTTGTATGGGACTGGACAGCATAGAATCTACTAGACACTGGTGCAGTTTATCTGAAGAACAGTTGGTTAAAATGTGCACTTTCACAGTCCATAATTACATTCCAGCGCCCATCATAGGTTTTAACTTCATTATCCTTCAACCAACCTTTTAGTGACTTTACTGATATATCTACAAAGTCTGCCCAGGACTGCTGTGCTTCTTTGTGGGTTCCCCTAAACTTCTTTCGGTACTCTTCTGGGGTAAAGCTAGACTTTTCGACTAGGGCATCCTTCATGTGGGGGTAAGACTTTGCTACTTACTCATCTAATGTCAGGAGTCTATCCCTCCCACTGACTGAAACAAATTCCCACAAGGATCCTCATTGTTGGGTGCCCACTTTCTTCATCCTGATAGGCCCCTCAGAGGAGGCAAACCACTTGTCTAATTCTCCTCAACCACAAAGCTTGGCACGATCCCTTTGGTTAACCGAGGGTCATATGACCCCCTGCTGATACTTCTTGTTCGCTGCCACCATCTGTCTTGGGCTTCAGTCCCGGTCTGGCCCTCTTCTCTTCTAGGGCCTGTCTCTTTCCTTCAAGGGCTAGTTTCTTTTCCTGCAGTGCCAGTATGACAATTTGCTCCTCTACCTCTCTGTGAGCTTTGTCAGACTGGCTGATGCTCGCTGAGCTCCCCACACTGTCAGCAACAGAGGATGGCCTTACAGGATTGCCAGGGGTCAGAATGTCCTCCTCATTATCCTTCTCCATTGGAGGGATGCTGTCATCTCCTCCCTCCGCGACTTCTGCTGTTTCAGAAGTGGTCTTGGCTAACCTGGCCTTTTCAAAAGTCCTAAGTACTTTCTGGATATCAGCTTTGGTATCCCTGATGCATAACTTGAGCTTCCTTTCCTTGCACAGGGCTCACCGCTCCCGCAGGGACAGGTTAGCCAGGTCTAGCTTTATGGTTCCCTTAGCTTTTTAAAAGGGACAAAAATCAAAATTACCCAATCAATACTTAGACACAATTAAAAATCAAAAATAATTTTTGCAGACAATTTCGGGATATTTAATTTCTTAGCTTACTAGCTGAGTGGCAATGCTAAACACAAGTTCTGGTTCCCAACGCTGAAACACCAATGTGAGAAAAGTGGATTATTATTTGTTGGGGTGCTTGTGAGACCTCACCAAGTAATAATGTCACTAATCCATATTGGGTCTAGTTAGAATACTTAAAATCAAACTTTAGCTCAGTCCTGGATAGCTCTGGCACAGACCAGGCAAGCATAACTTAAAGGAAAAAGAAGTGTAAAGCATTTATCAATATCTAAATAGTCAATAAGTAAGAAACATGCCACATTAAAAATCCCACGCCAATTTATAAAAATAGAGTATATCTTTATCTTCAAATAGGCACCAAAACAACAAAAATCATATGAAGGAAATCGGAGGTATGATTTTTGTAAGATTTTCAAAAAACATTGGTTTTTAATCCAAAAAGTTTGGAAACATTTTTAAAAGTTTGTAATTCAATGCTTTTCACTTTTCACTGTAGTCTATGAGCCTTGAATGCAAAGGTCCATGTGAGAGCTGGCTCGGTCCAGGTCCAGATTTTACCTTTGCACTTAGAAACGTTTCTGGGGTTTTTTCTCGTTGAAGGCAAGATCCTCTGCAGCTTGAGCCCGGCATTTGGTTCAACATCAACTGATCAGCGTAGTCCACCGGTGATGAGCCCTGGTTCTTAACGGCGTTTGAGTCTACCAACGAACCGGCAAGTAGTGGCAGTCTATGACCTTTGGACTCTGTATTAAATAAATATTATTGGTTGGCTTTGGCATACAAGTCGCAGCTCTGTGGTGAGAATGAGCCCACTCCAGCACTAATCAAGGGACCAGGACATGAAAATGACCTCTTGGGGGCTAGAACATGTTCTCACGGGCTCCAGTAGTGGAATCCAGTGCAAGTCCAGGGCAAACTGGTCAGCTGGGCACTCTGCAGGTTCAGGGCTTCTTTAGTTTTTGTGTCCCTGAAACTTAGCAGAAGGCTAGTGAACTAGCCCTTGGAGTCTACTCAGTGGTCCTTAGCACAAGCGGGAGTAGGTCCAGACCTGGGAGTCTCTCTCTTCGATTTCAACAGCAGAAGCAGCCCTTCTCTTTCTGAAGTCCTGTCTTGGCTCAGCAGATGAAGCAGATGAAGGCTTCCTTGATGTTGCCTTTGTTTCTGAGGTGCACAGGCTCTGCAGATGCAGTCCTTCTTCTGTTCTTTCCACGTCCAGTGGTTTTCCAAGGCTGGGCCGAGGGTGCCACTTTTATGCCAATTTTGAGCTTGTGGGTGGGGAAGACTCACTAGCCAATGGGGCTACAACCCTACCAACTTTTACATCATTTCACATGGTATTGGCACTAAACTATTCTATAGTGCACCACTGTGCCCAAATCCAAGATGCCAGGACCCTTCTTTCCTGGGACAGAGCCATGGGCACATCCCTGAGTTGCGTTCAGTATAATTAGCCAAAACGGGTTTTCCCCTTCGGGAAAAGATGCCTGATTGTCTACCTACACAAAGGGAAGGGCAGGCTGTGGTGTGACTCGTCTTTGTTTTTCAGAGGCAGTCACCCCTCTGAAGTTGGGCCACAGCCTCTAGCCATCCTGCCATTTCTGAGATCGCTTCACACCTCTTAGCAGGAGGGCAGCAGGCTGTCTCGAGTGGCAACTGCTGTAGTCAATTGGAAAGGGCTACTAGAACTTTGGTGCCTTCCAAAGTCACCTTTGCATTAAAAGTTACTTTAAATCTGACTTCAGCATTAAGTTGGGTTTAATGCAACAATTAATTTGATACCTTGAGGTACTATGTTTGGTGGTCCCAACTGGAAGTTAGCACTTAGCGCATGGGCTAGAGAAACCTCATGTTAGCTAATGGGACTACTGGCCTTACTACAGTGAAAACAGCAATTTCGAGTTTTCACTATCAGGACATGTAAAGCTTAAATTCAACATGTCCTTCTTTTTAATATTCAGCACCCTACCTTCTGGGCTACCAAGGCCTGCCATAGAGGTGACTTATAAATATCAAACAGGAAGATTTTGAATGTGCAAAATGGGTTATTGTTCCATGTCGAGTTAGCCGTTTAAAAGCTGCCTAACTAGGCTGCATGTGCAGACCTAGAGCCATGCGGTCTGGTCAGCAGTGCCCAGTGCACTTCAGAATCACAAACCAACAGCGTCAGTCCAAAGATTGGGAGGTGCTCTTGGAAAAAAAAGGTCCCTTTCCTTACAGCATGCTTGAAGGTGAATAAAGGGGCATGGAAAGCGACAGACCCAATCCCCCACTAAATTGCATATTCTTTAACAAATGCTGCAAGCATCCCACTTTGAGATTCCCATGACGTAGGTGTCCTATACAGGCCGGACTGGGAACGCAAACCGGCACTGGCAATTGAGTCGGGCCGGCCGTAGGCAGGTTGGCGTGGAAAACACTGCAGCTATGCTGCAAAACCGCCCCCCCCCCCCTATGGCTGCTCACCAGCGAAACGCCCAGTGCCCGCTACGGCCAGTCTGGCCCTGGTCCTATATCTAGAACATCTGTGAGATGCCAAAGGAACTTGAAGTGTCCCCGCCCACCATGGGCTCACCACACCCCAATACGACAAAATGCACAAGATATAACATGACAGCTTCTGCAACAAAAAAAGAAAGCTAACCAACAAAACCCTGTGAGCAATATTATGTACCCCAAAAATACCCTTGATGCTACTTAACTGACTTACAGATTCTCTAGATCCAGACCACTACCTAAAGGGGATGGGTGGATGGCACAGGGCGAGCAGTCCTGTCTGCAGCGGCTCCTGGATACTGCTGCAGAATTTCTCTCGGCGACAGGAGGTGGTTATGTCGTTGCGGCAAGGAGGCAGGCATAAAAGGTTGATCCCAACCTCACTGCACCTTTTGTTGTTGTGGTCACTTAATACCATGCCCATCGCCTCTTCCCGCCCTCACAAGATTACCGCTTGTGACAAAAGGGAGAGGCATTCGCAAGAGGGTAGGACATGCCTTAAAAAAGAGGCATCGCTTACTAGTATGCTACTTGGCAATGCGCCCGGTCACCCAAGGCCCTCTATAGAGGTCGGCTCCCTCCATTTGGGAAAAAGTGTTAGGACATATTCAAAGCACTTTGCATATGTCTTAAGGCTCCGTATAGAAAAATTGCTGCCAACTGGTATGTAGACCCACTGCTCACAAGTGTAGGAAACAAATCCACAAAAGTACATTCCTATCTCTTGAACATCTTAAACATGACAAGAACATGAAAGTTGATCAATCTGTGTAGATTTTTTCTCAACCTTCATTCATCATCTAAATAATTAATTAATCTGCATAGCCAACATAAGGGAGCTGGTGTGGCATCTCCACGATCCATCTTGGAAATGATGCAGTCACTTACATCGCTTGGTGGTAGAGTGGCAGGTGACAGGAGAGCTCTTCTTGCAGCCCATTTCTATGGGACCTGGGGGAAGCAATGTGTGTATGTGTGGGTGAGAGGTACCAGTGGGGCGCCATTACACACTGTCCACATGAGGGCACAGGTCAAAATTTACAGGAGGGGTAACCCCCACCATTTGCCTATTAATCTAAATCAGAAGCAGGGTTTTAAAAGTAAGGGTGGGGTTTTCTTTAAAGCGCCCTATCACCTAAAAGAGGGTGGATGCAAGAAGAGGTGTACCAGCATCCCTTCTCCTAAATAATGCACTCCAAAAGAGACGTTTGAGGGAACCACATTGGAGGTCATCTACTCAACTTAATGATGGCTCTTTTCCTTCGAATACTTTCTTGCAAATAGCTGGTCTACCGAATATATCATTTCTGATATAATTTCTGACACCACCCTACTTCAATACTCTCCAAATGCACCCTCTATTCCCCACCTCTACAAGCACCACCTTTGCTTATGCAAGTAAAATTTTGCAAATGTTCTCAGTGTCCCTGCTCACTAACTAATAGGGCCTTGTCACATCTCAGGAAAAAGATGGGGCTTATAAGACAATCATAAAGAGTAGGGTTGGGGCCCTTTGGCAACATTTGTTGAAAATATATCAGTGAGTTTGATATCCAGGTGCGAGCCTTGAGACCCTTGTGTGCCTTGTGCTATGGGGCTATCAAACTTGGAGTCACTCCTACTTTGATAGACTGCTTCCTGGACAAAGCACTGAACAGGGGAGAGGGTACTTCAAAAGGAGCAATGCCCATAACAGGAGTTTCAAAGACTGAGACACTAAATCACATTTGTGTCTGGAAATGGATTATAAAAAGGGGAGCTTGAGGATTCCAAATTGTCTAAGTGAAGCTGTTCATCAGCGTTGAGAAGCTCTGCATGACATCTGTCTGTTGTGACCAGGACTGGGGACCGAGGGTCTGCCAGTCTCCCCGCTTCATGAGGGGAATTCACCTAGGAGAATCAAAAACACTCACTTGGTGCCTGGAGCACCAACGTCTGCTTGATCCAAGGCCAGAGGACCCTGGGAGGAGAAAGAGATCGCCTGAAGGCAGCGGAGTCCAGTGATGACCCTGCCAAGTTAATCCCAGGAGCGGAGTGAGAGATTCTAGCCTGTCGGGACCGCTACACCAATCGGGTTATCAGCCCATGTGCGCTGTTCGTTACCCCTGTATCGAAGGTGAGTGCAGCGTGGAAGAATAAGGGTCATCACCCTGGTGGCGCACTGTGACAAGAGAAGGGCTTGCACCTTGTGCAGCGCTGTGACCTGGAGAGGGCCTTTACCTTATTTGTACCACCTTATTTGTGCTGCATGCAACCCCCACGTGACAGGTGGGAGCCGCGGTGAAGATGGAGGGCCATCGCCCTGTGCACTGCTGAGACCTAAGGGGCTGTGGCTGTGGCTCTGAGTGCCGCTGTTTGCGACCCCCCTATCTGCCGAGAAGTGGCCAAAATCATGGTAGCTAAGGGCTTACAAATAGGCCCTAAGATTGACCCCCTTCCAATTATCTCTAATGATGCTACTCTGGAGAATTACCCAATACTGACTCCGGAGGAGACAGAGGCCCTCCTTAAATCTGTAAAATCAGGGTCCCCACTAAACCTTATCCCTGCCAGAGTTGCCACGACTCTATTTAAGGAATTAGCCGAACCCATCTGTTCGATCTTAAATAGCTCCATGAAGGAAGGCATTCTCCCACCAGAATGGAAAGCTGCACAAATTCTTCCTATCAGGAAAAATTCCAATATCTCCACGGAGGATGTTTCTAACTATCGCCCCATCTCTCTGCTCCCTTTACAGAGTAAGCTCCTAGAAAAACACATCAACAAGCATCTGTCTAATTTCATAGAATCTTCAAACTGTCTGGATGCCTCTCAATCTGGATTCTGACCCAGGCACAGTACGGAGACTGCGTTAGTGGAAGTTACAGATAACATCAGAGCGCTGCTTGACAGTGGTCTGGCAGTACTTTTGGTGCTGCTTGACCTGTCCGCAGCGTTCGATACCATCTCCCACCAGATCCTAATGGGGAGATTAGAGGGCACAGGCCTTAAAGGGAACGCCCTGAAATGGATTGGGAACTTCCTGTCCGAAAGAACCCAGACCGTTCATCTTGGCTCTTTCCGCTCACAGACCACTAAGGTGACTAAGGGAGTACCACAGGGCTCCTGTCTGAGTCCTACTCTCTTTAATATTTACGTCTCCCCTTTGGCAAGACTGTTGAGAAAGTTGGGATTCTGTCCCATATCCTATGCTGACGATACCCAACTTCTCCTTTCCTTCGATAAAAAAAGCTCAGACATTCAAACTACCTTTGCGGAGGGCATGAAATCTATCGCGGACTGGATGAAGGATAACTTCCTCCAATTAAATACAGGAAAGTCAGAAATAATGTTATTTGGAGAAGCAACAGTCAGATGGTCCCCAAGTTGGCCGGAGGTTCTGGGTTCTGCCCCCAATCCAAAACTGGTAGTAAAAAACCTGGGGGTTAAAATAGACCAGAAACTTACATTGGGGGAACATATTTCCACAACAGTGGGAGTTTGCTTTCATAATCTAAGTCTTCTTAGGAGAGTTTTCCCCTTTCTACCACTGTCAACCCGGAAGACCTTGGTACAGGCACTGGTGTTGAGCAGTCTGGATTACTGCATTGCTCTGCTGATTGCAGCTAATGAAAACTCTCTGAACAAATTGCAGGTAGTCCAGAACACGGCGGCCCGTTTGGTGGCTAATGCCCCCCCCCAGAACTGAGTCTCTCCCCCTCCTCAAAAAATTGCACTGGCTTCCAGTGCGAAAGAGGATTACATTTAAGATCTGTTGCATGACCTATAAATCTTTAAACAACTTAGGCCGCAGTTATCTAAAGGACAAATTTGTCAGGTACCTGCCCTCCAGAGCCCTCCGCTCCGAATCTAAAGCTCTGCTCCAAGTCCCCCGCTTCCATAGAGCGCGATTGGGCGGTAAAGCCTTTTACCACCTGGCCCCACGTTACTGGAACAAACTCCCCATCCACTTACGACTATGTACGGACTATCTAAAGTTCAGAAAGATGTTAAAGTCGGCTTTATTCTAATCTAGCACCCCTTGGAGTCCTATAGCAGTTCGAGCGCGGAGATACCCTGATGGGGTGATTCGGGCGCTTTATAAATAAATAAATAATAATAATAAATAATGGTGAAGTGAAAGGGGCGTTGTCCTGGAACAGCATGCAACCATGATGAAGAAGCGGGTTGTAACCCGCAGAGAAATTGCAACAATTCAACTACCCAATTCCAGGAACAGCCAAGACCTATTGTCAGGCCTCGTCCGCACCCTGATTGTTTGTGCAGATGGGGCGGAGCAAACCCAGAATAAAGATGGCTGACACAGGTGGAAGAGCGATTCGCGTTCTAGTGGACGCATGCGTGTATTCTGCCCCCCCTCTTCACCTACCTGTTTGCTTCCGGGTCACCTCTCATCGCCGTCGGCATTCCTCGCTGGGCTGAGGTACGGCGGCTTCTCCTCCTGCTTCCATCCCATTTCAGTTTGCCTGTCCCATGCAGTGACTCCTGTTACGCCTCTGGAAACCTGCAATAAAGAAGAAAAGACACAAGAACTTCTAAAGAATCAACGCTTCCTATCAAGGCGGTAATGCGCTTTCCGCAAGATAAACGTTGTGCTTTACTCATCTGATATAGTTATCCACGGCATTTGGAGATTACAATTCCTTTGTGCATTTCTGAGGAAGCTATATAAAATACAAACAAAGGATTAGTCTTTCCTGAAGTTAAGGAACTAATCCCTAATTTTTAGCCCTGCACATCTTACTGGTTTAATTCTAGGAACAGTTCCAATTGGGAAAATATTATTTTTTGGTTCTCCATTTTGTATGGATATGTTTTTGGGCTTTCACTGACTCCATGCTTTATCATCACTATAGGTTAGTTTATATAATGGTTTACTCTTCATATATAAATACTCTGCTTTGATTACCGAAAAACCTAATTGTCCTAGCTTACTTAATTAGATGGTAATATGATCCTGCATCTATCGCCACTATATCCTAAGTGGAAGAGGGGAAATTAACAGGTTGTTACTCACTGACTGTGAATACGTTTATAATAGTAGTGCGTGGTATTATATCAAAACCATATACATACACTAACACATATACTCTTTTCTTTACGCACAGGAATCACATAGCAAGATCCTGAAGCTTACCGTTTATACCTGAGTGCGTCTTGGACGTGTGTCTTTTCTCTTCCCTTGTTTTCCCCTCTTCCCCATCTCACCATTTCTGGCTTTGACATTGTTGGGCATTCTTGGTGGGTGAGGGAAGTTGGCACCTTGCTTCAGAACTTTCATCTCACCCCTGCGGAAACCTTAGGTGAGAATTACACCTATCACCGGGCAAGGAGGAGAGCCCTGGATGTCTGCTGCCTCGACTGCATCATCCAGACTTCTGCATCACAGGCTGCAGACGAGCTCCTGGGCCCTTCGCACTGCAATTCCAGCGAGAGTGGGTAAGACTGAATACCAGGCTGCTGGGCCTCTGGGGGAACTTGCTCTGTCTGACGTGCTACAGCGCGGAACACTTTGAGTTTCTGAAAGCCATCTCAAAGCCACTGTGGAGCTTCTAAAACTTGAACTCACTAACAGGCCTAGCTTGGAGGTCTTCTCATGGGAATGGGAATGGGAATGGGAATAACCATGGTCCTTAGACAGGGAAGTGGGACTCCAGAGGTGACCCGGGTAACACTAGTGTGCCTGCCTTATGAAGAATGTGTATATAGTTGTGGTGTGCTGCATTATACTTTGTGTTCATATGTAAATTGCACCTTTTACATAAAAGAAGGTATTTGACTGAACAGTCATTTATTGGCTCGCTAGATGTGTTTTGGGTTGTGATCCGGTGTTCACCCTGTGCCTACTTCTTCCCCAAGAAGCCTTGGACTGATCAACTCATGCTGATGGAATACATGGCCCAGTTGTTTAGAGCCCATAGTAGACTGGGCCCCATGACATCAAGAATGAAAGGCCTCAACTACCACGGTTGGACCCAGTAGCTCCTGCTTGCCCCAAGGCCCTCTGATCCGTGTTCTGATAGTAGACAAATGTAGTTGGTGTTCTTTCAATAATTTGAATTTTCATATGATGTTCCTATCTTTATTGGAGTAAAAACACTATTTATCCTGATGATGGTTTTTTAAATATTAATTATGTTTAGAACCGAAACTTCGACTTATTGGGCTGGATGTGCAAAGATCCCATATATAATCAACAAGGATCAGAAAATTATTATATTACATTGTATCGTATCATATATTATATCATAATATTTAGTGCATATATATCATATTTTGAGGCATTAGAGGAGTGGCAACACTTCAAGTTCACTCCTGGTGTCCTTGCCTCTAATCACTCCATCAAATGCTAACAATGTTTTCTGTTTTGTTATTGGGCATTCCAGGTAACACGCCCCGACGTTCAGCCATAGGCAATACACAGTGCTCCAATATTGCACCATTGCGTGATTCATTTGCATTATTATCACACTAGTACAGTGTTTTACAATAATGTTGGAAATCATTCTTGATATCTTTTTGTGGTACCAGCATACTTCCCATTTCAGTCATTAGTTTGTGAGCCATGGAGTGTCCAAGGTCGTGTTTGGCCTGCAAGGACAATGTATACCCCGACTTAACATAATGTTGTTTTTATTAATTGTAATGAAACATGTCAAATGTGCCAACCATGTGCTTATAATTATTCATCCTTCTGTGATGTCAATCATGTGCTCTCTTTAGGAAGCAAGCCAGCAACAACTGCAATGTATCTACATCTAATTCTAGAGGCATCACATTCATACACAAGGTTTTTTTTTTATCCTCACCTCGGTGGAGAGTTCCTGGTATACACTTTAAAGGCATCCCACAATGACAAGAAAGGATCCCATATTAGCTTTAAAAAGCAGTTCTACAATTAAACTCATGGTTTCCCTAAAGCTTGCTTAATCTATTGCCTGTGAATATATAGGGCACATCATTGTAGGCGGTGCAGAACAACGTATGCGGAATTATCATGTCAGCCCAGCTCCTTCACCTGTACGAACTCATGTTCCTTCAAACAGAATACACTTTGTAGTCCCCACCTCAGTTCCTAACCCCCAACACAGGAACAAAGAGCTCTTGGGGAAGTCGTGCAGCCTGTATCATGGGTGGTGGGAGACAGTGGTGGTCACCTCATCACCAATGTCCGCTTCACAGGCAGCAGTAGCAATTGGAAAATGAGGGTACCGCATCCACAAATAAGGGGAAGAGTTTCCATCCAGGATAAACCATACTTTTGTATTATTTGCCTGGGGGCCATCATGCTTTCAGAGGGAACGCCCGCCACACAACCACAGTACTAAAAGATGATGGGCAAAACAGTGAGGCTGGCTGAAAGTGATGATGGATGGAAGGGAGACAAAGGTACCACTGAACAGCAGGAGCAAGACCCCAATGCTCTGGGTGTTGTTCACTAGATCAGGGAGTTACAGAACAGTGAAAATGAACACATGGAAAGTCTTATCATGTTAGGCAGTTTGCAGGTGACTGTGTGAAGAGGGCAAAGGAAACGTTCTTAGAAAGGCCAGAGTCTGTAACAATCTACACTTCCCATGCATCACCAGCATGAACCTGAAGTGCAAGCTGCATAATGCATCACCCTCAAGAAAAAGAGGCACTTTTCTTATTCTGGCTATGACTTGCTCTGTGACTCCGTGGAACTCTGGCGCTTTCCAGTCTGTAGGTGTGCAGGATGACCTTCTAAGAGAACCTGCCGTGATCTAAAGTAAGGGCGGGGTTTGCTGGCCGCTGGATGACTCTCTACAGTGTAACGATCAACACTCTTTGTTCAAGGTTTGCAGGAATTTCAGTGTGACCTAAAGTCACACTGATCCATCGGCTCTAGATTTCAGTGGTGTAACGAAGGATATGACTATTCAGAATGTTGATGTATGGCCCGCTGGATGCTGGGCTAAAATGTCACATCAATGTGGAAACTATTTCAAACCAAAAGTGACAAGTCATCTTCACATTTTTTTTTCATAAAAAGTTTTATTTGGGTTTCGTAGTCTCCCTCCAACAAACAATACAGTGGCATCAACATATATAAAGTATCCATTGCATCACACGTTACATGGCTAAATCTAGGACAACCCAGCTATTTCAGTTGTTAAAGAACGTATGGGAGTAAAGACCCCTTATCTCTGCTCAAGTGACTCCTCCTCCAGAAAGCCCAAATCTTCCTGTATTTCCCCGGACAGCCTCTAGCACAGGTGTCTCCAACCAGTCGACTGCGAGCTACCAGTAGCTCCCAGACACCTTCTGAGTAGCTCACAGCCTTGAGTTCATTTTTAAATAAGCGCAAGTTAATATTTTCATTTTGAGGTAAAGGGAAGGCTCTTACATTGTTATCATCAGGCTGCAGATAACCGGGCCTGATAGTGAGCAGTGCTCAGTCAGATTTATGACCCAGTCTGTGGCTGGGGTCCAGAGGTGAACAACTGCAGCACTGAGGTATTTAACTCTTAAATAAAAGTCCTTGTCAACTCAGTATTGGAGCTGTGAACAAAAGGATGTTTCTGAATGCTTTTACATGGGAGAAAACGAAAATGAAAAGTTACCTTAATGTTGAGGTTAACTCTTCATTTAAATTTTTTCCTGTTTGAAAGTGTAGCGCATTTACAAACACCAGGCCTCTTGCTCCTAGTGGCCAGTAGACACTGTCCCATAAGTATAACTAAAAAAATACAGCCAGTTTTAGGTCTCGCCTGAGCCAGCGCTTAGCGCTGCTCTCGGCGAGAGTTTTAGTAAGCGGGTTTTGGAAGTGCAAACAGCAGTGGCTTTTGCTGGCGACCAGCTTGCGTTCACGATAGCGTGCACGCGAGCAACCGCCAGCTTTCAACGCCCGATCAGGCGCCATCTGTCTTTCCTCTCACTTGATTGCTTTCACACTCCTCCGCCCCTCCCCTCCCCCGCCGCATCGCGCTGCTTTCACTTTCGCGCGCGGCCAATGCTTGTTCTATGGTTGTTTTGTTGTTGTTGTGGAAGCTCAATATTGTCTTTCCTATTCGGGCTTGACTGTTTATTCCAGCTGCTTCTGTCTAGCTTACTATGAATAGGGGCAATGCTTTGAGTGACCCTACCGCTATTCTGGAAGCAATGTGCAACATGGCGGCGACATTTCTATTTCACACGAGTGACTTAGTTACAGCGCAAATCTTGTTCCATTTCTCCCTGCCATGCCTGGAAACAAACATGTTACATTGAAATACTCTCTCAATGCCATAAAACAAGTAAACTTTTTTTGTTTTCTATGTTCAGATCTAAGCTTTTTTATTTTTTATTTTTTAGAAATCGCATATAACGATGTAAATTGTGAATTGTTGTGAAAATAGTAGATATGATTTATCATTCCAAACACATCTCTTCCTTTTTAATGTATTTTTCCACTTTCTCTTCTTGATTGCGGACTCTTTATTGCCTCAAAGGCCTGCCACAGTTAAGGATGGTTCACAGTACACTATAAAGGCCTCATTGTGAGCGACCCTAGTGATAAGAAAGGGGCCGAAAACAGGAGGTAGTTACTGGTCCCGTCAGGATAGCAAGTTGTAGTGTTCCATATAAACATTACGACTGTTAAAAGCAGTCGGAATCTCTGTTAGCTGGCCGTGGGGGGTTAAACACAGCTGCCGCCACTTCGTTTCCCCAAATCTTGGAAATCCCATCATTTCCCTCCCTGGAATTACTGGTAACAGTAATACCTGGGGTGGGTAAATAACTGGGATTGTTCTGTGCAGCTGGTAATTAGGCAATAGGGCAGCATTAATGGAGAGCGAGAGAGAGAGTGCAGTGTTCTTAATTTTTATTTGAGGGAAACTACTGCAGTTTTCATAACCACATCAGTTGTAAACATTTCGCAAACAATAAACCTTGTGAGGATATTTTAGTGGCTGCCTACTGTTAAGTGACATACACCCGTGCATATTTTTTCATTTGAGTTTGCTCATGTCTCTGATGGCAGGGGTTATTATAATAGTAAATAGCACAACAATTGCCCCAAATGTTTTGGGATTCCAGAAGCATCTCAAATCTGATCCCTGTGGAGCGAGTTACTGCAAATGTAAATTGGGCAATTTTCATCGGCAGATGTTCAGAGACTTTAAAGTTGGGATGGAGAAATGTTTTGCTTTCCAGAGTTTAAAGCCCTCTGCAACATATTGCTTGCAACACACTTTCAGTGTGAACTGCTTTGTATCCAGAAGTGATGTAAAATGTTTCTGCATCTGTGGAGTTTGTCTATGAAAGAGCGGGTTCCAGCATTGGCTAATGGGTCATAGCATTCTAGTACTACTAGGAGATAAGTTAGAAGAGCAACCCAACCGTTTACTGTCGGAATCCTCTCAATTCTGGGTGTGCACTAAGGATCAGCCAGCACAGATTTGAAGCAGTGCCATGTCACAAGTCTTTACATTTTTTTTATTGCATCACCTGGCATAGTGTGGCCTTTCCACATAAGCCACTTTGGACTCCTCCCTGTCATTCCGCACAGGTTGCAGTGTATGTCTCCATTCAGTAGACCATTTCACGCATGACATAGTGGAACCCCCCAGAGGTAATTCTACACAAGCCATTCTAATGCTTCCCTCCCATGTTCTTTTCTCACAGACCACTGGGAACCCCCCACCCCTCCTGCCATTTTACACAGGCCAAAGGGAACCACTCCCTGTGCCATTTCACATGAGCCTCAGTGGAAAGCTGGATTCCTTTCGTCATTTGGGAAAGTGGTACCATTTACATGGCATTCTGCGCTGGCCATAGTCAAATCACAATCTGGTGGGGTCTTCACAGGCAAGAGGCACCTTCTCTTCCCAGGGTACTGTCAGAGCATCCCCAGTGTAATTATCAAAGCCTGGCTCATTCTGACCACATTTTGTATTGGCAGGAGGGGGACAAAGGTATAATATTTATTGTACTTTGCTCTTCAACCTAACCATATGTAGGGGCTAAAAAGGAGTGCATATTCATTACTTAGTCAATTGGACATCCATCTGAGTTCAGACTGTAGTTTGCTGAGTGAGTAAGAGTGGCCAACTGAGCCAGAGTTGACTGACAGAGTGACTGGATGTCTAAGTGAGTGTCTGCCTGCTAAACAAGCATTGGCATAGCCAATAGGTCTCGCCTTTGGGACCTTATAAGTGTTTAGTTATCCAGCACAATATCCTTGGTGCAACAACATCAACTGTTGCATAGCTAAACACTTATAAGGTCCCAAAGGCGAGACCTATTGGCTATGCCAATGCTTGTTTTAAATGAGAGAAATTTAAAGTTCAGAAAAATGTTCTGTATTATGAACATTTTTGCAGAACATTTGTCTGCACTTTAAATTTCTCCCATTTAAAAAAAAAAAAAGATTGTATGTTTGTGTTATACATGTAACGGTGCCACATATGATGAAAGGTATGTTCTGTGCTACAAGTACACACAACACAGATTCTCAGTCACCCATATGAATATATCCCATTTGTACGCACACATGCTCATACATCCCCAAAGACCACACTCTCATTGACACACATGGTAGCCCTGTCATAGTGCCCCTAGTCAAAGTATTTTGTTCAAACTATAGTATCCGGCTTTTTGGACATTAGACTTAAAGTCAATGAAGCTGGGCGTGGGGGTGTCTGGTAACAATGTGCGAGTTGTTTAGCTTTCAGTAGCTCACAATGATTTTCACTGATCAGAAGTAGCTTTCACTACAGAAAAAGTTGGAGACCCCTGCTCTAGCATTATAAACATTTTCTTCTGAAACTGCAGATTGGTTCATCCCCTCTGCCAGTCCCTTAAGGTGGGAGGATCGTGGCATCTCCATTTCTGTGCAATGTAAAATTTGGAATCAGGAGATCAATCCTAAGGCACGCGAACCCCTCATGCCATCCCAATCATCCATTATTCCCAGCTTTGCTATATTTGAATAAATGGGGATGCCATGACCCACTACAGCCTGTAAGGGCCTGATTACGAGTGGGCCAGTAAATTCTGACCTGTGCGTAAACCCCTGTTTACACACAGGTGGAAAGTACGAGTTTGGCTGTACTTGACTCATCTGATAATTATCAGATGCGTTAAATTCCTTTGCTGTGTTTACATTTTGGCAGGTTAATCCTGCCGAAATTTCACAGGGGAAATTGTACGTGAGTTAAACACCAAAATCCGCATGTTATTCCCCACAAACTCATGATAGGTGTTATTTATCGCACACGAAAAATAATGTGCACTGCGGTATGGTTATTTATCATGTGCAATAAATAACACCTAAACTCGTAATCAGGCCCTTATTGTCAGTGTACCTGGGTCCAGTACTACATTAGCACCGAACAACTCCAAATCGTAAGCATGAATGTACCCCTGGCCCTCTCATATTGTCTGCGCTAGACAATAAGGAGATGGGGGCTCTGCCCATCTGCCACAATCTGGAAGGGTGGAAGTAAACCCTATGAAGGTATCAGAATTGATTTAGCCTAAGGTTAGCGGGGATAGCTACGACACATGGAGCCATTTTTGCCTCAGTCCACTCCTCGTCCTCTAAATTTCCCAAACCTGATTCACATTTACTTCTTAACTTCAGGAAGGGGTCTGGAGCATTGAGTATCATGGACTTGTAGACCTGTGACATACCCTTCTTCCCCACCTGCTCAATACTCATCTTAGCCACAAGTGGGTGGAATTCAGGCAGCATCACTAGTTTATCCCCATAGTTTCCTAGTACTTGCTGAAGATAGAGGCACCTAAAAAATTGGGATTTATGGAGAGAAAAGTCTGAGGTCAGTTGCTCAACTGATTTCAGACGACTAGATGCATATATAACACTGAGCCTCGAAATGCTGATGAGTTCCCTTGCCCAAAATCCCTAAAGCTTTGTTACATGGGGAAGAATTGATTTAAGAAATAAGTAATAACTAG
Organism: Calotriton arnoldi; assembly: GCA_963921515.1. Taxonomy (NCBI): domain Eukaryota; kingdom Metazoa; phylum Chordata; class Amphibia; order Caudata; family Salamandridae; genus Calotriton; species Calotriton arnoldi. The sequence goes on from CAWUFW010002334.1 coordinate 2,002,120, forward strand.
GTGAACACGCACAGCTTTTTATCCAGATATGATGCTTATATTCAATTTGTAGCGTGCTCCAGGGGTATCACTCTTTGATCAAGGAGTGTGAAATCCAATGCATATAGCGTTCCCTGGTAGGGTCCATCCCCCTAGGCACTGCAAAAGCCCCCAATCACCTGGGGTTGTTTCGTTTTCAAGTATTTACCATGAAACACAAATACTCCAGTATAAACTCAAATATAAACAGACAATGTTTATTCGTTCAATCTTTTTTGAATTTTATTCCACATATCGCTTGATGTCAGCAATAGTGCACCAACAAGGTTATCTTATATAACACAATCCTCCATCCCAATGCATTTCGGGCTACCAGCCCTTCGTCGGGGGGTAATACTAGAGAAATACATATAATACCGGTAAGAGAAAACCATCCCATCAACAATTCAAGGTCACCAACCCGTGGGTGTAATGGCCGGTAAGTAGGGATTACTGTTGTGAGGCACTTAGCAGCCAAACTAGTGACCAATTACTGTGCAACTATATGTGCGCGCAATCAGTGTAGTGCCTACTAAAAAAAGTGAAAATCAATCCGTGATAGAACAGTCCCACAACCATAGGAACTAGAGAAACACAGTGTAAACCAAAAGACCCAGTGCCCAAATAAACCATGCTGCTACTAATAAATGAAAAGTACATATCTTCACCGTGGCCGAAAACTTATGTGTGTAAGAGTATGAAAAGAATGTGCCTTCAGATGCAGTGTAACTTAATAAAACATGCGGTACCGGAAAATAAAAATGCGAACGCATTGAAATCAATAAATTAGTTGCTGCATCACGGTAAGAGCTAGCACCCCGAGTGCGTTAGCTACAACATTCAAGATCATATGCACGGGTTGTTCCCACATATCAGATCCCCATGGTCATGGTAATCAGCCAGCATGCAACAAAGTTAAAACGCGTGTAAGCGCGTGTGCCACATTTCCCAATTATACACAAACAATCTCAGAGTTACGCCCGTGTACGGAGCGGTCAGCATACAAAGATAATCAATATGTCATTACTTACAGAGAGGGTTTCGAGCTTCAAACTCTAAGAAGTCGTCCAGTAAGAAAGAAGCCACTCAATGTGTGTAATCGGTAAATTAATTGAAAATGGGCAACATCGAAAGAGGACTATGGTTACTGAAGCGTGGAGTACCACACTGAATGCGGGGGCCATCTTAGAACATGTCAATGTGGATAGGAAAGCCTCCAAAGAGACATGGAGATCTAGTACATATAAACACTCAGCTAGATCAATGAAACCATGAACAAGAAAGAACCCCAAGTGTAAAATATTGCGTCTTCAAACTCAAGAAACTAAAGAGAAATTATAACAAAAAACTAGTGTGAGCAGGAATGAACAATAACCCAAAGCACAATATTTGCGTTAGCCAGATAGTGCAAAGAGAACATACGGATAAACCAAAATTATAATGGAAGTCAATCAACGAGAACAGTCAGATTCATTTAAAGATAGCACAAAAACTCCATCCTGTCATTGAGCCCGTGGGGCTTCAGGGCATCCATATCGCTTGATCCAGAAAGTCTCCCTCTGGAGCAGACAGTTGTTATTGTCCTTACCTTCTTTTTTCTCTATTATTTCCAGAACCAAGAATTTAAGTTGACTGATATTGTGACCATTCTCCACAAAGTGGCTGGCAACATCCGACTTCATGTTCTTGGTACGAATGTTACTTTTATGTTCATTGATTCTTGTCTTGATCTTTCTTTCGGTTTTACCTACGTATACCAACCGGCAGGGGCATTTCAATAGGTACACAACGTTTTTGGTATCACAATTAGCGGAGACTTTAAGGTGAAGTTTGGTTCCTTTTCTAGGGTGTGTAATCCAGGTACCTTTAATGATGTTGCAGTTATTACAATTATAACAAGGAATCATGCCTTTGTGTCCCATCCTCTGGATCCCTTCCCTCTTCTGAGTGAGAATTTCTTTGATATTCCTCCCTCTTTGGTACGCGAAGATGGGTGTCTCAGTAAAGATTCCTTTGAAATCTGGCTCCATTGTAAGTATAGACCAATGTTGGATGATTGATTTTTTTAAATTGACCGCTCATTGTAGAAAATTTCGACACCACAACCATGCGTTTGTGATCTTCCTTTTGATTTTTTAAAAGCAATTCATTTCTAGTTTTGGTCATACTGCAGATTTTCGCTTGTTCCAGTACTTTTTTAGGGTAGCCACGTTCCTCAAATCTTTTCAACATCATCTCCATCGGATGCTATCCTTTTGACCCTCAATAGTTAAGAATATGGAAGGTGATTTTTCAAGGATTTTTGATGGAAGCTGTTATAGTGTAACATGTTGTTTCTATCAGTGTTTTTTCTGAAAATGTTGGTTTCCAGACTGTTATTGATTTTGTTCACTTGTACATCCAAGAAGGTGATACAGTCTTCATCAATGTTGTAGGTGAATTGTATTCTGTCGTTTATTTCATTCAATGTTGCTAAAGCTGTAGACAGTTCCGTGCGGGATCCCTTCCACAAAATGAAAATATCATCTATGTATCTCAAAAATAGCATGGCATGAGTTTTCCATATAGTGGTAGCCAAAATGTTGTCTTCCTCAAATTTACTCATAAACAAATTGGCATACGCCGGAGCAGCGCAATTGCCCATGGAAGTTCCTGTGAGCTGTAAAAACCACTGGCCGTTCCATTCAAAGTGAAATGCAAAAGTTCCATCAGAAATGTTTGTAAGTCTGGATCCAAGTTTGAATTGACTAGTGCTTGTTCGATAGCTTCCATCCCCAAAATATGGGGGATCGATGTATACAACGATTTGATGTCAATCGTGCACAAAAGTATAGAGTCATCTTCAGAGAATATCACTTGATTGATTTTGGACAAAAATTCAGTAGTGTCCTTGATGTACGTACTCATTCTCAAAACAAATGGTTGAAGATGTTTGTCAAGAAACTTCTCAACTGGTTCATGGAGACTTCCTCTGGTGGACACTGTGGGTCTAAATGGTGGATTTTGTATACACTTATGTCCCTTGGGTAGCATGTACATTTGTGGGCTCTTAGGATTGTTTTGAACGAGAAATTTGCTCACATTCTCTGTAATAGAGCAGTTGTTCACTGCCCTTTCCAATATAGTTTTTAACAAATCCAAGAATTGTTCAGTGGGATTGTAGTCTAGTTTGGCATATGTCTCGGTGTCAGATACATGAGCCTCAACCTGTGCTTCATAAAATGTGGTATCCATTACAACTAATGAACCTCCCTTATCTGCTGTCTGACACATGATCGTGGGATTGTCAGCTATTTTCTTTAAAATCCCGAACTCTTTGTTGGTCAGATTTCTGTGTTTTGATTTCTTGTGGAAGTTGAGTTTTTGAATGTCATGTTTAACTAAGCTCTAAAAAATGTCCAGACTTTTGTGGCTGACAGGGGCCATGAAAGTGCTTTTAGTTTTTAAGCCTTTTAATAAGTCTTCTTCATCATTGTCCCGTTGCTCTACGATGTTTTCAAAAAAGTTTCTTAGACGTAAGTTGCGCATCAGTTTAAACAGGGTGACCTCTAGTTCCAAGCTATAGGTTTGACATGTAGGAACAAACGAAGTACCTTTCTGAAGCGTCCTGATTTCAATGGGGCTGAATTCATGTGGCGAAATGTTAATCACTAAATTCCTCTGTTCTATGTTTTCTTCCCCTTGGCTCTCTTCCCTCTGATTGGTATGTTCCTTGCCTCTAGATTCTCTTTCTCTTTTTCCCCTCCTGGGTCGTCTCTGTCTCCCTGGCCTGTCTCTAAAAAAGAGACACCAGAAGTTTGGGGTTGTTCAACCATCACCTGTGACGAAAGTTGTTCAGTTGGTTTCCTGCGTTGTTGACTGGCAGTTTCACTGTCTGAAGAGGATGTTTCAGTCTCCGTATTTTGGGTATATGGACGGTTTTGTCTCCTTTTGGCGTATATTTCTGCCCAATTGTATACCTCACCCAACTTATAGTCGATAGTGTCTCATTTAAATTTACGGATCTTCCTATCGTTAATCCCCTGTGTTTATTTAGTGAGTTGAATGTTGATATCCTCTAGCGTTTTAGACCAGTCTTCAGCAGCCATGGTGTTGGTCAGTTCAGTTTTGATATGTGTAATTTCCTTCGACAAATCTTCTAAGATTCTTAACAGTTCTTCAATTATTAAAAGGATTAAATCTAAAGAGCATTTATTTAATATTGCATACCATCGTTCTACGAATTTGGGGATGTTTTTGCATAGGAACGGCTTTAGTAGAATCCGTAATCCTCTCTGAATTCTCTGTGCACGGTGGTATTTTATAAGAGTGCTGGCGTGCAGTCGCTGATTGATTTCTCTTTTCAATAGGTATAATAATTGTTTAATGTTGTATTCTTTATTCCGGATGTTAGATGATGGTGTGGTTTCCTCATGTATTAGAGCGTAGATTCTTGCCGCTTCATCTTCAGCGAAAGCGAATGTATCGGCTCTTAAATCCGTTAAGTTGGATATCTCTTCATATGCCATGGTATGCTGAGTTGTAGGGTGTGCTGTGTTCAATTGATCAGATAAGTGCAAAGAAATAAGTAATAACTAGGTGAACACGCACAACTTTTTATCCAGATAGGATGCTTATATTCAATTTGTAGCGTGCTCCAGGGGTATCGCTCTTTGATCAAGGAGTGTGAAATCCAGTGCATACAGCGTTCCCTGGTGATTGGGGGCGTTTGCAGTGGCTAAGGGGACGGACCCTACCAGGAAACGCTATATGCATAAGAATTGATTTAAGCCACAAGGGGAATTCAGCTGTTAACTTGCCTTGCCATTTAATGTGACTCAACACTGCTTTTCAACCAACCAGCAGATTTCTCCTGATAGAAGCACCGTTGAACATGGAAAGCAGATTGAATGACTCAAGTGGGTCTAATTCCAGCCGAATACTGTGTCCCCTCTATCGCAGATGTTGGTATTCAAATCTTACCTACATTTTAGCAATTTGGCCTTGTGTTTGAGCTGTTCTGGGAGGGTGATTCAAAATGGGGAGCATTTAGTGTACCGAGAACTCGCAATGAACATTTTGTATCTAGTGGGACAGATAACCTCTGAGTTCATGATGGCTCATCACAGATGCCCGGATGGTTGACAGAGTTGAAAGCACTCCTCAAATAGCCTGGAGTGGAGTGGGCCGCCTAATGACTTGTGAATAAGGTAGAAGGACTTGAATTTGGCACTCGTTTTTGGATGTGGGCCTCTAACAATTTTCAGCACTAGAGTGATATTATTTAATCAATTCAATCTGAACGTGAGCCAGATGGCATGGTTTGGGCTCTTCTGTAACTCTCTGGGGTCAGTTTTGGCAGCTGCCATAAAGTGAATAGTGGTAGTCCAGCAGAGATAAATATACAGTGAGCACCAATGAGAAATTATGGGGTAGTTAAGACAAAGAAGGACTCCTCAGATCGGGTATAGATGATCAAATGCACTACTGGAATTATGTTAATGTGTGGAGTGAAAGACAAGTCAGAGTTAGTGTAGTGCTAGAGGCACTCTTGTGGTCTGACACCCTGTGATGACCTTTGACTACCATTATTTTAATTGACTTTGGTGTGTTATTTTATCCTAGCCTGAATGTGCAACGTCCTGCATATACCTTGTTTCTCTTAAAGGTTTCTTTCTTGTAATCTTGCAGTCTTTCAGTGGGAGCTGTCACGGAGTAGGACAGCCTTGCCAAGAACAGAACGTGTGGGATGTGCATTTGAAAGCGTGAGAGAGAGAGAGTTGTGGAATGTACTTTTTGGTCTCGAAGTGCAGTGTTATGAGCAGTGATGTACATTGAGAGATGAAGTATGGGATGCTATAAGCAGTGGTGCACAAATGTGCACTGTGTTGTACACTGGGAAGAATTATTAATTTCTTACTATTGGCTTTGACATGGCCTCATGTCATCCTGAATTCTGACTCTGCCTGGCTTGAGCTTTTTCTGCGCGCACAGACATGCTTGCAAGCTGTTTGGGTTAATTACGTTCAAGGATTGTTTTTGTGAGAGATTGTTTAATGTACCCTGGAAGGCTTTCGTGAGCTTCGTCAAGATAAAGGCTGGAACATGCGAGAATGTAGAGGGGACGTGGGAACTCCTTCCTGCCGAGGAATGCTTGCCTGGAAGCTGGCCAGTTCCAGTATGTTTCCTTGTGCAGGGAGGAAGACTCTCGAACCTTCTAGTGTGTGTTTTGAGACTATAAAGCTGAGGGTTGTTGACAGCTGAGTTGGGAGCTCACTTACAGAGTAGAGGTACTGCTGTAAGAGAAACGGAACCTGAGTCCCGGTCGAGAGTCCAAGCCCAGCTGTGAACGGGCCCCCCAGCGTGAATTAGTAAGGATGTCGGGTGAACGATCGGGTGAGGTGACTTGTTTCTGACTAGTGCCATTGTGATGCGTGGTTCCAGTGGCTGTGGCTGTGGTCATTTGAGGTGTTTGAGTTTTGATTATTGTCATTGTGATGTGTGGCAAGTGGCTTTGATCATTTGAGGTGTTTTCTTTGTGATGTGTAAATGAGTCAGAGTGCACATCCAAAGTAATCGTTTGAAGAATTCAGTGTATATATCTTTCTTGTCTCTTGCAGGACGTCCAGTATATTTACTTGAGTTTTATCTCATATTGTTTGCTGCTTGTATTTCATATCCATGCATTTAACTGTTGCATTTACCAAGTGTGTTATTATTGCATGCATATAAATATATTTATATCTCTGTGTATTTGAATGTTATTTTGGCATCTGGGAAAGCCTTTCTGTTAGAGAGCATTGCATAAATAAACCCCAAGCCTTATTCTAAAAAGAGTCTTTGCATTTTGTAAAATAAAACCCTTTTCTAGGTGTTGTTGTGTTTTATGTCTCCTGCTTCGCCGTGTTTGAGCCACCGTGTGGGAGATTCTGTATTATCTGAAAGGCGGAGCAAGACAGTTAGACAGCGTTTCCTAGATTGCATACTTTCTCAACTGGGTGTGGCGCGGGGGACTCAACTGAATAAGACCAGAAGATCGAGAAAGGTGGAGAGACAGCAGGGCTGACAAGTAACATTTCTTTTGCTTGGCTTTTGGGAAATTGTACTGCACCCACTCCTGGCCAACTTTCAGGCACTTTCCTATTTGTTGGTGATCTCCAGATACCTCATTCTGCTTGATGTGGGTCTGAGTTTCACTGGCACATAGATTATACCTACGAAGTAGGCTTTCAACGTCACTATTTATCAGTGGAATAGTTTTGGTGGAACTGGAGAGACTCCATCATTGATGGTGCTGGTGCCAAAGAAAAAGGGACCAAGTTGATCTACTCTGCCGGATTTACTAGAAACAATGTGAACCAGGCGAGGGTAGGCCTTCTCCCCTGCTGGCCACTGTTGCCAGGCAGTTTAACAACATTTACCAAATGCTGCTGAGCGGTCCAATAATACAAAGGCGGCCTTTATACCCTCCCCTGATGTTCAGAAGTGCAGCTTTGGTTCACTGTCATGGGTTGAGTCCTAATTCCACATTAATTCATAATCCCATAGCATTTACAGGTAATAAAGTAATCCGGGTATGACCTGCAGAGTTCAAATTTGCAGTATTACAACACTTGGGAACACCGATCCTAGAAACACTCTAGTCTTTGTGCAGTTTACAAAAAAGATTCTCCTACAGTCCTGGTTAACTAGCTGTTAATAGCCCCTTACAGTGTAGTTGCAAAGCATTCTGCCACTCTACTCCTGAGAGACCTGTTTGCATAGGCAGCTGAAGCTAAAGTTGTCCTTGTTGCCAGACTGGTTACAGGACAGGAATGACTGACAGTATTCTAACCTTGACTATGTTTGTCTATAGCTCTATGAAAAATAAGTAACCACCAACTAAACGAATATTTTATTCATTTTAAAGCTGCATGTGACGCATAGACAGAGCAGACTATGGAAAAATATTTCTTCTTGGGTATACCTGCTCCATTGTTAACAGCAATTTTCATCAAGACATGTGGGTCCAAATTAAATAAGGTAATAACACAACAGTCACCAAAAAGATAAGAATCAACAGGAGTGCATGTTATCAACCGTCTTGTTCAACTTTTACATAGCTAGCGTAGGACCTGCACTTGTAAACTCGAGAAAGGTGAAGGAAAAAATATTATCTACAAAAATATCGTGAAATAGGAATATTGTGTCAAAAATATTGTCAACAAAAATATTGAATTTACACACTTTGTATATAAAGTGCAAAAATATCGAAAAATAAATATTGTGGAAATGTGTTGATATTTAGCAAAAGGGTGACCACCTCCTTCTGGGCCATTAAAGACACTGGTTCTAGTCTTGAACTTTTGTGTGACCTAATGCATTCTGGGTGTTGCAGTCTTGCATAGCTTCCATTGAACTCATTAGACTAACACACCTGAAAACAATGATTTGTAGGTGAAAAGTTGAGGACCGGAGACAGGGTCAATAATGACTAGGAGCGAGGTGGTCTCCTTATTTGACAAAAAGCACTAAGAAGTCGGTAGGTGGGCGCTGATTAAAAAGCCCTATTAATAAGTCAAATGAATGGCCAATCCTTCAAGCTAATCAAAGCTGTCTATCAAGTAAGAGGCATGACAGGTTAGTTATTAACCTTATATATTTAGGAGCAATGTCAACAAATTGCTAAACTGCGTATGTAAGGCTGCAGTTTAGTCAGCTCAGCCTCCGCAAGTGCTGTCAGACCCGAAAACAAAAGGTCATGAAGGCAGGAAGTCAATTCTGTGAACTTACACACGAAAGCCTCATCCATATCGTGTGCTGCTGACCAACATTTTAGTAGGACGTAGAGTGTATTTAGTATCGTTCCATAGCTTGGGCATTTTTGATTGCCAATAAGCCCTACAGCATTGTTTGAATACTAATGATTTGAAGTTTTCAAGTGGTTTTTTAAGTTAATGAAAGGCTTTTATGTAAAGTTGGTTCTGAAGTATTACACTTTGGATTACATTCATATTAGTCTAAGGGCCTGATTTAGATCTCGGCGGACGGGTTACTCTGACACCTTGGGACAGATATCCCGTCTGCCAAAATACAAATCCCATAGCATATATTGGGATTTATATTTCAGCGGTCGGGATATCCGTTACCGTCACCGTTGTGACAGAGTAACCCGTCCGCCAAGATCTAAATCAGGCCCTTATTGTATTGAGGGTTCTTTCCTGTGATTAATGTCCTCCTCGTTTCTATAAACATGGATGGGGTTTGGTAACTCCTTTTTACTGTTTTTACCGTTTGAACAGCTTATTAATAAAGTTTTTTTTTAATAACTAATCAGTAAGGAAATCAATCAAAGTGCTACCGGAATTTTACGAGCCACTTGTAATGAGATAAAGAGCTTCTAGGTATGTGGGAAGTTTGGTTTTTAGCCTCGATTCAAATGTCTTTGCAGTGCATAGTAGGCATTAGATCAGTTTGTAACTGTATAACATGTCAAGTTCTGCATTAGGTTTCCATCAGGGAGGCACGACACATGTATGTGTCACAGAAAGCAGGATGGAACTGAGCCTGGTAAGTTGGGTGTATGGCCTGGAATTTGCGACAACTACTTCACCGTGAATGGAAAAAACACACATAGGGAACATAACACATTTTTTAATCAACAGTATGATGTAAGCAAACAATTCTCCACCCAACCGAATCTTACAGAACGATTCTTTTAGCTTGACGTTAGATGTATGTACCAAGATTTCATTCTCGTAGTGTTTTTCTATAATTATGTGGTTGCTATTGTATTGATAATAAGTTAACATTTTTATATGTTATAATATGTATGAAGAGATCTTTCCTTTTTGTACTCACCAAAATATTCAATGAACTTTTGGAACAAAAAAAAAATTGGTATGAAACACACTATGTCTTGTAAAATCCATGCATTCATTTATAATCCTGTTGATACTTCTTAACAAACACAGAATGTATGGATGGTACCTGATATGCACAACCACCTCTACGAGACTTGAATTAATCACTTTTGTAAATGTTGATAGTGGAATGAAAGTAGATCATGAAAGCCATGATCAGTAAATGGAACACACACCATATTGTGACAATAAACAAAATGGTGAAGCAATAAAAAGAATTGTTGAATATAAAATATTGGTTTATTTGATGCAGAATTCAGCAACAATTTTTTAGATTTTTATTTTGAAAGTTTTCTATAGCGCTGGGGAAACCCGGGGGTATTGGAGCTCTTTACAACACTGTCACTCAATATCAGTAAATAGCAGTACTGTGCAACATGGTCTGAGGCAATTTCAATCCATAGAGATAAAGTATAGAAAAAGTGTCGAGCCATTCAATAATCCTTGGGAGATACCTGCAAGAGACAAGATAGTAATTCCAGAGTGAGTTAGGTTGAGGAGGAATTCTTTTAATTGTCTTTTGAAGCTCATAAAGGAGGGGTTTGTTCTGATATGTATTGGGAGGGAGTTCTAGATTTTGGGTGCATTGCCCGTGAAAAACGAGAGAGGGCTTTTTGGTTATGTTTTATGGGGGGATGAGAAGAAGTGTGTTGGAACTTTTTAGGTTTCTCATTTGGCCTGCTTTTGTGAGTTTGGACGTGAGGTAGGCTGGCTTACCAGTGTGTAGGACTATGTGGGTGAGGCAGGCAGTTTTGAAGTAACAGCGTGCTTCGATTGGTAGCCAATTTCGACTTTTCAGTGAGGGGGAGATGTGTTAATATCTCTTTACTCTAGTGACCATCCTTGCTGCTGCATGTAGAGTGGCTCTCAGTGGGGCTAAGTGAGATTTCCGGATGCCTGTGAGGGTGGGGTTTCCGTAGTCCAGTCTGGACAGAACCAGAGCTTGCGTGGTGGTATAGGTCATTTGGTGGGAGCAATGGCTTAAATATGTTAAGGAGTTTTAGGTTGTATAAAGTGTCCTTTGCTGTAGTCTTTGTGTGTGAGCTCAAATTCAAACTTGAGTCCAGGGTGATCCCCAGAGATTTGTCGGAGTCCGCCAAGGTTAGTTTGCAGTTGAGAGCATCTCGGCTATTATCCACACTTGGATCGGGGGGACTGGCTGTGGTTGGACAGAAGGAGAACTTCCGTCTTTTCTTGGTTCAGTTTGAGGTGGTTGTGAGTTAGCCAGTTTTGGACGTTTGTGAGAATGGCTTTCAGCCAGCGTATGCCGTCCAGAGAGGAAATTTCCAGGTAGTGCTGGGTGTCGTCCGCATAAAGGTGATAGGCAATGTTTGCTTCTTTAAGTATTGCAGTGAAGGGTTCATGTAGATAGAGTGTAGGTGAGAAGACTGAGCCCTGGGGGCACCTCGGGTGATGTCAGAAGCATCAATAGTTGAGTTGTTTATTATTATTTGTTGCAAGCGGTTATGTAGAAATTATGCAAACCACTGCAAAACCATGCCGTCGGCTGCGGTCAGTTGTTTCAGGGAGTTCAGAAGAAGTTTATAGGTCTAGGCAGATGAGAAGGCAGCATCTATCTGCATCCAGAAAGTTATGTATATCATCTGCTATGTTCAGAATAGCTGTTTCCGTACTGCATCTCTTCCGGAAACCTGACTGGTGTGAATCGAGCAGGTTGTTGGTGTCGATGTGCTGGGTGAGCTGGGAGAACATACAGATCATTTTTGCCAGGAAGGTAAGGTTGCAAATGGGTCTGAAATTGTTGAGGTCACCCGTGTCTGCGTCGGTTTTATTTTTATTTTTTAGCAGGGGGTGATTTGGTCCAGTTTGAGGCAGTTGGGCATAACCTCAGGGAGCTATTTATTATCTTGGTCGAAAGCGGGGTTAAGGCGTGGTTTAGACTTTTAGCCAGGGAGGTTGGAAGAGGGTTTACGTAGTTGGAGGAGAGTTTGGATTTCGCAATCATCTTGTAGATGGCCTCTTCCGTGAGTGAGTTGAAAGCCTTCCAGCTCTTGGGAGCTGTGGAGGACTTTGGGCTCTTGTTGAGACTGGTGTCCATTGGGGGAGAGTTGGGGATCTATGAACCTCTGTAGTGGGGGAGAGGGTTGCCAGAGGGCATCTGCGTGTGACAGTCTAGGGAGAGTTCGATCTTCGAGAATTTATCGCTTAAGAATTTGGCAAAGTCTTTGCAGCGTTCTTTGGATACCAGTGGAACTACCTTGGTTGGTTTGGAGGTTTGTTGATTCAATGGTGTTAAAAAGCTCTCTGTGTCAGTTTTTTGCTTTATCTAGTGTGTTGAGGAAGAAGGTGGCTTTTTCTTTTAGTATGTAATTTTTGTATTTCCTGCGTTCCCCTCTGAGCAGGTAGAGGTGTGTTGGCTCTCCAGCATGTTTCCGCAAGCCTTAGTTGTCTTCATTCTGTGTTGAGGTCTTTGTTGAACCAGGATCGCAAGGGGGTGTCGCTGATCCTTTTTAGTTTCAAGGGGGCTACTGCATCCAGGATGGCTTTCATCGTCGAGTTGTAGTAGTTTGTAAGCTCGTCCTTTGTAAGATTGCCTGGGGGGGGGGTTGGTGAAGACATCATTCCTTCTTCTATATTGATTAGGGGATCTGCTTGATGTATCCTTGACAATTGAGAGTTTTCCGAGATTAGTTTGGAGGTGCTTCTGCTTGGTTCAGGCTGAATAGGATGATGTGGTGATCTGACCATGATGATGGTATTTATGCTTACCGCTTCGTTCTGGGCTATAATGGTATTTAACGTTGCACCTCTGTTGTGAGTTTGCCCCGTGCAGTGCTGGGTGAGAACTTTTCCGAGTAAGAGTTTGTTTAAAGACTGTATTAGTGTGTCCTTTTCGTAATTCCAATGGAGATTGAAGTCACCTAGGATTATGTTCTTGGCGTTAGAGGAGAGCACTGTGTTATCAGATTCAACAAGTATTCACCGAAGGAGAGTGTTTTTCCTAGTGGGTGACAGAGGAGGTGCCATTCCGTCACTTTACTGCCTCTTAGTGTTATGGTAGTGCTGAGGTGGCATCGACCCTCCTGCCCATCGGTCTCAGGACACACTGAGCTCTCCCTCACACTGCGTCACATAGTCATAAGAATGACTCCGCCTCAGCCCCTACATGGCACATACTAACATTGTTAGCTGGAATGTAAGGGGCATGCACGTGCCCTCGCGCTGCTATGATGTATACTCTTATCTTAAGCGTAGGTCAACCCACATTGCGCTGCTACAGAAAACACATCTAACACTGAGTGAGGCCCGTAAACTCCAATGGAGATGGCAAGGCCAAGCATTCGCCACGGATTACTTATCATACACCAGGGGAGTACTACTTTGGGTGAGGCCAGGTGTTCCCTTTGTGGCAGAAGTTGAGACTGATTGGGATGGCCGGTATGTGCTCATACATGGCCGCCTTGATGGTCGCCACCTGCTATTAGGGACAATATACGCTCCCAACACAGACCAAACAACATTCTTACATACATTATCTGGCATGCTAGTTCGCTGCAGTGGCATTCTTTGGCTCATAGGGGAATTTTAACTCTGTACTGGACACGACTCTGGATAGGTCATTCCCTCCCCTCTCCCGCACAGTCGCTACATCCAATGCCCAGGCGCTGAGTGACTGGCTGCTTCATTGGCAATTAATAGATATCTGGTGCACCCTGAACCCCATCACATGAGTGTACTCCTTGTACTCCCCACACAACTTGCAAGTCCGAATTGATCGTATAGTGGGATTGGTCTCGCTACTCCCTGTGTTTTGCCACACGGACTAACTGGGACAAACACACTCAGACCACAACCCCCAGCTCCTTCAAATAAACTGGCAGCATAGTGTGCTGGCGATCCCCACATGGCGCCTGCAACCCGCAGCATTAGAAGACCCGCCCTTCCACGCGTCATTGGGAACCGCCCCAGCGGATTATTTCGACTTTAATACTAACACTGCTACACATAGGAGGGTAGAATGGGGTGCTTTCAAGGCTACTATCAGGGGACACTGCGTCTGAGCTGGAACATCCGCAGACAATTAGACAATGACATTGTATGTATTAAGCGTACACTTCTCAGGCTTGAGACGGGTTCAATAACTGACCCGGAATATGCCCGCCGATTGGTGAAATCGAGACGTGAACAAACTGCACTGTTGGAACGGCTATGGTGCCGAATTATTCTACAAACTCAGCTCGTACACTTGCGGCGTCAGATTGAGCAGGGCACCTATTAGCATGGCTGATACGCCAGGACCAGCCTCGGCATCCTATTCTTTCATTGCAGTCGTCGACGGGGCATCTCCTACATGCCCAACATGAAATACACGAGGAACTGATTAGACACTATACAGTATTATACGAGTAGACCAATAGCGCTAGCTCGGACAGTCTGGCAGATTTCTATTCAATACTTCGCTTACCTACCATCATACCAGAGAAACGGGCAGAACTAGAGGAACCCATCACACTATTCAAAGCCATCAGAGCCCTGGCCACAGGCAAAGCTCCGGGGCCAGACGGTTTACCAGTGGAATACTATAAAGCGTATACCCCTGTGTTGGCTCCCCAGCTACTTGCCCTTTACCAGTCGTCCCTAATGACCTCCTCCCTCCCAAATTCCTTGCTTGAGGCCCTGCTCATATCTTTGCCTAAACTGGACAGAGACCCTAACGCATTGGGCTCCTACCACCCACTGGCGCTGCTCAACACCGATTATAAGATATATGCAAAGGTATTAGTGGATCGTCTGATGCCTTTGGTGTCAACTCTGGTCCACACTGACCAGAATGGATTTGTTCCGACCTGCAACGCATCGCTTAACTTGCGCCGTTTCTTTTGGGTCTTTCAATACTGTACACAGCGATGGCCTCACTCAGGTGCCTAGTGCTTGACCTTGAGAAGGCCTTTGACACGCTCGAATGGGGATTCTTGTTTGATATGCTACCACGCTATGGACTTGGGGCACGCTTTCTCCTCCTAGTGAAGTTATTGTATACTTTGCGTTGCCTATAGTTAAGATGGGTTCCTTCATATTGGATCCAGTGCAAATAAACAGGGGCACCCGTCAGGGTTGCCTGCTATCACCCTTGCTATTCTCATTAGCCATAGAACAACTTGCGGTGGCCAACTGCGTGAGCGATGCAGAATGGAATATCCCACTGGGAGATGGAACACACACGATCTCACTATATGCAGATGATCTACTCTTATACATATGAGATATGAGGGTGACATCCTAACACGTTGACTCGGACTCTCAGTGACTTTGCTGCACTCTGTGGCCTGAGGGCCTATTGGGCCAAATCTTGTGTATAACCTTTCACCCCCTCCTATCCTGATCCCACATTTCTCACCAACGACGTCCCGGTGAAGTGGCAGCCCACTGTTTTCATGTACCTAGGAATAAGGGTATACCATCAACCAACAGACCTCCTTGAGGGAAACCTCATGAGGGTCATAACTTCCATTAGGCCCCAGATGCCCTTCTGGCGCACGTTGCTGTTAACTGTCATGGGGCGCATATCGCTACTCAAGATGGTAGTGCTGCCGCGGCTACTTTACTTTTTTACAAACCTACCATTGTATATCCGGCCCCCTGTCTTCTGCTCCTTTGAAAGCACTATGATGGAATTCATATGGAACGGGTCACGATGCTGAGTTGCTCTCTCCAAGCTGTATCTGCCCGCTGATCAAGGCGGACTCACCGTGCTAGACATGGAGCAATATTATCTTGCCGCGCAGCTCCAATGGGTGGCTAAATGGACATGTGGGCTGAACCTGCATGACACGCCACCCTGGTCCCTCTCATCGATTCTCCAGCTTTTCCATCCTTATAGACGAGGTAAACTGCCTACCTCGCTACTCCTAGAGGTGGCTTATAGATGCTTTCACCGCAACCTGTGCCTCATGCGTTCTACCACCCCATACGCACCTGCGCCACCCCTCCTGGGCAAGCCCTGGGGTGGCTGGACCACCTTGCAGGTGAAACTTCTGGTTTGGCAGGGGACAGGCTTACACACCTTGGGTGACCTCTATAATGATGGCGTGCTCACGCCCTTTAACACTTTAGTGGAAGATGACGGACTGCCGCAGGGTCAGTTCCTCTTATATAACTCATTGATAACAGCGCTGGGATCCATGTAGGGAGATATGACAAGGGAACCCCCTACACATCTCACAGTTCAATATCTACACGTTATGGGCACTGGGAGACACCTTACGAAATGGTTTGCAAGCCCTTTACACCACCACACTGCGCACTTCCTGGCATCCTTGCGACAACATTGGGACACAGACTTGAACCGCCCATGTATAGACCGAGAATGGGTTGCCATAATGGAGTGTCCAACCTTCATCACTAGAAACACTTGTTTCCATCTCATCCAATATTACATAATGCACAGAGCTTACCTGACCCCTGCTAAAATAAATAGATATTTCATGCGAACTGATGCCCGCTGCCCTACATACCGCAGACCTCTTTCACATGTTATGGGCTTGCCATCTCTCGCCGTTTACTGGCAGTATGTAACCACCCAATTGACCGAGTGTATCCGGCGAGTGGTAGCACACTCATAGGAAACATGCATCCTGGGCTTATTCCGCAGAACAAAAGGGAACAGGTCACCTCCCGATTTATTGACCTGGGGTTACTGACGGCCAAACACTTAGTAACTAAGAGGTGGAAGCTATCAGAACCCCCTGTAGGAAGCTTGGTTTCTGTTGCAGTAACCCCCACACTTTTTGCCAGGCTACTGATGCACTTTGACTTGATGTGCCCTGGGTCCCCGCCAATCAGGTTCCCGGGCCTGTGTTCTTTCCCAAAACTGTACCTTGTACCCCCAATTGGCACCTCTCTGGCCTCATGTCAGACCCTTGTAAAAGGTGCCATGGGTACCAAGGGCACTGTGGCCAGGGAAGGCCTCTAAGGGCTGCAGCACTTATTGTGCCACCCTTAGAGGCCCGGTACCTCTGAGCCTGCTGAGGATAAAGAAACCCGACACCTGGAACCACCACTGCACCCGACGCCTACGGCCCGAATCCGGGTGGCCCACTGGTCCCAGCGAGGTCCCCCAGCGCTTCAGAGTCCGAGTCCACTGTGGGTTGACCCCTCCAGGACTCCCCGACGCTGCCTGCAACCTCTGCATGGAGAACCCCCCCCCCCATCCGCGAAATCCGACCTCAAAAGACACCCCTGCATCCAGCCGCCCTGCGCCCTGGAGAGGAGAACCCGAGGCACACCTATGTCCCCGAGCCCTCTAACTTACCTGCCCAGCTGTTGGTTCCTTCCGGAAGTCTTGCCGGACCGAGCCTGGAGCCAAAAACCAAAGCCGGCAACTCACGTTGAAAACAACAGGGCACCTGACGCCAAAACAGCACCCTGCACCCAGCCGCCGCTGCGGGTGTTCTTTGGGTGCTACCTCGGATCCCCCTTTGCCCTGAGCCTAACACCAGGAGCTTTGCTCCCACAGCCTTGTGGCCTGCTCGTGAGCAGCTACCAACCGGAGGCCCCCTAGCCCCATTGGATAACATTGGGCCTCAGCACTCTGCACCCAGCCGCCCTAGTGCCGCTGAGGGTGTTTTTCAAGGGTGCATCATTGACCCTGGGGGAACCCTGGTTCTAACCCCAGAATACCAACTCCCACAACTAACTACTTACCTGTAAACCGATAACTCTATTTTCCTCCATAGGATTGCATTGACTGCTTTTCTTGAAAATTGTTCTAAGTGTGGAGTTGGTTTGTATGGAACATTGACAAAACTGCAAATATTCTAAAAATGATTTACTTACCTTTTGCCTAGGAGATGTCTCAGTGTGATATCTAGGCATATCACACTGATTAGCAAAAGTAATCCAATAAGTAACTGAAAAGTAATTTCAAAACAGTAACTTACCTTTAATTCATTTAACTGCATTTGAACCTGAATTCAATTATACAATATTGCATAAGATTTAGCAAATTATTATTTAACTTACCTGTACCAGGCCTGGCTTGGTTATAGAAATAAAATAACTAAATAATATTTTTGATACAAACAAAATTGGTCTGAGTTCAGTCTTTGAGTGTGTGACATCATTTTCTGCCTGAGTGTGTACAACAAATGCATAACACTACCCTCTGATAAAGCCTTACTGCTCGCCCACACTACCACAAATAGAGAGTACGGTGCTATCTACTTTTACCTCTGCCTATCTTTGGGGTTCCTCTGGACTATGTGCACACTATACATCATTTTGGTATAATATATACAGAGCCAGCTTCCTACACCCCCTCCCGCGATAGCATGGACCTGTTTACTACTGACCTGGGTACAGGCCGAAAGCACAGCACTATGTAGGGAAGACACCCTGGGGCTTCGCAAAATTCTGATCACTGCCAATTGGGATCCCATATTGCAAGACTTCAAAAATAACCGACATACAGATGCCAAACATTCAGCAGCTACAGACCAGGCAAGAACACTAGTCACTGCACCACAAAAACACACACAGCTGGCGTGCGTCGAGGGCGAGACGCCAAACCGCTCCCCTAAGAGTACTCTAGGCCCAGGAGGCTACCTGAGAGACAGAATGCAGGACTTCACATTGTAACCACATGTATGGAGAGAGCTGGGGGTGGGCAGGGGTGACCTGAGTTGGGTAGAGTTTTTAAAAAAAAAAACAGAAAACTAGTTCCAACTTTCCTACCCCATCACCACGCTTCCCTATGACTACTCGCCATTACCTACAACCTCCAGTACCAGATCTTCTTCCAAGCGGCAAGACATAATTCACATTTCGCACTGACAGCACTGCGGAGCCTGTTATGGACACTGGTGCCCTGCAACCGAGGGTCAAGCGGGCAAGGTAACTGAGATAACGCTAGCATATTATGCCATACAGTACCACATCGCAAACCTCACCTTGTCCTACTTGTGGCAGTATTAAATGCTGTATGTATTTTTAAAATATGTATGACAAATATCTGTGCAGTAATACTAACCCATACCTTGTACATGTATTTTTTCTTATACCTTTAAAAACCAATAAAGAGAATTTAAAAAAATGGTAGTGCTGAGATATTCAAATTTGGGGTAAGAGAAGGTATTTGTTTCTGTCATAGTGATGATGTTCTTGTGGATGATGGCAATGGCACCGCCTTGGGGGCGCTCCCTGTTCTTTTTAATGATGGAGAAACCTGGAGGGACTACAAGGCCAAGGTTGGATAAGAGGATTCATTTAGCCAGTTTCTGTGATGAATGCGATGTCAATGCTGTGGTTAAGATTTGTTCAGTATTGCTTCAGGCATGCTTGGTTGCATGCTTGGTCACTGAACTACAGTGTAGGAGCATGCAGTTCAAGCTGATGATGTTAATGGGCTTCTGGGTGGGAGGTGCCATGGGGATTTCGATGAATTGGGCTGGGTGGGAGGTGCCATGGGGATTTCGATTAATTGGGCTGGCGGCTTGGCTTGATCTTGGAGGTGGGGGTGGCCAGGGTTTTTGCATGGTTGTACTTTTTCGGTAGATCCGTCACCTCGCTTAGGGACATCAGATGGCTCGTTCTTTTCGGCCTGTGAGATCAGTTATTTAGTGGAGTTGTATGCCAGCTGTCCAGCTGGGTCTGAGACAAATGTAGAGGTTGATTGGTGATGTTAGAGGGGGAGCGGTGTGAGTGTTGTTTGAATGCAGGTGATGGAGCAAGGACTCACAAATGAGACTTGCTTGGAGGCAATCTTCTCACAGTATTAATTTATTAAACTTTGTATTGTTCATACTAACAATTGCATACACGAATACAAGTAGAAAGGAAGCTTGCCTATGTGTTATAACTAATAAATAACGCTTGTCTATTCTAAAAATGGCCACTAAAGCGCGGGAAACCTATTGCGCATGTGTCAACCATATCACGTGGTGTGACGTCTTTCTTTGCTTGGAGGGAAACCCTTGCTTCTGCGCAGTGTGTATTAAAATGGCTGCTTCATGTCTTCATGTGCTACCGCTTGCTCATATGTTGCAATTAAACTGTGGTATCCTAACGCTATTAACGCGGGATAGAATTTATAAGTAAATGGGAATAGAGTAGAAAGAGTGGGTATACAGTGAAACAATTTATTTGTGATTTTAATATTTTCTTCTTTGACTTTTTATTAGTTCGTAAATTGGGCCTGGGGTTAGTGAACTGAAAACTCGAGAGACAATGGTTCTGCGCATGCGCCCTGAGTGGCTGCCCAGAAGAGAGGGTGAAGTCAACCTGGACGTCGTCCAAGGCCATGACCTGATGGCCAACACTATTGTACCCACGATGTCCCTACCGAAAAGAAACAATTTATATGAACAATGTATTAAACGTGTCGTGAGACGGGTGGGAAATAAAGCAAATGTATTAATTGTGATGGGCGGTATTTTAAAACAATGGGCTTAAAGAAATTGAATGAAATCAATATGGTGTGAGGATCAACCCCCTGTCCCCGTCCAATCAGAAGTAGTGGGCCCATATTTTTGCAACATTAATGGGAGGTACATGGGCGTAGAAGGGTATAATAGATATAGTTTTAGCAAAATTAGTTGCCATGAGGACGCTCAAGCGGAGTGGAGTTAGAGGTTCGAGATCCATGACGAGCTGATCGATTGCAGACTGAATCGCTGTTCAGGGAGGTTCTTGAGGGGGGGGCGACGGAGTCCATTAGAAGGAAGGCACGGGAGAATCGAGGAGAAGCGGAGTATCAGAGAGGGGAACGACGCAGGCGTCGTAGATAGAGAGGTCACTTGTCCGGTCCTGAACCTGGAGGAGGTCTTTGCTCTTCATCCTTCCTGGGTCCCATCTTTCCAACTCCTTGGCCAAGGGGTTTGGTTCTCGCACTTTTAGGTAAATATAAATGCAGACCTTAGTTGCGCTGCTGTCTCTATCTTCTTCTTTCTGAGGAACCGTCATTGATCGATAAATTGATTTATGCTTCATCCTTGATATACGACTAAGTATCATGTGGTTCTGTACTTTACTCTGCTAAATCTTTAGATAAACATTTTAAAACTTCCTGACTGAGTGATTATTTCAGGATTATGAATTGTATTGAATGTCACTCATTTTAAACTTCCCAATTAGCAAAGGATCCATTGGTAAGTCATTACTCTTCAATCAGAAAAGTAATTGGTAGCAGGGATTTTGATAAAGAGTACAACTGACCCACCAGCGGAAATTGCTAGCGTAGTATGAATGTATGGGCCCAAGTGAGTATTTGGTGTATGAATGCTTATTGCTAGTAACCCGCTGAATCAGTTTTCTGGCTAGCAGAGGATGGTTTTGGTTGTACTTTGTTAATTGGGTAATGAGAATTTTATTTTTATGAACTAACATCCGTGTGTTCAAAGTTTGTTTGATGTTGTCCAGAATTCCCGGGGAAAATTGAATAGCGGATGGTAAGTGGAAGCCATACTGCAGTGAGGTTATCTGTCAGGCAGAAATAGTACTGAAAAGTTAAGCAGGGCTATCAGTACTTGTTAGGGACTCTATGCGTGTGAGTAATAGCAAAGGAATATGCTGGTAAAAATTTGATGTTATATCACCTAGAAAGGGTAACATTGAAGAAGTAGCAGGTATTTCTGAAGCTTACGTGAAGAGTAAACGGAAGGGTTTTACTCGTAGTGTATGTTTAGTAAACGGAAAGGTTTTACTAAGTGTGAGAGAAACTATCTTTTCCAATTTAGAGAAACTGGCACGATAGCGAATGTTTTATGTTGTCATTGAATTTTAATAAGAAGCGTAGAGAAAATAAAGTTTTGCGTACGATTTTGTAAAGGGAGGGTCAGTTGCCGGAGAGGGAACTGACGTCACAAAACACCGCGCTGGGATTGGTTGAAACAGCGGGTGTGGAACGACTCTTGTAAAGGAGGGGTCAGTAGTCAGGAGTAGTACTGACGTCACAGGTGCCGCGCTGGGATTGGTCGAAACAGCGAGGGACAAAGAAGCGCAGATTGTAAAGGAGGGGTTGGCAGATAAACGTCACAAAAAGGCCGCGCTAGGATTGGTTCAGAGAGAAAAGTTAGCTGAAATCTGATTGGTTATTACCATAGAAGTCGAAATCCTAGTGGATAGTGGAGATTGTATGTTAAAACGTGATCCAACTTTAATAGGAATTCGTCCGGATAGGAGATTCCTAGGTTTTGCAGAATATAATTTTATACACCGAGATTTGCCAAAAATGTACGGAGAGAAGAGGAAAATGTCATTCCTACAAAAGATTAAGAATTATTTTAAAAAGGATAAACCAATCAAAACTAGAGAAGGAATTATCATTCCACCAGCTAAACGCCCGCTTCATTCATGATGATGGAGAGAGGTTATCATACTTGCGTATGGATAGAAAATTGGATGGAATATACCAAAAATGATGGAATATTATCATTCCCAGAAAATGGTACTTTTAATGGGAGAATACTTCAAAATTTGAGATTGAGGATGAAAGACTTAGAACCCAGACCAAGATTAACTCAATACGAAGCCTTAGAGGAATGGGAAGCCGAGGCATTTGAACGTGACCGATCCAGAAGTAATAGGGGTTATCGGGGATTTTTCCCTAGATATCAAAATGAGTCAAGGGACGGTCAGATGAAACAATGGAGAAGAGCGATGCTTACAGAGGGTCTGTATCCAATATTAATGGCAGAAGAATCGTTAGGGAGTAAATGCACCGAAAAGACAAAACATTTGACTAGATTTGGAGATTCTGAAGATGAATTTATGGAAGAAATATTAAAGAACCCACCACTATATCAGGAAGGAACAAGTGGATGCACCCCAAGTGCACCACTGTTAAAGACACCATTAGTACCGCAAGTGTCGCATAATCCCCCAGTTAGGAGGGTACTTCATTATAAGGAAAAGGAAGCAATAGATAAAAACAGAGCAGAATTAATTCAGAAAGTAACACAATTGAGTATTCATCCTGATTCACTGACCATACCTGTACCAATTGGTCCAGTGGTTCCCTTATATGGTGACAAAATAAGTTATCCGAAACCATTAGCAATGCCCACACCTGTAGAAATCCCAAAACTAGATCCTGTAATAATTGATGATCAATTTAGTGATTGTGAATCTATGATATCCTTAATGGATTTACCTATTCGTGGATCTATAAATAGTACTCCTAGAAGAGTAACACCTGGTTGCTCCAAAGATGTAAACATAGTAACTTCATCAGGAACCAAAAGTGCCACAGTAGTTACACCAGAAGACTTAGAAAGATGGGCACAAGGATCAGACAAACAGAGTTCACCTCCAAAGATTATGGACATTTACAAATTAAAGGTCGAGTTAGAAGAAATGATAGCAGGAAATGTAGGAGTAGATCGTCTAAATACTTATGATGAAGAGGAGCTATTATTTGTATGCAGAAGCATCACAAGAAATGTAAAAATATTTCATGAAAAATTATCAGATTTGGCTTTGCAGATGGGAATTGAAATAGGGAAGTCAAAGAAATTACAGAAACCCTATAGAGCAGATTTTTCTGACAAAGATTTAGAAAACATGAATGCCTCTGGTTGAAAATTACAGGTAAAGGAATTAATGACAGTTTTACAGAAATGGGGAGACCTAGATAAATGGAGAGTTAGATGGACAAAGAAAAAGGAAGAGGCACGGTACAGTAGAACCACTTCTGAATATTTAATGAAGGAAACAGGGAAAACAGATCAAATGTATCCGATGAGAGAAGTACCTGGAGGAGGATATGTACATGTCCCTTGGAGCAGACCGGATATTTTGTCATTTACGAATGATTTTCCAAAGTTGAGAGAAAAGCCAATTGAATGGTACAAGCAGGTTGAGAGGTTTGTGAAGGTGTCAAAGGTATTGTTGAAGGACTTGGATGGTTTGTTCGACATAGTGGTACCTGCCGATTTGTGGACAGATTGTAAAATCACAGTTGATTGGCCAAGTGAAGAGTATCCTAGAGATCCAAAGACAGGTGCCCCATCAAGTGATGTAATGAAAAAGTATCAGCAGGTAATAACTTACCTGAAAGGGAAAATACCACCGAAAGAAACAGATTGGGTGAAAATAGACAGAACTACCCAAGAAGCCAGCGAATCGGTACATGCCTATTACGAACGTTTATTGCAGGTATTCAAACAGTATAGTGGATTTGAGGACATTGGAGATAAAAACATGAGTCAGTTTGTCTACCGATTTGATTATGGATTAAAACCAGAGATTTGTCAGATGATTAAGCAGCACATGTTGTGCTGGCAGGGGAAACCCATAGATGAGATCTTGAAATATTGTGGAGATGACATTGAGGATAGACACAAGAAATTGCAAGAGAAAGTGATGTGGGCTCAGGTAAAAATGTCTGAGCGACAGGGAATTAATTTGGACAATCCAAGTGATAATCAGGGAAAAGATTCTGGAACGAATGGTGACACTGGGAATGGTGGAAAAATGAGAGGACGAATGAGCAGAGAAGAGGCTAAAAAGAAATTTCCTTGTCATGGATGCGGAAGATTGGGGCATTGGAAGGATGAATGTAAAAACATTCGGAATAATAATGGCCCAAATCAAAATTTAAATCCACAGACGCAGAATGACTCACAGCAGGGTGTAAATCCTCAAAGTCAGTTGCCACCCGCACCTATACAGGGTAATGTAAGCAGAGCAAAGCACAGTACAGACGTCGGATATCAAGGAGGAAGTGGTAAGAATGATTATGGAACCACACAATTTCTTTTACAGGACGACTTTTGTCCATATAGACAATGACGGGGGAGAAGGAGTGCATACTTGGCGCATCCTTACCGGTAGATCAGTCAGGTCCATATGTTGAAGGGAATGTGAAAGGTAATGATATTACTTTCCTTCTGGACACTGGTGCTACCAGGTCTACTGTGAGAACAGCAGACATCCCAGACCTTCCTCTCTCTGGAGAAGCTATCCAAGTTGTGGGGGTAGCTAATCGAAAGATTAGAACACCACTTACCGAACCAATGGAAGTAAAAATTGGAAATTTTAGAGAAATGCATCAATTTGTAGTGTGTGATTCCAGTCCAGTAAATTTATTGGGCCGAGATTTGTTGTGTAAAATGAACTGCACAATTTTCTGCACGCCGGATGGTGTGGCAGTTCAGACCCCGGATGAAGACCATGTATATACATTTATGATTGCAAAGCAAGGTACAGAAGTAGATGAGATGTTCTCTTTGATAACAAAAGACGAATTGCCAGAAGAATTAAAAACTACAGTAAATTCCATAGTATGGGATTTCTCGGGAAAAGAAGTAGGACTTATGGCCAAAATAGACCCAGTTAAAATTACTGTAAAGGAAGGTGCAATTTTCCCAAATACCAGACAGTACAAAATGAGTGCAGAAGTGAAGGCAGGAGTCATTGAAGAAATTAACAGAATGGTAAAACAAGGCATACTAACAGAAGTAATGAGTAGCCCTTGTAACTCACCAATCATGGGTTTAAAGAAACCTAGTGGAAAGTATAGGATTGTTCAAGATTTACGCAAAATAAATAAGATTGTTGAACCTTGTTGTCATATAGTGCCAAATCCTGCAGTAATCCTCTACCAGATTCCTTGGAGTGCTGGATGGTTTACTGTGATTGACTTATGTCAAGCATTCTTTTCAATACCATTGCACCCGGATAGCCAGTATCTTTTTTCATTCAAATTTGAAAACAAAGTCTATGTATGGAATCGTGTTCCTCAAGGGTACACGGAAAGTCCTTCTATCTTTAATCAGATATTGAAAAAGTGCCTAGAGAAACTAGTGATGCCAGGAAGCTCAGTCTTAGTACAATATATAGATGATTTACTGGTGGCATCTAACACCAGAGAGGACTGTGTTGTTGACTCCATTGCATTATTAAATCATTTAGCTGAAGAAGGGCATAAAGTTTCACCTGAAAAGTTGCAGTTTTGTACAACAGCAGTTGAGTATCTAGGACATCAAATTGAGAGGGGAAAAAGAAGGATAACCTCTGAAAGAGTAAAATTAATCAAGAAAATGCAAATGCCTGTCTCCCAACGAGAAGTGAGAATGTTCCTTGGCATAGTGGGTTATTGTCGACAATGGATACTAGGGTTTTCTCTGCTAGCAAAGCCATTAATTCAAATGACGAAAAAGAAGGCAAAGGACCCAGTCGAGTGGGATGATGAGAGCGTAGGAGCTTTTGTAAAATTGAGAAACGCTTTGTGTGCAGCACCCGCCCTAGGCATGCCTGATTATAAAAGAAAATTTGCATTATTCTGTCATGAGAGAGAAAATTGTGCACTTTCAGTCCTAACCCAGAGACATGGTTTGGACAGACGTCCTATAGCATATTTTTCTGCTACATTGGACCCAGTGGCAGCCGCATTGCCAGGCTGCTTAAAAGCAGTGGCTGCTACCTGTTTGAGCATTGAACAAAGTGAGTCAATTGTGATGGGACACCCTGTTAAAGTGTTTGTTCCACATTCAGTTGTGATTCTGTTGACAAGAACCCGAACTCAGCATCTTACCCCTAGTCGGCTGACTAAATATGAAAGAATAATACTAGGTGCTGAAAATGTGACTATTGTAAGGTGCACCATAGTAAATCCTGCTACCTTACTACCAGACCCATATCATGAGGAAGTTAAAGAGGACGAAGAGGAACATGATTGTTTACAAGTCACAGAATTGTGCACGAAACCACGTCCTGACATCCAGGAACTACCCCTCAGGGAGCCAGACAGGGAGCTGTTTGTTGATGGTTCGTGCCAAAGGCATGAAGATGGTAAACTGACTGCAGCCTATGCAGTATGTGAATTAACTGGAATAGTCAAAGCATCCTATTTACCAGGAGTAAAATCTGCACAAGTAGCTGAATTAATTTCTTTGATAAAAGCCTGCAAAATTGGGAAGAACCAGAAAGTAACTATATTTACAGATAGCCAATATGGTTACGGGGTTGTGCATGATTTTGGCCAACTATGGATGCAGAGGGATTTTATGACTTCTTCAGGATCCCCCATTAAAAATGGACAGTTCGTAAAAGAACTATTGGAAGCAATACAATCACCAAAAGAATTGGCTGTGGTGAAATGTGCCGCACACCAGTCAGGAGATGACTGGGTGGTAGTCGGTAACAGATATGCAGATTTGGTGGCGCAACACTGTGCCAAAAACACGTTGTCAGTTAATAAAAGGGTTGAAAGAATGGGAATCAGCTGCCAACTTATGCTGTATGCACCTCCAGAAACATGGAATGATGTGAAAAGACTACAAAATGATGCTGATGAGAGTGAAAGAAATGCATGGATTAAAATGGGATGTTCCCAAAGGGCAGACGACGATGTATGGATTTATGCCGATGGCAGACCAGTCATGCCCGACTGTCTGCTTTCACAAATGGCCAGGATGTATCATGGAGACACTCATGTAGGGAGAGACGCAATGAATAGGCTCTTTAGACAAAATTGGTACAATCCAAGGTTTAGGGCCGTAGCAGAGATTCTTTGCCAGAGATGTTTAACTTGCCAAATGCATAACCCAGGAAGAAAAACAATAATTGGTTTTGGGAAAATTGGAAAGGCAAAGGGTCCATTTGTGAGAGTGCAACTTGATTTCATTCAGTTCCCACCATGTAGAGGACTGAAATATGTACTTGTCATAGTGTGTCTGTTTTCAAAGTGGGTGGAGGCTTACCCTACCAGAAGGAATGACAGTATTACAGTCGCAAAGTTATTGCTACGAGAACTCATTCCTAGATTTGGTTTCCCAGTAACTTTTGAATCAGATAGAGGAAAGCACTTCAACAGTGATGTGATTAGAATAATCTGGGAAGCATTCCAATTGAGCAAAAATTGCACTGTGCATATCGTCCAGAGGCTTCTGGAGTGGTTGAACAAATGAATGGCACAATAAAATCCAGACTGGGAATAATGTGTGCATCAACATCGTTAGATTGGCCGGATGCATTGCCACTTGTTTTAATGGGACTCAGAAGCATTCCTGATAGAAATACCGGATTTAGTCCACACGAAATAATGATGGGAAGAGCAATGAGACAAGCACATGTTCCTACAAATAAACTGCTGAATATAACTGATGATATGGTTCTGGATTATTGCAAAGGATTGGCTGACCTAGTGCGTTCTGTCTCTCACCAGGTTGGGGAAGACGCAGTTTCCAGGCAGCCTGAACAAGAGCATGATCTGAATCCCGGTGACTGGGTGTTAGTGAAGAATCACACCAGAGAAACGTGTCTATCACCCAGGTGGGACAAACCTTGTCAAGTCATACTGGTTACCAACACAGCAGTGAAATGTGCAGGATTTCCTAATTGGATTCATGTAAGTCACACCAAAAGGGTACCAGACCCGGAAGAAGAAAATCCTCAGTCAGCATCGATAACTGAGGAAGCTAAAGGTTGCCCAGCTGAAGAATCTCAGGTCCGAGATTCAAGGGAAGCTGAAGAACAACAACCGAGCACAAGTCAGGACTGGATACCGGTGGTGGAAATACATGAAGTCTACAACAGAACAAGAAGTCAAGCAGATCTAGAAGAAATTGAAGAAGATCAGATAGGTGAAGAAGAAGCAGCTCAGGAAGAGGAAGAAGACACAATAAGAGAACCTGAGCAGGACCAGATAGGGAGAGGAAACTGGGCTCAAAATAACAACGAACAAACAAATTTTGAGCAGGGACAGACAGGTCTAGAAGAACGCGGTCAGGCTGCAGAAGTACAAAGTGCAATAAGCCCTGATCAGAACCAGTTAGATCTAGGAAAATACATTCAAACAGAAGATCTCGAGAATCTCGAGCATGAAGACGTAAATCCTGAACAAGGACAGTTATTAGAAACTCACGGTGGAGCTGCTGAAGAGAAACCAATAAGACCTGAAAAAGAACAAATAAAAGAAACTGAAATTGAAGAAAACCAAACTGTGCCACAACCTGAAAATAAAAGAATTTCTGAAGAAGAAATAAAAGATAGAGAGACAGTGCAAACAAAGAAAACCAGAAAAGGTGATCATTGGCCCAGTGTCATTAAAAGAGTAAAATACCACATAACAACCAGAAGTGAAGATCCAGAACAAGTAAACGAAGTGACAAGCCAAACGGGACAAGAAAGTAAAACTGAAAAACGAAGAAGCAAAAGACTGAAACTTGTGAACAACAAATTTAAAGGTCCTGACTGGACTTATAGTATCCTTGAAGACTACGAGAGCTCAGAGTCAAGTGAAAGTGGCAACAAAGGAACAAGGGCAGAACTGACTTATGAAAAAGAAACAAGACCACCTTGATAACGTAAAGAGACTTGAAAATACGATAAGAAGAGAAATCTTCCTATCAAAAATGCCTGACGATAGAGTTACTGGGAGATCAAAACAGAAATGTTGTAAAAGATGCTGTGCAATATACATATGTAGTCTGGTAATGGTGCTTATAGTATGGTTAGTTGTGATCGTAGCAATTCCTTACCTTATGATAATGGATAAAAAGATTAACAATGAAACGAAAGGAAAGACAGAGAACTTGAAAAGTAATAAAGTAGAACTAAAGGCAGAGGATGAACCAGAATTGCATCATGAAGAAACCGATAACGACACTAGTTTAAATGTTTTCACAAAATTATTGTTTCAATATGTAGATACAATGGAAGTTAGTAATTGTTATGTCTGTATGAAGTTACCCGAATCAGTAGCAGAAGGGTTAACATATCACTTGCCATTAACTTATGGCATATCATGTAGTGTATTGGCTAGTTTATTCTATAGAACAGGGAGACTTCAGTACTATTATTCAAATATAAATGTGATATTTTCTGAGGTTCCGATTCGAAAGAATATGAATCCAGTGCTTAGTAGTAAAGATGCACAATTTATGGGAGAATTTTTCTTAACAATGAAGTCGATAGATATAACACATGCACATAGAAGCAATCTAACATGTTCGTTACATGAAGAGGAAAAGATATTTTTGAATTTAGTAGAAGATAGAAGACAACATTTCCAAAAGAAAGCATCTGAGCATAAGGCTCATCTGCCACCTTGGGCTGAGAAAGAGGGTAGTTACACACCTGGCAAGGCTCAAGCTGCTATGGCTCTGGATTTTGTAAAGACAGGGAAAATTTGTCTACATAGGTTAAAGACTGATTATAATAATGTTTTCATCTGTACCAGTGAATGTGAACACAATTTCTTAATTCTTGGAGGTTGGGGACTCAAAGGAGGAACAGATTCAGTTTTCCCTGGAATCTATTATGTGTGTGGGAATAAGGCTTACTTTAGGCTTCCTGCACGGTGGTATGGAAGTTGTTATTTTGGAATAGTATTTCCAAAGATATAGCACGTAAAAAGAAACTCTGGGGGCAATGAAAATAGTAGTGAATTAAAACGTAGTAAAAGAGCTAGTTTTTCAGAAATTGTAGGTGATATATTTGGTGCTTTGATACCTTCAGTTTGAATAATTCTGAACTCAAGGAAGATATGTAAATTATCTACAGTGGTTGATCGTTTATCAACAGACACTGCTGGAGGATTTCTAATGATTAATGCGGAGAAGGTTGCGATTAGATCTATGGTTATGCCAAATCGACTTGCTCTTGATATAATATTAGCAAAAGAGGGCGGAGTCTGTAAATTATTGAAGTCGAAACACTGTTGCACTTATATACCTGATAAAAGTGCAGAAATTGGAACATATATACAGAATATAACTAAACTTGAGAAGGAACTAAAACCACTGGAAGTTGATAGTGTATGGGAAAGATTGACAAATAGTATTACGTCAATTGGTACCTGGTTTGCTAATGTAGGGAAAGGACTTATAGGTCAAATATTAGTACCCTTAGCAGGGATAGCAATAATAGTACTGTCAATAATAATATGGTGCAAATGTTGTAGAAAGAATGAATCGTATAATGTGACAGGAAAAGGAAAGAAGCGAAAGTTTGACGAAATTGAACTAGAAGATTTGAGAAGTGAATTATACAAGAAACTGAAAGGGGATGTGAAAAATAGAAAGTGTAAAAATGAAACTGAAACAATTTTATGCTAAAAGTTGGCATCTGGTTGTGGGTAGTATTTGATGGCTCAGAAACGCCATCAGAGAGGGGATTGATGGAGCAAGGACTCACAAATGAGACTTGCTTGGAGGCAATCTTCTCACAGTATTAATTTATTAAACTTTGTATTGTTCATACTAACAATTGCATACACGAATACAAGTAGAAAGGAAGCTTGCCTATGTGTTATAACTAATAAATAACGCTTGTCTATTCTAAAAATGGCCACTAAAGCGCGGGAAACCTATTGCGCATGTGTCAACCATATCACGTGGTGTGAAGCCTTTCTTTGCTTGGAGGGAAACCCTTGCTTCTGCGCAGTGTGTATTAAAATGGCTGCTTCATGTCTTCATGTGGTACCGCTTGCTCATATGTTGCAATTAAACTGTGGTATCCTAACGCTATTAACGCGGGATAGAATTTATAAGTAAATGGGAATAGAGTAGAAAGAGTGGGTGTACAGTGAAACAATTTATTTGTGATTTTAATATTTTCTTCTTTGACTTTTATTAGTTCGTAAATTGGGCCTGGGGTTGGTGAACTGAAAACTCGAGAGACAATGGTTCTGCGCATGCGCCCTGAGTGGCTGCCCAGAAGAGAGGATGAAGTCAACCTGGACGTCGTCCAAGGCCATGACCTGATGGCCAACACTATTGTACCCACGATGTCCCTACCGAAAAGAAACAATTTATATGAACAATGTATTAAACGTGTCGTGAGACGGGTGGGAAATAAAGCAAATGTATTAATTGTGATGGGCGGTATTTTAAAACAATGGGCTTAAAGAAATTGAATGAGATCAATATGGTGTGAGGATCAACCCCCTGTCCCCGTCCAATCAGAAGTAGTGGGCCCATATTTTTGCAACATTAATGGGAGGTACATGGGCGTAGAAGGGTATAATAGATATAGTTTTAGCAAAATTAGTTGCCATGAGGACGCTCAAGCGGAGTGGAGTTAGAGGTTCGAGATCCATGACGAGCTGATCGATTGCAGACTGAATCGCTGTCCAGGGAGGTCCTGAGGCAGGGGCGGCGGAGTCCATTAGAAGGAAGGCACGGGAGAATCAAGGAGAAGTGGAGTATCAGAGAGGGGAACGACGCAGGCGTCGTAGATAGAGAGGTCACCGGTCCGGTACTGAACCTGGAGGAGGTCTTTGCTCTTCATCCTTCCTGGATCCCATCTTTCCAACTCCTTGGCCAAGGGGTTTGGTTCTCGCACTTTTAGGTAAATATAAATGCAGACCTTAGTTGCGCTGCTGTCTCTATCTTCTTCTTTCTGAGGAACCGTCATTGATCGATAAATTGATTTATACTTCATCCTTGATATACGACTAAGTATCATGTGGTTCTGTACTTTACTCTACTAAATCTTTAGATAAACATTTTAAAACTTCCTGACTCAGTGATTATTTCAGGATTATGAATTGTATTGAATGTCACTCATTTTAAACTTCCCAATTAGCAAAGGATCCATTGGTAAGTCATTACTCTTCAATCAGAAAAGTAATTGGTAGCAGGGATTTTGATAAAGAGTACAACTGACCCACCAGCGGAAATTGCTAGCGTAGTATGAATGTATGGGCCCAAGTGAGTATTTGGTGTATGAATGCTTATTGCTAGTAACCCGCTGGATCACAGGGTATGATGTAAGGTTCATAAGGATGTTGTTGATACCCTGTTTTACCTTAACAAGATGTTTTTCCATGCAAGTTAGATGATTACTTATGTTGGCTGTGGTTATAAGATTTAGAGCAAGAGTAACTCGAGTTGCCTTCCCCTTCGAGTTGGGCATTCTGTAGAGTTATTTGAAGGAGTAAGGTTTAGTGGCGAGAGTGTAGAGGAGTTGATGAGTGGGTTGTTGTGTGTGAGGCATTCGTGGCTCAGGGGTAGTAGGTTATCGGGGGTGAGAGTTGAATTGTCACATGTTTCTTCCTCAATGGGTACGGGTATAGAGTTTGAGTTCTGGGTGCACCACTGTATTTTCTCAGCCATTGTGACGGTGAGGGCTGACAGCAGGTTGGGGTTTTCAGGGCAGGTGCCTCTGGGTCTTTATCCAAATGGCGTGTGAGAGAATGTGTGGGGAGTTTGGGATGGGTTGGTGGGGGGAGGGTTGCTAGCTGTGTGCTGTGTAACTCCTTCACTGATGACAAGTAGCATGGATATTTAATTCTTAACAAGACCACAACTAACCCGTGTCTCATTGTGAAACAACTCCCCACGACCTGAGGTGGAAGGGGGTCCTCTCCCAGAGCAGCAACTTGTATTGTTAAGCCTCGAAAGAAATTCGCTAGTGGTTTGAGAGGCACTGACGAAGCAGGTGATGATGGTTATCTGGGGAGGCAAAGGTTAGTGATCTTTGCATTGCGGATATTGGTTATATGATGTTGTCTTTTAGACAAATAGGATCTTTGTGATGTCTTTAGAATACACTTGTGTGAACACCAGTAGTGATTCTTGTCAATCATGGTCCCTGACTTCGGTGTTACTTGGCGGTACGGTCATTGGTTTGAGGATTTTGCATAGGTCGATGGAAGGAGCAGAATCATGCTGCATATCTTCAGAAGCCACTAGTGTGCTGTAGATTTGGAATAGTTTAATGTAGAGTTGTCACGTCTGCAATTCAGGACTGAAACTCTTTTTTTTAACTTTGGAATGGTGATAACATGCAGTAAGACCGTCTCTTCATTCGTATTTTTATGAGTGTCTTTCCAGGGTCATCCCAAATGTTTAAAGTCATTTAGAATGATATCCCTCTTCCAAAGGGTGATGAGTGAAGTAGAACATATTTGGCATGAGGGAAGGTTCTGTTTTTTGAGTGCAGGTGGTGGGATAGGCCAGGATACAGAGATAGAACACGATGCAGACAACAGAAGAGGTTAGACTGTTAACCCATCTCATTAAAAAAATATGTAAAGAGTGCCCTTGGCTTTCCTTGCAAGAGAGTGAGATATAAACTATGAAGGTTACCCCTTCTCTTAAGCTTTCCCCCCATTTCTATTAAGGATGTTCTTAGTGGGTGGAAAAAGTCTTGCCATATCAGGTGCAGACGAGGCTGAGATCCACCTGTCATTGAGCGCAAGTATAAGAAAGACTGTACGTGAGCAAATTATGCAAGTGTGAGGCATTTTGTTGGAAATCATCATTAGGGAATGCACACCGAGAGAGATTTCCAACAAGAAGACGAATGTGACAGCTTCTCTTATTACTCACGTACCCTACTGTCCTGGAGGGAGGCCACCCTATGAAGAGATGAAGCTGTAAATCCTTTATTGTTGAAATACAAAGGCCAGGTCTCCAGGCCAATGCAAATATTAATTGGGATATTTATATGGGAAGCCCACAAACTGATCTCTAGCTATCCCAAGAGACCCTATAGGTATGAGTGTTCAAAGCAGAATCAACATTGCAGGGGCCCAAAGGTTTTTTAGGAGTTCCTTGCCAATGCTGCTGAATGCAGAGAATGCAGGATACCAAGACTGTTCATCTTGATTCCCCCTCATCCTTCTTTCTTTCTCAAGCCTACACTTCCTGCCTCTTTATCTCATTCTTGGAGGTTCTTTTTCCTCCCTGCTTTCTCTTTTTCTCACTGTTTTCATGTCTTTCTCTTCATTCTGCCTTTTCCATCTTTTTCTCCTGGGCTCTGGGTCAAAGTATGATGATGAAAATAAGACCTGGGCCCCAAAAATGAATGCTGGCGTCCACCACATGTAGTGGCACATATTGAGCTCATATCAGTAAAATGACTTCGTCCTACTCTGCCAACACTTCCAAATTGTAAATCAGGCATGAAGCTATCGTAAATGCAAAAGGTGCTGTGGCACCCGGGCACAAGGATGCGAGGTTCCCACCACCAGGAAGGCCTGTTTGCAATAAGGCTCCAAGCTATTCTTGTTACATCACTTCTGTGTAAATTTGAGTTTGAATTGGTTTAGAAGCAAATCAAAATTCCCTTATTTTAGTGCATAATTTGTGAAAAACTAAATTCCAAGGCCCAAAGCTTTCATCAGGTGCCCAAGGTGGGAGCTGCTGAAGGTTGGGGAGCCGAATACCAAGGCTGTCAGCCTTGATTCAACCTCATGCACCTTTCATCCACCATCCGACAGTTCCATGTGTTGTAGTCTCATTCTTATGGGCTCCTTTTCATTGATGTTTTCTCTCTTTATCACTTGTTCCCCCTTCCTCGTCCTTGTGGCTCCTTTCTGTCTTTCTTTCTCTTGTTCTGGATCAAAGTCTGATGATAAAAAAATAAGTTCCAGACTCCAAAAATGAATGCCTTTGTGCCCCGCCTTGAAACATATGCTCAAATTGAACACGGATTTACTTTATATGCAATAAGTTTTTTTTTTTAGTTTTTTGACCTTGCATTGCCAGTGTTGCATAATTTACTGAACACCTTTAGCATTCCCACAACTTTTCTAAAGGAGGTGGCAAAGGGATAACCTGCCAGCCTTCATACAAGAGACATTCATGATAGCAGTTTCAAGATGGGGAGCAGTTGAGGACAGGGTCGGACTTGCCTCTAGGGCAATCAGGCATGGTCAGACGTGCTGGTCTGACAGTCGCATCAATCAAAACCAAACCCACTGCCTGAAATGTATTTATTAAATATAGCATATCGTCTAGGATAGAAAAAGGAGGAAATTAGTCATCTCATCACCACCGGGCAGAACACAGTGTGCAAGAAATAATTTATGTATACATAATTTGACACTTTTTGGGGGTATGTACCCTAAGTTTATTGTGCATGTGAGTAATAAGCAAAAGTATAAAAATACATAGATTAGATCAAAATAATACAGAGAATAAATATGTATAAACAGTTACAAAACCCAGACGTAAGAAACACAAATGTGATGCAAAATTGCACCCAACTTAAACATGCATACTGATCAATGCCGCACTCGTTCATTCACTCATTCAACCACATCGACAAGACAAATACCAGACTGGACAACATCCCATCAGACACAATTCATAGAACCTAAGATGGTCAGACATATAACACCAATTAATTTATACAGGTGCTGGTCTGACAGGTCAGTGCATAGGCCGTGTTTAGGTTGAGCCTAGCGGCAGCGCGCATGAGCTGCTCGCTCTGTGAGACTGCTGTAGTGGAGTATTGCAGAGAAGCCCTGCCCACTCTCCACCCATATTTTTCATTGGCTTGTGTCATTGTCTTTCGTACTGCCATCTGATTAGTTAGTAGGCTTGTTAGAACCTCCTTAGTACGGCCTTCTCTTCATTTGTAACCTCCCATGGCTACTGGCCCCTTTACTTCAGTTGTTACACGGGTACGTCTTATTTAGTTTGTAAGCACTACTTTCTTTTAATGTGTTTCACCTACTGCAGGCATGGCATGCTTTCCTGCAACGTTCACAATGAAAGGGAGGGGGGGCCGTCATCCACTCCGGCTCATTCTCCCGTAACTGAGCCAAGCACGAGGGCCAGCAGCATCGGGTAAGGGGGTGGGAGGACACACCTCCAGGCGAGGGCCCCCCTCCTCAAGCTCCGACAGATGTGGTGAGGGCTATCATACCTCACATGCGGGTGGCTCCCTAGGCCATGGCAGCCATGCAGGCGCAGGCCCCGTGTGGGCGGATGGAGCCACACTTCCCACACCGCAAGGCCAGGGATCCCCTTGGCACCCCACAGGCAGGTTAGGCAGTGGTGAGGGCTAATGCACTCCATGAATGTATGTCTCCCATGTGTGCAGTAGCAGCGTAGGCGCAGGCCCCGAATAAGGGGATGGGGCCGCCAGTTCAGGCCTACCACATCAGATGGCACTAAATGTCCAGGGCTTTGCTGGCATATCACCCCTGTTCAGTGGAAAAATCGTCTGGGGGCGCCTCCCCACTGCACAAGCCACCCGGGGGTGTACTAGTGTAGATATGGACTGCATAGGCAGGATTATTTACGGAGCAATGACGAGCCAGCAGCAGAGCTCCTCACACTGGATCCAATTCGGCCTCCATCTTGGCCAAGCCTTTTATATTTGTTTCCTAATGTCATTTTAACTACGGTTTGATGACTGTTTCGCTTCAGAAGCTCTAATTGGGGACCCCTGTAGATAAAGTAGGTTGGCATGAGCCTCTCAAATTGCAGTGCCGGTTTTGGGATACTAATTGCGTTCTTCAGGGTGACCGCCCTTCAAGTTATCATTTCTTGCATTTTTGCCTCAAAATCTCACTCACCCCATGTCCACAATATGGGTTGGGTAAGTTACGTTCCACAAGGTGTCTTTTTGTATATGTTTTTTAATGCAACAGTTACCACAGATTTTTGGTTTTTATTGGCACTGTAAATAACAAGTAAATACCCAACTCAATGGGATTTATGTTTTTTTCACCTCTAAAAGACAAAAAGGGGAGCTTGCCTTTGTTACTGACAGAAGTTTTCTTTCTTAGACGTTAAGCTCGTTATGGTGCTTCAGTTGAGAGGCCTAACTGGTGCAAAACAGGACATATCATCCATACAGACTGGGCATATAGTGCCTTCCAGGTCATTAATTCCTCCATGGCCAGTTTCTAGTTTGTGTGATGGAACACAATAGGTGTGCTATGAGCTGGGGAGCATGGTGTTAAACTCAAGTCCTGCCAAGTAGACAAAGGTTGCCCTCTTTCTACCTCCTGTTTGGCTACTTTTGTGTCTTCTCAGTGATGGAAATTAACTTAGAGAGCTGTTTGTTGGCAAAAACTATGAGCTGTGCCTTACAGGAACCGAGTGAATGAGAAACGAGTAAGTGTTAAAATAAGTGCACACACATTCTGTGCCTATTTTAGCGTGAGCTCAATTACAAGTCGAGAGTAAAATGCACTCCTCTTTTGTATACATCAGCAGTCACCACCTGATTTTTCCTGTCAGCACACAACCTGTGGAACCATATCCTTTTTTTTTAAATCTTGTTTTTATTTCAAAAAGTATACACAGCATGGTGCATTTGACATCTGTACACTGACACAGAACAGTAAGAAAAGGCGTACCTGCGACTAACCTCTGTTTTCCATAAGTGGGCTCTAAGTAGCAGCATACTTTGCCCAGTTACTTAACGTTAACATGGCCATAGCTTTACTGTACAGTTGATAGAAAAGTTTATAATGTGGTATACTGTGCACTTTTTTCTTTAAATAATAACTCCACTGTAATAAAAAAAAACATAAATTAAAAAAAATTGCCATTTACAATGCCAATAGCTCCAACAAAAGCGAGACCTATTGCTTTGCAAATGCTTGTTTGGGTTGTTTCTGGCCCTTGTTTATTGCCTGCTGGGCCAGTTCTAACTGTTTTTCCCCTGATATTAAAACAAACATTGCCTGCAGCAAACTCCATTCCATGCATTAGTCTTTCCATACTTTGCAAAACGCGTATACAGCGTATCTTTACTAGTTCAAAACTGCCCCAATTTACCAACATGGACCACTTTTTTTTAGGTATTTGGTTCACTAATGCGAGCCGCTCGATTTTCTGACCCAATCCGACCCTGGCTGAGGAATGCACAGAGATCTATGCTCGCAGCTGATTACACTCGGCTGTCTTGTCTGTGCACTCGTCCAGGCAGAGATGTATGTTTGGAATGTCCACGGGTGGATGCCCCTCTTAGATCTCGGCACCTGCCCTGGTCATCACGGTCGGCAGCTCATAAACACTCAACCTGTACACGCAGTTGGAATCTCCGGCTGCCCAACAGGAAGCAGCGTTGGACTGTTCCGGTCAAAGGAAGAGTGAGGGGCTGCCTTCCCGCGCGCCTCATTGGGTCAGCTGGCTCGCGGGGAGTGTGCAGTATGTCAGCAGGACCATCAGAGCGTGTGCAGTGTAAGCTAAGCAGGCTTGATTTATGCGCATACTGTATGTCGCGCACATGAATGCACTTCACCCTTCAATTAATGGATACCCCGCTCTGCAAGGCATGCATGATTTAGAATGACAAGGCGTACTGTGTTGTGTTCAAAGGAGCATAAGTTGTCTCTACTCCGGACTGCATCTCTGGCCTTCAAAAGTCACTACATTTTATTTAAATTTTTTTGCAAACATATGCAATAAGCAGTAAACATGTAAAAGTTAAGTTAAAAGTGCCGTCATGGCATGTATATGTTTGTAAAAAAGTAAATTAAAAAATGAGCCATTGCTAAAATTATTAGTCAAAACATGAAACGAAAGCTGAAGTATGAAAGGTAGTGTAATATTTTCCACTAAGAAGTGCTGTAGACAATAATATAAAATGCCCAAAATTCACCACGATTCCACGAATAAATGGTGTTGAATGCACAAGGCCACCATGTAGGGTTTATGTGTCAAGAACAGGGAAATGGGAAGTCTGAATTGCTCTGGAGAGTCTTTAGTGGCCTTTGAGACTCCGGGGCCGATTCCGATCTCGGCCAATAGCGCACCGAATCGGATTCGACTTAACCGGATCCGATTCGGAGCCCTCTTTCCCGACCGATTCGAACGCACGTCCGGCCGAGCGAGTACGATGCGAGCGCACGCGAAATCGCTGACCGACTCGTTCACGGGTCCGAACCGCGTGATGGAGACGTTCCCCGGCCGGGCAAGTACGATGCGCGCCTTGAGCAGTCCGACCGACTCGCACCGTCCGGCTCGAAACAGCTGTCGTAGCCGGACTTTGGGGGTCCGTGTCGGACTCCCCTGTACGCGTAGCAGCACACAGGGGGGACCCATGGGTCCCCCCTACTTGTGCGTGTGCGGCGCAAACCGCATCGACGCGGACCCACTGTAGGTGGCGCCCTCGTTCGCCTCGCACCCATTGAGTCAATGGGAGCCCGCGTACGCGTTGTACGACCGGCTCCCATTGACTTCAATGGGAGTCCGACCAAATCGAGTCCGAATGCATGCGTGCGCATCGTACTCATTCGGTCGGACTGCTGGGGTCCGATTCGGTCGGAATTCTCTCCGGGTCCGGCTCGGTCGGAGAGATTTCCGGCCTGAATCGGAATCGGCCCCTATGTCTACATAACCCATACAATACATATCTGGTGGGTTCAATGTTAAAGAGAAAGGACAATCTTAAATAGTTTGGAGAATGGACAAGCAGTCATGTTTTATAGGATTTGCCATGTAGAGGCAGAATGATGTTTTGTGTTATTATGAAATAAACTGAAACCATCACGTACGTCTGTATCGCAAGTGGCACCAGTAGTAATTACCAACAGAAATACTATCTTCTTGACTGACATGCATGCATGCTAGAGCAGGGCCTGCTTTAGGGCGGTGCGACCACCTTGGTTGCACTAGGCGTTGACCTGGAAGGGGGGATACTGACCTCAGGGGAGGCGCTGTGTTTAGCAATAACTTAAGATTTAAAAGCACCTGCTGCAGAGTTCCTTGTGCATTCAGCTTTCAGGCAGCAATAAAAATGTCAAGATAACTCTTGTGATTAATGTTCCTGGGAGAGAGAGATGTCTAGTGGCAGGTTTGACTCCACATAAAGTAGCTCAGAGGGTTAATGTGCCTGCTGGAAAGAACAGGTCTGTATTTTTTTATGTGAATAGCTAAGTGGATTAGTAAAGCCAGCCTTTACCAGCGCTTTAAAACAAATGAAATGTATGTGTGTGAGAAGCTGGCTTGGTATATGATGTCCATTAATGTAAGTGGGCACCTTGCACAAGTCCAGACAACCCTTATGGTGATTTAAGAGGTCTTAGACAACCTTAGAAAGCTCTCTAAGTGGTAGCTGTGGAGAGCAGCCTTCAGGCTTAGTCCAGAAGGAGTGTAAAGCAGCTTGTTTTACCAGTATGCAATCTTATAGTATAGATTAAGTGAAAAGAACAACACCAAGTATTTATAAAAATATGTATTTATTATATAATACTCTCTAATACGTTCAAGTATCTCCCACATGGAGATAAACACAATGCACAAAATACTTTAACAAGAAATACAGTAAATAGCACGAAATACACAGAGGGCCCCAGGGGGGACCCAACCATATATTAAGAAAGTGGTATAAGAACCACAACTCGAGTCAGGACGATATCGAGAGGACGTAGAATTGATGGGGACCTACAGAACCACCCAAGGTAAGTAGTTAGGAACCCCACGGAGAGCGTGTGCAGTGTGTGAACACGACTGCGTGCTCCGTACAAGTCTATGTGCAAGTCGCGTTGGATTTTTAAAGATTAAGGACCCTTCTCAGTGGACCCTGGAGGAACGAACCCCTTGGAAGACAGAAGGTTGGAGAGCCACCCCACCCGTGGATACCCTAGTACCCACGTTACCTACACCAGGGAAGCCGGGTGCCTACGTGTGAAGTGGTGTAGGAAACCGCCATCGAACCCAATGGAGGACTTCAGGAAACTGCCGCTGCTGGAAGAGGAGAAAGTGTCCGTGGGAATCCAAACATGGATTCTTGAAGAGGAGTACCTGAAAGCAGAGGGGACAGAGTCTGTCACTCAGGAGTGACCAGGAGACTTGAAAGACGAATGCCCTCCGATGTCAGGTGCTTCAGGGAAGATGACCTTGACTCTGCAGCTGTGAAGCCCAGGCGACGCTGAAGAAGACCAGGAACCCGGGTATGAGCTGTCCCCAGAAGGATGTCGAGTGTTGGGAGGGTTGGTGTCCGGCGGGAGCACCAGCAACCCTTGGCAAATGCGACCCACGCAGGAAGTCGAGAAGGTGCAAAGTTGGGACCAGCAAGGTCCAGGGGACTCACCACAAGCAGGGGAGTCAGGGTAGGCCCGATCAATCAGGGGAGCCCAAAAGTAATAAGTGTGACCCTCAAATGGACCCACAGGCCAGAGGCATTGGAGTCGCGAGAGGACCTCAAGCAGCTCACAAAAAGATGCAGGCCACGATGCACACAGTGCGGTGTGGCTGTAGATTCTGGTCACAGGAGATGCTCGAGGTTGGGGCTACGTGGAGCCCGAAGATCTTCTTGGAAGGAAGCGAACAAGCCTTTGCCACTGCAAGTTGGATGTGGTGCACAGGGGTTCGGTTATTGCAACCCCCACGAGGGATACTGGCCTCAAACTTGGTGAGAGGGCAGGGCAGGCCTCGGGAGCTGTGAAAAACCACCACCTGTGTTGCAGAGCCCACGGAGTCCAGAGGAGCTCAGGATCAGCAGACCGATCGACTTAGTTGCGGTGCCTGCAAATGCAGGGGAGTGACTCCTTCACTCCAAGGGAGATTTCTTCAGGTGTCTTTGATGCTTCACAGGCCTTGAAAGGTTCCTGTTTGATGCACAGGCAGAGACGATGCAGCAGACTGGAAGGGAGACGAAGTCAGGCCCAAACGAAGTCCAGCGAAGTTTAGAGTGCCCAGACGGTAGAAGTAGAAGTGGTGTCTGATCTGAATCTTATCCCACGACGAATCTAGGGACCTTCACCCAGGTAAGCCCTTAAGTACCTTAGGGAAAGGGTTGGGACGATTCAGGGGACCCTCCCAGGGGAGGGTCTGGACAGGGGGGAGTTTACTCCCATGTCCTTTGTCCAGTTTCGCGCCAGAGCGGGAGCCAACAGCTCCCTGGACTGGTTTGAACTGGTCTATGCACAGGGACACCAAATGTGTCCCTCATGCAGACTTTCTGGCGCTGGCAAGCGCACCCACCCAGCCCTAATACACTAAATCTGTCTGGGAGGTGTTCACACCTCCCTGTGACAGGATGCCTATTGTTCTACCTTCCTCTGCTCGAGCTTGGCTCGGCATAGGAAGGGCAGAAATGTGTCTGTGGTCGGCAGCAACCATTTTGTGCTGTCTGGGTCTAGAAGGCTGGTACCGGGAACACTGAGAGCCTTAAAGAGGACTCTCCCAGTGCTTGGAATCATACCTCCCACACCGTATACGGTGTGGGGTATGATTCCAACATGTTTGATACCCAACATGATAGGATTCGTATATAGTATATGGATGCTTCACTGACAACCCGGGAGAATGGACTCCGTAGGCTGCAGGGTGATCCTGCTCAGGCAGGGGCTCCCTCTTGCTATACCTTTAGGAAGTGGTGCAAGCACCAACTTACACAGGCTGCAATGGCAGGCCTGTAGTTCCATTTTGAATGGTCTCTCATGGGTGGCATAATGCATGCTTCAGCCCATGGGAGACCTCTGGGGTACCTATACCATGGGTACATGGGTACCATATACTAGGGATTGACAAGGGAACCCCAGTATCCAATCTGGGATGTACCTAAGTACTGAACACAACAGTGTAAGGAGAAAGCAGATGGACTGGGGTCCTGATTAGCAGGATCCCAGTCAGACTAGTCAAAAACAGCATCACATCAAGCAAAACGTGGGGGTAACCATAGCAGCAGATCCTACTTTCCTACAATGTGAGAGAGAGGCTATGGAGAGATGAGGGACACTTTTGCCAGGTAGTAGTGAGGGAATCCGAGAAAGGTCATAGTGGTGCGGGCAAAAAAGATTGTCGCACCGGGTGCCACCAGCGCTAAAGCCGGCAACGTGCTAGAGACAGGTACTGTGCTGCCCACCTAAACGAAAAACTTTAAACTCCTCCTTTCTTAACCATGTCTATAAAGTATCACCTTTGACAACCTCTACCCTGAACCACCCTGTTTTTTCTGTCTCCTCTGGCAGTTAGTCACCCTGTGCTACTTTCTGGATGACAGTTCCTGCTTACATTTGTGGCCATGTTTGCCCTTTTTAGGTCGAGCCTAGCGCAGCGCGCATGCGCTGCCCTAGGAGAGGGCCTCTTGGAATCACTCCAGACTTTCATAAAACTTGTGCGTGTGGCGGCCTCCAGCTTGCGGGAGCGAGCAGGGGCGCGCAGGGTGCCATCTGTTCTGTATCATGTTTCCAAGGGTCGCTTTCACTTTCGCGGCCGCGTGGCAGCGCTTTTTATTTGCCTGTTCCCTCCACTCTTTTCATATGTTTCCTCTCTCCTTTTCTTTATCTTTGCACTCTCCACTCTCTTCGCATAACCCCACCTCCTTTGCATTTTCAGATTTCGCCATCTATATACCTCTTGCCTCTCCTTTATTTTTATGTCCTCCCTTTATCTGCCTCTCTTAATATTTGCTGAGTCAGTATACCTTTCCTTCCTCTTTCTTTGCATGCATCTCCTTCACCTCTCAGCTTGTATTCCCTCATTCTGAGGATCCTGTAATCCCTGCACAGGCCCTTTCTCATTCTCAATCCCGG
Source organism: Calotriton arnoldi (assembly GCA_963921515.1). Classification (NCBI taxonomy): domain Eukaryota; kingdom Metazoa; phylum Chordata; class Amphibia; order Caudata; family Salamandridae; genus Calotriton; species Calotriton arnoldi. The sequence goes on from CAWUFW010002334.1 coordinate 2,046,154, forward strand.
GATATCTCCCCAGGACAGGGATTAGGGTAGAGACCTGGCCTCTCTTCTGCCCACAGAGAGCGCACTGCAGCGCCCCGCCCTTCTCACCCACACACCCTCTCCCAGGGCATGGCTTCGCCTTCAAGCTGACACCTCTTGGAGCAGGCTTATCAGAAATTAGCTTTTTCTTCGACATTTCGCCCAGCCAGCGGAGGCAGGCGGGCATTTCACAGGCAGCCACTGAAGAGCGGGCTCTGGGAGCAGACACCAGCCCTCAAGAATGAATCACCCCTGGTGCTGCCCTGCCTGATGCCGGGTATGTGACAGAGTCCTGTACGGAGCACTGAGGCCTCTCAGAGACGCCATAATGTGCACACACGTGTACGCAGCTGCTCTCAACAAGGGGCAAGGGTGCCATGGGCACTGGTGCAATTATGGAAAACGGCCCAACTATTCCCTCGTTTTAAAGTTCAAAACATCTAAACTTTGTTTCTGAATCACGTTGAGGATGAGCACATTTTCAATGTAAACAATACACAATAAAGTCCACAAAGCCAGCTTCGATATTCTTTTTTTATTCTTGGTTAAAGATCCAACAAAAACAGTCAACGCACGTTGCGCTTTCGTGAGAGAACTTTTTATTTATCACACTGAACTGCTGATGCACTAATTCTTTGTCTATATGTGTTTTTACATACAGTCACATCGCAATCAAGCTGCATGTGCTTCACATATAGGGTGATGTCGATCATGAACATCTAATAGCGGTTGTCATGTACAATTTGGTTGCAATGGGCACCTCTGACCTGGTGCCACTGCACCTGCTGAACCACTGATAGTTACATCCCTTTTCCTCTCACAAAGACAAACAGTGCCTGAGCTCTCGCGTGAAAACCCTTTTCTACACACAGTATGTACACAGTGAACCTGCTCTCAGACCCCCGAAACCAAACATGGCGGCCTCCCTCGAGCGCTTACAACCATCGTTCTCTGCACACAGACAGACAACTATACACAATTCCTGATGTCACAGAGACAGTATTCCGGATGCACTCTTCTGCTGTCTCCATGCCCAGACCCTAGAGTTTCTCAATTCCACAGTTTTTTCACATGGCACACGTGCACATAACTTTATTATATTTTCATTAAATTTGCATGGAAGCCCATCCTTGGGTGTGTGTGGCCTTTCACCACTGCACATAAAGTAGCAGTAGATGATGTAGCACCCAGGATAATGTGCTGCATGGCTAAATACTTATGAGGTCCAAATGGCGAGACCTATTGGCTATGCCAATGCTTGTTCTCCTAGCTGCTGGCAGTTTGCTTCAGCTCTACATTATGTTTGTTAGCTTCCTAGACCCCAGCTGGATTTGCAGAATGGGTTCTGTTGGTAATATATGCACCACACATCCATGTGGGCTTGTATAGGTTTGGACTGTGGTGGTTCCATGTTTGGCCAGTCCTTTACAGGATTTGAGGTGCAGTTGTGGTTGCTGTCCTAAAAGTTGCTGTGGGTCTGATTTAACTGAAGCAAATTCCCTCAGTCACAGGGGCGGGTCCTCCTCAGGAGCGGAGGAGCGTGGCCATCCCTGCTGTGAGTGCAGCAGGCAAACACAAATAAATGAAATGGCATTTCTATGCCTTTTATTTATTTGCCACCGCACAGGCTCACGCTGTGTATAGCGCAAGGGTGGGGGCGGGGCTGAATCCTGCAAATGCAGGATTACAACACTGGTCTACATTGCACAGGACGGATTGGCCAGCTGTCCACAGCCGTCCTATCCGACATGCACAGTGGAGACCCAGCAATCCAAAGGCTGTGAAAGAGCCTGGGGATTGCTGGCACAGGCCCCCAGCCTCAAAATGAGTGCTGGGTGAGCCTGTGCCCAACAATCTTGGAGCTGCTTTCACAGCATGAAAGCAACTCCAGGATTGGTTGGAGTTCTGTTCCACAAGCAGGAAGGAAGTCCTTCCTATTTCTACTCGTGGAAGGGAATACTGCTGCAGCAGTCGTACTCCAGCTCCAGCTCCAGCTCTGAGTTTATCGTGAGTAGCGCTTTCGTGTCTCACCATTTTGTATTGAAGGCAGCTGCCACTGCTCAGTCATCATGGGTGTGTGACCTTCCTCACATGCTCCCTTCTGGAATTGTGGTGTGCCTGTGCTCTGTGTGGGCTGGAGACCTCTTAACTGAGAACAGGTCAGGACCTGCTTTTCTTCCCAGGAGCAGGATGTGCTTTGGCTCCCAGCTGTCCTCCCTGAAGGGCTTGATGCTTGTGGGATGTTGCCATTTCTTCCTGTGTTGTTGCCTCTTTTAAGTTGCTGTGCGCACCTGACTTCCTAGTTGGGTTGTTGGGATCTCTGTTCGGCATTGCTATTTCTTGGACTGCCCTGCTGCTGGTGTTGATTTCGCTCTTTTCATAACGCTGTGGCCCTCTGCAAATGGAAATGGGTTGCGACCCTCCCATGACTGGGTGTGGCCCCTCCCTCATGTACCTCTGCAAGAATTGGAACTGGGTGTACCTGCAGCGGTAGAGTTCTGGCCTCTTTGCTGGGGAACAAGTAAGTGCCCCTTTTATCCTAGGGTGCCAGCTTTCCCTGTGCTACATACTTTGTTTGGGACTTAAAGGATGTATGCCATGTATTTTTGTCTTGATGCATAACGTTTAGGCTCTATGTTTGTCCCTGCCTTTCTGCTGGGCATATTGGGGGCTGGATAAGAGATTTGGCCTGCACCTCTCTTTATGTCTGCTCATTATGGGACTTGGATCCACCACTCAATGTATCACTCTGAACACCTCTTCATCAGTAGGTAGATGAGTTTGTAGGAGAATTTTATAGGTTTGTATTTTTATGCATTATTAACAATGAACACAGTACAATTTTTGGATTTACATATAAAGACTGATAAAGTGCATTTACTGTTTAAACACATTTCCTATGATGCATAGAAGTATGGTTTACTAACAAATGTTAAATAGGCCACATTTTTAAGCAGATTTCATCATGGTTAATATGGAAGTCATCTCTGTCAGTGTTGTACTTGGCCCTTTCTGCAGGGCCATCCCCAAACCTTTTGCCTTCACTCTCCTGTTTTCTGAATCTGTTTTTGTTCGCTGTTAGGAATCTGCGCACATTACCACTGCTAACCAGTGCTAAAGGGCTTGTGCTCTCCTCTCCTGTAAATATTGTATAATTGGCTTACACCCAATTGGCACATTTAATTTACCTGTAGGTCTCTAGTAAAGTGATACTACATGCACCTGGAGCCTATAAATTAAATGCGACAAGCGAGCCTGCAGCACTTATTACGTGATCCACTTAACTAGCCCCTTAACACGTCTCAGGTCTTGCACTGCAGCCTGAATGCACTTTTAAACTGCCATTTCGATTTGGCAATTTAACCTCCTTGCCAAGCCTTAAACTCCCCTTTTTTGCACATAAATCACCCCTAAGATATGCCCTTGGTACACATAGGGCAGGGTATATTGTAATTGAAGGTATATTTTACATATCCTGGTAGAGCTCCCAAATTCGTTTTTCACTACTGGGAGGCCTACCTCTCCCATAGGATAACATTATGGTGCCTTATTACATTTACTAAGTGCTAACTTTTATGTTCGGGAACAGGTAAACATTTTATGTTTGGTGCCTGAGAAATTGTAATTAAAAATCTTCTTTAATAGTAAAGTCAGATTTTAAGTTACAATTTTCAAAATGGCAATTTTTGAAAGATGGCATTTTGTTGCCCTAAACTATTTGGTGCCTGCAGCCTATCTTGGGTCACATGACTGGGTGTAGTTGACAGTTGGACTTTGTTTATTCCTACCAGACAGTCACACAATAGAGGGATTAGGTGTGTCTGGATGGAACATCAACTGGCAGGGATGGGGGAGGGGGGCTGAATTGAGCTCAGCATCACGTGCAACTGAATAGGCTTGGTCTGTCTTCACACAAAGGACTTGCCACCCCTGCATTGTTCATGCAGCCAGCTTGGAGACAGGGCAGGGAAGTTAGGAAACTTCAAAGGGAATTCTCTTGAAGCTTCACATACTCCAAAGAAGGCATCATGTATAAACAGGGGACCCTCGGACTCACTCTTCAGTACTCCTCTGGACCTGTGGAAGACCCAAAAGGACTGCTGTGCTGCTCTGCAAGAAGGACTGCTACTCTGTTGCCCTGTTGCCTGAGTGAAGGACTGGACCTGCATCTTGAACCACGGACCACCAGAGTGACTCCAAGGGCCAGTTGGCTGAACTCCTGGTCAGAAGCCTCCGGGACAGAACAGGCTCCAACCCTCATGAACCTAGCATCTGCTGGCACGTCTAAAAGAGATTGGAATAAGAAATGTGCTGCTTAAATGGTTTGATTCCTACCTATCGGAAAGATGCCAAGCAGTAACTCTCCTGCCTTATGTATCCGAATACAAGTAAATTAGGCATGGAGTACCTCAGGGCACTGCCCTGAGCCCCATCCTATTCAATGTCTATTTGAGGCCTCTGCTGACTCTGATTAAATCCTTTGGGATATTGTTTGTAAGTTATGCAGATGATACCTAACTAATATTATTATTAGACAAGTCGGACATAAATCAAATAAACAACTTCCATACATGTCTGAAAGTGATGGCCCAGTGGCTCGACTAGAGCATGTTGAAATTCAATGGAGACATGACAGAATTTCTATGCTGCTCGCCAGGGAATCTACAACAACTCCAATCCAACTTCTGGCCATGGACAATGAAATCTGCTCTGGACTCTGTGCATTTGGTACAAATCTTGACGTTCAATTTGACAAGAATCTCTCAATGGAGACTCGCATCAATAAAATGTTAGCAGTATTTCATAGACTCCTAAGAAACTTAAAGAAAATTGTCCCTATGCTTCCACAGCCCGTTAGGAGACTCAGCGCCTTGAGACCCTATTGGGTGAGTAGCGCGCTTACAATTCCCTGATTGATTGATTGATTGTGGTACAGGCCACTATACTGAGCAGACTGGACTATTGCAACTCCTTACTTTTAGGCTGTCCAGACTATCTGCTCAAGCAGCTTCAAAGGATCCAGGTACTGGCTGCCAAGCTAGTGCTAAACCAAGTGAGACGTGATTCCGCAACTGGAATGCTTCAGGAACTCCACTGGCTCCCAGTAAAGGAACCATGCTCGTTTAAGGCCCTCTGCATACTACACAAGGCATTAAATGGCATATGACCTAAATCTCTACAACAAAAGTTTAAACCCTACAGGCCAGCATGAAAGCTGAGATCATCCGATGCCTGCCTGGTATCTGTGCTTCCTTTTGAAAAGATACGACAGGGCGACAAAGCATTCCAGGTCAGAGCTGCTCAACTATGGAACAACATGCCATTCTATCTAAGAACTGATACAAACCTGTTAAGTTTCAGGAAAAACCTAAAAACATGGCTATTCCCCTAGCAAAGGACAGCTGTAGCTAAATAGCCTCAGATGTAATTCTTTAGTAGAAGTTCTCTAGACTAATAGTTCTCAGCGCCGTGATGCCCATTGGGTGATAGCTGTGTTTTATAAATGATTAAAAATAATAATAATCTGGACTCTGCCAGCTGTGAGTCCTCTTCCCCCAAGTGGCGCCACCCGAGTCCTGGGACCTTGGAAGTGGGCCTGAAGGTGTTCTGCGAGCCCATCTGTGTTCTCAGCAGAACAATGAAGCGCCTCGCCAAACTCCGTAACAGAATCGCTGCGTGATTCATCCTCGATGCTGCAGCTGCACAATGCCTCCCCACGCAGGACATTGCATCGCCACGAGTTAATTTGTGGTTTGCTTGTGATTTCATCCTGACAAGAATTGTGGTTGCTGCTTGAGTTTCACCTCTCTCAACCAGTAACCCAATTTCCAACAGTCACTCACTCTTGCTCCACCGAACCTCCCCCCCTGAGCTCAGCCTTTCCCCGCGGGCTCTGCATCACACAGTCAAGCTGAAGTTATAATAGTTTATTTCCACTGTTGTTATTGTTCTGCTCACTGTGAATCTTCCTTAGTGCAGATGTAGTATTGTTGCATGTAGCTATATCTTCTGTTTCTTCGCAATTCAATTGACAAGAGTGTTAAAAAATCAAGCACTGACATCGCAGGAACAGTTGCAGTGTTTACTGCAGGCGCTTTCTAATGGGAAATCTTGTATTTAGAACTGCTCAAAATGGAAGCAAAAAAGCTATTGGCATATAATCTCTTTTATGCAGTGCACACAGTTCTATCAATTCAAACTCAGAAAGACAGAGTGCACCAGAAATATCTTCAAACACGCCACATTATGATGTCATCTCACAAAAATGGCCGACAGGTGATGAGCTCCGACCGGGAGCTCCCCGGCCAGGGATTGCCTTTTTGGCTCTAATCCCTTGAAATCTACCCCCTCCTTGGACCCTTTTGCTCACCTGGGATTATATGGACTGCGGTCCTCGTCTCTCCAAACTCCCGCGATCTTATTCAAATTTTTTCCGAGGAACCGTGATTAATTTACTGACTGCGGAGTCCGAGCAACATGGCCGATGCCCGGTGGAGCTGCCTAGTTAGCTATAGAGGAGACTGGCTCGGGTTCACCCCCTTGGCTGTCACCTACCCAGCCGGACATTGGGCAGTTTTCCTCGTCCCTCCGCTGTTGTCTCCTTCCTCCCCCTCCTTCAGACGAATCACCGATGATCTGCTGACGATGGAGCCAGTCTCAGCGCAGCCGATGCCCCGTGGAGATCTCTGGATGGCTGTCGAGGAGCTAGGCTGGGGTTCTCCCCTCCTTGGCCTTCCCCTTGCCTTCTGGGTTTGACCGCTGCTGCTTGCCCTGCTACTAGACCTCTTGCTTCGCCTCCTATAAGACTCCTGGGACGCGCAAGTCTTGTTTCCCATGACGGGGGTGCAGCGGCAGTGAGTACCACGGCACTGCGGTCTGGTGCCCCCCGAGCTTGTTTTACTTTCCGAGCCTGGGGAGGCGCGCCCTCCTGGTCCCCGCTGCTGCCTCCCTTCTCCGGGGCTGCTGCCTTGGCGCCCAAGCAGACTTCCCCTGACTGCGGCATACGGAACGACTACACCGCTGCCCCTGCAGCCCCGAACCCTGTGCACGCAGACGACCCGATTGTGATTGGCGTTCTCCAGCCCTCCTCCCTCCTTGATCCTGTGGCTGCATCCCCCTTCCAGCCCTACTCCGTGGAGTCAGCTCCCTTGTGGTTTCTTTGGTTTGGATTTATGTGTATCCCGCCATTTTGGGATAATGCTATCAGTGCCCATGACCTGGGTCCTCCATCTTGGGGGCTTTAGACCGTTTCTCTTTGCCGCTGGACTGCTCCCTGTTCGCCTGACTGACCTTTACCTCAAGTCGACCCCCCCCTTAGGTCTCCTACACTCCTCTCATCTATTATAGTCTCCGAGTCCTTGAATGTTGAGATTGCTGGTCCCCAACCAGTTTGTTTATCTTTCACTTTGACTTTTTTGTCCCCCTGAAGTTCTTTCCCTCTTGATGGTCTTCCTTACTCGATCTGCATTCCTTACCCCTTTTTACTTTTCCCCCCTTACCTTCTATACCCCTTAGGATGTGTTTGTCTCTGTTATGCTATGCTCTAGTAATTCGTTACCGTGTAACACTGTTTTCTTTGTGTCTTTGTTTGCTATTCTCTAGTAACTCATGTTTACTGTGTAACACTGTATAACTGATGTATTTTGTAACTTGTAACTCGCTGAGCCTCATGTAAAGCGCACTGATACCTCCGGGTCTAGTCAGCGCTATATAAAACTCTGCAAAATAAATTATTGTTAATGTTTCATAGCTGTTCGAACATCTCCGGATGACATTAGCATAGAGGGTGTTGAATAATTATTCAAGAAAATGGGATAGGGTTTAGGTGCTAAGGTAATGATGTTTCTTTTTCGTGTGCTCTGATTTGCTGAAGAAATGATACATTTGCTCACACCATGGCGATTCTGCAAAAGTTCTAATTTTTAAACAAAAATTTTGTATAAAAACCCCTTGATTTTGGGAGTGAGCCAGAAGATTTTTAAAGCCATTGCTGTTCAGCTAGGGATGCTGTCTGATTATTCACTGATTTTGTTGCCCATTGAGACTTATATTATCTAACTTTTGCATACTCTGTTTTACTCTGCATCTGAGAGCCTTCTTGGCATTTGCACTGTATCACTTAATTTAGAATATTGTAATAAAACCCTTTAACTTTTCATCAATTTAGAACTCAATTATTGAGTGGACCTCATTTTTTAATAAATTGCCTAATCGCGGGGACACTTTGCCTCTTGAAATTAAGGTTTAACACCATCTCTGATCCTGTAATTGTCGGAGAACTGAATTAGGTAAATTTTCGGGTGTCTAAATTTTGGAGTACCATTTGCTCCCACAAGTACACCTTTTTTTTTTTTTTGCTGGTTGCGAGATGGACATGGGTGTCCGTCTCTGCCTGTGCTTGGTTTAGACCTTGTGAGATATGTGCCTTGTCTCGCTTTCTTGTTTCTGCTTCTGTGCCCTTGTCTCCCTGCTGATCTTGTTAGGGGCTGTGTTGTACTGTTTAGATGTTTGGCATGCCCTTGCTGGCTTCCGGCTAGAATTGCGGCTTAGCTTACGCTCATTAACTGTGGTGTTAACCTGGACTTGGGCTTCCTACTTTGCTCCCTACTGGGCTTGAGTATTATAGGAAATGTGTGCCCTGACTCGATTACAGACTGGCTGTCTGGCTTTTCCCACCCATCCTTTGCTCACTGGGCTGTCTCTTGTGACCTTGCTTGCTTCATGTGTGTTGCAGGATTGCCTGGTGCTTGTGAGATGAGGTTTCACAGCTCTCTGTCCCAGCCTATTTCCTTTTTGCCCCCCTGCTTTCTTTTGGTGGTACACCTCTGCTTTTTGTCTCCTTTAACTTCCAGGCTGATTTTGCTGTGGGTAGTTCCCTTCTCTATTTGGGGGTGCTTCGTTTCAGCCTGGCCTTTCTAATCTGACCCACATTTTTCTTTGAATTGTGTTTGCCATTGTGCTCGCCTTGGCCCAGTGACTTGGGTGTGTGTAATTACTAGGCTTGTATTCCTTGATGTTCTGACTGCCCTGGTTTTATGTTGATTTCTGGTCGCTGTGTGTTTACCTAAATGTAAGGAAATGGGGGATTAGTTGAGCAGGAGAGGTACCCACCTAAGGTAATTACCACAATCCTTGTCAGGGTGAAGCACTAAATCACTAAATAAGCCTGAGTTCAACTCCCTGGTAGCCATGGCAGTGTTTAAAGTATTTATGGCGTACTAAAACTAGAGGTGGGCGGTGAACTCCGCTCGGCCGGCGGAGTTCACGGAGTGGTTGCTACTCCGCGCTACCCTTAGGTCACGGAGTTCGGCAAAATACTCCGTGCTCCGCTGAGGTGCGGAGTTTACTGGCATGCTAATGAGATTGCCAATGTAATGTCAGCATAACAACACAGGGAACACGTTAAAAAGAAAACTAGACTGCACAATAGGGGTAGTGAAAGCTGCAATACGGGTGCGGTAACCTACACACCCAACATGGCCGCACCCATCTACCGTGCATACGTACGCAAAACACGGCTTGTCATCACGGCTCTCTGTATTTAGGAAAAGCTCCCACCCGACCTGTGTACTTTACTGTAGGCTAATAACAGCTCTGTTGGGCTACCCACTGCTATACAGACAAATCAAGCATTTATTTATACTTTTTATTCATTTTATTGTATTATTTAGTTCATCTTTACTTTTATCTGTGAGATTATACAAAAATTAAAAACATACTGACAAGGCCACTGGACATTTTCAAAGTTCAAATACATAATTATACAGTTACATATCACATTTGTTTAAGTGCATCATCTCATCAAAAGATTTTTTTAAGTAAAACAAATTATTTTCTCATGCACATTAGAACATATAGTGTATCCCCATACTTCAACCACACTCTCATCCTGACCTATCCCACATCACCACACTAACACACACACACATCACATGTATTCACCTCCCAGCCTGTGTTGGCATACACTGTTGGAATCACAGAGAGAGCCCTTCATAAGTATCTCTGATTATGTTGCCAGCTGGGATTTCTCTGCAACCAGGTCAACGTACGTTTCAGTGGAAATTGCAAATTGTATCCACCTTCATCAGGACCACCCTTTTTAGACTCCTTGCAGGTGAGTGGTGGGGATTCATAGAAATGGACAATTCTCATCTAGAACACTGGTCATCCCTTGATGGGGAGATGTAAGGGACTTCTGTTTCTATGCGGAGGTCAGATGGCATTGATGACCACTGGAAGTGGGTCCAGTTCCCTTTTTCTGGGTCACATACAGCGCCAGGAGCAACCTCCAATTTTGATAGACAGTGTAAGAGCGGTTAGCACAAGGGGGCACATAGTGCTACAATTTATTCTTGTTCTATAGCATGTCTGATTCAAATCATTTGGCTTTTACCCGGCCATCGTCCTCACAGAGAAGTGTGGGCGATGGCGGGGTAAACCAGCCGCAACGGTGTCATTACAGTTTCATTTAGAGTGACTGCCGTATTGTTAATTGCACCCGAGGGAATGTATTACCGGGAAACCAAAAAGTTAAATTATGTTTAGGCAGAGTTATAAATCTCCACCTACACCTTTATGTTTTTCTTTGTATTTATGGCCCTATGTGTTTATTGCCATTCATAATCTCCTCTAGACTTATTCATCAAGAACAGATGATGTTCCTTTGTACAGTAGATATATTTGCACCATACAGGATTTCTGATATAGATTTGTAACTGTAATTGCATTTATATAGCGCTTACTACCCCTGACAAGGCGACAAAGCGCTTTTCGGCGAGTAGCATGCTACTCAAGAATCCAAAAAAGATTAGTGGTGAATTAGTATAGGGAAATATGAAATTAGTTTGAGTTCTGGAGAAGTGAGTCTGTTCGTTGGATTGAAAACGATCATGGAGGAATAGAAAAGGGAAGGGTCTAGAAAGTGTTTATTTGGGTTGAGGAAAGGAGAGATAGAGGAGGGAAGAGTCTCTAGAAGTGAATTAAGGAGAAAAATAAGATATCAGTTGAGTCTAGGAAGGATAGATGAGGGAAGGGTTGAGAGAGGCTTGTTTTGGGAGATCTGAATAGTAAAAGAGGTTTGAGATGATGCAAGAAGGGGTAGAGGATGGAAGAGTCTAGCACGGGTTATTTTGTGGATCATAGTAGTAGAATGGGGTTTGCGATGAGTCAGAGAGTGGAGGTAGAGGAGTTATTCAGAGAAGTATAGGGTGAGATATAGGGTAGTTTATTGGAGATGCTGAATTAGGAGTAAAGTAATACATATAAAGATATATATGTACATGAAAGGTATGTATGTATAAGGAAGGTAATATATCTAGATTTAAGTTGTGTTTAATAAACTCAGACTTTCAAGTTTTGCTCCATTTTAAAGTAATTTATTTGTTTTTATAAAAAAAGAAAATTCCCTTTAAAAATTCAATAGTGAAACATTTTTATATATATAGTTATGATAATAATGTACATATTTATGCAGTGACGTATATACATGTTAAACATAGAAAAATATAACCATACGTAATATGTACATTTTTAAGCAGACCTAAAGAATATCTATATATTTATAAACATAAGTATTATACACATTTATACAATGGAATACACATATCTAGATACATACATATAATCCAAAAAATGCTTGTATACCCAGGCATATGCTGTACATTTATGTTTGAGTGTGGTGGTTATGTGGAGAAGAGCCACATCTTGAGTAGTGTTCTGAACGTAAGATAGTTATCTGTGGATCTTATGTTTGTGGGTGCAGAGTCCCATAGCTTGGCTGCTTGAACAGAGAAGGATGTGCGCATTGCATACGTCACTAGTTCTGTTTCTGTGCAGATTAATAACTGGTTACCTTCACATATCTAAAATAAACTTTAGGCTCTAAGCCAATGGGCACTTGAGCTTCTAATTGCATTTTACTGCGTTAACCCCGCCCCCACATCACTGATTGGCTAGTATGATTGAAACTTACCCACTAGAGAACGAGGCAGACCAATTCTATAGTGGAGTACATGGTCATGTACTTAAACACCGCAAATGAGGTCACAAGCGCACATAGCCCATCCTTGATGAGTTGAGTCACTGTCTTTCTTCCTTTTTATTGGCTCCATTCATTCTGGGGGCTCCTAAACCAATGTCTCTTCTTTTGACATTGAAATGTGAACTGGCAGCTTCTCCCGAGGCAGTTGTCCGCGTCAGTGTGCATGTGAGCTCATAGTGTCAAAACATTGGGATGAAGCATCATATCACACTCGGTTACTAGTGTGGAACCGGTTTGTCCCGTTACATAAAAGGCACTAGCAGTAGCTAGTATAGAAAAGACACATTATCTACACGTAACCACAGTTGAGACTTTGCACAAGCATGGAATGGACAAAAAACTTCAGATGGATGAAACTCGATGCAGCTAGATTTTTGTGAGTACAATGTGAATTAATTAAAAGGAAAAAAGTTGCTGGAAGAGGTGTTAGTGCCAAACCAATATCCACTACTCAACGCATATAAGACCCTATTGTCCTAGACAAGAAAGTGGACACTTCCTGGTCTTTGTCCATTGGTCCTCCTCACCATGCCCTATTCCCAAGCTTCACTGCTCCCCCAATGAATTCAATAGACCCAATATATTTGCACCCCTTTAAGTAAGTGGGCTAACCCTAAGTCTGCACCATCTGGACATATGTCCCTGTTTTATGAAAAGCAGTCTGCTGGCCCTTCACGTTATGTTGCACCAACCACCAAACAAATAAAACCTAAAAATAAAACAGCTCTCAGAATGAGTGGTAGATCTATGAAGTATGAGGAGACACAAACAACACTTAGGCACAGAATGTGTTACCCTACGTTAGTTCAAATATAAGGATGAGTACAGTGTCATGACCTCAGAGATGGAGATATAAGAAGCAATAGAAATGTTTTGTCACGAGCATTTTGATAAATTAGTCAGTACACTGAGAAATGAAATGAGGGCCCATCAGTGTTTCGTTAGCAGCTCCAACATCTTCCATTCCACTTTCCTCAAAACACATTACAGTCACTTTGTCACTAGCCTTGTCTTTCTATTGCAGGTTCAAGTGTGCTTATTTTGGTAATTCCTCTTGTGCTAATGATAACTCACATTCTATCTTGTGTATATTGCTTTCTGGCTACAGATATCTTCAGTTGTCTAATCAGCTCATGCCATCAATTCTTCAAAAATGTACAATACGAATATGTGCAGAGAGAGAGTGGGCTTTGGGTCAGCCCACTTCAGCCATTAACTCTCATGCGTTTCTCATGGTTTGCCATTGCTTGGGTGGAGTGTCCATCATTTTGAGGATGGTTACATTGATCCATTTGTATTTCCACTAGTTATCCAACACTCTTTTTGTTAAACTGCAGATGTGACATGATGTGAGCTTGTATATGGAATCCATCTGTGTTCTTTGATGTATTTACTTTGCTCTCCCTTTTGCTCTCTAGACAACAGTTCAAATGCTAATTTATGTTTGATTTTCGTACAAGAAGTGTGTATGCATACTTTAGTCTGTCATAAAGATACAATACTATTCACTAATCATCCTTGTGTGTGTAACCGTTGTATACTTCACTGTCATGATAACAAGTTCTTGGGTTTACATTTTTTATTCACAAAGTAAGATCTGCATATACATAGGCTTTCTTAAAGATATGTCAAAAATATTGTTCCTTTACCAAAAATTATCTAAAGTGCAATATTTTTCTGTGCATGCCTTGTAAGTTTACTACTTGCAATACAAACTTTGTCTACTGACTCACCTAATTACCACTCTTCTTTAATGATACAGATGGAGCCATTTATTATATCTAGTATTATTAAGGAAAAGCACATACGTACAATTGTATTAATACACAATTCTTTTTCTCCTACAGGACTAGAAAACCTGTAAGAAGCAAGCATAAACAATTTACAACATCAAATACAATAAAACCATTCATCCACAAGCCAAAAAGTTTGCTTTGTTAACAACAGCATACGCTAGAAGCTTGTTCTTAATGATGAATACATTTGTAAGCAGGAAGTGTAGAAAATTCACATTTAAATAATAGGCAAACATTTTATTATACGTCCTAAAGCTGAGTATGGTAAATGTTACCTCCACTACCACCATCACTACCAACCCATATCTCCACTCTTACCACCACCACCAACATCATCCTTACCACCACCATCCCATTATTAGCAGAATTATCGCCCCTATTTTACAACCATCACCACTATCGCCACTGCAACATTTGCCACCTCCACATCACTGCTCCCACTATCACCACCATCACTACAATAGTCACCAGCAACATCACCAGCATCAGTACCACCATTATCATCACTATCACCACAACTACCACCACTATAACCACAACCACTGCTATGATAATCACCTCACCCCCACTACCACCACCATCACCAGCACTGCCACCACTAGCACTATAACCAACATCACCATCATTGTCACCACTACCACCACTTTTACCTCACCTCTATCGCCACTACTACCACCACTATCACCACAATTATTATTAACACTATTACCACCAGCAGCATAACTTCTACTACTATAGGTTGAAAGGGAGAACACCAAAAAGATGCTCTGCCAACGCCCAGCTTGAGACACGCTGGTTATCACTGAGCAGCCTGCTCTCTGATGTTTTTATTTATATTGTATACACTGGGCCAGAATTATGCTTTGATTGCCTTATACCCCCATCCGAACCTGCCTGCAGATGCTTTTATCTCTTTCTTTTAGAAAGTGCGAAGTTGGAGATGCGTGCAGTGTTAGCATCATGTCTGCCTCCTATCTAGGCTGACATATTTCTGTTGTCTATTTTATGTTTGCTGCCATAACATTATGGACACCTACAGTGAAAGCTGATAATTTTTTTTATTGTTTTAGTTATAGGTGCAAATTATCTACATGTAAATTGAGATGACTCATTTATCGGCATATGTATTTTGTCTTTTTGGGACTTTAATGTCTCCAAACGTATGAACATGAGATAAAACTGGCGATTAGATACTATAAAAACTCAGGTGTTTGACCAGTAAATGGAAGTATCAAGACAGAGGCCATGCTGGTTTTCTGCAACAACCAGCCTCAGTTGGTTGCTTCTCAGGGAGCGGCGCGAAGAAGTGGCCTTCAGCCTGGTACCACTTATCATTCCTGGGCAAGGGCTCTGATAGAGAATAGCTAAATAGCTATGTTTCCCAAGAGAAGGTATGCTGTGTGTGATCCATCTTAAGAAACTTGATTTGCAGGGTTGCTATTTTCTGCTAAAGTTTAGTATAGCGCTTAGAAGTAGCGATGGAGTGTTAGAATGCGAGGAACATTATAACCAAGTTAAGAGTGTTCAAATTGTTTTCACTGTCCATGGTATGCATTACTGCATTTATTTTCTCAATCTGTGTGGTCAGCATTCGTGTTTTATTCACTGGATTGGGTTTTAGAAATTAACATTTTAAAGTTTTATCCTCTGTATCTTACTGCTATTTTGAGTGTATTATTCATTTACAAAATAGGTTTTGTAGTTCCACTGTGTCCCTGAACTCATCCAGTGGGACTAACCATGAGCAGAAAACACCACCTACATAGCATTGCTCAGTGGATTGTGTATGGGTCGCATGATAAGTGTGCAAGAATCGACAATAGAAACATGGCTGAAAACAT
Organism: Calotriton arnoldi; assembly: GCA_963921515.1. Lineage (NCBI taxonomy): Eukaryota > Metazoa > Chordata > Amphibia > Caudata > Salamandridae > Calotriton > Calotriton arnoldi. Next base: position 2,061,849 of record CAWUFW010002334.1, read on the forward strand.
GGCACTAGTGTTCCATGAGTCAATCCCACTAGGATACTAAATACATACACACAATTACCAATGCAAAGCTGGAGGTGGATTAGCAATGATAGTCAAGGAATTGATTGTGGCCACCAACATTGAAAATATGTGAGTACCAGACTGTGAGTTGATTCCAACAAAATGCAACTATACACCTACTTTCTCCTGTATGTTTCTCCAACTGTACAGACTACTGCCAAGCAACAGAACTTTCATATACTCCACTAGATGCCACATATCAAATATATATCCATCAAACCCTAACTTGGGCATCCTTGGCAACTTGAACATCTAGTTTGACAAACAAAACAACCGATATCCAAAATGCATTGCAACCACATTGAAAGCTCACAGTCTCAATCAACTTATTTCAAAACCTATGCATACTGCAGGATATAGATTTGATGTAGTCTCGTGGTCAGTTGACATCAAAGGTAGTGACCATGTTCCTTTGAGAGATCACCACCTCATTTTCTTTATCCACAATATCCCATCAACGTCTATAACCCACCCTCCAGGGCATTTGGCAAACTACAGGCAGTGGAGCAAACTCAGCATGGAAGAACTGGAAACACACATTGCTGCTTTCTGAAAGCTTGAACAAATTACTACTGTAGAAAACCTTTTGACTTGATGAACAAAGCTTTTGACAGAATATTCCCACTGAAACATCTACACAACAAAAAAGGAGGGGGAAGACTCCATGGATGAATGAAGCAATAAAAAAGACAAAATCACATATGTGCACCCTTCGAAGTCCTTCAAGACCTGATTTTTCCTACCTGAATCTACTCGAGATAACAGACCAATATTCCTCTGCTAAACCATCCGCAACGTAGGAACCATAGAATGCTATTAGAAGAAGCAAAATAAATATTACTGATTCTATATGACAACAAGATCAGATAACATGAAAAGACTAATAGAACCTCATTCTCAGTGCCAATGACAACCATAGCAAAACAACTGAAATAGCTCCAATCACAATAGACACAACATAATTAATACGGCCTAAAATATAAAGGTACTTTGTGGTTGCAAAGCCTGTGATTCCCACAATCTGTGAAGTTTGCAACCACAAAAATACCTTTCTTCTACTCATAAATGTTTTTGTAACACTGTCATGATGGTTTTTAACCTTAAAATTGACCATCTCATTCCAGAGGGGAAGATGTCCCCTGCAAGTATACAATTTGCTGTGCGACCTGTATGCACATAGATTTCATCGAAAATTGCATTCCTGTTCACAAAACAGTCCGTGTACAAACAGCACCCCCCCCCGGTTTGCGAATGGGAATTGTATGTCAACCTAAGCTGGAGCGGTCGACTGGTTGGTTCCAATAAGATTGTTATAGCTATATGAGGAATTTAAAGCATTTTGCATAATTGCTAATACTACATGGGCCCTGCATGTCAGTTGTAAATGAGGGCCTGATAGAATCTGCATGAGCTATAACAATACATATGAATGATTCTTCCCAAATAACGGTTTCCTTTCCAATCAAAACCGATTGTATACTGTACAACAGCTTTAAACATCCATACTAAAGCAACTAAATGACACCTTGTACCGCTCTATGTAATAAATTCTATCCCACAAAAAATGCTTTGAAGAGCGTGCATGATAAGCAGACTACAAACAGATCTAATATCCCTATGCATGGCTGCATACTAATACTGTGAAACATTTAATTAACTCAGGTACATGAAACTAGCCTTGCATAAGGAACCTCAACAATTTCACAACATCCTGCATGAGATGAATATTTCAAATTGCGAGGCACTGAATAGAATAGGATGACTAAGTACAACCTTTATCCTTGACTAATCACTAGCATAACCCTCCCATTGAATAAAGCACTACTTGTCCTAAAAGTGCTCTGTTGCCTTGTCAGCAACATACATATAAAAATTTCACAATTTGTTTTACCAATCTTAGTGACATTATTAGATGCGATTGTATGCCACTTTTCAAATAGATATATTTATACATATTGCGAGTTAGCAATAATAGCTCCGCCCATACAAAATAATGAGCAAATGACTGAAAAGGAACCAATGTTCACTGTACTAATTTGATACTCAGTTTCCTGCAGTATACCGGGTTACCCTTTTTGTTTTCTGACATATTGTGAAAGGTAGTAAGTGCTATATATTTAACCATACCAACACCACTACTACCACAGCCACCACCACTACTACCACTATAACCACCACTATTAGCACCACATTCACCCCTATTATAAATATCACCAGCACCATTATCAACACTACTTCCACAACCTGCCCCACTAGTGGCACTATCACCAATTCCAATACCACCACTATCACCTCTGTGACCAATGCTACGATTGTCACCACCTTCACTACCATTATTACAAACAATAAATGAATCATCTCCACCATCATCACTGTAATCTCTACGGTTCTATGTGAACTCAGCCTCCCTGAAACCTAAAAAATATTTCTAAATATAAACTCCACCTAACCCAGAACCCCTATAACCCCACACCACCCTAAACTCCACCCATTCCTGAACACTAAAAACCCTTCACCAACCCAAAACTCTATCCATCACTGAACATTAAAACACTCACTAGCCCTAAACTCCATCCATGCTTGGACCCAAAAAACCTCTAACTACCCCTAATCTTCACCAAAGTTGTGATTTTGGATGTTTCCTTAAATGATCTACCCTTTAAAATGTTTCCTTTTAATTTTCGATTTATTTGTATTTCCTTGAAATCTTTAAAATTGTTTTTCCGTGATTATATTTCCTCCAATGTGGTTTCTCAGTTTTCACTTTTTCCATTAATTCACATACATCAAATCACCACTGCTACCACTATCACCACTGTCAGCACTCCATCTATATCACCATCACTATCACCGCCATCACCACGACCATCAGCAACTTTGTTCCCTCCACCACTATTGCATCCTCCAGTATACCACCACAGATATCCCTAATATCACGATCACTACCACCACAACTATCACCATCACTATCATCATTACTACCACCATCACCTCGACCACTATCAGCACCACCAACATCACCAGTATCAGCAGTCTCAACACGCACCCTAAAAACCCCTTTTGTTGTCAATCTTCAGCCCAGCAAAGGTCCATAGGGCCAGGAGACTAAATTAGCAAACTCCCCTGCTCCTCCCACTCTCTACCATCATCTGCCAGACCAGGACATGTGCAAGATAGTCTAGAAGGGCTGCCTACATTATAGGCCCCTTCCCCTACTTGCACTGCATAGCACCTACTACAGCACCTGTACTTGACTTGCTACCCCCAGCTGCCATCCAAACATTTCAACAAGCACAGCGGGCAGGAAACAGAGGAAAGCAGCAACTACCACAGCCCCCTCCGCTCTCCTGTCAGGTCTCCATCGACTGTCACAGTCTTGTGGAGTCTAGGGTCAAGTCTATCTCTGCCTCACAGGCCCGCTGCATTAGCAATATCTACACAGATCACATAGACCCAGAGACAGACCAGGACCTTGTTCTTAGCCACAAACGTGGGCCCAACTGCATCCACTCTCCTTGGAAGCCGCACTGTCCCTGTCCCATCTATAGAGCCCGTGGCAGGGGTGCAGAAGGAAATGACCTAACCTTGTACCTTACTCTCAATTCCTCTCCCCTCCGCCTTCTCTTTCTCCTGACTAGGCAACTCCTCTACACTCCCCTTGACCTCTCTACCGGCATTCTGGGTCGAACTGGTCTATAGGGCAATCGGGAGGTGCCCGAAGGGCTGGTCGGATAGCTAAGTGTGTGGGGCATTTTATTTTTAGGTTTGTGGGCCTAGTTTTATGGACTGGTGGCCCGGTTTTTACTGTTGATTTCCCTGATATTACCGCAAACATTGCCTGTAGCAAGCACAAAGCATGCGATGGAGCAGGGTTTTGCAAAAATGAAACCTGCTCTGACCAAGTACCCCCATAATAGGTACTAACAGTAAATAGACGTGATAAAATCTAACATGCACCCACATAAACAAAGGGGAATTGCTTTGCGCATGCTTGAAATAACACGTAAATGACTTATTTGTAATAATCTTGGGTTTTGAACAATAAACAAATAAGTTGCACGAGTAGGCCGCATGTATATCAGTGTTTTGCACGTTGCATTCCGCTTTGAGAAGTTAATTATTAATGCCGCTTTTGCACTAAGCTTATGCTAGGTAACCTTAATGGGGAAGTAGTGCAAGGTGGGTGGGGAACAGTGAGGGTTTCATTATCATATAATTAATATTTGTTCGTTTTCATTTACTTCAGCATGCTGAATGAAACCTCCATTTTTAAAAGTGACGTGAAAGGGAGGGGGAAGTTTCCTCGGAGCGAGTCTGCTCTGACATAAGACCAGCAAGTTGTGCTAAGCATCGCAAATGACATCAAGGAGTGAAGACCAGAGCATCAGTTGTCTGCCAACTTCTGTACCCAAGCGTGAGACCGGGGATGTGCTCTGCGGAAATATGAACTGAATAAAGAAGAATGTACTAAATGTATCGATATATGAGAAATGAATGAATAAATTAAAATTTGGACCATGGGAACCCTTTACACAATAAAGTTGTTGAATAAACGCAAAGTCATAGTGGCGTGATCATGCCACCCCTCAAAATCCACCAATCACTGAACAAATTGAACATTGAAATGCAACATTAGTGGGTTGGTCAGACCTCTCGTAGGGTATATCTGGGGTGCCTTTAGGGGTGTGGTTGGAGAGCTTAGGCTGACAGGAGAGAAGAGGGGATGCGTCGCGGTTCGTCGTGTTTGCAGCGAGGCCTAGCTGTTTTATCCTGTCCTATTTCCTGACTGAGATTTCTTGCGTTATCTTGGTTACCTTTTTGGGAAACCTCCAACATCTTCTGGGTCCAGGGGTAGTTTTACCTACAGAGCGATAGGTTTGTATCTAGCCTATGTCGTTTCTCAGCTATAATGTATTTATCTCTGAAATTCTTATGTCTCTCCACCTGTCCACTCCGTCAACAATATATTGAAATGTATTATTCTTAGATGAACATGTTTGTCTCTTCATCTATCCCTCCGTTAGGTATTATATTGTTTGGCATAATCATTTTGCTGAACTCTTTTGTCTCTCACTCTATCCACTCCTTCATTACAAAATGTCGTTGTTGGAATGAGTCTATGTAATATTGCATTATTTCTCTGGTTGTGAGATTCGATGTTTGTAATTGTGACCTGATGCAAATGAGCATTTACTCTGAATTCTGATGATAAACTCACATATTAACCTTATTGAGAGTCTGTAATCAATTTTGACAAATGATTGGTGAGTTAGTATTTATCATTACCATCAACTATTCAACTAATTGGTCCATCGACCAAATAGAGGAAGAGTTGATATCAAGATTAGATAGTAAACGGATGTCCTAGGAGATCTATAAAAGAAATAAGTGATGAACAAAACAAATTGACCCCAGCGCATCAGGGATACTGGGTGAATGTGTATGGGCCATTGTAATGATTTGTTGAGTATCGATCTCTGATCAATTATTGGTATTGGCGCTGGATCAGTTTCTTGGTAGCAGAGGACGGTTTAATTATTTATTAGTTTGGTAATGATTATTGATTATATGTTCTTAACACAAAGGGTTAGTGTCATGTTCTATGTTGTTTAGAACACCAGGTACGGAGATACCTGAGGAATCCCGGGTAGGAATCTGCTGGAAGTAGGCAGAAGAAGAGTGTGGTAAAGAAATCACACTGCAGAAGTACTTTGTCTGTCGTAATAATACCTAAAAGCTACGGAGGGCTGTAGGTGTTATATTTAGGGAAATTACGTATGTGGGTAGAATGCTTGAATAGTGAAGGGTCTACTCCTGAAATTCTAGCCTTATTTCCTAGAAAATAGCAAGACTCCTTTTCACACCAAAAAGTCCTCGTGTGAAATCTTTGTTTTATCCCTAGAACAGTAATAGGTTCACCTGAAGATTGTTTGAAGGGTAAAATAGCGCTGGTCGTTATTAGGACCCATAGTGAGAAAATCTTTTGAAAAGTGAAAGCTATCTCTTTATCTAGTGGAGCAGACAAAGTAGCATTGTTTTATGTTGTTATTAACAGAATTTTGATTAAGAAAGCTCAGAAAATTATTGCCGTTAAATTTTGTAAAGGGAGGGTCAGTGGAAGGAGCAATACTGGCGTCAGAGAAAGCCGCGCTGACATTGGTCAGACACCGGGCGTGCATTGGACTGTGATTGGTTGGTTGGTGTGAGCCGCGCTAGTATTGGGTGAGACTTTCCTTACGTAGTAGTGCTGTGATTGGTTGGTTGGTGTGAGACGCGCTGGAATAGGACAAAGGTTAACCAATAGTTTGAGTAGAATAACGGAAAGATTGTTTTGTTCGTACATGATAAGACCCATTAGTGGAGGGAGTCCGAAAATGAAGTTAATGCAGAAAATAAAGAATTTTTTCAAGAAGGACAAACCAATTGTAACTAGAGGGGGAATTCCGATTCCGCCTCCAAAAATGCCTGCTTCTTTTATGATGTTAGAACGAGGATATCACACGTGTATGTGGTTGGAAAATTGGATTGAGTATACGAAAGGCGATGGTGTTTTAGCTTTTCCGCAACATGGTACATTTAATGTGAGGATATTGCAAAACTTGAGAAACCAAATGAATTCTTTAGTCCCAAATCCTAGATTGACTTAGTACGAAGCATTAGAAGAATGGGAAGTGGAAGCATTTGAGAGAGAAAAATACAGAATTGGTAACAGAGGTTACAGAAGTATGATGTTCAGATATCCCTTTGAGAGCAGAGATGAAAAATTGAAAAGATGGAGAAGAGCTGTAGTAACAGAAGGATTACACCCTGTTTTAACGGTAGATGAGCAGGCTGGAAGTAAATGTAAGGAGAAGAGAAACCACTTAGAAACTTCAAGTGTAAGAGGTAATAAGAATGACTCTGATGATGATGAATTGATAGAGGTCATCATGAATAAAAAACCTCCGCCATATAAAGAGAATTTAGAGGTAGTGACTCCAAGTGCCCCTCAATTAGGAACTCCGTTGACTCCACAAGTTTCAGAGATAGCAAAGGTAATGAAAGAAAATGAAGCAAAGCTGTTGAATAAGGCCAGATTAGGAACAGGTTCAGAAATTGAATCAGTTGAATTTGAATGCAGAAGCATTAACGGTACCAGTAACAATTGGACCTGTGGTACCATTGTATGGAGACAGACAGACTGTAACTAAGGCACATGCATTAGCGGTACCAGGTAGCAGCATCAGGAGCAGTGCAAGTGGGGAGGGTCAGGCAAATGTGAATAATACTTTGTTAGATATTCCAATTAACGAGATAACTGAGACCCCACAGAGAAATGTACAATTTGAACCCAGAAGAATAGGACCAAATGATACTCCAATAGCAGGGAGTTCCGCAGGTCCCTCACCGGAAGAATTAAACAATTGGATAAAAGAAATGACGAAATCAAAACCACAACCACAGAGTATAAATGTGAGCCAGTTGAAGGTTGAATTGGAAGAAATGATTATTGGAACAATAAGCCCAGACAGATTAGGGACCTATCGTGATGAAGAATTGTTGTTTCTGTGTAAAAGTATCACCTGGAGAGCAAAGAACTTACATGAGAAGATATCTGAAGCTGCCAGTGAGTATGGTGTAGATATAGAAAAATCAAAGGTGTTGCAAAAAACATACAGATTGGTTTTTACTGATAAGGACTTAGAAAGTTTGAATGCTTCAGGAAAGAGGTTACAGATAAAGGAGATAATGAACATTCTGAAGAAATGGGGAGATGTAGATCGTTGGAAAGTTAGATGGTCTAAAAGGAAGGAAGGTGCAGCAAATAAAGGAGCGACTATGTTTCCTATGAAAGAAACTGAACCGCTTGAAAGGGTGTGTCCAATGAGAGAAGTACCAGGTGGTGGATATGTACATGTTCCATGGTCAAGACAGGATATATTGTCTTTTACAAATGATTTTCCCAGATTGAGAGAAAAACCGGTTGAGTGGTACAAACGGGTAGATAGGTTTGTAAAGGTGTCGAAAGTTTTGTTAAAAGATTTAGATGGTTTATTTGATATTGTTGTACCCGCTGATTTATGGACAGAATGTAAGATTACTGTTGATTGGCCAAAAGAAGAATACCCTAGGGATCCTAAAACAGGTGCACCATCAGAAGAAGTAATGAAAAAGTATAATCAGGTAATCCCTTTCCTAAAAGGAAAGATCTCACCAAAAGAAACAGATTGGGTTAAGATTGACAGAACTACCCAGGAACCGAAAGAGTCAGTTCATACCTACTATGAACGACTACTTCAGGTATTTAAACAGTATAGTGGATTTGAAAATATTGGAGATAAAGATATGGGACATTTTGTGTATCGTTTTGTGTTCGGATTGAGGCCTGAAATTAGCAACATGATTCAACAGCATTTCATTTGCTGGCAGAGCAAGCCAGTGGATGAAATCTTACGGTTTGCAAAGTATTGTAGTGATGAGATTGACAGTAAACATAAAAAGTTAAAGGAGAAAATGATGTGGGCACAAGTAAAGGTAGCAGAACAACAAGAAAACAGCAATAGTCAAACAAATGGACAGAGTCAGAATGGGCAGAATTATAGTGGAGGTAAAGGTAAAGGAAAAATGAGTAAGGAAGAGGCTATGAAGAAATTTCCTTGTCATGCGTGCGGAAAGTTTGGACATTGGAGGAATGAGTGTAGGACTGCTAAAAAGAATAATGGGGGAAATCAAAATTTAATTCCACAGATGCAGAATGAGGTGGGTGTAAATCTACAGCAGCAGCTGCAGATAGTTACGCAGCAGTTACAAGTGCCACAAACTCCCATTTCAAGTAATGTGAATGCTCAGGTGAAAAGGTACAATGTGAACACCGGATATCACGGAGGAGACCCGCTTGGTAAGAATCAAGGTGTGAGTCAGCAGTATTGGATGCAATGCAATGGAAATGATTCAGACTCATCTCAATGATGGTGCCTGAGGGGAAAGAAAGAGTGCGTACTTGGCGCATCTTTAGCGGTAGATCAGTCAGGTCCATTGTTGACGGAAAGGTGGAAGGGAATGATATAACATTTTTAGTGGACACTGGTGCTACCCATTCTACTGTGAGAGCAGCAGAAATTCCAAGCCTATCCCTCTCGGGAGAAACTATCCAAGTTGTAGGAGTCTCGAATAAGCAACGTCAGTCACAAACCCTATAGAAGTTCATATTGGAAACTTAAAAGATATGCATCAGCTTGTGGTATGTGACTCAAGCCCAGTAAATCACTTGGGAAGAGATTTGCACCATGTATTGTACCCCAGATGGAATTGCATTTCAGACCCCAGATGAGGATGTGGAGTTTAAGATGATGTTAGCGAAGCAAGGGACAGAAGTGAATGAGTTGTTTTCGCTTCTCACTGAAAATAATCTGCCTGGAGAATTAAAAAATATCGTGAAACAAGATGTGTGGGATTTTTCAGGAAAATAAATTGGTTTAATGACAAGAGTAGATCCAATTCAGATAACAGTGAAGAATGGCGCTGTGTACTCAAACACACCCCAATACAAAATGAGTCCAGAAGTGATTGCAGGAGTTGCTCCAGTAATTGATCAAATGATTGAACAGGGAATCCTAAAGGAAATGATGAGCAGTCCTTGTAACTCACCTATCATAGGTATCAAAAAGCCTAGTGGGAAGTACCGGATAGTGCAGGATCTGCGCAAAATAAATAAATAAAATTGTAGTGCCTTGTTGCCCAATAGTGCCGAATCCAGCAGTGATTCTTTACCAAATTCCCTGTGATGCAGAATAGTACACAGTGATTGATCTGTGTCAAGCATTCTTTTCGATTACTTTGCATCCAGATAGCCAATATCTATTTGCTTTCCGGTTCGAAGACCGTGTTTTGGCATGGTGCCGAGTCCCTCAAGGGTGCACGGAGAGTCCCTCAATCTTTAATCAGATCTTGAAAAAATGCCTAGAAACTTTAGTCATGCCAGGAAATTCGGTATTGGTTCAGTACATTGATGACCTACTGGTGGCATCAAAGACACGAGAGGCATGTGTCTCGGACACAATTGCCTTATTGAACCATCTTGCAGCTGGAGGACACAAGGTGTCCCCAGCAAAATTACAATTTTGCAAACAGGAAGTACAGTACCTTGGACACAAAATAGACAAGCATTTGCAATGCAATAGGTCTCGCATTTATGAGAGTTTGAGCTATTGGCATTGTAAATAACAATGCGTTTTATTTATGTTTTTTTTTTTAAACAGATAAATAAAAGGCATTGTCATTTACAATGCCAATAGCTTAAACTCTCACAAACCGCGAGACCTATTGCTTTGCAAATGCATTCGGGGCCCATGCTATAAAAATTAAAAAAACATTAGGAGAGAGCGTGTCCTGCCTGAAACAGCAAACAGGACAAAGCTATTTGAGAAAATAGTGCCCAGAGGCTGTAAATAAAGCCTACCGAGTATCAATACACGTAACAGGGAGTGTCGCCATGGGAGGTTACAAAATGAGACAAGGCGGTACTAAGGAGGGGCTACTAAGCCTATTGACCAATGAACAGCCACAGTTTACAGTGGACAATGACACAAGCCAATGAAAAATATGGGCGGAGAGTGGGCGGAGCTTCAAGTCCCTACCTGAATACAGCATGCCTCGCAGAGCAGCGCATGCGATGCCAAGGCTCGACCTAAAAAGCAAATTATGCGTCATTATAGGTCACATTCTGTGGCACTACTACGTCACTATTTTGATGTTTTAACACATACTAACAGTGCATGTGGAAAGGTTCCACCTCAGTAATACCTTTTACCACACAACACTGCGACCAGCAACTCAAATGTGACCCGCTGCAATGGGTCCATTTTAGCTACAAATTTCGAAATACTTTGTGATGCTTGGGTGAAAATTGTGTTGGCTGAGATATAGGCTCCTTCTGGGCATCCCCCAAACCTTTATAAGACTGTTATCTGTGGTAGAGGTGGGTGAGCTACTGAAAGCTCGAGCCAGGCATGAGCCTGAAGTCTGGCTCAGCTTGAGGTCCTGTTGGAACCTCAATCCCATAACGAACCTAGCTTTAATGTGGCTTCTGCCTGCCTCCCTAGTCCCTATCCCCAAGATCTGGTGTTAAGGTCAGACTGGTTGACTGTGGAAGGTTCAAGTCTCAGCATCGGCTCAACAACATCCTGTGATTCTGGAGAAATCACTTGATTGCCCTGTGCCTATAAACAAAGCATGTGACCCTGTGAAATGTAGCTAGCACATATTATGTAAAGAGTGAGGGATGAAAGTAAGCCAGACAGAAACAAATAACAGAGGAGAAAAACGAGAGCGAAAAAAAAAACGAAGTATGCAAATACAAAGAGTCAGGTTCCGAGTAAGAGATGCAGAGAAAGAGAGAGTAGAACCTGTATGAGCGATGGAAAGGTGTTTAAGAAAGAAGAGAATAAGAAAGGAAGATGATTAAAAAGAAAGAAAAGAACGAAATTAAGAAAAGAGACAATAAACATAGGTAATAAGAAGGAAACGCATAAAGACACAGAGAGAACTACACAACAAGGAAACTACAAAATACGAACGGACGAAAGAAAGGAGAGTGAGGAAATGATAAGAAATCAAAACAAAAAAACTGAAAGAAAGAGAAAATGAACAGAAGGATAAATCAATGAACGATGGTAATTGAGGCGTTGGTATTCTTTATTTTTGCACAAATGAGAAGCAAACATCCGCCCTTAGTTTGTGTAATTCTTTTCGATTCAGTAGGTCCTACCAATATTTTAGTCCATCATGGCGCCATTGGGTTTGAAATTGCTGTATACAGCAAACTTTAATGAGCCCATAGACCTGCCAGTCAGGGAGGTGCCTGTGCTAATCCTCCCAGGCATGTACCCGAAATGGTAAAGTCCTCTGCTACCAGTCCATACATCACTAACCGCTGTAACACACACAAGATAATATACATTAAAGCGCACGTGGACCACAACCACAATATTGATGAGCCACCTCCAACTGCTAGAAATATGAGGAGTCTGGCCTGGCATTGAATCCTGAAGTACAATAACAAAATGAGAACGGGTCTTTTTTCAGGTATCACCAATATACCTTCTAGGAGGTTAATCTAGGTAAACATACTGCCTAGGAACCCATAAGGTTTTGTAAAAGAACCCTCACTCCCCTGCCTGGAAGGTGACATGCTGAATCCTGAAGACCTGGGGTCAAACTCAAACAGGCTGCATGTCCATGTTAGTGGCATCACGCACGCTCTCTATGACATGACGTCACATAACTAAAAGAGTTTGATGTGTTCAGTCTGAGTGGGAATAAATAAGACTGTTTGGTAACTTAGACCTACGTGGTTAGACCCTGGCTCTTAAAACATTTATGCTTTTACACCTAATCAATACGTGTGCGCTAAATAATGGGATAGGTTTTGCAAACATGCTTTCTGTCCACTTTGTGCTCAGGATTACCACTAATACAACGTTTTGTATGTGCAGTTACCATCACTTAGGGCCCGGTGGCATGTGCCGCCAAAACACAGCAGTGAGATCTATTCATATTCATGTTCCAATAAGTGCAAGTTCTTAAATGGATGCAAATACATGTTTGAACCCATTTTGGATACTTTGGTCTAAACGACGTACATAAATGTGTGGGGGATGCAGTCACTAAAATATTTTAAAACCCACTAGTGTTGCCTTCTATTATGTGCTCTGACTAAAACAAACCTGCTGCTATGAAAATATGTAAAAAAATAAAACTAAATAACATTTATTTTCTGTACACCATGCCTCTAAAATATAAATAACTTAATGTGTGATGATTTAGTGTACATTTAAACTGCAAAATAATACCCCGGCAGTGCTTTCTGACGTGACACCTAATGGCAGCACTGCAAGTTATTCCCCATATAGGAGACAGATTTCAAAACCATTCTGACATCGCAACTGTGCATTATTTTTTTTTGCCAGTATTCACGGAGTAGCCCAGCTTTCCAAAATTTGCCAGCACTGATTGCTACGTGAGGTCACAAAATATAACGTAAAAGGGCAGCAAATGTCTTTGCTGAGTCCTTTTCACACGGCCCTGATGAAAAGGCCCGTTGAGAAGTGAGTTTGTTTTCAATGTGAGGGCTGCCATGCATCCTGCATCACTGGAAAACATTTTGACAGAAACCTTTGGCCTGATGATTAAACAGCCTGCCGTGAAAGAACCTGTTTTTGTTTGTTTTTCCTTGTAGTGAACATTTCAGTAGCACGGTAACTTATGTAAGGTAAGTACCATAACTTACGGTAAGCACGAGTCAGTGGATAAGGAACTTTCTGCACTTGTTGTCCCCGTGGCCTTGTTTACATTCGGGACTTGCCACAAAAACCACTAATGAACAAACTGTACTTTTGTTACATGCTCTGCTACTCGTGGAAAAGCGCTTAGACGCCTCCTCAGAATAGTAAGCGCAATATAAATACAATTACTTCTAGCTTCCTGTAGAACTTCATGCACATCGTGGTATATTCGTTGAATATGCGTGGAACATCTAAAGGTGTGAGGAGTGGGGTACTTGGGGGTGTTTCAACTGTTTTTTAACGCGAGTTTGGGTTCAGCCTCCTGTTGATAAAACGACTTCACAAGTCATGCGCTGCTGTCAAAGCCATGATGCTCAGGGGAACCGGAAGACTCTGGCACAAACACGTTTAATATTGGTGTAATAAATACAATGCTGCACTGATCTGCGCTATACAATTGAAGAGGCGCTGTTTTCATCTGGCACTTCAAATCTCCCCTTCCACCTTTCTGAGCGGCCCCCTGTGTTACTCTACATTTCTCCGACGTAGAAAGGGGGGCGCGGCGGCCTGGATGCTGCTCCTCATTATGCGCCGAGCCCTCGCTAGGAATTGAGTGCGGCCTTTGGCTTCGGAGCTGAGGGCATTCCTAAAGCCGCCGGTAAAGGCTCTAATTGTCTGTCCTGCATGGGGTCTCTCCAATCCCTCTGTCAGTGCACGTCTCCCGAATCAAGTAGTGACTTTTTCTAAGCCCTCGGGTGAGAGGCACAGCCTTGTAACCTAACACAAAACAGATGGCAGGCTGCGCGCGCTGCTGAAGCTGCTGACTTTGGAGCTGGAGAACAGGGTTCGATCCTGGGCGTGGGCTGCATTATTTAATTATTTAAAAATAAACAGCGATCTCGGAGGGAGGGTGGGGAGAGACACATTTAAAAAATAATACACGTGGAGGGGGAGACAAATACAATAAACAAAAACACGGTTGAGACTGGCAAATGTAGCATCTGAAACCAAGTGAAACAAACAGTGTGAGCAGGTGGCTCAACTTATAACGCTGCTGACTTTGGAACAGGAAAACAGGGTTCGATCCTCGGCGTGGGCTGCATCATTTAAGTGTGATTTAGTTATGAATAAATTAAACGTAAATAAACAGCCTTGGGTAAGGGCAGAAGCTGCCAGATGTGGAAATGCAAGCAGCAAAGAAAAAAAGTAGTCCCTAAATAAAAAGATAACAGCCAGCAGCGTAAGTTAACTGTAGTTGGTCCATGCTGCTTCCTCCAGAAACGGAAAACAAAGAGAAATGCAATGGGTGGAGAAACAAAGAGAAATGCAATGGGTGGAGTTTCAGTAGTAATACTGATTACTTGATGCCTCATGAGCTGCCTATGCGAGACCTAAAAAAGGAGTTAGAAAAGTAACCCCAGAAAGAATTTGTGTGATCAAACAGATGAATCCACCCAAAACTCAGAAAGAGGTGGGAATGGTTGGATACTGTCACTAGTGGATATGTGGTTTTTCACTGATTGCAAAACCCCTACAGAGATTGACTCGAAAGGATGTGAAAGATCCGATTGTTTTAGATGATGAGGCTATGAATGCTTTCATAAAATTGAGAGGCAGTCTCTGTAGAGCACCTGCATTGGGAATGCCAGACTATGAAAAAGAATTTGCATTGTACTGTTGTGAGAGAGTTGGATGTGTGCTTTCAGTCCTAACTCAGAAACATGGAATGGCACGACGTCCAGTAACATACTTTTCTGATACCCTGGATACAGTGGCGGCAGCATTGCCAGGATGTCTGAAAGCAGTAGCAGCTACTTGCATGAGTCTGGAACAGAGTGAACCGATTGTGATGGGTTATCCTGTCAAGGTGTATGTACCCCATTCTGTTGAGATTCTTTTGACCCGCACCAGGACCCAGTGTCTCACTTCTAGTCGGCTGACTAAGTATGAAAGAGTAATTCTGGGTGCTGAAAATGTGACTGTAGTCAGGTGTACGACTGTGAATCCAGCAACTCTATTGCCAAATTCTCGCTGTGAAGAAGTGAAAGAGGAAGCAGATCATGAGTGTCTGGATGTGACAGAGTTATGCGTAAGCCCAGGCCAGATATTGAGGATAGTTCTTTGGAAGATTCAGATTGCGAGTTGTTTGTTGATGGGTTGTGTTTGAGAAATGAAAGAGGTGAATTACGCACTGCCTATGCTGTTTGCACCCTAAAAGGAGTCATTGAAACATCCTGTCTGAAAGGAGTAAACTCCGCCCAAATTGCTGAGCTGATAGTTCTTGATAGAGCATGTAAGGTTGCCAAAAGTATGCAAGTAACGATATTCACAGACAGCCAATATGGATTCGGAATAGTGCATGATTTCGGCCAGCTATGGATGCAAAGGGGATTTCTGACATCTTCAGGTTCCCCTATTCAAAATGGTAAAATTGTAAAAGAATTATTGGATGCTTTACAATTGCCCAAAACAATTGCAGTAGTCATATGTGCTGCACATCAATCGGGAGACGATTATGTGACAAAAGGCAATAGATACGCAGACCAAATTGCACGATATTGTGCCCAAAATACAATGGCTTTAAACAGATCAATTGAAAAAGGAAAGACCGAATGCCATCTTATGTTAATAACTTCAACAATGTTAGAAACTTGGAATGAGGTGAGGCAAATGCAGGAAGAGGCAAGTGATGGGGAAAAAGAAAATTGGAAACTTGCAGACTGTAGAAAGAGAGCAGATGACGAGCTGTGGGTTTATCAGGATGAGAGACCAGTTTTGCCAGACTCTTTGCTTTCTCACATGGCCAGGGTGTACCATGGACATGCACATATTGGAAGAGACGCAATGATCAGGCTCTTCAAGCAGACATGGTATAATCTGAAGTTTAGGGTCATTGCAGAGAGCCTTTGCCTGAGGTGCATCATATGTCAGCAGCGAAATCCAGGGAGAAAGACAGTTGTAAGTTGGGGATAGATTGGGAGAGCAGGAGGTCCATTTACCCGACTCCAGCTCGATTTCATTAAGCTTCCCCCTTGCAATGGGCTGAAGTATGTCCTAGTCATTGTATGCTTATTCTCTCGCTGGGTGGAAGCCTACCCCACGAGAAGAAATGACAGCCTCACAGTAGCCAAACCTCTGTTGAGAGAACTAATTCCTAGGTTTGGAATTCCAGTCACTTTGGAGACAGATAGAGGAACTCATTTTAATAATGAAGTAATTCGGCCAATTTGTGCAGCATTTAAAATTGAACAAAAGCTGCATTGTGCCTATCGACCAGAAGCCTCTGGAGTGGTCGAGCAAATTAATGGCACTATAAAATCTAGGTTAGGGAAAGTGTGTGCATCCACTTCACTGAAATGACCTGACACTTTACCCCTTGTGCTGGTAAGTCTGAGAAGTATCCCTGACAAAAAGACTGGATTGAGTCCTCATGAAATCCTCATGGGAAGAGCAATGAGACAGGCATATGTACCAGCAAACAAATTGATGAGTATATCTGATGATCTGGTGCTTGACTATTGCAGAGAAGTGGCTGAACTGGTACGTTCTGTGTCCCACCAGGTTGGAGAAGATGCCACAACAATGCATTGAAATCAAGCTCATGATCTGAGTCCTGGTGAGTGGGTCTACATCAAGAAACATGTAAGAAAATCGTGTTTGGACCCCAGGTGGTATGGACCTCATCAAATCATACTGGTGACGACAACGGCAGTGAAGTGTGCTGGCTTGCCAAATTGGATTCATGCGAGACACAATAAACGAACCCTAGATCCACATGAAAGACCGAAAGAACCACAACCGGTAAATCAAAAACAAAGGTCAGTGGCTGAAGTGTGTGAAGCTGATGAATCTAGAGTGACAGATTCTGAGGAACCACGGATGGTGAACAGCCAAGCACAAGTCAAGTAAAGTGGACGAAAGATTCTAGGGTTCCAAAGACTGTCGTTGAAGCAGAAGAAAATAAGTTCACTGAAGATCCAGAAAAAAGTGAATTTCCAGCCAAACCTGAAACAGGCGAAAAATTTCATTGAACGAGAGGAAAGTAAGTTCACTGATGATCCAGAAGAAAGTGAATTTCAAGCTGAACCAGAACTAAGTGAAACTGTACTTGAAACTGTACTTGAACCAGAAGTTCACAGTTGAAAGGGAGGTTATTATAGAACCAGAAGAACAGGAAGAAACTGAAAATCAAGAAGAGAAGCAGCCAGTGGGAAGGGCAAATAAGCGAACATATGAACAAGATGAAGAAGGTGAAAACGTAGTCAAAGTAAAGAAACCAAGAAAGGGTAATAATTGGCCAAAAAGAGTGAAAAGACTGAAGTACACACTGGTGAAAAGAAGATTAAGAAAAAGACCAGAGCAAAGTAATGAAATATCTAGTCAAACAGATCAGGAAGAGTCAGGGAAAGAATCAGTACAAAAGACACGAAGAGTGAGAATCCCGAGTAGAAAATACAGAGCACCCGAATAGACGTACGTGATTTTGGAAGAACTTGAAAGTCCAGATCCAGGCAAAGAAAAAGAACATTCTGACACTGAGCAAACTGATGAAAGCAAACTAAGACCTCCTTAAAGAACTGTGACAGAGTAAGGTGCAACCTTGGTGATTTAAATGAAATAAAGAGTTCCAAAACTGACTAAAAATAAAGAATAAAAAGAAAGGGTTTGAAGAAGAGAGCTTTGAAGTGGAGGATTACACACTACTATTTTTAATTTTTAGAAATTTGGAGACATAGATTCTTTTTACATTTTTATAGAGAAAATGGCTGAAACAGAAGTGTCTGAACTTCCAAGACCTAGTTTTAAACGTAGGTGTATTAAAGCTTGCTTATGTGGTGTCTTATTATTAACATTTATGTGGATACTATTGGCTGTCCTTATACCCATACTAATGGTAACTGACAAAAGAAACAATACTAATGATGTAACAAGAGAAAGAATGAATGATGTCACTAACGAAACTCCGAATACTAAAATAGTACCCTTCGATGGAAGCATTCTCCATCATGATAAATCAATTAGTGATTTCTCATTAAATGTCTTTACCAAGTTACTCTACGAATATGTAGAAACCATGAATGTGAGTGACTGTTATGTGTGCATGCAACTGCCTTCGTCTGTTTCTGAAGGAGTGACTTATCACCACCTTCCATTAACCTATGGTGTGTCTTGTAGTATACTTACTAGCCTATTTTATGTAACGGGGAAACTGGAATACCATTACTCTAATATAGACCTAGTATTTTCTGAAATTCCTGTTATTAAAGAATTGAATAAGGTGTTTAGTGCTAGGAATGCACGATACATGGGTGAATTTTTTCATATTACTAAAACTTTAGACATAGACTATGCCTATAAGCATAATTTAACATGCAGTTTAAGGGTTGAAGAAAAAGTGTTCGTAGAAATGGTAGAAAATAGAAGAGAAAGTTTTCAAAGGAAAGCTGCGGAACAAAAGTCCCGAATACCACCATGGGACTTTAGGGAAGGAGATTATGAAAAGGGCGAAGGATACGTTGCAATGTCTCTGGACTGGTCACAGAAAGGGAAGATTTGTCTGTTTAGGACTAAGACTAATTATAATAATTACTTTATTGGTTCAAGTGAATGTGAGCATACCTTCCAAATTACTGGGGGTTGGGGATTGAAGGGTGGAACCGATCCTGTCTTTCCCGGAGTTTATTATGTGTGTGGCAAGAAAGCATATTATAGGTTGCCTGCACATTGGTATGGAAGTTGCTATTTTGCTATTGTCTTTCCGAAATGGACCAAAGTAAACACAAACTGAATGAAATAGAGCAAGGACTAACACGTAACAAAAGAGCAAGTTTCTCAGAAATAGTAGGTGATATTTTTGGTGCCCTGATACCTTCAATTGGAGTCGTTCTGAATTCTCACAAAATTCGAAAGTTGTCCACAGTAGTTGATCGATTATCTACAGATACTGCTGGTGGGTTTTTAATGATTGACACAGAAATGGTTGCCATCAGATCAATGGTTTTGCAAAATCGACTTGCCCTTGATATCTTATTGGCAAAAGAGGGTGGAGTCTGTAGAATGTTGAAAGTCCAACATTGCCGTACTTATATCCCAGACAAAAGTAAAGGAATTGAGGGCTATATAAAGAATATTACTAAATTACATACAGATTTGATCCAACTGGAGGTTGATGGTGTTTGGGAGAGACTTATTAAGAGTTTCTCCTCAATAAGTAGTTGGTTTTCTACCTTTGGAAATAGCCTATTAGGAAAAATAATAATGCCAATAGTTTCAATAGTAATAATAACTTTAGTGATAATAACGATATATAAATGTAAGTGGAGAGGAGAAAGAAAAGAAATAACAGAAATAAAGAATAAAAGAAGAGCAAGAAAGAGAAAAAGGGAAGAGATAGAGTTAGAATAAATGAAAGGAGAATACTATGATTTAATGAAAGGTCTAAATGAGGGTACCATAAAAAGAGAGAAAAATACTAAGTTTTAAAATTGGAATAAAGATGGTACTCAGTATGGTAGGTATTTTATGATGGCTTCTATAAGCCATCAGAGGGGAATTGATGGAGCAGGGTTTCACAAAAATGAAACCTGCTCGGACCAAGTACCCCCATAATACATACTAACAGTAAATAGACGTGATAAAATCTAACATGCACCCACATAAACAAAGGGGAATTGCTTTGCGCATGCCTGAAATAACACGTAAATGACTTATTTGTAATAATCTTGTGTTTTGAAAAATAAACAAATAAGTTGCATGAGTAGGCCGCATGTACATCAGTGTTTTCCACTTTGCATTCCTCTTTGAGAAGTTAATTATTAATGCCGCTTTTGCACTAAGCTTTTGCTAGGTAACCTTAATGGGGAAGTAGTGCAAGGTGGGTGGGTAACAGTGAGGGTTTCATTATCATATAATTAATATTTGTTCGTTTTCATTTACTTCAGCATGCTGAATGAAACCTCCATTTTTAAAAGTGACGTGAAAGGGAGGGGGAAGTTTCCTCGGAGCGAGTCTGCTCTGACATGAGACCAGCAAGTTGTGCTAAGCATCGCAAATGACATGAAGGAGTGAAGGCCAGAGCATCAGTTGTCTGCCAACTTCTGTACCCAAGCTTGAGACAGGGCATGTGCTCTGCGGAAATATGAACTGAATAAAGAAGAATGTACTAAATGTATCGATATATGAGAAATGAATGAATAAATTAAAATTTGGACCATGGGAACCCTTTACACAATAAAGTTGTTGAATAAACGCAAAGTCATAGTGGCGTGATCATGCCACCCCTCAAAATCCACCAATCACTGAACAAATTGAACATAGAAATGCAACATTAGTGGGTTGGTCAGACCTCTCGTAGGGTATATCTGGGGTGCCTTTAGGGGTGTGGTTGGAGAGCTTAGGCTGACAGGAGAGAAGAGGGGGATGTGTCGCGGTTCATCGTGTTTGCAGAGAGGCCTAGCTGTTTTATCCAGTCCTATTTCCTGACTGAGATTTCTTCCATTATCTTGATTACCTTTTGGGAAACCTCCAACATCTTCTGGGTCCAGGGGTAGTTTTACCTACAGAGCGATAGGTTTGTATCTAGCCTATGTCGTTTCTCAGCTTTAATGTATTTATCTCTGAAATTCTTATGTCTCTCCACCTGTCCACTCCGTCAACAATATATTGAAATGTATTATTCTTAGATGAACCTGTTTGTCTCTTCATCTATCCCTCCATTAGGTATTATATTGTTTCGCATAATCATTTTTGCTGAACTCTTTTGTCTCTCACTCTATCCACTCCTTCATTGCAAAATGTCGTTGTTGGAATGAGTCTATGTAATATTGCATTATTTCTCTGGTTGTGAGATTCGATGTTTGTAATTGTGACCTGATGCAAATGAGCATTTACTCTGAATTCTGATGATAAACTCACATATTAACCTTAATGAGAGTCTGTAATCAATTTTGACAAATGATTGGTGAGTTAGTATTTATCATTACCATCAACTATTCAACTAATTGGTCCATCGACCAAATAGAGGAAGAGTTGATATCAAGATTAGATAGTAAACGGATGACCTAGGAGATCTATAAAAGAAATAAGTGATGAACGAAACAAATTGATCCCAGTGCATCAGGGATACTGGGTGAATGTGTATGGGCCATTGTAATGATTTGTTGAGTATCGATCTCTGATCAATTATTGGTATTGGCGCTGGATCACATGCAGGCTCCAGTACCTTCCAAACCACTGATACAACGTGTCTTCACAAGTTCAAAACTGCGCTATTTGCAAATGTGAACAAAGCAAACACAAAGAGATGATGGATGGAGCCTCTGAAACTTTTCAGACACTCACCCCCAGTCACAGATCTGGGTTGAATCCATCACCGCTCTTTAGATCACTTCACCCAGACGTGGGTCCCTTGCTCACTTTGCCACTGGATTCAAGCTAGCCTGGCTGATATGGGGTGTTTCCTCTAAACCGGTCCCAGGATGCTTGTTTCCGGTCCAGTGAAGACCTGACTTGGCAGTTCAGGCTGGGCTGTTCCCATGAGGAACAGGGTCAAGACAGATATGCTTGGGGCTGGGTCTGAACTGGGGTGGCGAAGTGAGCTAAAGAACGATGATGGATTCAACCCAGATCTGTGACTGGGGGTGAGTGTCTGAAAAGTTTCAGTGCTCCGCAGCCTGTGCAGGTAAGAGCGGTGGGGCCGGGTGGCGGGAATTTCGACATACGACGACGAGGAAAAATTAAATAAATAATTAATTTTCCCTCGCTGTAGTCTGTTGAAATCCCCCCCACCCGGCCCCACCACCCCATCGCTCTTACCTGCACGGGCCTCAGCTGGCACTACGTCCATCATCTCCTTGTGTTTGCTTTGTTCGCCCTAAGTTGGCAGAGTATGCCCAGACGTGGGTCCCTTGCTCACTTTGCCACTGTATTCAAGCTAGCCTGCTGATGAGGGTTGTTCCCCCAAAACTTGTCCCAGGATGCTTGTTTCCAGTCCAGGGAAGACCTGGCTTGGCAGTTCGGGCTGGACTGTTCCCATGAGGGACAGGGTCAAGACTGATTTGCATATAGCTGGATCTGAACTGGGATGGTGAATTGAGTTAAAGAACGATGATGGATTCAACCCACATCTGTGATTGGGGGTGAGTGTCTGAAAAGTTTCAGCGCTCCGTCCATCATCTCCTTGTGTTTGCTTTGTTTGCCCTAAGTTGGCAGGGTATGCCCAGACGTGGGTCCCTTACTCACTTTGCCACTGGATTCAAGCTAGCCTGGCTGATGAGGGGTGTTACCCCAAAACCGGTCCCATGATGCTTGTTTCCGGTCCAGGGAAGACCTGGCTAGGCAGTTCGGGCTGGACTGTTCCCATGAGGAACAGGGTCACGACTGATTTGCAAATGGCTGGGTCTGAACTAGGGTGGCGAAGTGAACTAAAGAATGATGATAGATTCAACCCAGATCTGTGTCTTGGGGTGAGTGTCTGAAAAGTTTCAGTGCTCCGTCCATCATCTCCTTTTGTTTGCTATTTGCAAATGTGGGCTTCTTTTTTAGCTATCTGATGCACTAACAGAGACTATTTTTATTTAGGTGTCGAGGCCCTATTTTCTGTCCCAGTCCGACCATGCAGGCAGATCACTCGATTCACTCATGTGCTTACCCTCTTCCTTCTCCAGCCTCTCATTTCTCAGCTCTTGCCCTCCTCAACACCTCCACCATCTCATCAGCTCCCCACTGTTTCCCTGCTCCTGCCCACATTCTTCTCTCAAACCTGAGATGGCTGAGTGCTGCTGTGTGTGCTTGTTGTTCTCCTTCTTCTCTCCTCCCTGAGTTGGGAAATCAGCTGCCCTCCCTTTCTCACTCCCTCAGTGCAACAGGCAGAGTCAATTCTCCTGCGTTCAGGAGGCTGGACTTGCACGCTTGTAGGTGGAACCTCTCAGCAGAGTGCGCATGAGCTGCCTAGAAACTAACAGACACTAAAAATTACACTCGCACACAAAAAAATGAAACTGCAGCTATTCAGTTATGAACACTCATGTACAGCTTTTTGTCTCTGTCACACATATACATTTTTCACTCACTTATACAAACACTGTATTTTCACACACACCCACAAACATAATTACACGAGAAAACAAGCACTGTCAAAGCCAATAGGTCTGGTTTGTAACTGAAAATGCAACTCAGACCTATTGGTTATGCCAATGCTTTTTTCTATTTGGCGAAGAATTCAATAAATGACTATAGCAAAAATTTGTGAATATGTGACGACAGCAAACATTTGTGAAAGGAAGAGATTGCTTTGAAGGCTCCCTGGCATGTAATCTTTCTTTTCAATACAAAATAAATCTGCAAATGCAGGGAATTAAAAAAACGTAAATGCACCAAATCATTAGATGATCAGATGCTACTGTAGTAAACATAAGTGAAACATATTGGTGAAACCAATAGGTTTGGGTTTAATGCGACAATGCAGGCCAACACATGCAAACACAGGCACGCAGAAATTATGTTTCCATGTGATAATACATTAGACCAATACCTATTGTCTTTGTGAATGCTTGGTAGCAGTGGTAGTAGTAATGATGTTGGTGGTGTGGTTCTGGAGGTTGTGGTTGTATTGGTGGTAGTGATACTGGTGATGGTGGTGGCATTGCTATTGTAAATAGTATTATGGTGGTGGATTTGTCATGGGTGGTATTCGTAGTGGTAGTTGTGTTGTATTGGTGATGGTGGTATTGGGTGTGGTGGAAGTGTTGATATTGGTAGTGATGCTGGTGCTGGTGGTGATAAAGCTAATGGTATGGATAGTGGGATTGATGTGTCTGGTAGTAGCGGGGGTGGTACTGGGGATATAGTTGTATTTGTGGTGGTATAGCTGGTGGTAAGGGTTGTACTATTGGTGGTGTCACATTAATTGTGGTATAGGTGGTGGCAGTTCTACTGTTGGTGGTATTGGTGGGGTTATTGGTCATATTGGTGCTTGTGGTATTAGTGGTGGTGTTATTGGTGCTGGTAGCAGTGGACATAACATTGCTGTTGGTGTTATTGGTGGCAGTATTGTTATTGGTGTTGGTGGTGTCGATGAAGGTGTGGTATTGGTTGTGATGCAGAATTTGTGGTCTTGTATTGGAGGTTGTGTAGTCTTAGTTGTTGTGGTATCGGTGGTTGTTAGAAATGGGGTTCTGGTTGGCTAGGGTATGCACCTAAGCCAGGCAGAACCCACCACTCTATTCAGGGTAAGGGAGTTACACACACAAGATAACCCCTGCTCATCCCCTTGGTAGCTTGGCAGAGCTGTCAGGCTTATCCCAAAAGGCAATGTGTAAAGCGTTTGCGCAACACACACACACCAGTGACACCCTAGGCACACCACAAATAGAGACTCCACACAAGTTTATATAAAAATATCCCATATATTGTATATAAAACTCATAAAACCAAGGATCACATAAATCACTGTGCCACTAGGCACTTGCCATAAATATGTATATAAAACACATAGACCACGATAACATAAATCACTTTGCCAACTAGGCAATTGTCATGACGTCAAATAGATATGGCAATAATATAAAGTCATATGTATGGCCCCTGTCACAAGAACATCATTACTGTGCACCCTCACTATACATATGGTGCAGTCTCTAAGAATAACAGTACCAGTTATCCTGACAATGCTGGACACAACAGTAGGGCATAAAATGCAGTAGTTAGGGTACACATCAAAAACTAATTACATAGGGCAGGAGATGTAGGGGAATGTCATAATTCACATGTATCATCTGTGTGCCCCCTAAACATGAGGCCAAAGCGCTCCTGCGCTGTTTCTTCAAGGTATACGGTAAAAAATGTAGCCTGAGTAGGATTGGGACCTCCGTCGAGGATTACCACCCTATCCTGTTCTTTAATGATGTGGGGGCCCATCCTGGGCTCGACCCACTATGGTCATCAGAGTAAAGCAATGCCCCAAGGTAGGTGATCCAGTAGCTGCCTGTGATTGCACTGAGGGGCAGCTGCAGCAGGACTCATGCGGTCAACTGAGGAGGGTCCACACCTTGATTTCTCCCATCCGCGACACTGATTTAGCAACAACAATGCCCCCAAGGGTGGGACCACGGGGGCGACCTCGCTGGGTCCTTCTACCCCCAAGCAGCACCATGCGGCTGTCCATGAGACAGCGGTGCAGCTGGTGACCAAGTTGGGCAGCCCTGGGGCAGAGACGTTTGCTTTCCCTGAGCCCTTGCAGGGCTTCCGGGCTTACCACAGTGCCGGCAGCCTCCTTTCCCGGCCCTGCTCCTACCGAAAAGGCAGCAGAGCTCATCCGCTTTCTCCTCCATCCCCCGACAGATGAAGCGGCTCACTGGGTGGTCTTTCGTTTGGGGGCAGGATCCTCAGCGCTTTCCTCGTAGGTCTCGGTCTCCAGGTAACGCATCCTCCGTTGGACTTGGATTGAGCCCTCAGGCAGCTCAGCTTCAGTGTGGTTGCAGTATTTGCCTGAAACTGCGTCGCACCAAGAAGCCTGGTTGCTGCAGCAGCATGGGGGCGGCGTGGGCTTCCTTCTCTGGAACAATTTGGCTTCCTGCAGTGTGGCCAGAGCTTCTCTGGTACCGTGGCAGACCCATAAGAATCTAAGCACTCACCACGCGAAGATGGTAGAAAAAGGAAATGGATTTTCTTGATGTAGCGCTTACCATGGGCTTTCCATCAGCAAAGAGCTCTCCACTCGCTCTATCCTGGGAAGCACAGTGCTATTTTTGTCACAGAGTTTTGGAGCAAGGACAAGCATCCCCCCAGCGCTGAGCCGGCAAAGAATACAGCGCTCCTTTCACGTTTCAAGTAACAGAATGAAGAACAGTCCAGTCCTCCTTCTGCCCTACACAGGTGCAACAACTGCAGGCCTGTCCTGCCCCACACACACATAAAGGGCAGCACTCCTCACACAGTGTCTCCTGCTCGCCTTTCGGCAGGTTACTTGGTTTGAAGTCTCTGATTTCCCTGAGACTTCCAACAGGAGGCAAGCACATACAAGCCCTTGGAGATTCCCTTCACAAGCATGATACCACAGCAGGGCAAATAGAGTCTGTCCTTTTCCTCCACCACAGACAAAAGCAGCAGCTGCAGGCCAACCCACCCCCACACAGAAAAGGCAGCACTCCTCACACAGTTCTTTCGCTCTTCTTCTTGGCAGGGTCCTCTTGTTCCTTGAAATAATCTCCAGTCCTGGGGGTTTAGGTGCAATACTTATACCCCATTTTGTCATTGTTCTTTTTGCTGTAAGGGTCTCTGAACCCAGACCTATCCTCCCTGGTGCAGCATGAGAACAGGGGGCGGAGACAGCATTGTGAAAAAGGAGACATAGCCTATTCAGGTTGTTAGAAATGGGGGTCACTAGTTGGCAGAGGTAAGCACCTTTGTCCAAATAGGGACCCTTGCTTCTAGTCAGGGTAAGGGGGAAACACACTCTAGATAACCCCTGCTCACCCCCTTGGTAGCTTGGCACGAGCAGACAGGCTTATCCCAAAGGCAATGTGTAAAGTATTTGTATCACCACTCATAGTAACACAGTGATAACACCACAATCTGGACACCACACCGGTTTAGAAAAATAAAGTATTTTTATCTAAGCTTCACAAGACCAAAACGACAAAAATCCAACATACATAGGAAAGGGTTTCCAGTAAAAATGTCTTTTAAAGATGTTGCCAAAAATAAACTTGTAGACTCTGTATTTCTTTCACCAGTGTTACAAAAATAAACTTGTAGACTCTGTATTGCTTTCTGCGCAAGAGTACTAGGGCGAAACAGTCCTTGAATTGTAACAAGTTATGTGCCCCAAACGTGGTTTTACAAACACATATCACTTCGGCACCGACGGACGATGCCCCTTCTGTCCTGGGCCCTTCACTACTCTTCCAAAGCTGACTCCGCGGCCAGCGATCATGAAAACATGCCCCCCAAATGCACGGTAACTAGAACGGGAGATGTAATGCAGGCCCCCGGCACGATTGATCTCCTCCGATCACGAGCAGGCCGGCGGAATCACCAGGAGAGGAGGCCCCGTTGGTAATTGCCAATTCTTTGCAAACCCGCAACCCGCCCCAGGCAGTGACACACACAGCGGCTCAGGACTTCGGTCCGAGCCTTACCTGGGGGTTGCTGGGTGTCCTTTGAACTCCGGGATGGCGTCCTGCTGGGTGGCTCCGTAGGCAGCGGCCAGGCGTCGCAGATGAATCCTGGTTGCTAGGCAACGCCTCGCAGCTGAGTACGCTGCAGCACTGCTCTTCCTTTGGCGATAACGATCCTTGGCTCTCGACTCGGGCCAGCGGTGATGAACAGCTATTAGGCAGGCCTTCCGTGATCTTCTCCCCTAACGCCGCAGACTCCACGGAGGTCACAGTTCAGGCGGGACTGAGTGCAGACACACGCACACAGCATCACGGAGAGCAGGCTTTACGAAGGTCACAGTGTAGATAAGGCTGGGTGCAGACACACGCACACTGCGCTGCTTTGGAAACTTTGATGTTCCTGAGTTTCCACAACAGGAGGCCAGCTCACACAGGCCCTTGGAGATTTCTTCTTCAAGCGGGGGGTGGACACAGCACACAGCAAGGTCCCTTATCCTTTCTTTAGCAGCAACAGCAAACTGCAGGCCAGCCCCAGACACACAGCAAGGGTAGCGCTCCTCTTCAGTCTCTTCAGCTGTCCTCTTCAGAAAAGGTTCCTCTTGATCACGAAGTAGTCTAAAATTCAGGGGTTTCAGCTCTAATATTTATACCCCAAAAGGTCTTTGTTCTCTTTGTGTAAGGGGCTCTGAGCCCAGTCCAAACCAGTTCTGCGTGCACTCTGCCAGTGCACAACTTCTTCCTTTGTCAGTGAGGGCCTGGGTCCCAGACACACCGCAGGAGGTGGAGCCAGTCTTTTGTGGAAGGCAGGCACAGCCCTATTCAGATACAGGTGCTACTCCTCCCACCACTCCCAATGCAGACCCGGCCTATTCAGCCTAGTGCTGACTCACCCAGACTCCTGGAGCCACCCCAGCCCCTGTCACTCCAAAGCCAGACAGTCAATCCACAAACAGGTAGAGGCACACAGAAAGGTTGAACAAGAAAATAGCCACTTTCTAAAAGTGCTATTTTCAAACACAGAATTTAAAAATCATCCTTACTAAAAGATGTGTTATTAAATTCTGAGTTCAGGGATACCACACTCCAATTTTCTATCTTACTCCTTTGGGAAGATATGCTTGTAGAAATGTTACAGAGCATTCCCCATTCTGTCCTATGGGCAAGATAGCCTTTCAATAGTGAAAAACGAAATTGGCAGTATTTCACTATCAGGACATGTTACACACACCAGTACATGTCCTACCTTTCCCATACACTGCACCCTGCCCAGGGGGGTACCTTGGGCCTACCATAGGGGTGTCCTATGTGTAAGAAAAGGGAAGGGTAAGGCCTGGCAAGTGGGTACACTGGCCAGGTCGAAATGGCAGTTAACAAACTGCGAACAGGCACTGCGGTGGCAGGCCTGAGACATCTTTTCCGGGCTACTCATGTGGGTGGCACAATCAGCGCTGCAAGCCCACTAGTAGCATTTGATTTACCAGCCCTGGCACACTCAGTGCACTTTACTAGGGACCTACTGGTAAAACAAATATGCCAATCATGAATAACCAATCACAATAACAATTTACACAGAGAGCATATGCACTTTAGCACTGATCAGCAGTGGTAAAGTGCCCAGAGTCCTAACGCCAACAACTACAGGTCAGTAAAAAGTAGGAGGAAGAAGCAAAAAAGTTTGGGGATAACCCTGCAAAAAGGGCCATTTCCAACACATGTGTAAATAAACTCCTCCCATCACTCTAAATGCAGACCAGGTCTATTCAGCCCAGCGATGAGTCACCCAGAGAAGGCAGAGGCAGGGCACACCTCAACCTCCCTAGTGACTGTCTAGAGTGAATTCACATCCCCAGCTCCTGTCACTCAAACACCAGACGCTGAATACACAAACAGCCAGAGGCACAAAAATTGGTAAAGTAAGAAAATGCCCACTTTCTAAAAGTGGCATTTTCAAACACAGAATTTAAAAACCACCTTTACCAAAAGGAGCGTTAATAAAATCTGAGTTCAGAAAGACTAAACTCCATTTACATGGGTGAAATTGAATGATCCAAATAAACCAATGGTTGAAGAGGGCTGTCCCACGCACAACTCTATGTATATTATGAGCAACTGTTCTTCCAGACAGCTGCACTGTCACCCCAAACCTATAAAGTAGCAAACCAATTACAGTGCTCTTGAGAGAGAATAATTTTGTGAGCCTCTCAGATTTAGAATGTTGCTCAATGTAAAAGAGCTATTTCTGGGGAAGTTTACCTCTAATACACACCTTGTGCAGTAGGCCTTCAATTTGTGTATATACTATGATGCAATAACAGCAAAACTAGTGCAACTACTTCTCTTTTCTCTCCAGATTGTAATATTTGTATTCTGTGCTTAATCTGTAAAAGAGTAAGTGTTGGAGCCCAATGTTTTCTTCAGAAGCCTGCGGCTGGCGCTATTGAATGTTGGTATGCTGAATACCAGGTTACAAAGTCTTGACTCCACCTCATGCCTCTTTAGTCACCACCAGACACTCCCTGCATCTTTATCTCACTCTTGCACATTCCTGCTTTTTCCCTTTCTCATGTTTTTCCTCCTTTTTTACCCTTGTGTGTATTTTACTCTTTTCCTCTGGGTCAAAGTCTGAAGAGGAAAAATGCCTATTCCCAAAAATAAGTGCCAGTGGGCTCCACCTGTAACCATCGGCTGAAATTAAGCTCTGTTTGTAGCATTTATTCGCAGTCTGTTGTTTCGTGGTATTGTCTTTTGATAGGCTGTGAGTAAACAAGCCTGTCTCTTTCTTTAACAGGGACATGTTTACTTCTTTCTTGAGCACCAGTTTGGCAGAATTTGCCACAATCCAGGCATTAATGGGGCCCAGGATCTGTGAATGGCCAAAATCCTCAAACAATTTTTCTGGGGATGCTGGTAGGCTATTAAACACATCTGCAATTTTGACGTCTTTCCATCAACGGTATGTGGTCTTGAGTAATGACCAGTGGCTGAGAATAATTCAAGCATTCCATCCATCACTTTTTTTGTATTTTTCATTGTGACGCCCTACAACTGGCATGCCCACATGTGGTTCCCATACTTACTGTGCATATAGCATGGGACAATTGGTCAGCTCACTTCAGCCATTTGCTTTCATCACCGTGAGTGATGTCATTCTGCCCTTTCACAAGAAGCATATCCACACACAAATTAGTTCACTTAATCACCAGGCACTACTAAGCAATGTATGCTTTTTGAGACCACAAAATATTTCTTCTTTTAGCCATTTTATTTTAAATGAATGTAGGCCTGGCACCTTCCCCAACAATAAAGTTTTGCAAAAACCATGATAAAACAAAAGCACTGACAAAGCAAAAAGGCTGGCGGCCAACGCCAGACCTATTTTCTTTTTCATTGCTTAGTTCAGTCCTTCTGTCTCTCTTTGTCCCTGTTTTCCCCTTTCTTTTCCTCAGTCATTGTCCTTTTTATGTCATTTTTTTCTCTGTGTCAAAGTCTGATGAAGAAAAATAAGACCTGGCCCCAAACAATGAATGCTGGTGCCAATAAGCTACAAACACAAGTAGAAATTAACCATTGAACCTTTCACCTAAAGATATTTCACCATGAGACATCCATTTCTCTCAAGTAAAAAAATGTTTATTTTTAGCATAAAGCCAGACAATGTACAATTTTTCCGATCAGCACCAACAAGGATAATGTGGTCTCTAGCAGGGACCTCGGACTCGCAGTCTCCTTAAAGCGAGGATGAGACACCAGAGAGATGTCACCTTCCCATAGCAGAAATTGTTGCCCAATTATTGTGTTATGCTATCAACACATCTCACTGTTGAAGTGTCAACAGCATTGGTGGAAGCTGTTTCTGTAGGTGCCGTGCATGTTCAGCCAAAGCAGATGCGATTTCATTTTTCAGGCCTGTTTCATTGTGGGAACACGTCTTTAACAAGCCCGGGCACCTCCTATACTTTCGTTGTGTCCACAAATCAGAATTTCCCCTGAGGCGAACCGGTTTTCTAAAGAGGTAAAACGAAACAGGTGGTACAAATGGAATGGGCCGTAATTGCAATGTCACTGCCCAGTGAGAAACCAATCTTGCATGTAAAGTGAAACCAGGTGTTTCTTTTCACACCATCTTGTTGTAGTTCATTAATTGAGCACCATTTTCAGGGATTAGTCGATTAGTGTATTCACCATTCAGCTACTGTGAGACATAAAACACCATAGGCAAGGCATATACGGGTATGATTTTATTTTGTAAATACTTAAGAATTTCCGAATATCTAACCATAAACTATTGGGGAATAGAGTTGTATACAGACGAAGAAACTATTATTTCATTCATTAATCTTTATTCGGTTTTAAAAAACCCATAAAAGATACAAGATAAAAACAGTTCATAGATGTTAGGTAAGCGTTATTGCAATTAATCATTCCATAATTCACCCCGTAGCGGTCATAATAAGTAAAATTTTATCTTTGTAGTATAAAACCAATTTCTCATTTTTTAAATAAAATAGAATACAAATGCTAGGTCTGCTATTCAATACGTTTAAAACAATAAAATGTTAATGCTAAGCCTACTAATCACCACATTGAAATTTCAAATAGTAGAAGGAAATATGAGTTCTAGGCAGAGAATTAATAAAGTGCAAATGCTAGGAAAATACATATAGATACTTAAAACTATCTATATGAATTATGGGCAGAGAATAAAGTGCAAGTGCTAGAAAGGTGCATATAGATACTTGAAGCAGCACATGAAAATTGCGACATTTAAGTTTCAAAATCTTAACCATTTAAAAAGAAATAAAAATGTCATGCCTTTTTCTTTTCGTATTAAGTTGACAGCAAATAAATATCTGCTAATACTAAAGACAATTTTCTGTGAAGTATCTGTTTTTAAAATCCTTGTTGCTTCTGAACAAGACCTGGTTCCCAAGTTCCGGCAAATAGGTTTGATCCATTTTTGCCTTGGGATGTCACATACTGCACAGAAAAATAGTAGATGGGAATCATTTTCTACTGCGTTTGGTTGACATAGAAAAAACTATTAAGCAACCTTACAAGGTGATAGATTTGTTAGGTTAGCATATTTTTGGCTAGAAATGTTCAAAAAATACACTAAGAGAGGAGATGGAGCAAAAGAAGCATACACAAGGAAAGGAAGAAAGGCTCACCCTTTAGTTAACCCCTTGACCGCGATCGGAATTCCGCTCGTGTGCTGGACATTCCGATCGCGGGTGTGGTCGTGACGAGTTCAGCTCGTCATGCGCACAGCGCTACCGCGCAGCATGACGAGCTGAGCTCGTCACGCGCATCGAAGGGGTTAAACTACCCTTCATTGTAACACGAATTCTTCAAAGAACATTTGCTAACATGGTTTGATCTCATGCTAACATTTACAATATATTTTTTACCAAAAGTGTAAGTAGAACAATGGGGGATTTCCTTTTTA
Organism: Calotriton arnoldi; assembly: GCA_963921515.1. Taxonomy (NCBI): domain Eukaryota; kingdom Metazoa; phylum Chordata; class Amphibia; order Caudata; family Salamandridae; genus Calotriton; species Calotriton arnoldi. The sequence goes on from CAWUFW010002334.1 coordinate 2,094,734, forward strand.
GCAAGTAACGCAGCAGCCATTCTGAGTTTTATCCATGTTTTCAATGCACAACCCCCTCAGTTCTATCGAAAATACTGCAGGCCTTTGCATGGCAGCTTCCTTCCTTCCACATCACTAGTTTCCGAAGCAGCTGGGAGAGACGTTGTAGGTGGGAAGGTCCTTAAGGTGTTTAATTTGTGCCAGTGCTTGCAGATGGTGGGAGCAGATACTAATGAGGACCAGAACGTATTTTTCATTATCGGTCTACGTCCCGAAGCAAGACAGGGAAAGTCAGAAAATGGAGAAAGAAGGAGCAAGAAAAAATAGGAAAACAGTGACAAAGGGAGAATGTAGGGATGAAAATGAACCTGTAAGAGTGAGATAATGCGACAGGAAGAATAGGGTGGTGGACGAGAGGAGCATGAGGTTAATCAAAAATAGGAAACCTTGACATTCCTTGAACCTGGCAATACACAGCATAGGTAGCCCCTGGATAGCAATAGCAGATGCTGTGCTTCTTTCGCATACAAGGAGGATCTTGCACTGTTGCTACACACGTTGTAACTGTGGAGGCAGAGAAATCACGACCAGGCTCCTACATACCGATAAACCTGTGATTCCCTACATGGTACCAGCTGATACAAAATGGTAACCCTCACCCACTGAAAGGTGGTATGCTTCATCAGAGGCGTCCTCCTTACATCAGCAGTATGTGGGCTACATCCCTGAGCACAAGGAGAGCTCTTATAGTTGGAAATTCGGAAGGCCTAAGAGAGGGGTGGGAGGCTGCAGAAAAAAAGAGGAGAGTGTGAAGAGGAATTGAGTACTCTCTTAAAGCTTGAATACAGCAGAAAAGCAGTTAAAAATATGGTACGGTACACAAAAATGTTTTATTAGCATCTCCATATGGTATGAGTAAAATGAGCAGGGGATTAATTCTATATTATACAGTGGTCGACATGTTTCAGCACCTAACAATGTCCTCTAATGGGTGCTGCAGGATTTCTTCAGGACCCAGTCTCTCTGGCCCAAATGGGTCATGTATCAATCATCTCAAAGTAACAGGCCGCATACTTGAGCTAGGAATCCTTTGTTTTGCATTACTTCAAGTTTTATCATCCAAGGATCCTGATCGTTTCTAAATTAGAAAGCACTATGATTAAACATGCCACCTTTGTGTGGGTGAGGGCTACCGTCCTTTAAAAAGCTCACTTCACGAAGAGACACTACCTATTATCTTCCTTTCTATCTTTCTCTCGGGATACCCCTGGTAGAGCAGCATATACATGCATGCAGGCACTTCCTTATACAAAGCCTAAACCTATATTTATGCACACGTTTGTGTATTTATTTGTGTGTGTGTGTATATATATCTGTATATATATCTGTATATATATATATATATATATATATATATATATATATATATATATATATATATATATATATATATACACACATATTTATATACACAGAGCCAGAGAGAGAGAGAGACATAGAAACATACATATATATGTATATGTGTTCACATATACATAGAGTGCTGCTCTGATGTCACAATGCTGTGTTAGCTTACATAACACTCTAGCATCATAAACCTTGCTTTGTGGTCATAATCCACTTTGATGTGCTTCTTGATAAGCTGACTGGCCATATAAATAAAGCAAAAGTTACACTCTACCCATAGGTTGAGCACATAGACAAGGGTAAGTCCTCTAGCTAGCCACACGCCTGTTACTTGTTTAATTAAGGGCATTGATGTGGGATAAACATCTGTTTGTTTACAGTAAAGCAAGGTGTAAGAAGTGTGTGTGGCTAATATATAGGATAATCTGCATGTTGCTGTACCTTATCAGGTTGTATTAAGCTACCTCTTAGTTTTGTGACACTGTATGGGACTAGATCTTCGTCCTCATCCTCTAGGTACACAGAACTCCTTGGTAGCATGATATTCGTGTGTGATTTTATAGTTACAGGCGGTTACCTCAGAGTTAAGTGATATCATACGATATGGACTGCTCCCCTTCCTTTCTGAAGTCAGAGGACTCTTTGGTAGCAAGATACTCACTGTCTATTATAACATTATAGCCCGCCGTAGCGGGCTATGCCGGCCATTAAAGGCCCGGCTTGGGCCTTTAACAAAGGAGCGGGCCTTTAATGGGCGGTATAGCCAAGCTACGGCGGGCTATAAGGCTATTCGAACATTCCGCCACTAAAAGGCAGAATGTTCTAACAAATAAAACAAAGGCCTCAGTGAGCCCGGGGGGATTTAAATCCCCGCTGTCTCTGTAAGGCCTTTGTTCACAGCAACAGCTGTGAACAAACATTGGAATGTTGGACCTCCGGGCTTTTACCAGCCATTAGAAGCCCGGAGCACTCCATTGTCTTCAATGGAGCTACCAACATTCCAGTGTTGTGATATACAGTAACAAAGAGTTATCTTGGAGTTCAGTGACATCACACAGGATGTGAACTACACCCATCCCCTTTATGATGTCACAGAGCTGCTGGCAAGTTGGGTCAACAATAGAGCGGGCCCCAGCATGTAGGTGGGGGCCTTCGGCCGGGAGGGGCAGCTAAAGGCAAATGCCCCAGCCTTTTGGAGTATTGGCGGGAACCAGGTGCAGTGTGTAATCCCTTGAGACCCAGCTCCTGGTGTGATTGGAAGGCTGAGGCCACCGGTGAGTTATTCAAGCTGCAGGGTGCCAGGTAACCAGCATTTAGGCTGGCTGAAGCAGGCAGTGCCCTTCCTTCTTCCTGGTGCCCTTGCAGCTGTTGAAGCTAGACCTGCAGCCCTCCCCCTCACATTGGTGAATTGTGCCTTTTTTCTTTGGCATGCACCACCAATGCTTTGGGAGTGCTCTGCCGGCGCTGTCTCTCCTGCCAACAGAACCCCTCACAAACAGCCTATCTTCCCTTTTTTCGGTGGTGGGAGCCACAGTCTCCCGCTGAAAGATGACTCTTGTTGGCCCTGATGATGCCAACGGACTTTCTTGGGCACCATGACATGCTCAGTTCAGGTACAGAGATCTGGCCTTAATGGTGGTGCGCCCATGGGCTGCACACCTTTTTGTGTTTTCCCTTGACACTTAGCAATGCACTAGAAAATGGAGTGTGCCTTGGGTCAGGGCCGGGGTCACCGGCTTAAACAATTGTGTGATAGCTTGTTGCTTTTTGTTGCCTCTTTTTTGAGCTGAGACTGGTTGGTGCAGTGGCCAGCACTTCAGCCTCATAAGCTGGAGGTTGTGAGTTAGAACCTCACAGTGGGCATTTTCAGGAATTGCATAAATCGTTTTGAATGAATTCCATTTATTTGATGTTCATCCTATTAACAATTCTGAAGTGCTAGGTGTTTCCTACAGGGAGTTTCAATATTTGATTTTCTGGTGCTATTTCGTTTATGTGTTCTTTTGCTAAAATGAACCCATGATGCCCAAGCAAAGTAAAAAGAAGGCTTGGGGTACAGATGCAGATGTCACCCTTATGATGGGTGCCAGTACCCGATAGAACAGCAGCTTGCCATGTTGCGGCATTTACAGGGTGGGGGAAACAGATCAACTCAACTCAGTGCACAGGGTGGCGCAGTTTACATCCAATCAAGTACCTGGGGAATGGTCGGAAGTGTGGGGGGGGGGCTCCTCCAAAAGCTGCTGTTCCTCCTATACCCAGGACCCCAAGCAAAGGGGGGGGGGCAACCAGCGTTAAGGGAATGTTTTTGTAGACCTGGCATCTTTTGGGGTGGTTACCCCTGACGTTTTGCTTTCTGACCTTCTTGTGTGCTGAACTTCGTTTTTGCTGGCTTTAGGACTCTGTGCACTTTCTCCATAATTGGCATATTTGATTTACTGATAAGTCCCTAGTACAGTGCACTACATGTGCCCAGGGCCTCTAAATTAAATGCTACTAGTGGGTCTGCAGCACTGATTGTGCCACCCACATGAGTAGCCCTTTAAAATGTGTCAGGCTGCCACTGCAGAGCCTGTGTGTGCAGTTTTAAACTGCCATTTCTACCTGGAAAGTTCACCTACTTGCCAGGCCCAAACCTTCCATTTTATTACAGATAAGTCACCCCTAAGGTAGGCCCTAGGTAGCCCCATGGGCAGGGTGCAATGTATTTAAAAGGTAGGACATGTACTTTGGAGATTTTCATGCACTGGTAGTGAAAAACTGTTAAATTCGTTTTTCGCTACAGCAAGACCTAGCTCTCCCATAGGTTAGCATTGGAGCTACCTTGTAACACTTTACAAGTGTAATGTCCAATTGGGAAAAGATAGGAAGAGTAAGTTTGGTGTCTCTGGACTCGCAGTTTAAAAACACATATTTTAGTGAAGTTGGTTTTTACATTGGAGGTCTGAAAATGTAACTTTTAGAAAGTTGGCATTTTCTTACTTTAACTATTCTGTGCCTCCTCCTGCCTCTGGAATACACGTCTGGGTTGGGTGACAGCTGGGCTTTGTGCATTTCCTCTAGACAGTCACACACAAAGGGAGCTGAGGTGTGCCCTGCATATCCTGATGGCCCATCACCAGGCTGATCGGTCTTCCTGAGTTAGAGTGAGAGGGAGGAGCTAACACTTGCACCTGAATAGGGCTGTGCCTGTCCCTACACAAAGAGTTGCATAACCCCTTGTAGTGTGTCTGGAGCCAGGGTATGGTCTTGTGCACTACAAAGGCCTTTCTTTGAAGTCTCCCTTCTTCAAAGGCTGAATTGGGTATAAGTACTGGACCTCTGACAACATAGATTCAGAGCACTTCTGGAACTGAGGACATTCTACCAGGAAGAAGAGCTGTTGTTGTGCCAGGAGGAACTGCCAATTTGCTGCTTGCTTTGCTGTGATGGCCTGCTGCTTCTTGCCTGGGAGTGAGAGGACTGTACGTGACTCTCTACATCCTGCACATTGAAAGGTTCTCCAAGGGCTTGTGGGGCTTGTCTCCTGTTTCTGAAGTCCCAGGGATATCAAAGACTTCACCTGCAACTTGCTACCAGCACCTACCTGGGCTCCTCTGTTGTGAATAGTTAGTGCTGCAGCCCGAGAAACCAACGCATCGACACCGAAGCATCGTTTGGAACTGCCGCATTTCTCTGCGATATTGACGCATCTCCACTGCCTGCAGCTGCTGCGTAAGTCTCAGACACCGCATCGCTGATGTCTGCGACACACCCTCCTTGACGCATTTCCGGCCCTGCGTGGCTTCACGCCAATGCATTGCCTACAACCCAGCAGGTCGACATCGAAATCTCAGACTGACGCATGGCGCTCTTGACATCGACACATCAACGACGTTGCCCGACTTCAGAACCGACGCATCGCCTTTGACAGCGATGCATCCCCTCCATTTTTCAACTCATCATCCCTGAGCTTCTATACATACAAGGTACTCTCAGTGGGTCTGCGTGACTCCTGTATCTGGCCCAAGCTCCATCGCGGTCAGACTGAACTTTTGAATTTTCCCCGGACAGTTGGAGCTATTGACTTCTAAGCACGGCATTTTGATTTAATCTTGCAAAATTCATATCTTGACCTGTGTATGTTGGATTTTTGTCATTTTGGTCTTGTGTTACTCAAATAAATATTGGCTATTTTTCTAAACTGATGTGTAGTCCTTTTGTGGTGTTTTTACTGTGTTACCGTATGTGTGTGTGTGCACAAATACTTTGCGCATTGCCTCTTTAGTTTAGACTGACAGCTCCGTGCCAAACTATCAGAGGGTGAGTAAAGGTAAACTTTTAATGTGTACTACACTTACCCTGACTAGGATTGTGGTACCTGTTTGGACAGAGAGCATACGTCTGCCAACCAGAAACACAATTTCTAACAGTCTTCCTCACCCAACTTTGTCACATCAACATCCAAAACCGCTGTGGTTACAGGTGATAACAGTCTTCCCCTGAGCAGTAAATATAATTGAGGATCAGATGCAGGATTCCTCCCAGGCCCCTGAAGGCAAGTAGACTAAAATTGGGGGCCAACAATGGTTTCAAGTCTTGCACGGGTCTTGCCATGGCTTTCAGTAATGGGGGTTAATGGGGCCAGTACCACAGGTAATGAGAGTGAGTCACTGACTTTGACTAAGTGGTTAATTGACCTGGTGCTTTCTGAGAAGCAGCAGAATTGGGTTAGCAGTACCATTACACCTGGGCAAGGGCAGCCCAGGCTCTCATACTGTTTCCAGCAATGCACTGGTAGAGTAATTTCCCTTATTGCCTGACCAATTGGTTCTGTTCTCACATTGTCCTTTATGTGCTCACTTGCCTTCATTGTACTAAATAGTTTTTAACATGTTTGTAATGTTTATGTTTTTATGTTAGACCTCCATGCTCCTCAGGCATACCACCAGTACCTGGACAGACCTACTAGTTCGACAAAGGTGCTGCGCTTATTCCTGAGCATTTTTTTGCCACCTCGTTCCCTCGTGACTCACTCAGGGATTAGGAGCTTATTACCATACCTAGGCCTCTACAGTTCTGCCTATCCCCCAGCTCCCTTGTGGGACAATTCTCTGATTCCAAGTCTACAGCCATCAAACACAGCCAGTGTGTTCGATGTTCACCTCGATCCTATTGCTACCCCAGCGACGTCTGCAGCCGTGTTGCTATATTTGTAGCAATAGCGGTGCTATGTGTTGTTTTCAATAATCCTTTGCTGCAGCCATTATACAGACGCTGTAGCTATATGTACACTGCAGAGGCGCAACTAGAGCCAAATTTCGGGGGGGGCTACCAAAAATCTCCGGGGGGGGGCTGATTCTTCCAGCAATATGCAGAGTGGAGATTCAGGGGCTCTAAGAAGTGGTGAAAACACAACAAAGCCTCGCTCGTTAGCAAGTAAATGGTCTTTTAAAGACCTGTGAAGTACTCAGGTGCGGTTGTGTGTGTGCCCGGGAAGCTGTCTCAGCCGGGCTGACAAACACGACAGGGGGGGGGGAGGGCTGAAGCCCTTTGAGCCCAATGGGCGTTGCGCGCCTGGTACACTGAGAGGCATTGCAGTGCCTGTCAATTTATTATTCACTGTTCACCGCAGCCACGTCTGTAGCCGCGTTGCTGTCCTACGAGCATCAGTGCATTGAGAGGTGTGCACCCGTCCGCGCCCACTCACGCCAACCGTCTCTGACACGCCCCTTCTCCTCGAGGACATTGCGTGTTATGCGGCTGGGCTACATAATACCGGTTGTTCACCAGGACACTGACGAACATCAATCATTTTGGTGATTCTCTGATTGGAAATACGCCGCTCCATAGCTGCCAAGGTTTCAGATTGCCATGAGTGACATTTTTGTAATTTTAGAGTAACTATGAGTGACATTTCTATGACTGTGAGTGAAACTGTCTCGCGAGCAAAATCAAGCAATGAAGACAAGGGAAACACATAAATATCAGAAATTACACCCATTTGAGCAACGAGAAACTAAGTTAACTGCTGCAAAGCGTAAGAAATATAAACGACTTCCCTTTGTCAGACTCTAGCCAAAATTGCAGACAAAAGTTAAAGCACACTGAAAGACATTCATAATGTAATTGTAATCAGCTGCGTGACTCGCAGACTCACTCACAGCGACATGAGCAGTAAGCACGGCTGCATTAGAAAGCTGAGAGTAGGAGACACGCATTTAGGTCACAACTAAGCAGGCAGCTGTAATTTATGGGAATACTAAAGAAAAATGGTTCTGTCGGGGTATCACTTAATTAGAACAAATAGTAACAACTTACTTGTAACTCAATTCAATAATGAAATAAATACAGATATAACACACACCAAAGATTTTTTGAATCAAAATTATATTAGAAGAAAATCAAATAATAAAGTCTGTCGCAATTTATAATTTCAATTGCAATATGTGACTGTAGTGCAATAGTGACATGTGGTGAATGGTGATAAATACAATCTACTATATACAAAAACAAATGTGCAAAAAATGGGGAGGGGGAAGGGAAAAAGATTTCATAAATGTCCTTGTTATTAACACATATGCTTAAATGATCCAATAACGAATGGGACTGTGATCATCAGCGTTGCGTGGACATATACAATACGCCGACGTTTCGACCCTGTATATCGCGCAAAAAGTGGAAGTGCATCTAGGCGGGTCTTCCTCAAGGCAGGAAAGGGGAGGAACGGTAACCTAAGGATTGATTTAAAAGGCAGCGTCAGGTGTGTGTTATAAGCCAAAATGTGGGTTCACTATTTAGCTTTTAAGGCATACAGCTTACCCAAAAGTAGATTCCTGGGTGGCCTGTTAATGAATGAATTCTTAGTCAGGTATGGGTAGAAACTTAATTCCCAAGGAACTCCACCAGCCGGTTTGGAGCCTATTAAAAAATACAGAACTAAATCAGTGACTAATAATGCTGCTATTGTTAATTAAGTCTAAGAGAACTGTGACATACCTCAGAAGAAGCTATATTAGACTTCCACCCGTCGGTTGGAGTCGATTTAATGCCAGTCCGGTGTATTTCTAAAATAAATAATGGGCACTGCATGAGTCTTGATTTTAACACGGAGGCGCAAAGCGCGCTTCGTTGAAAAGAGCCCTAATTAATTCTCACCGTGATCTGGGAAACAAGCCTCCTTCTCTCCGTGGTTAATGTCGGAAATGAGGGGCTGAAAGAACTGAGGCTATAAATAGCCTGATAAGCGTGAGAAGAACGTGCACGCTGGCTCGTATATCCTTGAGGTGTATACGTGTTGTGGAGTAGCTCGGTTATCCTTTCAAGGAACCGAGCTGCTCAACATGAGGGTGTAATCAATTAGCCAGCCTGTCAAGAAAAAATGTCTCAGGCATGGGTCTGGGTTTTACACTAGAATAAGTGTAAAAGGGGAATAAACTAACTGGAACATGGCACTATTACTGATGCTGCAAGATAAACAGTCCATGACAGTGAATAATGTGACACAAATGCGTATAAATGATAGATACAAGAGAATTCTTACGCAAATATAAAAGAGCCAAATTGCACTTATGGATAAACGTGATGCAATTTATACGGCAATACTTGCTGCTTTGTACTTATAACTGAGATTGCAATGATTAAAACCATTAAACAAATTTTTTTAACAAATATGAAAGTGTCAAAATGCACTTATTGAACATTTTATACGTGGATGTCAATTAATTTGTATTGCAAAAAGTGGTACCGTGCACTTTTGGCCCTAAGACACATTTTATACGTGGATGTCATACAATATGTATTGCAATAAGTGCTACTGTACACTTTTGGACCTAAGACACTGTATTCAAATGTTGCATCACGTAAAATAAACGAAAAATTTGTGACAGTGAGTACTATGCAGGTTGTGACATGATTAAGTCTATCATGATTAAAACAAATGCATTCTTTTACAAATTTGAAAGTGCCAAAATGCACTTATCATACAATTTATATGGTAATGAATGCCGTTCTACACTCTTAACTATTTACCGATGCTACATTATTAATTCAGAAAATGGTCTGTAATAGTGAAATGCTGGTCCAACTACCAATAACAAAAATTCCAGTTCTACTTGGTATATTAAAAAAGTACATAGCAAGGCAATAAATAATGAGGCTGGTATGCACTGTACAGTGAGATCTAAAGTTTAACCATTTGCCTGTAAGTTTCCTCAAACTCATTTAACCCTGAGTTTACGGAGTCCAGAGTGTAAATCCATCTACATTCATTTAGGTTTAGTTGTGAGACCATACTGCCTCCTCTAGGGTGCAGGGTGATTTTCTCCAGCACCCACCACTGTAGGTCATCCGCAGTGTGGTTGTTCTGGGTAAAGTGCTCTACCAAGGGAGCTCCTTGGACCTTGCAGCGAATCCTACTGCGGTGCTGCAGGACTCTTGCCTTGACCTTTTGGGTGGTTTGGCCAACGTAGATCTGATTACACGGGCATCGTATGGCATAAATAACGTTATTACTGTTGCAATTGCTGAATTGTCTCAGATGGTAAGTTTTTCCCATATGTTGAAATGATGAGCCAATCATTGCAAAATCACATGCTTTGCAATTACAGCATTTAAAATGACCAATCAATGGCGGTAAGTTAAGTTGCTGCCTGATATCCGGTGGTTTCTCCGTTTCCAAGTATGAGCTGACAACAAAGTCTCTGATATTTTTTGCTCTTTTAAAGGCAAAAAGAGGTTTTTCTTGATTCCAATTTCAGTGCCCACCAAATTCCAGTATTTCAATAGTACCTTCTTGATTTCGTGGCTGCGTGTATTGAATGTGGTCAAGCAAACCAACTTCTCAGTGTCTTCCACTGGTGGTTGTATCTCTAATAGGGTTTCCCTTGGGCGGTACCAAGCCCTTTTCCTTGATCTGTTAAGTAGGCCTTTAGGGTAACCACGATCCCTTAGTTTTTTGATCAAAACATCTGTCTCCCTGTAGAAATCACCTCTCCTTGAGCAATTCCGTCTCAGTCTTAAAAATTGTCCGTAAGGTAAATTGTCTCTAAGACTTCTCGGATGGTGTGAGTCATACTTGAGAATAGTATTGCGTTCTGTTGGTTTCCTATACAGTGTAGTGATCAGCCTCCCATCTTCATTCAACAGTGTGATGTCCAAGAAATCAATAGTTTCATTGTTGTAGGACATAGTGAATTGGATGTCGTTGGTCCTTGCATTCAGCCATGTTTTGAATTCAGCTAATCTCTGTTCTGTACCTGTCCATACCATCAATACGTCGTCAATATATCGCTTCCATATTGATATATTGTCCAGGAAGGGATTTGTGAGATTGTATAAGTATGTGTCCTCATAGTTGTCCATGTAGAGATTAGCTAGACTAGGGGCAAACCCAGCCCCCATGGCTACACCCTTACATTGTAAATAGTAGATGTTTTGAAAGACAAAATAATTCTTTTTCATTGATATTTTCAGTAACTCAACCAGAAATTCGGTTGGAATCCACACTGGTGCAGGTCGTCTCTCTAATATCCTTCGTATAACATCAATGCCGTGCTCCTGGGGAATACTTGTGTATAAAGAGGAGACATCTAATGTGGCTAGAAACTGTGTCTGCTTATCAAAAGGTTGGTTTTCCATCAGTTGTATAGTGTGCATTGTGTCTCTTAGATAAGATCGTGTCTCCCCTACAAAAGGCTGTAGAAAGCTATCCAAAAATTGGTTCAGGGGCTCCAGGATTGATCCACACCCTGATATAATCGGGCGGCCTGGTGGCTTTTGTAGGTATTTATGTATTTTAGGTAGTGTGTATATAGTAGGTATCCTCGGTTCACTCTTGTTCAGAAAGTTGTATTCATGTTGTGACAGAAAACCATCTGTCAGACCCTGATGTGTAAGAGACTGAATGAGTGCAGAGATGTCTTCGGTCGGATTCTTTCTTATCCGTTGGTAGCTGTCCGTGCAACTCAGTTGATTATTGATTTCTGTAATGTAGTCCTGGGTGTTCTGAATGACCACGGCTCCACCTTTGTCTGCTGATTTCACAACAATTGAGGGGTTATTCCTAAGCGAGTGCAGAGCCTGTTTTTCATCCTTGGTAATATTATGCTTGATGTATTTTTTATTGTTCAAGAGACCCATTACTTCCTCCATCACAATTTTCTCATAAGCAAGAATCTTTTCACTCATCAAAAAAGTTGCAGGGAGAAAGGTTGAAGCAGGTCTGAATTCGGTCGCCGCTAGGCGTTTCTTCCAGTGTTCATTCTTCCTGAAGTGATATTTAAGTCGTATTTTCCGAAAAAATTGTTGCAGTTCCAGTTTGATATTAAAATTGTTGGGTGGGGTCGTCGGAATAAATGAAAGACCTCTAGATAATACATCATGTTCACTTTTAGTGAGTGTATACTCTGAAATATTAATGATGGGGTCTTTTGAGGTTGAGTCAAACCGTGTGTCCAGGGCCACCATTCTGTCTTGTCCTAGGTCGTCCCAGTCAGTAATGACTTCATCTCCTATCGCAACCTCATCCTCTGTAGTTAAAGGGTTATGCGGATCCATTACAGAAGGGGTTGTGAGTTCTTCATGTGTGTCATCACCTTCGGTCATATGAGCCTCATCTATTTCCGTTGAAATTACCAAATCTGCACTCAGAGATGGTCTTGACTCTCTAGCATCAATGTCCACTGTTACCATTTGTAGGTCTGTCTTCTTGTGTTGATCTCTCCATGGCTGTTGTTTCCCTGAAACCTCACTCTCGTGTTCCCTCGTGGTCTGTTTTGTCCACGGTTCCATCTTGCTGGTCTGTCCCAGTTGGTGTCCCTGGTCATCCATACCTGTTCCCCTAAAAAGGAACAGTGCGTTGTTGATCTTGGTAACTTTGTACCTGTTGGTGTGGCCTGCTGTTGACGCTTGTTATCGATCTCTCGTTGTCGCTCTCAGAACCACTTCCAAACGAGGAATTTGAGAGGTTGGCAAATCTCCGGTATCCTTGTCGGCCCCGGTTGGTGTAGAAACCCTGGGAGTCTTGTTCGTAGTACTCGTCACTCAAGTATGGATAAGTAGTTTTTTTGTCATATAATCTTATATCTTTGCTGAGTTTGTCCAGTTTTTTGTTAAGAGTGATGGTATTGAATTCTGCCAGTGTTTTTTCTGCTCGTTCAAGCGCTTCCTTGGCGTTGCTGACAGTTCTATCCTCCAGTATTTCTCTTTTTAGTTCAGCGATTTCTTGAGCTAGTTTTTTTGTATACTCAAGTGCGGTTTCTACTCCCAGCACCATCCAGTGTCGGGAGCAATTATTAGCCACGTATGAGAAGCCCTCACGAAACTTAGGAATTTCTATGAAAATAGCAGGTTCGTTCCTCACCTGTAGGCCCTTAGGAATTATGTTGGCTTGCAAATACTTTGTAAGAAGATGGCCATGCAGGCGGGTGCGAATAAGCTTTTTCTCCAATCTCTCTAGTTTGGAGAGTTTCTCATTAAGTGTAGTATCAATTGAAGCAGCCCCTGTTCCCAGGGGTTGAATTCACTTTGTTCCTGAATCAATTTAGCTATATAGTCTTCGCTATATGAAAGTGTTTCTCTGTCTGACATAGTATAACGTACTGACAGAGATTTATATGGTTAGTACTTGTCTATAAGAAAGGAAAGAGAACCCTCGCAGGTAGCTACCTGCACTGGTATAGTGTTAAGCGTAATGGGGCAACCCGGTGTCCCTCAGAACCTGGGTATACGTATACTAAAGAAAAATGGTTCTGTCGGGGTATCACTTAATTAGAACAAATAGTAACAACTTACTTGTAACTCAATTCAATAATGAAATAAATACAGATATAACACACACCAAAGACAACGAGAGATCGATAACAAGCGTCAACAGCAGGCCACACCAACAGGTACAAAGTTACCAAGATCAACAACGCACTGTTCCTTTTTTAGGGGAACAGGTATGGATGACCAGGGACACCAACTGGGACAGACCAGCAAGATGGAACCGTGGACAAAACAGACCACGAGGGAACACGAGAGTGAGGTTTCAGGGAAACAACAGCCATGGAGAGATCAACACAAGAAGACAGACCTACAAATGGTAACAGTGGACATTGATGCTAGAGAGTCAAGACCATCTCTGAGTGCAGATTTGGTAATTTCAACGGAAATAGATGAGGCTCATATGACCGAAGGTGATGACACACATGAAGAACTCACAACCCCTTCTGTAATGGATCCGCATAACCCTTTAACTACAGAGGATGAGGTTGCGATAGGAGATGAAGTCATTACTGACTGGGACGACCTAGGACAAGACAGAATGGTGGCCCTGGACACACGGTTTGACTCAACCTCAAAAGACCCCATCATTAATATTTCAGAGTATACACTCACTAAAAGTGAACATGATGTATTATCTAGAGGTCTTTCATTTATTCCGACGACCCCACCCAACAATTTTAATATCAAACTGGAACTGCAACAATTTTTTCGGAAAATACGACTTAAATATCACTTCAGGAAGAATGAACACTGGAAGAAACGCCTAGCGGCGACCGAATTCAGACCTGCTTCAACCTTTCTCCCTGCAACTTTTTTGATGAGTGAAAAGATTCTTGCTTATGAGAAAATTGTGATGGAGGAAGTAATGGGTCTCTTGAACAATAAAAAATACATCAAGCATAATATTACCAAGGATGAAAAACAGGCTCTGCACTCGCTTAGGAATAACCCTCAATTGTTGTGAAATCAGCAGACAAAGGTGGAGCCGTGGTCATTCAGAACACCCAGGACTACATTACAGAAATCAATAATCAACTGAGTTGCACGGACAGCTACCAACGGATAAGAAAGAATCCGACCGAAGACATCTCTGCACTCATTCAGTCTCTTACACATCAGGGTCTGACAGATGGTTTTCTGTCACAACATGAATACAACTTTCTGAACAAGAGTGAACCGAGGATACCTACTATATACACACTACCTAAAATACATAAATACCTACAAAAGCCACCAGGCCGCCCGATTATATCAGGGTGTGGATCAATCCTGGAGCCCCTGAACCAATTTTTGGATAGCTTTCTACAGCCTTTTGTAGGGGAGACACGATCTTATCTAAGAGACACAATGCACACTATACAACTGATGGAAAACCAACCTTTTGATAAGCAGACACAGTTTCTAGCCACATTAGATGTCTCCTCTTTATACACAAGTATTCCCCAGGAGCACGGCATTGATGTTATACGAAGGATATTAGAGAGACGACCTGCACCAGTGTGGATTCCAACCGAATTTCTGGTTGAGTTACTGAAAATATCAATGAAAAAGAATTATTTTGTCTTTCAAAACATCTACTATTTACAATGTAAGGGTGTAGCCATGGGGGCTGGGTTTGCCCCTAGTCTAGCTAATCTCTACATGGACAACTATGAGGACACATACTTATACAATCTCACAAATCCCTTCCTGGACAATATATCAATATGGAAGCGATATATTGACGACGTATTGATGGTATGGACAGGTACAGAACAGAGATTAGCTGAATTCAAAACATGGCTGAATGCAAGGACCAACGACATCCAATTCACTATGTCCTACAACAATGAAACTATTGATTTCTTGGACATCACACTGTTGAATGAAGATGGGAGGCTGATCACTACACTGTATAGGAAACCAACAGAACGCAATACTATTCTCAAGTATGACTCACACCATCCGAGAAGTCTTAGAGACAATTTACCTTACGGACAATTTTTAAGACTGAGACGGAATTGCTCAAGGAGAGGTGATTTCTACAGGGAGACAGATGTTTTGATCAAAAAACTAAGGGATCGTGGTTACCCTAAAGGCCTACTTAACAGATCAAGGAAAAGGGCTTGGTACCGCCCAAGGGAAACCCTATTAGAGATACAACCACCAGTGGAAGACACTGAGAAGTTGGTTTGCTTGACCACATTCAATACACGCAGCCACGAAATCAAGAAGGTACTATTGAAATACTGGAATTTGGTGGGCACTGAAATTGGAATCCAAGAAAAACCTCTTTTTGCCTTTAAAAGAGCAAAAAATATCAGAGACTTTGTTGTCAGCTCATACTTGGAAACGGAGAAACCACCGGATATCAGGCAGCAACTTAACTTACCGCCATTGATTGGTCATTTTAAATGCTGTAATTGCAAAGCATGTGATTTTGCAATGATTGGCTCATCATTTCAACATATGGGAAAAACTTACCATCTGAGACAATTCAGCAATTGCAACAGTAATAACGTTATTTATGCCATACGATGCCCGTGTAATCAGATCTACGTTGGCCAAACCACCCAAAAGGTCAAGGCAAGAGTCCTGCAGCACCGCAGTAGGATTCGCTGCAAGGTCCAAGGAGCTCCCTTGGTAGAGCACTTTACCCAGAACAACCACACTGCGGATGACCTACAGTGGTGGGTGCTGGAGAAAATCACCCTGCACCCTAGAGGAGGCAGTATGGTCTCACAACTAAACCTAAATGAATGTAGATGGATTTACACTCTGGACTCCGTAAACTCAGGGTTAAATGAGTTTGAGGAAACTTACAGGCAAATGGTTAAACTTTAGATCTCACTGTACAGTGCATACCAGCCTCATTATTTATTGCCTTGCTATGTACTTTTTAATATACCAAGTAGAACTGGAATTTTTGTTATTGGTAGTTGGACCAGCATTTCACTATTACAGACCATTTTCTGAATTAATAATGTAGCATCGGTAAATAGTTAAGAGTGTAGAACGGCATTCATTACCATATAAATTGTATGATAAGTGCATTTTGGCACTTTCAAATTTGTAAAAGAATGCATTTGTTTTAATCATGATAGACTTAATCATGTCACAACCTGCATAGTACTCACTGTCACAAATTTTTCGTTTATTTTACGTGATGCAACATTTGAATACAGTGTCTTAGGTCCAAAAGTGTACAGTAGCACTTATTGCAATACATATTGTATGACATCCACGTATAAAATGTGTCTTAGGGCCAAAAGTGCACGGTACCACTTTTTGCAATACAAATTAATTGACATCCACGTATAAAATGTTCAATAAGTGCATTTTGACACTTTCATATTTGTTAAAAAAATTTGTTTAATGGTTTTAATCATTGCAATCTCAGTTATAAGTACAAAGCAGCAAGTATTGCCGTATAAATTGCATCACGTTTATCCATAAGTGCAATTTGGCTCTTTTATATTTGCGTAAGAATTCTCTTGTATCTATCATTTATACGCATTTGTGTCACATTATTCACTGTCATGGACTGTTTATCTTGCAGCATCAGTAATAGTGCCATGTTCCAGTTAGTTTATTCCCCTTTTACACTTATTCTAGTGTAAAACCCAGACCCATGCCTGAGACATTTTTTCTTGACAGGCTGGCTAATTGATTACACCCTCATGTTGAGCAGCTCGGTTCCTTGAAAGGATAACCGAGCTACTCCACAACACGTATACACCTCAAGGATATACGAGCCAGCGTGCACGTTCTTCTCACGCTTATCAGGCTATTTATAGCCTCAGTTCTTTCAGCCCCTCATTTCCGACATTAACCACGGAGAGAAGGAGGCTTGTTTCCCAGATCACGGTGAGAATTAATTAGGGCTCTTTTCAACGAAGCGCGCTTTGCGCCTCCGTGTTAAAATCAAGACTCATGCAGTGCCCATTATTTATTTTAGAAATACACCGGACTGGCATTAAATCGACTCCAACCGACGGGTGGAAGTCTAATATAGCTTCTTCTGAGGTATGTCACAGTTCTCTTAGACTTAATTAACAATAGCAGCATTATTAGTCACTGATTTAGTTCTGTATTTTTTAATAGGCTCCAAACCGGCTGGTGGAGTTCCTTGGGAATTAAGTTTCTACCCATACCTGACTAAGAATTCATTCATTAACAGGCCACCCAGGAATCTACTTTTGGGTAAGCTGTATGCCTTAAAAGCTAAATAGTGAACCCACATTTTGGCTTATAACACACACCTGACGCTGCCTTTTAAATCAATCCTTAGGTTACCGTTCCTCCCCTTTCCTGCCTTGAGGAAGACCCGCCTAGATGCACTTCCACTTTTGCGCGATATACAGGGTCGAAACGTCGGCGTATTGTATATGTCCACGCAACGCTGATGATCACAGTCCCATTCGTTATTGGATCATTTAAGCATATGTGTTAATAACAAGGACATTTATGAAATCTTTTTCCCTTCCCCTCCCCATTTTTTGCACATTTGTTTTTGTATATAGTAGATTGTATTTATCACCATTCACCACATGTCACTATTGCACTACAGTCACATATTGCAATTGAAATTATAAATTGCGACAGACTTTATTATTTGATTTTCTTCTAATATAATTTTGATTCAAAAAATCTTTGGTGTGTGTTATATCTGTATTTATTTCATTATTGAATTGAGTTACAAGTAAGTTGTTACTATTTGTTCTAATTAAGTGATACCCCGACAGAACCATTTTTCTTTAGTATACGTATACCCAGGTTCTGAGGGACACCGGGTTGCCCCATTACGCTTAACGTAATTTATGGGAAGGCACCGTATTTGACATGATCCACACTTTACACGTACAACTGGGTGAGCAGTTCACCTATATAAAAATGCATTAAATAAAATAAATAAATAATAACTGTTTGCACTGTCCGTTTCCATTAGAGTAAATGGTCGAAATTCTTTGCACTTACTTTAAGAAGACGCCCTAATAAATCGAAAGTAAACTGTGCCATTTAATTGGGCACCAAGAAAAACCGAACACAGCCAACGATATTAAACAAGACGCTTTAATAAATATTCGTTCCCTATGGGAGATGGTTTGCTGTGCTGTGATAGCTGATCTGGCCGGGCCGGGCACACTGAGGGTTTCTGAATTAACTATGTGAAGAATCCACCTTCATGTGCTGCTTCTGACTTTTTCCCCTCTGCTTGTGAGGAAGAGAGACCTGCCGCCGTCAAGAACGGGGGGAATGGGCGCCTTGACGAAGAAATAAAACAGTCACAAACCGCTTCAGATACTTGCTCTCCCAAGGCTCCACAGAGAGACACCCGAGGCGCATCGGAACACAGGCCATGAGGTTATATCAATATAAAATAAACACTGGCCTGACATGACTCGGAACACCGTCGACTGCAATTGGCTGCCCGCTGGCCGCAAGCAATGATATGCTGAGTACCGCGGACTGACTGGCTCAGTCCCGCAGCAATGATTCTGCTGCTTAGCCCTGATTGCACACATGATGATGGCGCCGGTGGGGCCGGGTCCGGTAGCAGCCGCCGGATACCGCAGGCGTGCAAGCTACCAAAAGTAAGCCATTAATGTTTGCGGCAGTCAACCATGGGGACGGGATCACGATTGCTCCAGCAGCCAATTTTGATCTGTGTAGCGGCCCACCCGCTCCCGCCGCAGGAAGCAGGAGCCAGACCCGCCTAAAGTCACTTGTCAGTCAAGACACTAGTTAGCAATTGCGCACTGACCCGTCCTCCTCTGACGTCAGGAATATCGCAGCGCGTTGGTGTATTTGTAACTTTGTAACATAACTGTGCTATAGCTGAGCCAAAGAGCAGCACCCTTAGTTTGCTGGCAGCAGCGCACACCGCGCGCCGCCACTGCAGCTTGTATGGTGCTTTATGATTATAGCAGCACTCTCAGCTTTACAGCTGAGGCGCTATAATGCGTGACTTTGCATTTCAGTGCGGTGATGCGGATCACCACACTGAAATGCATTAGTGTCACTCCTGATGCGTGATACTTGGCAGAGCTGCCGCTTTATTCATTCCCTACATAAGACGGCTGCATTAATACTCAAGGGTAAGGTTGCCTACTAGGCAGTATTTATATCAAGCACAAATGGTCCTTATTTCCTTGCGGTTTACTGTTTCCCAGCCTGAAACCTTTCTTATTATTATTGCAGGGTCAGTCCTGTGAGTATAATAATTTCATTTATCCTTGTGCAAAGTGTTGAATGTTAACCATTGCGCTTTTGCTCACCTTATTGCGTGGCCCCAGGTAAGCGGCTATAGCCCTACATAAAACACATCTTACCAATACAATCCTGTAGTTAGCCTGACATCATGTACATTGCCCACACAGGCTTATCTATCGGCCGGCCACTTGCCGCCTCGTGGAGTCCTGGAGCTCCATCATGCACCTAGGGTCTTTCAAAGAAGACTGCCAGTATGTATTTTTAATTGTTCACACACATATCCACCTATGATTAAACTACCTACAGTAGCTAACCCTGCTCATATTATTAGCCCCTCAGGTTATCATTAGCCCTGAAGAGACCCTCACATCTGGCACAGGTTCGAAACGCTGTCAACACCAATATAGACAGACCTTGTACCCAAATCCTCACACTGTGGTAACTGCCCAGTGTTGTGTTACATTATATGCTAATAAGGCTGTCTTGTAAATACCAATGTACCATTGACCCTCACTATCTTTGTCACCTATTTCTTCTATGGTATGGTTTCCTCTTGGGGCTTCTCTTAAAAAAACCTTTTCACTACTCACTACACTACGTTATTTGCTTATACATTTTTGTTATTGCTTAAACCTGTGATTAAATCCTAATCCAGATGAATTGAACCTAATTATGTTATACTTGCTTCTTTGCCTTTGAAAGCAATTGACTCATGACAGTTATCTTCTGCCTTACTATCAAAATTGTGTCTTAAGATTAATTCTAGACAGCTATCTTCCGCTGTATTTTCATATTTCCTAAACATGAGTTCCATGTGAACGACTGTTCAAAGTCCTATTTGAAGCAATTCACTTATTTCTTGGAATGGGCATTTATCCAGTTTACAGGGACAAACATGGTCATCCATTATCTGGGTGATTTCTTGTTTTTAGGCCCAAAAGGTGCGCTGAATCATCAGCATCATTCACCAAACTTATGGTAATGTTTGGGGTACTTTTAATGGAAGCGGAAACCTCTAGCCCAGAAACTTGCCTACTATTCCTGGGGATTGAGATTAATTTTCACACACGATGAGGAGTATGGAAGGTGTATTCCAAAGTTTGGCATGTGCTTTGTGAAAAAATACTGCCCTCACTCACAAAATAGTCACTATTTTGTGAGTGAGGGCAGTATTTTTGTGTGAAACTTGTGTGCAACTTGTGCGCAACGGGAGGCTGGAGTAGTGGAATTTTGCCTCTCCCCCCTTCTGAGTGTGTGTGATTGAGATTAATGCCCAGGCTGGTGAGTGCGGGCTGCCACTAGGGGAATATCCAGCCTTTTCGGGGCTCTTTGCATTTTTTTTTACGGTTAAATCGTGTTTATTGACGGAAGAGAAGATAATTTCACACAGCTGGCTGCCTACATCCTTCGGCCGGCAGAGCGCATAGTTATTGAACATACACAGCGTTTCCGCCACAACCCGGAGGTCGGCCGTGTAAGAGCTTAATGTGTGATTGCGAAAATTAGTGTCTTCCATTTTTATCCCCTGCATATAACAAATACAAATTACAACTAAAACTTCCCCAAATCCCCCCCAACCCCCCCCCGAACCGATGTGCCATGTGATAGTCCTGGATGGTGGCCCCTCCGGGGACTACGGCCCTCCCTTGTGGATCCTGGGTAGAGAAGTCAGAAAAAGCAGATATCCCCTCCCTCAGCCTCCATTCTGGAGCCCCTAGTCCGTGTGTATCAGCCTGCCTCTGGAGCGTCCAATATGTAGGATGTCTACTGCCTCTCCTGTTGGGGGCTGCTGTCTCCTCTGGGGTATCCGTAAGTCGGAGAATGCGTAGATATCTAGGGCATGTAAGTTCGTTCAGTTCTGTCGCCAGTAGGGACAGAAGGGGTTTCCAAAGGGTGCGGAAGGAGTCGGAGGAACCCGTAAGGGTGGCTTGGATTCGTTCCATTCCGACTGTGTACCATAATTTGTGCAGCCATCCTGTGTGTGTCGGTCTGGTCTGTTTGCCCCATAGTGAGAGAATGTGCTGAACTGCTGCCCCCATCGCTAGGCCCATTTGCTTCCCCCGGATCGATTTCAGAGGGTATGTAAGTGCGTTAGGCAGCCCTAATAGCGTATATGCCGGGAAGCGAGGTATCTCTGTCTCGATGTGTCGATCAATGTCATCTAAGACTGTGTGCCAATAGTCCGTAAGTTCTGGGCAGTCCCATAGGAGGTGATTCAGGGTTCCCTCAGCATCACAGCCCCGCCAGCATGTCGGACTTCTGTCTGGGTTCCCCCTGTGCAGTCTTGCTGGTGTTAGATACCAATATGTAGTGACCTTAACCGCAGCCTCCCGACTGGCTGTGTTACGGCCGTGTGATTGGCTCTAAAGGATATATCCGTCCATTCTTTCTCCGTTAGTCCTCTCCCAATCTCCCGCTCCCACCGTTTCTGTCCCGCCGAAGGGGAAAAGGGAACCTGTGGTCCTAGCATATGGTACAATTCAGATATCAATCCTTTGTCAGAGGTTCTAGTAAGGAGCCAACGTTCGTACGTCGTGAGTTTTCTACTAGCCCCGGGCCGCACCTCCGGGTGGAGGAGCCAATGACGCAGTTGAAAATATTGGTATCGTTGTGGTGCTACGATGGTATACCATTGTTTCGCATCTGTGTAAGATAGGAACCCCTCTAGGTCAAATAGATGGCCCGCCGATTTGCATTCTGTGGCTTTCCACTGCGAGAACGCACGTTCCTCCATTCCGGGTGGAAACTCTGGGTTCCCAAACAGGGGCGTCATTTGGGAGGGAAAGGAAGTGAGTCCCCTCTTAACCGCTACCGAGTCCCACACTCGCAGCAGCGTGCTCGTGATCGGGGATCCCCTCAGGTTCGGCGGTCTGTCTGATCTCTGTAGGAACGGGACTTTCCACAGAGACATTTTCGCCAAAGCCCGGTCTTGAAACAACCATCGTTTTTCGGATTCCGGTCTGCTCCATTCCACCAGGTGTCGGAGATGAGTTGCCTTAAAATAGTCTAGGAAGTTAGGGATGCCCGCCCACGTCGGTCGGTCTATGGGAGAGTTCTCTGCGCATCCTAGGGCGTACCCCCACCCAAATAAATTGTTGTACCGCGGTTTGTAGCTTTTGTAGGGTCCCAACTGGGGGCCAGATCGGTATAGTCTGGAAGATATAGAGTGCCTTGGGCAGGATATTCATTTTAACAGCCGCTATCCGACCCAGAAGTGACAGCTGATGTTTCTGCCAGCGTCCAAGAGCCGCCTGCGTTTGGGAGAGCGGTTTAGTGTAGTTCAGCGTGACCGTGTTCGCCACTGATGGCGCTAAATCAATCCCTAGGTAGGTAAGCGTGTCGCGGGTTTGGAGCCCACCAATCGTCAGAGTTCCCGTTCTGTGCGCTTCTTCACAGCTGCCCAGGGGTAGCACCGTTGACTTCCCGACGTTAATATTAAAGCCAGAGACGCGGCCAAAGGAGGCCAACTCCCTTAAGAAGGCCGGGGCCGATCGATCCGGGGACTCCAGGGTTGCTAAGAGATCGTCTGCATACAGACTAATCGAATGTCGTTCCCCTCCGAAGGGTATGCCGAGAATATCAGGACTATCCCGTATTCTTTGTGCAAGGGGTTCTATGTAGAGAGCGAAAAGAAGGGGCGATAGAGGACAACCTTGTCTCGTCCCCCTTTGGATGTCAAACGGCTTTGAGGACATGCCGTTCACTCGTATCGTGGCGGCAGGCCTATCATAACAGCTCGCTACCCAGGCCCTGAAGCGATCTCCAATTCCAAAATGAGTCAACGTGGCGCCCAAAAATTCCCAGCTGACGCGATCGAACGCTTTTTCAGCGTCAATCGATAATAACACTGCGTCCAGTTTGGTGTGATGGGCTTTAACAATCAGGTGTAATATCCTCTTAGTATGATCGCTACTCTGACGGTTAGTAACGAAGCCACATTGGTCCGGTTCGATAATGCCGGGCATGCGCGGCCCCAGTCGGGACGCCAGGACCCCAGTGAACAGCTTTAGATCGAGATTAAGCAGGGAGATCGGGCGATAAGCGCCGCATTGAGTCGTGTCTTTTCCGGGTTTCGGGATGACTACTATATCGGCTGCCAACATGTCAGTGGGAATAGTCCCGGGGCCCTGAAAAGAGTTAAAAAGGCGTGTTAATATTGGGGCTAGCTGTGGGCAAAAGGATTTATAGAACCCTGCCGAAAATCCATCCGGACCTGGTGATTTCAAGGGCTTAAGTCGGGAGATAGCCCCGATCACCTCCTCCACGCGAATGGGTGCGTCTAGCGCGTCCCGTCCCATGAGATCTAGTTTTGTGGTGGCCGCTCCCTGCAGGTAGATTGCTGCCTCCCCCGGCGTCTGCGAGGCCTTGCTATACAACGTGGAGTAGAAGTCCCAGAAGACCTGCGCTATATCCTCGTCACAATCCACTATCTCTCCTGTATGCGTCTGAAGCCCCTTTACTCTTGTGCGCTCCTCCCGTGCCCTGAGTTTGCTCACCAGCAGCCGCCCTGTTTTGTCGCCCCCTATGTAATAGGTGTGTTTGAGTCGTAGGGCCGCGTACTCGGCTCTGTCGAGATCGAGAGCCGCTAATTGCATTCTAGCCGCTTTCAGTTGGCGGCATATCCGTGGTGCGCAAGTGCGGCTATGTATTCGCTCTAGTTCTGCCACCTGGGTCATGAGCACGCCCTTTTTTCTTTCCGTTCCCTAGCTTCCGCTGCGGTAATGGCGATTATTTCGCCCCGTACCGTAGCCTTAAGTGCCCCCCACAGTGCCGTTATGGGAATGTCCGGAGAGTCATTCAGCTCTAGGTAGTCCGTAACCCGTTTTTGAAGTTGTTGTACCACTCCTGCCCTCTGTAGCAAACTCTCCCTAAGACGCCATCTCCCAGGTGGCTTCCGTGTTGGGGGATGGACAAAGTCAGCAGCACTGCGTCATGGTCAGATAGTGCAGCCGGAGTGATTGATACTGTCTCCACGACAGTCAGCAGTTCTGTCGTCCCTATAAAGTGATCTAGCCGAGCGTAGGTATGATGAGCATGTGAGTAGAAAGAAAATTGTGTGGCGTTGGGGTGGACCATCCTCCAGACATCCTCCAACCCCCTCTCCCTTAACCATTCCCTCCCGTTTTGTGATAGGGCCCCGCGTGTCCATATCGTTGACCCGATCTGTCTTTGTCCGTGTCCATGACCAAATTCAGGTCGCCTCCCACCGCAATTCGCCTCCCAGGAGAGCCCAGCACCTCCAACATTGCTGTTTGAAGGAATTGCTCTTGTCCCGTGTTGGGCGCGTTTAGAGAGCCCACCATCATTGGGGCGCCCCCCACCCATAGTGTGTATGCCAGGAATCGTCCTCGTATCTCTGCCACCTTATCCCCCACCGTGCCCGGGAATGTTTTAGCAATCAGTATAGCTACCCCTGCCTTCTTGGTCAGTGTGGAGGAATAGAATTGTTGGGGAAAGGTTCGGGATTTCATCCGATGCCAGTCTCTAGGGAGGAGGTGAGTTTCTTGTAAGAGACATATTGACGCCCCTGAATTTTCTAAGTAGGATAGGACGGCTCTTCTCTTAATGGGATTGTTCAGCCCCTTTACATTCAGAGTGAGGATCTGTAGCGTGGGTGCTGTCATCGGGGGGGAAAGACAACTGGCCACTTGTGTATGGGTCTGGCGTGGGTAGGAGTCCTGGTGAGACCCCGTGAGTGGTAGCACATCGGTTCCCAAATCCCTCCCCCCTTCCCTAGCCCTTCCAACCCCCAACAAACTACATCCCCCCACCCATCTCCCGTCCCCCTTTCCAAACCCTCCCTAACCCCAATTCCCCTAGTCCCTTGCCCCCCGCCCCCACCCTCCCTAACCCCAACTGTGTGAACCCCCTGTGTATCATAGTCCAATGCCCATTGTCCATTGGCGTGGGCATCTGGAGTCCAGAAAGTTGGGGTGTACGTGTGGCTCAAGTGGTCTCGGCCCCCCAACCCCAGCCCCCCCGGCAAATCAAGAATCTGTGCTTACTTGCCCCCTCATGAATGCCATGACTGTCAGATCTGAACTGGCGAGGTAGTGTCCTTCGTCACTGCTGCCACGGCCGCTCGCCGTTCCTGGGACATAGTGTCTGGTTCCGGTCTTTGGGCAGAAGGAGGCTTACTTCTGCGCTTTACTCTTTGCCAGCCGGTCTCGAGGGGCCTCCCTGATCGAGCAGGCGACGCATCCGGGCTCTCTAGTGCCAGGTCCAGAAGCTCACAGGCTTCCTTAAGAGAGCGCAGTTGGTGCAGCCGGCCATTCCACTTAAATATCAGTCGGAAGGGATGGCCCCATGAGTAGGCCACCCCCTTCTCCCTCAGGTGAGTCGTCACCTCTTTAAATGCTCTCCTTCTCTGTAGGGGTTATGGCGGCCAAGTCCTGAAAAAGAGCTACTAAGTGCCCTTTGTGCGTGAGAGGTTGCTTGCGCCTGGCCTCCCTCAATATTCGTTCTTTAAGGGGATAGTCCGGTAGGAAAGCCAGCATGTCAGCCGGGGGCGCTGGTGCACTTCGCGGAGGGCCCACTCGGTGCGCTCTGTCAATACGAATTTCAAAGTCTTGGTCCTCCCCCAGAATGTCCCTGAAGAGCCCCCGAAGGTAGCCGGCAACATCGCCCCCCTCCTCTTGGGATGGAACCCCCGGACGCGGATGTTATTGCGTCGGGACCTGTTTTCGAGGTCCTCTGTGTGGGTCTGGATGTCCAGCTGTTGATCCTTCAAGCGTAGCACTTCTTGTTGTAGTTGCTCTATTTCTTCGCCCCTAGAGAGTTCGCGGTCCTCAATGGCAGCCACCCTCTCTCCAATCCCGTCCAGGCGAATCGCCCGTACTTCTCCCTTCACCTCCTGTTTAAGCGTCTGAAAGTCCTCCCACAGGACATTAAAAAGGGATTCCAGGAAGGTCCGTGTGATGGGCATGTCCCCTTCCTCTAGGTTCTCTCGTGGTTGAGGGGGAGTCGACGCCCTACGTCCCCGTTCACCAGATAGGGAGCTCTTGGCCAGCATGTCTCTGATATTGCGCTCCCCCTTCTTTCTCAGCGCGGTCATCGTGGTGATGTGGTCCGGTATCCCTGCCAACCTCTATACCAGGCCTCCGGGATATCCTGCCAGGCGGTCCGGCCTCTCCGCGCCGCTACGCCCAGGGCCGAGCCGCAGCCCCTCTCCACTCCTCGGTGCTCCCGGGTAAGACCCCCCGGGATCCTCGGGCCCCCGCACGTGTCTCAACCCCCACCGGTGGGGCCCTCTCTGCTCGTGTTCACGCCCGTGTCGGTGCACCACCTCGGACCAGCCGCTCCGCCCTGCCGCCGCGGCCCACAGGATGCCTTCGTTGCTGCCCCCACACCTCTGCGGCGTTGATCGCTCCAGTCCTCCCTTGCCGTTATGTGGGGGTGTTGTGGGGTGCCGTTGCTCTACAGTGTGCCCCAAGAGGACCGCACGGGGGCCGTGTCACCGCCCCGCTGCCCCCGGACCCCTCGCCAGCGAACTCCCCCGGGAAGCCCCCGGCGTGCTCCTTCTGGTCGTGGGCTGTTGTCCCTGAGAGGGCTCCAGGAGAACGCCCGTCGTCAGCCCTACCCCGGCCCCTTATTGGCGCTCCGCCGCTCCTGGTCGGATCCCACTGCGCCTCAACTCTATGGTGCTCGGCGTTCGGGTCCTGTCTCCCCTCTCAGGCCCCTAGAGCCCGGCGATGAGTTTTCTGTAGGAGAGGGCCTCTGTCAGCTCTCCCGGGGCCCTCTCCCAGCACCTCAGGGACCCCCTTCCTCTCTCGTGCCAACGCGGCCGATCCGCATCCTCAGGTCTCGCAGAATGCGCTCCCTCTAGGCCGCGGGCACTCACCCCTTCTATGCGGAGACGTCCGACGCCGGGGTCAGCAATCACCTCTTTCGCTGTCAGCGCCTCGCCGCGGGCCAGTCCCGTAATCACAGCGAGCGGTCAGTGCTTCACCCACGGGGGTTCCATCGGGCAAGGCGCCGCCCCGGGGCCCCACAGGGCGCACCCCCCCGTGCACGGCACGGCCGGCCCTGTCCGGACGCTCTCAGGCCCTTAAGCCGCGGCCTCTAGTGGCAGCCGCCATCTCACCTGGGCCGCAGGCCGCCGGTCGTCGCCTAGTCCCTTCCTCTCCGGCCACCCCACTGCTCTCGGCGTGGTCGCTGGTATCGGGTGTCCCGCCGTCCGCGGGTAGGGCTCTAGGCTGGGTCGTCGAGGCCTCCGGCGCACCCAGAGAAGCTGAGTTTCACCGGCGCCTACACACCCTCACAGCTCCGGGAAGAGGCGCCATTTTCTCCGGCCTCCGTCGCTGATGTCCGAGTGCTTCAGAGGGAATTCCACGGAGCGCCCACCCTGCTGGCACTTCCCGGCTAGCGGCGGCTCTCCCCCAGTGAACGTGCTGCCAGCTCCGGGTGTGGAGGGGGATTTGTGCTATTTTAATCGGGGGAAATGGGGCCAGGGGTGAGGAGCCTCCGAGCCGTGCGTCCGCTCAGATCGCCATCTTGGCCACGCCCCCCTGCATTTTTTTTTTTATAAGAATTGTTATAGATTTTATAAAACAAGCAAATTTACATTACAGTGAAGGTACAGCCACTGTGCATCCAGTAGACAAACTTGAGGTCAAGTCCCAGTTGTATCGAAACCAAGGAGAATACATCAGGAGAATCCCTTCCAAGGCAAGTTCATGACAGCATAGGCCTAGGACATGAGCAAACAGGCAATACCACTGATACATGCATGGCCCTGGGACATTCCTCCACTGGGGAACCTTCCCTTTGTCTTCAATGATCTGTGAGCAGGGCACCTCCCGATCCAGTCTGTGTATGTGCCGACCAGGGTCCCCATATTTTTCTTGAGCTAATGTGGACCCCCTTCTGGCCAGGTACACCTCTCGCTCCATGAGTGCACAATGATTGCATTCTTGTTTGAGAGCAAAGAGGGTAGCATTGCACTAAATTCAGGTTCTGGCAGATTACCCCCATGTTCTGCCCATTTTGTAGGTTCATCACTCAAAAGATGTCTGGGCTGAAGGAAAACATCATAGAATCGGTCAATCAGTATACGTAAAGCAGAATCTCAGGATTTGCTTGTCTGTCTTAGAGAATTTCAATAGGGCAATAGTTTGCACTGCTCCATTTAAATCCAGTCAGGAGTTTGGACTCTTCACATATGCAGCAGGCAGCAAC
This sequence comes from Calotriton arnoldi, assembly GCA_963921515.1. Classification (NCBI taxonomy): domain Eukaryota; kingdom Metazoa; phylum Chordata; class Amphibia; order Caudata; family Salamandridae; genus Calotriton; species Calotriton arnoldi. The sequence continues at coordinate 2,123,237 of CAWUFW010002334.1, forward strand.
AGTTTCGGTGCAATTTTAGGGGAGGAATGGTGTGCTCAGCCATGGCCCTGACAGTGGTTCGAATCTGTCTTGGTCAGGAATGTAACCTTCTGAGAGCTCTTTACCATTTGAGTGCCCCTGCATGTCTAGGAGGGCCATTTTTGTAATCAATCTGTCATTTTTTAGTCAGACAGCATGGCAGTTGTGGACTCAATTAATTTGCAGCATGCCAAATACAAGATGGCTCTGAGATTGCTTAAGGACATTTTATTTATTTGCTTGAAGAATAACTTTGAGTTTAAAGTTAATCGTGTACCTGGTATTTTGAATAATGTGGCAGATGCCGTCTCATTTACAGTTTCAGGAGTTCTGGCGTTTCCATTCAAGGGCAACAGAAAAGGCCATCCCCTTTCCAGATATGCTATGAAACCTGGGTGCCCATTGCTACCCGATCTTGTTGCAGCTAGCCCTCGCCCAGAACTAGGAAGGCAGGCGAGGGTGCCTTCCAAGCTAATCTTTCATTTGCAATGGCTTATACTCATAGGGACCCTTCCACGTTGAAAGGGTGAGTGGTATTATTGGACCATATGCAAATGTAGGGTAGGTTGGCAGCATTTGCTCACCGCCATATGTCAGTTTTGGTATTCTTCTCCAAGATGGCCAGGGTCCCAGACCATTCTAAGACATTCCTCATGAAGACATCTTTAAATGGATGGGAGAGTTTGAAAGGAATAGTGGCAGGCAGGCAGTGCCCAATCGACCTGGACAAACTTGAGAAAATCCTGGGCTCCCTTCCGATGTTTTGAAGTCACATTTGCGAAGCAACCTTAGTCACTGTGGCCTTCTACCTGGCATTCTATGGGGCTTTCAGGGTATCGGAGCTAGAACAAGATCAAAAGTGGGCATACATGGTGGGCTAACCATGACCCATGTTTCTTGGTTGGGGAATTACCTCGTGATCACAATCTCCTTCTTAAAAACAGATCAAAAGAGGAGGGGTGAATAAATAGTATTAAAAGAAGCAAAGGGCTTGGTAGGTTGCCTAGTAACAGTCATGAGATCTCTCATGCTTCTGTTGCCGGCCTACTGGGCCACATCCCTGCTTGTACACAATGATGGACCTCTCATCAAGTTTCATTTCAGGAGGGTGTTGTCCATGTTGCTGGGGGCTGCAGGTTTTGACGCTGCCAATTTTAGCTTAAACTAAAAGAGGCACCACTTCACCGTGAGTTTTGGCCTGGAAATTGGCATGGTAAAAATTATTGGAAGATGGAATTCCAACTGTTATAAGTGTTATGTCCGCCGTAACCTCTTATGGCACTCATGCTAGTGAAAAGACTGATTGAAAATTGAGACTTGCATATTTGTACCATCAATTTCCCTTCTATAGTTGTGTTCTTTGCATTAGGTCGCATGTTCCAGCCAGCATGTGGGTGTTCAGTCATTTCTTCATATGTTGTGTAGGGATCACATTTAACCAGGGCAGCTATTGAGGCAGGCCGAGGAGGCTGGCATGCGCATGTATTGGTTCAGTGTTGAGGGGCTTTGGCATAGGTGGCTTCACATCTATGGCCTACTGCAGCTGGTAGAGGCAACAAGTGTGGGGTTACAGCCACTTTTACTCATCATTTGGCATACTGGTGGTAATGACTAGGGGTGAGCGGAATTCGCAGAGTTTGACTCTATGGAATTCTTCAGAGTGACATAAAAACTCAGCAAGATTCCGCTGAGTTCTACAAGTCGGTGGAATTGGCAATTCTGGCAGATTTTTAGCGCCGGGAGCTTGTTCTGCCCTGCAAAATCAGCCTGAATGGCACAACACTGTGCACCAGAGGGCGCTGCTTCTTTGCTGTCACTCGTGTAGATTTTCAACTCGAGCCACAACTTTCTCACTGCGAATGGTCGCGACTGCCCGCATTGAGAAAATCTCGCTGGGTGCCATCCTAGTGCCTGAAACTCACGCTAGGGGATGCCAATTCTTGCTCACACTCGCCAACTTAATATTGGCAAGCTGAGTGCAAGAAAAAAGTCCGCCACGCGGCAGTTGGTAGAGTTTTGCCAGAACTCCTTGTTACAAGCGGAACAAAACTCTGCAAACTCCGCCAGCTGAGTAGAATTTATCGCCCACCCCTAGTAATGACCTAACAGTCTTAGGGCAGAGGGACATCTTCGAGCCCCTCATGATTGAAATGTCCTGGTTATCAAAGAAATTCCCCAGGGTTGTTATCACATGGTCACACACCAAACCTCAATGAGTCTGAAAGGTGGGTTATCTTCTAGGGGACGGCAGGAATCAGTTAGGTGCCATAATATCCCCTTAAGGAGGTTATTAAACAAATCCCTTTTCAAGACAGTGCCTCATGGCTGCTTGTTAGTTTTTTAAAATGGTTTGTAATTAATAGTAGTTTTTTAATTTAATGTTATTTTAGGTCCATAGAAGGTGTGGGGTTTATAGGGGAATAGGGTGAGAAGTAAATAATTTAAAAATAATTAATAACATTTTAAAATTAATATTAATTATTTAATTGATAATTATTTATGTTAGTTGTATAATTAATAATTCTTTTAGTTAAGTTTTAGGTGCAGGTTGTGGGTTTTGTAGGGGTATAGCTTGGGAAGTCAATTAATTATAATTAATTAATTAATAAATATTATTATCAATTATTTAATTGATAATTAGTTATGTTAATTGTATAATTAATATTTTTTGTTTTTTTCAAGTTTTACGTGCAGGTTGTGGGTTTTGTAGGGGTACAGGGTGGGAAGTAAATTAATTATAATTAATTTATAACACATTTTTAATTATTAAAATGATCATTATTTTTGTAAATAGTCTATTTTTTTAAAGTTTGAAGTGTGGGTTCTGTGTTTTGTAGGGATATAAGGTGGGAAGTTAATTAATTACAATGTATTAATAATTATTTTTTATTATTTCTAATTATTTAATTGATAATTATTTATGTTAATAATATAAACCATTTTTTTAAAGTTAAATTTAACGTGCAGGTTGTGGGTTTTGTATGGGTATAGGGTGGGATGTAAATTAATTATAATTATTTGAAAAATATTTATTATAAACAATTATTTAATTGATAATTATGTAAATTGTGTACTATATGTTTTGGAGGGGGGTGTTTTGTCGTTTTTTATGGATAAAGGGTGTGTAGGAAATTATAATTAATAAATAATGGTAATTTGTAATAATTGCTTAAATGATAATTAATTATGTAAATATGTAATTTAAATATTGTTCAGGTTATATGTGCGAGTTGTATTTGTAGGGGTAAAGGGTGGAAAGTTATTTAAATATAATTAATTTATTCTTAGTTAATTAGTAATATTAATTGTTTAATTGATTATTAATTATGTAAATTCTTATTAATTTTTATATATTAGGTGTGGGTTGTTTGTTTTGTATGGATAAAGGGTGGAATGGTAATTAAATGTAATTGTTTTATTAGTAGTTAATTAGTATTCATATTTTAATGATATTTAATTGTGTAAAATGTGTACATATTATACATTAAAATATACATTTTAGATGTGTGGTGTGTAGTTTTTAGAGTTATAGGGTAGAAAGTTATGTCAGTAATAACAAAATCAAAAAGAGTAAAAAATTGTTTTTTATTGTAATTTATTATTGTGTCTTAATTGTGTTATGCTTTTTAATTGTAAATAATATTGTAATTATTGGTTGTTATTATTTTGACAATAGATTTTGGTATTTTGATAAAAATATTATTTGTATTAATTTCTAATATGTATTAAACATTGCAATAAATACGTAATTTGTTAATTTAAAAAATATAGATTTTTTATATTTCAATATTTTTATTTTTTGTTATTTACTATAGTTTTGAAATTATTTATTTTACTTGAAGTGAAATAGTCTGTTTCTAATGCAGCATAGAGTGCAGTAGTGAATATTACCCCTCTGCAGTCCAACACTTTCCCTACTGTTACACTCATTGGAGTGGGAATATTAAATTTTACCCCTCTGCAATCCAACACTTTCCCTACTGTAGTACTAAGTGGAGTGGGAATAGTAAATGTTACCCCTCCGACATCCAACACTTTCCCTACTGTTGCATTGACTGTAGTGGGACTTGTAAATTTTACACCTCATGAGTTTGATACTTTGTCTACTATTTATAAGTTGTAGTGGGAATAGTATATGTATTCATTTCAACATTTTGTAGTTTATATTGTTTACATTTATATTAATATGTTTTTATTTAAAATTATAATATTTATCATTATTAATGTTTTTAATATTTTATTTATTTTTAGTAAATTCAAAATGTTTATTTTGTTTGAGTTTTTTAATTGTAATTACAAGGGTTTGTTTTTTAAATAATTTATGTTATTGGATATATGTATATATATATTTATTTTTTTAAATATTACATTAAAAAAGTATTAAAAAACTAATATATATTTAAAATATTAATTTAGTAATATTTTTAAATTAGATATATGTAAAAATAAATATGCATATTAATATATATGTTTGTTTAATTTTTTTAAAATAATAATTGTTATATTTTTCAAAACATTTATTAAATATATTTTATTTTGATTATATTAGTATTAATATTTAATTTAATTAATGTTTATTATTTACATTTATATATAATTAAAAATCGATATTTTAACTAATGAGATTAGTGAAAATGATATTTTTCCCAATATTTTTGTAATTTGGATTATAAGTATAGGGAGTCAATATTTTTTAAATCAATATTTTTGCCTCAATATTTTTGTAATTAGATATTTTGTGCTCAATATCTTGTCAGTGAACCCGAGAAAGAAAAAATCTTACCCAATCCATTTAGTTAACCCATTGTTTCTTTTGGTTAGTTCTTAGATGAAGGGGTAATATAACAACGGTCGCTTTCAACCCCGGTTTTATGCGCCACTTGTTGCTGATAAAACTGGGGTTGAGACAAAGGACTTCCTTCAGTAGTCAGTGGCATAGCTTAATCAATAATATTAGGGGTGGGTCTAAGATTTCCCAACAAGCAACACAGTGTACCCAACTAAATAGGACATGGGGTGGGCAAAGTTAGGGAAATCATCTTGGACCTTTGAAAATGAAGGGATATTTTTGGTAGAATTAATATAGAGTTAGAATCATCCACTGGCAACAACAACAACTTTGCACACCCCAAATTGATAACATGCTACAAAACCTAGTTGAGGTATTAAGAAATGCTAGACCATACAATAAGCCAAGCATCTGACAGTGTTTTGCTTTTTCGCACAACTTTTTAAAGCAAAATGTGTCCTTGTGTCAAAAATTGACATGGGAACGCATTTTGTGCTAAAATGTAGTGCAAAATGGTGGATTTGCATTTCGCATAATTTCTCCAAAATGTCACCTAAGTATGCAAAAGCAAATTATGGGAATATTGCACCCCCTAAATTTGACATCCACACAGGTACTCTACCAATACACATAAAACCTATCCTAGAGAAGCCATTAATTTAGCTTTTTGCGACTGACACACTTAGGGGCCGATTCCGATTCGGGCCGGAAATCTCTCCGACCGAGCCGGACCCGGAGAGATTTCCGACCGAATCGGACCCTAGCAGTCCGACCGAATGAGTACGATGCGCACGTATGCTATCGGACTCGATTCGGTCAGACTCCCATTGAAGTCAATGGGAGCCAGTCGTACGACGCGTACACGGGCTCCCATTGACTCAATGGGCATGACGCGAACAAGGGCGCCCCCTACCGCGTGTTCGCGTCGATGCGGGTCGCACCGTACATGCACGTGTAGGGGGGACCCATGTGTCCCCCCTGTGTGCGACTCGCACGCCTACGCCTCCAGGGGGGTCCGACACGGACCCCCAAAGTGCGGCTCCGACAGTTCCTTGGAGCCGGGCTGCGCGAGTCGGTCGAGCGGTCGAGGTGCGCATCGTACTTACCCGGCCGGGAAACGTCTCCATTGCGAGGTATGCGTCGTCCCCGTGCGAGTCGGTCGGAGCGGTCGGGTCCTGCGAACGAGTCGGTCGGAGATTTCGCGAGCGCACGCATCGTACTCGCTCGCCCGGACGCACGTACGACTCGGTCGGGAAATAGGGCTCCGAATCGGATCCGGTTAAGCCGAATCCGATTCGGTGCCCTACCGGCCGAGATCGGAATCGGCCCCTAAATGTTTATAGCAATGCACTCAATTTGAAATGCCTGGTGCTGCTTCAGCCTTTGTGATACAAACCAAAACAGATGCTTGTGCACATACATACAAACACAACACTTGTGTACACACACAGACTCAGAAGCACACATAACATACGTGTTTATGATATAGCATGTTCACCACTTGGGTATCTTGGCACAGAGCAACGTATGTTTACTGCTACCCAGTTCAATTGTATTCATTTTAATCGACCTCAGAAGGATGAAAGGCTAAGTAGTCTTACCTAGATTCCTCTCTGTCTCCACAATGTGAAATTCCTGTACTCACAGACACTCAAGCACACACACAGTTCTGTGCACACTCATTCACGTGCACACATGCTCATGTGCACCCACACTCGTGCATACGCTCTTGCACTACACTTACATGCATACACATACACACACAATGATATGCACACGCATGCACACACCCTTAAGTGCACACACCAACACTCATACATTTTTTGCATACTATAGTGGTCATACCATATCTGTGGGAGCATAACAGTAGAACCCTCCCTGTCCCCATGCACCCTCAGGTAGGCTCAAACTGCTTGAAGGCAGCAGGGACCTCGAGGAGGCGGACACCCGAATGAGTGCTGGTTATATGCGCTTAAGGAATGTCTAAGCAGAACATATCAGTTCTGAACTTCTTAAATCGGACGCAGTTTGGGCCTAATTACAACCTTTCAGCAGAGCGGTGGCACGGCGGTGCAAACCGCTACTCCGCCACTCCTCCGAACGTCGCCGCCGCCCGCCAAATTACTACTTTTCAGTGGTGTGGCGATGGCGGGCTGCGTGGCGGATCCCCCTGCAGTGCCCTTTCAAAGACAGCGGTGACTTTTAAAAAGGCACCGCAATGGGAACGCCTCACAAGGTTCCATGCCGTGCAGGAACCTATGTGCATGCACAAAGGCCATGTGTTATGCCCCCCTGTGTGCATCCACATATGTTTGAGGCACAGGGGGGCCCTGTAGGGCCCCCTTTGTTTCCTCTCTGCCAGGCTTTTTATGGCGGTGGAACCACAGAAAATTGTAATATGCTTGGCAGGTGCGGTCCGACTGCTCGATTCGTAATCGGGCGGTCTGACCCCCGGTGCGGCGGTGGGTGGATCTGCCACCGCCGTGCCACCATGAGTCTGGACCGCCATACTCGTAATAGGGCCCTATGTGTTTTGGATATTGTGAAAAGGCCTAAGACAGGGCCCTGCCACAACATCCTACTCTGTGGTCTGGGAAATAGGCAACAGATGAGCTGACCCAACCAACCAGTCAGCTGTGCATTTCACCCTACTGAAAGTAAACATTGGGGGGGTCCACCCCACACACCCATGAAGATACGTCCCTGCCTCTCTTGTGAATCAAGGCTGTTATATCTACAACACAACATGGGTTTAGTAAATAACTAACTAACTAACTTGGTGAGACTCTTTAAACACAGTGCAACTCAGCTGTCAAACATGTCTGTGGGTAAATGCAGCAGTGTTGAGATAGTTTGCAGCTCATCTCTTAGGCAAGGAATATGCTTCTGTGTGCCTTGCGCCCGCACGTGACTCTCAACATTCACTCATCCATACCTTAGACCAGTGGTTTTTAACCTGTGGTCCAGGGACCCATGGGGGTTTGTGGATGTTTTACAAAATTAAATAATATTAAAAATAAAATTAAAAAGTATTTAGACAAATAAAGAAGCAAAATGTAAAATTTGAAAACGTTTCCAAATTTGATTGTGAATTAAACTAAATATTCCGACATTTGAGCATTTGTTTGCTGTATACATGTTTTTGTATTTCTGCGCATTATTTTGAGGTTCAAATCGTAGAAATTGTTTAGGCTGGTGGTCCCCATCTTCCAATAATGACTCAGTAGGGGTCTCCAGACTCCAGTAATGATTCATTGGGGGGGGGGGGGGGGTACACAGCAGTCAAAAGGTTAAGAACCGCTGCCTTAGACTTTGCCAATTTCACATCTATTTCACGGTGAAACTATTTCCCTACGGAATAAATTTTGATTGACGTTGAAAAGGAAGGACGGGCGAAAATGCCTTGCTGAAATCACTGTTAAACACCCTGTAGCTTGGATTTCTTCATCGTGAGCTAAAACAATTAAAGGAAGCTGTAGAAAACCCAATGGCGTTCTTCTATTTAGGGACGTCTTTCCCATTCAAAAACAGAGCGTCACACGTTAATAGAGTGACCTTAAACTAAGTAGGACGAATGGCAGGGAGCACGTCCACACACAACAGTCAGATCCGATCAATATGCAGTAATGGATCATAGGCATTACCAAAGGTCTGTTAGCTTAAGAGCTCCGGGTTTTGCAGCCTGTGTTCCATATGAAATAGAGTATCTGTCTTGCTATTAATGATAATACATTGTACTAAACCACATGTATGGATGGCAGCGATGCTTCCCCTAACCCAAGAGTCGGGGAATGCAGGCAAGCAGACTTTTATAGAGCTGTCTCAGACAACCTATGGAAGATTGATTACTGTCTCAGCACGAGAGTTGAATCAATATATGTGCATGGAAATATAGTTTTAAAATATAAAACTCTAAACAATGTCCTTGTTATCAAACAAAGCATTCCTGTCTGTGGAGGTGGGAGATGTTTACTATAAAAAGGAGAAACCCCAAGTTCTAAAAAACGTAAACAATTCTTTCCGGCCGTTTGACCTCCTGGAACCTGTTATGATTGCACCTGGCCTCACCCATCTTTCGGAATAACAGGCGGGCCCGGACTGGCTCTGCGGGCACAGGGCGTTTTCCCGTTAGACTGGCAAGGTGGGGGCCAGTTTCACTGCTGGTAGGGGACGGTTCTGTTGCTGGGGACGGCCGCGTCTCCTACCTGCAGCGCGTCGGCGCTTTAATATAAACAATGTAAAGCGATTTTAAACTCCTGTAGGGTCGTCACGAGCTCTACTGATTCTCAAGGCTTTGGAGGGGGAAGACTGGAGGGGTCTGCTATTGCTTGACACAGAGTTTAGTACATACATGATAAAGACTCTTCAGAATTCAAAACAGTGTATTTCTATAAAGTGTGATCTTTGCAACGCATTTCCATTTAGCATGATAAATTATCTGCTTGCATTCAGTGGTACTTGTTCAAAGTGACAGATTCTGATCATGAACTTAGAAACATTCATACCGCCACCACCACCCTGATGCCGCTGCTTTTAGTGAACCAAGAGGAAAGCTGTCTTTTGTCTCCTATACATGGCCTTGGGTTTTACTATAGATGGAGTGAAATTATAATTATTTGTTTTTCTGCAGCACACACCATGGGCTGATGTATTTCACGGTGCTCTGGTGTGATGATGAAGGACATAGAGGAGCTGTGGAAAAAACGTAATTGCCTCAGTTCACATAATGTGATTAAATAGAACCCGTGATTGATGCAAGGTTTTTGTGCAATTCAGCCACCAGATGGTTATCACATTCTCTCACCCAATTTAGATCAAAGCTTAATGCTTTGCGTTTAATTCTTTCAGGCACGAAATCAGTGCACTGTATTAAATACATCCAGGCTCCATGCATGTTTCGCAAGGATTGATGGTAATAGTGTTTGGAGAGGATGAGGTTTTAATGGAGAAGCTAAAATGAAAACCAGAGCACCCACCCTTGGTCAGGGCATTGAGACTGTGGAAAATGGCTGTTTCTGCAGGGTCACCCCCAAACATTTTGCCTTCCTCCTCCCCTTTTTGCTGAATTAATTTTTGTTGGCTTTAGGACTCTGGATACTTTACCACTGCTAACTAGTGCTACAGTGCATGTGCTCTCTCCCTAAAACATGGTAGCATTGGCTTATCCACAATTGGCATTTTGATTTACTTATAAGTCCCTAGTACAGTGGACTACATGTGCCAAGGGCTGGCAAAGTAAATGCTACTAGTGGGCCTGCAGCACTGATCGTGCAAACCCACTTTAGTAGCCCTTTAAATATGTCTCAGGCCTGCCATTGTAGAGCCTGTGTATGCTGTTTTTAAGTGCCATGTCGACTTGGCAAGTTAACCCTCTTGCCAGGCCCAAACCTTCCTTTTTAATACATATAATCACCCCTAAGGTAGACCCTGTACAGCCCGAAGGGCAGGGCGCAGTGTATTTAAAAAGTTGGACATGTACTTTTAAGTTTTACATGTCCAGGTAGTAATAAACTCTTAAATTTGTTTTTCACCGCTGCAAGGCCTAACTTGCCCATAGGTTAGCATTGGGATTGCCTTATTGCATCTTTTAAGTGTAATTTCCAATTGTGCAAGATGCAAATTTCGAGTTTGGTGTCCCTGGACTCAAAATTTAATATCACAACTTATGGTGAAGTCGGATTTTAAATTGTAAGTCTGAAAAGCCACTTTTAGAAAGTTGGCTTTTTCTAACTTTAACCATTCTGTGCCTCTACCTGTCTCTGAATACACGTCTGGGGTTGGTGACAGCTGGGATTTGTGCATTCCCTCCAGACAGCCACACACAAAGGGAGCTGTGGTGTGACATTCCAATCCTGATGGCCCATCACCAGGCTGATGAGCCTTCCTGAGCTAGATGGGAGGGAGGAGCTGACACTTGCCCTTGAATAGGGTCGTACCTGCCCCCCCCCACAAAATGCTGCAGAACCGACGCACTCTCCTTCGACGTCAATGCAGCGCCGCTTCAAGGACATCCCTGCGTGGTCGATGACAATGCGAGACCCGACTGCGAGGCTGATGACGACACATCGCCTTCACCACAAAGGGGTTCGACGATGACCGGGTCCTGACTGCGTGAATCGAAACTGACGCATCTTGCTCTTGATGTCGGCGCATCCTCTGGAAAGGTACTGTTTTCAGCGGGGCCTGCGTGGCTTCTGTATTCGACCCACGCTCCATCGTAGTCAGCCTGACTTTTCAGATTTGACCCGGTCCAACACCACCAAATAGCCCAGGTTGGCACTTAATTACTCTAAACACTATAATAAAGATATATTCTTTAAAAATTCATAACTCCGGTTCTACTTATTTGATTTTTGTTGATTTGGTCTTGTTTTGCTCATTGAAGTAAGCTCTATTTTTCTAACCTAGTGTGGATTATTTCTTGTGTGGTGTTTTCACTTTTTCACTGTATTAAGTGCTGTACAAATACTTTAACATTGCCTCTTAAGTTGAGCCTGACTGCTCTGTGCCAAGCTACCAGACGGTGAGCACAGGTTAATTTAGGATGTGTATTTGACTTACCCTGACTAGAGTGGTGGACCCTACTTGGACAGGGTCATACCTCTGCCAACTAGAGACCCCATTTCTAACGGATACCATTTGCTCCATGTAGCTAAAATTCTTTAATCCATGTCATCCATTCTTGAATTCTTCATCAACCCACTCCTCACCATCCAACTATTCATTCATTGAGGCATGCAGCCTTGTCTGCAATCTCCATCAGTCCATTTTATGACTGGACATGGTTTGGACATGGTTTGATAATGAAAAATGTGTTGTAAAACTCACCAAATTTGCAATTTATTTTGAAACATTTTTGGTAGGAGAAACTACCCAAAACTCCCTTGCAGTGGTTAGGCTTGCTCGATGTGCTCGCTCTCTACATGCAGTATGAGGGCAGTATGAGGGCTGCCTTGGCCAAATTTGCCAGGCATGAGTATGTTTCCAGTTCTGACCCTGGTAATGACTTACCTTAAATTATGCTGTGTAACATGGACATTCAGTGGTGGAATAGTTTGTGCTAGCGGAACCACAATGTTAGCATGTTACTGGGTCCATTATCGAATGAGATTCCTGATTCTTGTCACTTTTCCAAGGACATTTTTCTCCTGCTAAAAAGACATTGGTCTTTATTGGGTGTTTTTCAGCAACTGGAGATACCACTCTGTACGACTTGAAATCGTCCCGTACTTGGCGGTATCCCATCAGGCTTATCTACTTCCAATGAGCCTCTCCCTGAACCATGTCCACGGAATGATCTTAGGAAAGATGTGAAATTCGTGCTCACCAATGTTTCTCTCCATAAACATTTTAATCACATGTATGTTGTGTGTAAGAATAGTGCTTATTCTGCTTGCAGATACCAGAGTGTCCTTCTGGACTGTTACTGCGAAAGGGCGTGCTTTGAAAAGGTATTTCAGGTGGCAGTGGCCTGAAAAGGAGTTGTCATAAATGTTTAGGTGAGAATGTGGAAATGCATAGAATTAATTTAGCCTCTTTCAATTCTAGAGTGATTTTGCTTGATGGGAGTTAATACTCTGCTCAGCATATCATAATGGCGACCTCCATCCTTGCTTGTCTTCTTGCAGCAGAACTGCTCCTAATCAACAGAGCCTTAAATCCACAACAAGCCCTATATGTCTCGAGGGTCAAAGTAGGCCATGATTGTGTCAGTCAGGAGAGCTCTTTAGTGGCCTGGAACACCTCTTGATTATAGTCTGACTAGTTATATTTAGATGGGTTTGATGAGAATGGGTACATTTTGAATAAATCTACCAGAGTATATGGCCATGTCAAGAAGTCTCAAGTCACGGACAATCTGGGGCACCCATGCCACACCTTAATGTTTTACACTTGGGTCTGAAGATACTTCCACTGCTTTGAATATGTGAATAAAGAACTCCTGATTCACACATGTCAACACACTGTCCTTGAGTCAGCCTAATGTGACCCTCACCCTTTCATGTTCCCTATCTCTGGAGCAGCATAATCACTGATGACACTCCGTAGACCCACCAGTTTTTCAGTGGTAGCGTTTTCTCGACTGAAGAAGGTTCAAAATGCCGTCTCTTCTTTCTCCTCAAGCTGAAGTGGATGCAAAACTTTGTTCTGTATTGGGCCTCCAAATGAACTGAAAGCATTTGAGTGTAATCACTGATTAACTTGTAAACTAATGAGTCCCGGGGCCCAGGTCTCTGCTCTGAAGCCCGTGACCAGCACAATTGAATATCGGCGGCTGAATACCGAGCTGGATAGTCCTAAATCCACCTCATGCCTCTTTAAACCACTACCAGACACTCTCACTCTTGCAGGCCCCTGTTTTCTCCCTTTGTGTAGGTTTTCTTGTCTTTCTCTTCCTCCGTCTTTCCGTGTGTTTTCCCTGTCTTGCTTTCCTAAATGTCTGATGCAGAAAAATAAGTGCTGGGCCCCAAAAATGAGTGCAGGTGGACACCACCGGCATCCGCTTCCTCAAAGTAAGCACTGAGTCTAGCTTTGGATGCCCCTTGGCTCCAATTATGATGTCAGGATGGTTGTGACAGGGTGCTCTCGCTTTATCACCTTAATATGTACGAAAATATCTGTGCACATTTTTACTTCTGCCTTTAGATTTCCTTCTTTGTGATGACAATCAGGGAAGCCCAGGGAATTGGACAATTTTCATAAACTCTTCTGCTCCTGTCGTGTAGTTCCTATAAAAACCTATACGGGATCTGCGCGTTTGGACAGCATACACTGTAGGATTGGTGTCGGACTGATTCTGAATACCCCCACCGGGTATGTTGGCCTTTTGTACCAGCTAGCTCACAGTGCCACTAAATTCTCCTCTTACCAAGTAGAGAATAGTTCTTGGCAACCATCGAACATGACAACCCTGATCCCTCAGGACCGTGGAAACAATATACTACTTTTCGCTCAGTAACCCAAGCTTACTTAGTCTGTCTTAGAGAGGTACACAGAATAAACAGACTGGGCGTTTTCAATAAGTATTTATTGAACAGTTGTTATTCTGGTGTAGAATAGATGAGCTGCAAAAACCGTTAGACAGTAGCAGATATATAGGATTAGAAGCACTATGAAAGTAAACGCATGGTAAAGTTCTACCATCTTGCAGTAATCATGAATACATACAAGTACATAAAATACATGATAATAAAAAGATGCGTACTCCTACGATGTCTCCCTAACTAGATGTACCCAAGTGTACCTAGCATGTGTGTAGGTGTTAAGCCAAGAATCCCTCTAGGATAAAGTCAACCCCATTACCTGAAGTGAGAGACTGTGGGACCCCGGCTTGGTCTTGAGTTGGACACCCCGTGAGGGATGTTAGACCACTGCGAGCTGAAGTGTCTGCATGCAGGAACCTCAGCGTCTCTGGTCAGTGTGTTTGCCAGGAAGTCCTGATCTCCTCTGTCTATCTTAGCAAGATGTGATGTATATATACCCATAGGTCTCCCCAGGGGTCCTACCTCGCTGTATTACAGTGTCGGACTAAGGATGACGTCGGGCATGAACTTTATACATAGATATTATATAGGAGATGGTAGTCCTGCTGTGCTTCAGAGAATCCTCATGCATAATGTATGAGATTTCGAACTAGGGAAAACCCGCGTTCTGAATGCAGTGTCGTATCTAGGTAAAAGGTCAGTCCCTGTAAACCGTTATAAATGTAATGTAGGGAAGAATATAGGTGAAGGGTTATGAAGTTACCTAGGCATATATTGTGGTACCTGTATGGAATATAACACTCCGATCTTTTCAAATCTTTGAGACCTGAAATGAAAATCACTCTTGTCACAGGGCCCGGGGATGTGAATTTTCTTCTACTGTATGAGATTTCGAACTAGGGAAAACCCACGTTCTGAATGCAGGTAAAAGGTCAGTCCCTGTATTGTAGGCAGATATGGGGCCTCCAAAGATGTACAAATGAATGACAGTCTTCTATAATACTATCCAGTTTAAAAGTACAAGCAATTGTGATGAACTAAATCACAGACCCTCTGCTGCAGCTTAAGATAGTGCCTGCTTAGCCTCAGGCGCACATATATATATGGCATGTTCTTCTCTAGCCTTATTCTTTAACTCAGAATTAAAGGTGACTCCTGGTGGAATGGTTGACTAATATCCACATGCATTCAATTTTGTAGGCGTTTTGTTAAACCATTGTCTGGGCTTTTGACTGGAGAATTGCTTGATGGCCAAGGTTTTGACTGAAACCGCACATCAGTATATGCTGTTACCTTTTGTCATTGAATAAGGACTGCCTTTGGGATGTGATGTGTTCCTTTTTTGATTGTGGGGTTCTTTCTAATGGACTACTGAGTGGCACATACATTTCTGAATTTCCCATGACCTTCCCTTCGATGATGGACCTGGCTTTCTGGTCTCCACATCATGTATATTCAGGTTGCCGGAAGCTGAATATTTTTCCCCTTAGGCAGCCATGGTCTTGCGTCTTAAAAAGTCACAGCCACCTCAACTGTAGCTCTTGCCTTAATTTTGACTGTCTTTTCTGACCCTAGTGCAGATCAAGAGCACCTGAACAATGCATTGGCCAATACCATTGGGTCCTGTTTAATGCAGACTCCAGCAAAGCCACTATCTATGTGCGTCACTCTCACAATGCAAACACAAGAAGATGATGGACGGAGCTCTGAAACCTTTCAGACACTCACCCCCAGTCAGAGATCTGGGTTAAATCCATCATCGTTCTTTTGCTCACAAGCCACCCAGTTCAGACCAAGCCCTATGCAAATCAGTCTTGACCCTGTTCCTTATGGGAACTGTCGAGCCAGGTCTTACCTGGATCGGAAACAATCAATCAATCAATCACGGCATTTATAGAGCGCGCTACTCACCCGGGAGGGTCTCAAGGCGCTGGGGGAGGGGGTAAGTTACTGCTCGAACAGCCAGGTCTTGAGCTGCTTCCTGAAGGAGAGATGGTCCTGGGTTCGCCGAAGGTGAGTGGGGAGGGAGTTCCAGGTCTTGGCTGCCAGGTAGGAGAAGGATCTTCCTCCGGCGGTGGCTCTGCGGATGCGTGGTACGGTGGCGAGGGCGTGGCTGGTTGATCGTAGCTGGCGGGTGGGCGTGTAGAAGGTCATGCGGTCGTTGAGGTACTTGGGGCCCAGGTCGTGGAGGGCCTTGTGTGCGTGGGTGAGGAGTCTGAACGTGATTCTCTTGCTGACGGGGAGCCAGTGCAGGTCTTTCAGGTGTCCGGTGATGTGGCTGTGTCGGGGGATGTCCAGGATGAGTCGTGCGGAGGCGTTCTGGATGCGCTGGAGTCTTTTTGAAGTTTGGCTGTGGTTCCGGCGTAGAGGGTGTTCCCATAGTCCAGTCGGCTGGTGACGAGTGCCTGGGTGACGGTCTTCCTGGTTTCAGTGGGGATCCATCTGAAGATCCCGCGGAGCATGCGCAGGGTGTTGAAGCACGAAGATGAGACGGCGTTGACTTGTCTGGTCATCGACAGGGAGGAGTCCAGGATGAAGCCCAGGTTGCGTGCGTGGTCCGCTGGCTTGGGCGCGGTGCCCAGGGCCGGGGGCCACCAAGAGTCGTCCCAGGCGGAGGGTGATGAGCCCAGGATGAGGACTTCCGTCTTGTCTGAGTTCAGTTTAAGGTGGCTGTTCCTCATCCAGTCGGCGACGTCTCTCATCCCGTCGTGTAGGTTGGCTCTGGCGGTGGTGGGGTCGTTGGTGAGGGAGAGGATCAGCTGGGTGTCGTCGGCGTAGGAGATGATGTTGAGGTTGTGTTGGCGTGCGATGGCTGCGAGGGGGCTCATGTAGACATTGAAGAGGGTTGGACTGAGTGAAGATCCTTGTGGAACGCCGCAGATGACTTCGGTGGCCTCGGATCTGAACGGGGGAGGCGGACTCTCTGGGTTCTTCCGGCGAGGAACGAGATGATCCATTCCAGTGCTTTCTCTCGGATTCCGATGTTGCTGAGGCGCTTCACTAGGGTGCGGTGGCAGACGGTGTCGAACGCCGCGGAGAGGTCCAAGAGGATGAGGGCTG
The DNA here is from genome assembly GCA_963921515.1 of Calotriton arnoldi. Lineage (NCBI taxonomy): Eukaryota > Metazoa > Chordata > Amphibia > Caudata > Salamandridae > Calotriton > Calotriton arnoldi. The sequence continues at coordinate 2,140,088 of CAWUFW010002334.1, forward strand.
CTGTTTCCCCGTTGTCGGTTAGGGTTCTGATGTCGTCGGTGGCTGCGATAAGGGCGGTCTCGGTGCTGTGGTTGGCCCGAAACCCGGACTGCGAGGGGTCGAGGATCCATTCGTCTCGAGGAAGGCGGCAAGCTGTCTGTTGACGGTCTTCTCGATGACTTTGGCCGGAAACGGAAGGAGCGAGATGGGACGGTAGTTCTTGAGGTCGGTGGGGTCCGCCGTTGGTTTCTTCAGGAGGGCGGTAAGCTCGGCGTGCTTCCAGCTCTCCGGGAAGGTGGCGGTGTGGAAGGAGGAGTTGATGATGTCCCGGAGATGGGGTGCGATGGTGGCGTCGGCTTTGTTGAAGACGTGGTGTGGGCAGGGGTCGGTTGGTGATCCGGAGTGGATGGAGTTCATCGTGCGGGTGGTGTCTTCGGTGCTGATCGGGGTCCAGTTGCAGAGGGTGGTGGTGGCGGGCGTTGGTTCGGCGGTAGGGTGCGTGGTCTGTGCGTCGAAGCTGTTATGTATGTCGGTGATCTTGCGGTGGAAGAACGCGGCGAGTGAGTTGCAGAGGTCTTGCGAGGGGTGATGTCGTTGTTTCCGGCGCTGGGGTTGGAGAACTCTTTGACGATGCTGAAAAGTTCCTTGCTGTCGTGGGCGTTGTTGTCCAGTCGTTCTTTGAGTGCCGACTTCTTGGTGACACGGATCAGCTGGTGGTGTTTGTGGGTGGCGTGCTTGAGGGCGGTCCTGTTGTCTGTGGTCTGGTCGAGTCGCCAGGCTTTCTCGAGAGTGCGGCAGTTCTTCTTGGATTCCTTGAGTTCGTTGGTGAACCAAGGGGTTTTCTTGCTTCCGGGTCTGCTGGGAGGGTTTTTAGTGGTGCGAGGTCGTCGGCGCAGGCGGTCAGCCACTTGGCGAGGTTGCTGGCTGCTTCGTTTGGGTCCGTTGTGTTGGTGGGTGTGTTCTGGCTGAGGGAGGCGGTGAGCTGCTCGGCGGTGATCTTGCTCCAGCTCCGGCGGGGAGCCTGTTGCGGGTGGTGGTGGGTCGCAGTCTTTCTGAAGCTGAAGTGGACGCAGCTGTGGTCGGTCCAGTGGAGTCCGGTGGCGTGGCTGAAGGAGATGTGCTTGCTGGAAGAGAAGACGGGGTCAAGCGTGTGGCCGGCGTAGTGGGTGGGCGTGTTCACCAGTTGCTTGAGTCCGAGGTTGGCGAGGTTGTCCAGCAGGGCGGTGGTGTTTCTGTCGTTGTTGTTCTCCAGGTGGAAGTTGAGGTCCCCTAGGAGGATGTAGTCGGCGGAGGGCATGGCGTGCGGGCTGATGAAGTCTGCGATGTCTTCGCTGAATAGTGTGCGTGGTCCCGGGGGTCTGTAGATGAGGGTGCCTCGGAGGGTGGTCTTGGGGTCAGTGTGTATCTGGAAGTGTAGGTGTTCGGCGGCGGTGAAGGTCTCGTCGGAGTTAGTCGAGATGCGGATGGTGTTCTTGTGTACGATGGCGATGCCTCCTCCCGTCTGGTTGACGCGGTCCTTCCGGGTGATCTTGTATCCGTCCGGGATGGCTATGGCGATGTCGGGCGCTGAGGAGGCGTTCATCCAGGTTTCGGTGAGGAAGGCGGCGTCCGGTGCTGTTGCGTCGAGCAGGTCCCAGAGTTCCACGGCGTGCCTGTGGACGGAGCGGGTGTTCAACAGGATGCATTTCAGGTGGTTGCTGCTGGTGCTCGACTTGGCGGAGGTGGTGCACGTCCGGGGGCAGGTGAATCGGCAGGCTTGGCAGGTGAAGGGTCCGTGGGTGCGTCTCGGTGAGGCTCGGTAGCAGGCAGGGTTCCGGCCGGCATTGAGTGCGGTGAGGGTGGCGGCGTCGTAGGTCCGTCGAGTAGTGTTGCATCGGTGGGATCCAGGGGTCCTGGCGCTGGGCGCGGGCCAGGCGCGGACGGGCGCAGACGGGCTTACCTTTGGCGCACCTTCGGCGCTCCGTCGGTGCTCCCGCTGCGCGCGGCCGCTGCGCGGTCGCTCAGGGGCGTCATAAGTAAGGAGCCTGGAGGGAGGAGCAGCTGGGTGGCGGGAGCGGGGCGGCGAATGGAATCACGGGGCGGGGCCGCAGGGAGGCAGTGGCGGGAAGTCCCAGGAGCAGCGGGCAGCGGGAAAGTCCCAGGAGCAGCGGGAAAGTCCCAGGAGCAGTGGGCAGCGGGAAAGTCCCAGGAGCAGCGGGAAAGTCCCAGGAGCAGCGGGCAGCGGGAAAGTCCCAGGAGCAGCGGGCAGCGAGCGAAGGAATCTCCAGGCAGGAGGCGGCAAGGCAGGCAGGAGCGGCAGCAGTGAGTGGGGCGACCAAGCCCTGTGGAGGGCTGAGCGGCCTGGGACCAGTTTCGGGGTAACACCCCTCATCAGGGAGGCTAGCTTGAATCCAGTGGCAAAGTAAGCAAGGGACCCACATCTGGGCTGGTTCTAAACTGGGGTGGCATGGTGAGCAAAAGAACGATGGATTTAACCCAGATCTCTTGACTGGGGGTGAATGTTTGATTTGTTTTGCATTCTGTCCATCATCTGTGTGTCTTTTGCTCACTCTCATAATGGACAGTTGTGTGACACCGCCCCAGGATCTTGTTAATAATCGTATATATTTGATCGGTTTAGTAACAAATCAAAGAGGCTTGAGGGAGAAGGGTCAGCTTAGTGAAGAACGAACAGACTCTAAAACCCATCTTTTCAGGCAGCCTATAGCTAACCTTTTAGTAAGATAGCTATTGGGCCTACTTCCATTATCCAGGTCTACTGGTTAGATGCCTAAAACCAGCTTCATGCAGCTAGTTCCACTGTCAGACTTCACGGACTACTCTCTACAGCGTTCTTATCTTGTTTTCAGGGCACTTGGATATAGTTGGCTCTCGTCTAATTTATACTTCTTTAATTGATTGTCCTATCGGTGTATCTGATTAATAGTGCTCTGAGTCTACCACCAGTGGTTTGCAGCACTATACAAAAAAAAACTAAATAATAAAAGAAAGCTTTCAATATAGAAAAGTTAAATAATTCATGAGTGCAGAAAAGGAGGCCTGTAATATCCCCTCAGTTCTAACTTGGCAGCAAGGGGCATACAAGGCTTTAGTGGAATTAGCCAAAAAAAATCTGCAGATCTGCAAACCTGAATGATTTATGTTTGCCCCTCTATGTTTTGACTGGTCCTCGGGCTCATGCTGTTCATTGCCCTCAAACTGGAATGGAACACATCAGTGGATTCACCGAGGTCCTGCCTGAATGAATAAAGAAGCATTAGGGTTTAATCAGCATCTAGGTGGGAGATAAAATGAAGTAGAGGATGATCAATGCAGCTCATACCTGCCAAACATCCAGCCAAGGTTAAGAGCAACTTGAAATTTAAAAAATAAACCATTGAAATATTAACCAAACAGGCTCATTTCATCACATGTCGGTCTGCTGCGACGCCCCGTGAATCCTTCGCTCCTCTCTCATCCTTCTTGATAGGAACTTTCACAGCAAACAATTTAGCTTCTTTTGGTGGTAATTGCATGAATTAACCTTTTTTTTTTACATTGGTTGCATCTCTAACCAGAACCTGCAAGAATACCAGGGTGGTAATGTTTACAATGCATAGCCAAATAGCCCTAATAATTTAATTTACAAAAGTCTTTCTTTGCTAGTTCAGTCACTGAAGGGAAAGTGTGAGAGGACTATCACAAACTCGATTACTTTTCCGCACAATAATAAACATTTTTCTAGTAGTTATATTATGGCAAATAAAGAAACTGTACGTTTCCATACGTTCGTTACATGTAACAATGTGTAGGTTTCATGAAGAGTGGTGATGTTATGCTTTGGTAAATGCACTAAATTTATGAGTTAATTCAAATTGGCGAATCTTTGCAGAGGAGCAATGATAAACCACATTGTCCAAATTATCTTTCGTCAAAAGTTCAGCTGCAGATTGATCTAGGTCAGGGGTTCTTATCCTTTTGACTTTAGTGGACCCCCACTGAATCATTATTGGAATCCACGGACCCCCCCACTGAGTCGTCATTGGCTACTGGGACCCCGGGCCAAAGCGATTTCTATGATTTGAGCAGTACAGAAAAAAACAAAAACAAGTATACACCAAACAAATACTCAAATATTGAAGTATTATTTTTAATTTACAATCAAATATAGAAAAAGTTTTCACATTTTTTATGTTGCCTCTTTATTTGTAGATATTTTAATAATTTTTATGTATTAATTTTAATATTTAATTTTGTAAAACAATCGCTGATCCCCTGAGAAGGCCTCGTGGACCGCAGGAGTCCTCGGACCCACTCGCGGCTCGCACAGGTAAGGGCAGTGGGTCGGTGAGGCGGGGCGGGATGGGGGTAGTGGAATTCGACATATGACGGGATAGTCAAAAGTAAATAAATAAAGCCACTTACCTTGCGGTCGTCGCATCGCCGACGCGGCGATGAGGCGAGCGCAAGGTAAGTGGTTTTGTTTATTTATTTACTTCTCACTATCCCATCGTATGTCGAATTCCACTACCCCCCACCCCCACCCCACCTCACTGCCTCACCGCCCCACCGCGTTTACCTGTGCGAGCCACCACTGCTCGGACCACAGGCTAAGAACCACTGATCTAGGCAATGATGTAACCTCAACATGTGTGACACCAGAGGCCTCTTCAGCCAGGTGAAAGGATTTTGCGCTCTAAAATAAAACATGTCTTAATTTCTTCATGTAAATCGACTTGTGCCCTCAGTTCAGAGCTTTTAAAGGCCAGTTATATTAAGAAGGCTCTATGAACCCAGGAAACTTATGATAAATCAAGGCCAGGTCGTGTCCTGACTTTCCAGTAGACATTTGCATCTGGTAAAAACATTACGTCATTCTGTTTTTAAAATATGGAATTAGAGGTTGGGATTGTGAAACAGGATAGGAGCAGTTCAATATTAAAACCCATGTTTACATTGCAATGGTCTTGAACGCATGCAAAAGAGATCCTTCCGGCGAAGGCGTGGAGCGGACTCAACGAGGGTGAAAGATTGTTTAAGAGGCCTGGAGCAGACACAGGAGGGGAGACAGCTCTACCCAAAGTAAATCTGGAGCCTATGTACGGTACTGAACGAGCACAATAATTCTATTTATATATTGAGAGTAGTAGGACTGTGGTTTGTAACCTTCATTGCATGTGCATTTTGCCATCGCTTGTTTAAATATTTGATGGTGCAAACAAATATTTTGAGTTGGATTTGACTGTTCAATACCAAAGTTTCACGACTGCCAGCCCTGCCAGGTGGCTCCATGCCATGAGTTACTCGTTTAGCCTCTGGTGGCCTTTGATTTGTTTAACAGCGTTTTGTTTTATGAGACTTGTAGTTTTAATATTTGTTTTGTTAATATGGCGCTTAATTAGGGAGTGTGAAATTTGTATAAGTATGGGAAAATTATTTGTAATTAAGCATAATTATGCAAAATGTAAAACTGCCATTTGACGCTATATTTTAGAACAAATTGCATCCTCGTGTCTATTTTGGACGTGAGGAATCATTGTGCACTATGAAAACAGTGCAAAATAGACACGCTCCGCCATGGTGAGTAATTCGATATGGCCTAATGCCGAAATTTCTGGAATTTAGTGCATAACAAGAGTAATGTGAAATTTCCAAAATGACTCGAGATCACACGTGCATAACGGAAATGTATCCCAGTCCTAGCCTTAATGCCCCAGAATGCAGTATGACTGGCTAAAACTTCACGACTGGCTGAAGGGTGAACTATTGTGCAACTGCACTTTACCCTAGTACCTATAATCAGTTTAAAAAACACGTGGCTACTTCTGTTTCCCCCTAAGACCAGTTTCTAGAATTTCACACAATGATCTATGCCATTTTATTTAGTGTGGCTTCAAATGGAAGGGCACATCCAAATAAAATAAATACATCTTTCTATGCTTGTAGGGGGAAAAGGGAGAGCGTCAGACTTGCTCTACCTTGACCCAGGAAAATAGGCTTGTGCCCAGGCTTTACCACGATCTTTACCATTTCATGATTTCTTAATTGGCATATGCATGTTTTTTTCTATCCCACCAGAGAATGGTCTACACGGCCTATGGCATTGTAGTCACAGTGACTCACCTCTATTGTCTTAGAAAACACTGTTAAATAGTTGATGTGGCGTGAAAGTAGTCCAGCTTCTTTCTTTTATAAAACACCCATCAGTTGAAGCTAAACCCCTTCCTGCGAAATCCATCTAAGTCTTCATTGGGGTGTGCCAATATTCTGCATTGTTCGCGATCCTCTTCAACATCCATAAGAACAAGCATTGGCAAAGTCAATAGCTTTCGCCTATGGGAGATATGTTGGCTCTGTCAATGTTTTATAGATATGTTGCACAGCAGCGCGGGCTGTAGGGCAACATGGCTTAAAGTAAAGAAAAAAGCGCTATGGCGCACTCAGCGATGAGCACTTCATAGGGTTCTTTTAATCTTCAAGCCATGTTGCATAGCAGTCCGTGCTGCTGTGTTATATGTCAAAAAAACTGCAACCGGGCAAGCCACATGAGGGAGGTGCGCGGGAGGAAGGTGAGAGCAGTAAAACTGTAGAGCTGGAGGGAGGGCAACACGAAGGAGGTGAGGGGAAGAGGGCAGCAACAACGGACAGCGGGAGCTGGAGGAAGACATGGTGCTGTAGTGAACATGCTGCAGATGCCATGTTTTTTTCCAGCGAACGTGCCAATTTCAAGAATGGAGAAATAACTCCAGTGAGTGTTTATCAATCCCACCCTCACTCAGTGTATGTGTGATCCAAGCACCCGTCTGTGGCAAATGCAGTCTCCCTTAAAGAAGGAGAGGTTCAGCTTGGTGGCATCCGGTTCACTAATCACTTTGCAGCATATCCAGCAAACGGGAAACAGTCGGAACACAGCGGTGTGAACGACGCGTGTTCCGACTACGCAAGCTCTACCACGCATGCCTTAACGACGCGTATGCGTGGTTAAGGCAGTGCGCGGTCTAGCTGCTAAAAGACGGAAGCAGGAAGACGCTGCGGTGAGGTAGGTGGGGCTGTTTTTTTTTAATGGGCTGGGAGGGGATCGTGGTAGGTTTTAGGGCAGAGGAAGGGGTTGGAGTAGTTTAAGGGACAGCGCAGGGGGCAGGGGGGTCATGGTAGTGTAAGTTAGGGTGCAGGGTTTTAGGCCTTAGGGCAGTGGAAGGGGAATAGGTAGTTGGGTTCGTTTTTAGGGTGGGGGTAGGTTTTAGGGCAGTGGAAGGGGTTGGGGTAGTTTAAGGGACAGCGCAGGGTCAGGGTAGTGTAGGGTTTTAGGCCTTAAGGCAGTGGGTGGGAAATTGGTAGTTAGGGTAGTTTTAAGGGACAGCGCAGGGGGGCGGGGTTCGGGGTAGTGTAAGTTAGGGTGCAGGGTTTTAGGCCTTAGGGCAGTGGGAAGGGAAAGGGTAGTTGGGTTAGTTTTTAGGGTGGGGGTATCTGGGTAGGTTTTAGGGCAGTGGAAGGAGTTGGGGTAGTTTAAGGGATGGCGGGGGCGTGGGGGGGGTCGGGGTAGTGTAGGAATTTAGGCCTTAGGGCAGTGGGAGGAGAATTGGTAGTTGGGGTAGTTTTTAGTGTTGGGGTAGGTTTTAGGGCAGTGAGAAGGGTTGGGGTAGTTAAAGGGACAGCGTGAGGGGGGCAGGGGTGGGGGTGGTCAGGGGAGGCAGGGTAGTGGCGACTTTAGCCACACATACCCCTTTACCATCCATGCCTATACCACGAAACTTCGTGAGAAAGGCATGCGTGGTAAAGGAATGCGTGGTTAAGACACATTCGTGGTTGGGCTGCGTGGTAGAGGCATTTGTGGTAAAACCATTCGAGATTCTATCATACAACCCCAGCAAACATGATAAGTATGTGTGTTTGTACACACATTTAACTGCATTGGACATCAACAACGCAAGCGATCTCACCCAGAGGCATGCACTCAAATAAGGGTGTACAGCCATTTACACAGGCAGGTCTTTTGCACTGGTACGTACAGAATTTCATATGGGCAGGGAAGGAGTACATACATTACCCTCAGCAGTAAGCAGATGTAGCGCCATAGACTCTAAAGGAGCATCCAAGCACTACATATCAAACTAGACTGACAAAACAAATCAGATTAATTTTCAGCATTTCCTAAATACAGACAACTAATATTGAGCTTTTATAGCCCTTAGGTACGCTTAATCGTAGATACAAACATGCAATCACACATTCAGGGCACTCACAGATGTATTTTCTACATAAAGATGCATGTCTCACACACATACACAGACACCGAGTTACATAAACAGAGACACAGATTCACAGTTAAAGATGGAAGACATGAACATGCAGACACAGTGCAACACACCTAAACCTAACCACACAACTACACACATGCATAATTACATAGAGAAGGATGTACACACATACAGGAGATTCCCCTTTGTTTAATTACACGAACACGTATGGTAATCCAGATATACAATAATTACACACAGATGTGCACATAGGCATACACAAAACATACATTGAAACATATCATAGGACATATACAAACATAAATCCTTGCACACAATTGTCCTGCACAAACAGACATGCGTCATGGAGTGCAGTGGTGCACAATAGACTAGAGTGTGTGAAGTGCATTGGCGTAGAGTGCAGTAAAGTGGCGTAGGATGGTGCAGAGTAGAGTGCAGTGGCATAGAGTAAAGTGGCACAGAGTGGAGTTGCATAGTGTAGAGTGGCATGGAATTCAGTGGCAGAGAGGGCAGTGCTACAGAGTAGAGTGTCATAGAGTGCAGTGGTGTAGAGTAGAGTGGTGTAGAGTGCATTGGCGTATAGTGCAGTGTTGCACAGTGGAGTGCTGTGGAGTCGTGCAGAATGGAGTGGCCTAGACCTGAGTGGTGTGGAGTGCAGTGGTGCCCAGTAGATTAGAGTGGTGTGGAGTGCATTGGCGTAGAGTGCAGTAGCTTCGCAAACAGTGGTGCAGAGTAGAGTGCAGTGGCATAGAGTAAAGTGTCGCAGAGTAGAGTGACATGGAGTTCAGTGGCAGGCAGTGCTGCAGAGTACAGTGTCATTGAGTGCAGTGGTGTAGATTAGAGTGACGTAGAGTTTACTTGTAAAAGACATGCTGTATAAATGTTTTACAATGTATGCAAGACTGAGTGTATTTCTGCAGGCAATATTTCTGGTAATATCAGGGGAATAAGCAGTAAAAATCAGCCCACCAGACCATAGAACAGGCATACAAAATGGCCCACACACTGGCCTGTCAGACCAGCCCATCTGGCACTGCCTGATTGCCCTATATGACTTTCTGACCCTGGTGCGAGGTCAAATTCTTGAAAAGCGAATTGGTGTCGAAGTGTTGGAGGAGAAGCTAAGTGGAATGGCAGCAGAGAACCTTAGTGGCAGAGTTTCAGAGGAGAAAGTGAGGTGCCAACCACGGAAAAGGAACCCGAAATTCTAGGTGCCAGAAAGGAGATGCGAACTTACCAAACAACGCCAGGCCAAAGTAGATTTGCACTTCACAACTCAAACCCTTACTTTCAGAGCCCCAGCAGTCCCAGGGAGGGAGGTGAAGCATCCCCAAATGTTACACCATGTGTCGCACAACAGCCCGTGGCATCTTCTTCCACACCACGGCGGACCGCACAACAGCCGGCTGTGTCCTCCTCCATACCGCCTCAGGCTGTGATTCTGCCCACGAGGCCTCACTTACCTGCTCGGGCATGTCGTGGTCTCCCGCGGTGGCCCTTTATTGTCAGAACATTGCGGGCACACCCAGAACGTCCTCATCTTCACTGCAGCAGCTCGCAGTGATTTCTTTCTCCTTCAGGCATGCCGCAGGACCATAAAATACCATTCAGGTAGCCATTATCTTGCTTGGGGTCCATCTTGTTTGCTTTTCTTCTTCCCATAATTCCACAGCCTTGCTCCCAGAAGACTGTGGAAGGGTTTTGTTACACCATTCTAAGATGGTGACCTTTTCTATCTTTGTCATCAACCTTTTCCCTATCCAAGATGGAGACTGCTTACTTCCTGTGACATCACTTTCTGTCTATGGGTATGTAAGGGGCCAAATCATTCATCTCCTTGCATTGCAACAGTCCTTGCTCCTGCTGGTGTGTCCTTGCTCCTGTTGGTGTTCTTTACTCCTGCCTGATGTATCTTCGCTTCCTGTTGGCGCTTCACGTTCCTGTTGGAATCCTTGGAGCCTTCTGCTCTTGCCTGGAGTTCTTGTCTTCAGGTATTTTTTTCCTTGCTGGGGTGAAATGAAATGAAATGAAATTAGGCATTTATAAAGTGCGCGGATACTCACATAGAGTGGCCCGGCGCTAATCTCCAAAACCAACAGAAAAACCCCGCCCCGCCTACCATCATGTTATTGTTGGAACAGCCATGTTTTAAGTTGTTTCCTAAAAAACAGCAAGTCCTGAGTCAATCTGAGATGTAGAGGCAAGTCGTTCCACAGACGAGCCGCTTGAACCTGAAAGGAACGACCTCCAATCCGAGATCGAGTGAACTTGGGAATCACCATCAGGGATTGTCCAGAGGAACTTAAGACTCGTTGAGGCTGATAGCGTTGGATCCTACTTCTCAGGTAAACTGCACCCGTATCGTGGAAGGCTCGATAAGCAAGCACTAAGGCCTTAAACTGAATCCTCTTTCTCACCGGGAGCCAGTGCAGCGCTTTCAGGTGGGGCAACATGCGCATTCTGGGGTTTACCATAAGAATAGCTCTGGCTGCGGCGTTCTGGACAACCTGCAGCCGATTGAGCAAATATTCTGGAAGCCCCAGATACAAGATATTTACGTAATTCAACCTGGATGTAATTAGGGCTTGCACTACGATCTTACGGGATTCCACCGGGAGTAGAGGAAGAACGTTTTTTACCATTCTAATCAGTCCGATACAGGTGCCAGCAACAGTTTGGATTTGGGACTTCATCGATAGACTAGTGTCCAGCTTAACTCCCAAGTTTTTTACCGTGCTGACTGGGGCCGTAGGAGGGGACATGTCGCAAGGCCACCATAAGCTCCATTCGGCACATGGGGGGCAGCCCAAAAAAATAATTTCAGATTTTTCTGGATTACACTTAAGTTGGTTAAGTTGCATCCAAGAAAAGACCTCCGTTAGGCATCTGTTTATCTCCATTCCATGAAAGCTCGCCCCTTTGTCACACGTGAACAGTAGTTGAGTGTCGTCAGCGTAAGAAATAATCTTCGCTCCGTGTGACTCAGCCAGGCGTGCAAGTGGGGCCATATAAATATTAAAAGAGTGTAGGACTCAAAATAGCGCCCTGCGGGACACCCACTGGCATTGGAGGAATGGCCGCTGTAAAGGGCGGAGACCAGATTTCCTGCTGCCGCTCAGACAGAAAAGAGGCAAACCAATTGTCCACCGTGCCCCCAATGCTGCACTCCGCTAACCTGCACAAGAGCCGGTCATGGGGCACGGTGTCAAAGGCTGCGGATAAGTCCAGCAGTATCAGCACCGCACTGCCCCTTTGTCCACCTGTGTTTTAATAGTTTCCGAAACCTCCAGGAGGGCTGTTTCAGTGCTAAGACAGGTTCTAAAGCCTGACTGACTGTCATGAAGCACATGGTTTCCTTCTATATGATGTGTTAGCACGGAGTTAACATACTTCTCAAGGACCTTTGAGAAGAAGGGCAACAGGGATATGGGCCTATAGTTGGAAGCGACCTCAGGGTCCGCTGTGGGTTTCTTTAGGAGGGGAACAATTTTTGCCTTTTTCCAACAGCTGGGTACCATTCCCTGTCCAAGCGAAGAATTAAGAACCGAATTAACCGCAGAATTTATGGGTTCCGCGATATTCTTCAGGATCTTTGCTGGACAGGGATCAGAAGGAGAACCCGACTTCAGTGTTACCATGATGTCAAGAGATTTTTCTAAGGAAATAGGGGGAAATTGGGTAAGAGAGTAACTAACCCCCGAAGGCAGGGCATACGCATTCCACATCTCACCAGTTTCAGCTGTGCCCCTAGAGGCAAATGACTTCTGGCCTTTTCCTGGAAGGTACAGTCTGCTCTGGTGTTATATTGTCGGCAGCACCATGGCTACCGGAAAGGGTTGCCCTTACCTCTGACAGACCAGAACCTTCAAGAACCGAAGTCGGGAACCAACTCAGCAAACCAAAGTTGGTAAGAGAAGTTCTAAGCGTGACACCAGAAGCCACAACATCATACTAGGGTTGTGTCCTGAGGCAAGCATGAAGAAGATCAGTCGCGGCCGGCATGACTCACGGGTGTGGGGGCGGGGGGTCGTGCAGGGAAACAGTTGCGTGGGGAGGGGGTTAATTAAAAAAAAAAAGAATTTAAACTTACCTCCGGTCCCGCGTCGCGTCTCCTCTATCTGCTCCTCATAGGAAGCAGGCAGCCACCCTCTCCTCCCCTAAGCCAATCACAACGCTGCAATGGCAGCGTTGTGATTGGCTGGGACGCCGACCGCACAGGCCTCTATGGGGAGGCCGTTTTCTCCATGCAGGCTGCATGCAGCCTACATGGAGAAAACGGGAGAGTGCCTATGACTGGTTTGGTCGGCCCCGAGGCCGACCAAACAGTCAGCGCCCACAACACTGGGCAAGCCACTACTCCCCTGCCTGGAGCAGGACCGCCCACCTGCCCCCCCCAACCAAACCCTTCTGCTTTCTCGCAGTGCGAGTAGTAGAAACATAAAATGGTATTCATAATACCATTTTATGTTTCTGCTTCTCGCACTGCGAGAAAGCAGTGGGGCGACGCTCCTCCGCCCACGTGGAGGAGCCGCCCCTGAAGAAGATGGCGTGAGATCTATAATTAAACATTCAGAATGGTCGGAAACTAGATTTTGTTTGGTGTTGCATGTGTCCTTACTGTGTCTAAATCAGAGATAGTCATCCACAGAAGTAAACAGGAACGCTAGGAATGGATGCAGGTGTCTTTCTGGAGAGCACCTTATAGCCTGGGCATAAGCAAACACTTACTGATGCTTGTTAGCTCAGGATATCCAAACGTCCACTTGAGTCCTGCCTTTTTACTCTTCATCTGAGATTGAAGACCTGCCCTGAATGGCGTGTGGTGGGACCCGAAGTCCAGACATCCAAGGCACCTCACACTGAATACGGGATATATCACTTTGAAAATGTCAACTTCTGCTGATAGAGTGGAGTTCTAGAGGGCAAGGGAAAGGCCATGAAACTTATACCATAAGAAAGAGACCATGAGAGAGAAGCTGCCGCAGCTGCTTGTTTCGCCTCTCCCCGGACCAACTGATGACTTCAGACGGGAAACAACCTTTACAATTCGGTTGTTACATCGCGTTAGCATTACAACGCGGTCGTTACAACGACCGCATTGTTACAACGCGATGCCATTACATCGCAAGTCATTAGATCGACTTGCTCTAGATGGCGCTCCAACCTAAGGAATAGTATGATTTACTATTCCAACACCTTCCCTCCTGTTGCGCAGGGTGGAGTTGGAATAGTAAATTATACTATTCCTAATGTTGGAGCGCCATCTAGTGCAAGTCAATCTAATGACTTGCGTTGTAAAGGTATCGCGTTCTAACAACGCGGTCATTGTAATGACCGCGTTGTTATGGAACACGATGTAAAAGCATGCGTTGTAGCATGCTATATTCCTTCAGACTGACGTCTGGTAGACTGCGACCTAAAAACGGTTACTTGACAGCCTACATGATCTTGTTTACTATAATCTGTCTTTTTTGTTTTATCCATCCCTTTGGTAGTGAGCCTCAGCGACACTGAAATCCGACACATAAAATAGATTAATATCTTTTAAAAAGTGGTGCAAAATTCACAGCTGAGAGACATTTTTCATAAAGATTTCACAGGGGCTAGAATTTCTCTGAACCTCAGGTGGGATGGTTGGGCCCATGCAGTATTCTTTTTGGTTGGTGTAACACGGAGGTTTTCCAGTGAATCAACACATCCTATAAATTAATAATAAATTGATGCGTGTCAAAAGTGATAATTTTATCCTTAGTGCTCAAAATACATTTTGCGCAATTGCACTTTAATTTGAGTAATTGTACTAATAAATTAACATTCACACATTACTGAAATGCAAAGGTCAAATGTCCGCTATATTTCCACAGTACAGCAAAAGTAATATGCGAGAAACACAATTTACTGCCCTACAACTTGTGTGCTGTAATTACTGTACACAGGGAAACAACTCTCCTGATAGTCACGAGGCCTCCTCAGTGTTATTTTACGTTACTGCATATATTTAATCCTTGCTCCCTAGGTTTTGTTAAATAACATTATGTTAAAACAAATACATTTGAAAAAAATCCATGCCACAAACCATATATGCAGCATATATGCAGATGTGCGAGTATAAGAGTATATTATACTCTGCCCATCTGCGTATATACTATTTACAGTTATTACGATTTTTTTGTTGTTGCAGTTTTATAAAACGCATATTCAACCCGAAGGTATTGAACCGCTTTACTGTCTGAATCACCGGCAGTACTTGTGTTAACTTCCTACATCACTAGCAGTACTCCTGTGTTTACTAACTAGATTACTGGCAGTAGTGATGAGTTCACTATCTAGATTAATCGCAGTATGAATGTCTTTACTATTTAGACAAGTGACAGAACTCGTGTTTACTACCTAGAGCATTGCCAGTACTCGTGTTTACTACCTAGATCATTGCCAGTACTCGTGTTTACTACCTAGACCATTGCCAGTACTCGTGTTTACTACCTAGAGCATTGCCAGTACTCGTGTTTACTACCTAGAGCATTGCCAGTACTCGTGTTTACTACCTAGAGCATTGCCAGTACTCGTGTTTACTACCTAGAGCATTGCCAGTACTCGTGTTTACTACCTAGAGCATTGCCAGTACTCGTGTTTACTACCTAGAGCATTGCCAGTACTCGTGTTTACTGCCTAGATCATTGCCAGTACTCGTGTTTACTACCTAGAGCATTGCCAGTACTCGTGTTTACTACCTAGAGCATTGCCAGTACTCGTGTTTACTACCTAGAGCATTGCCAGTACTCGTGTTTACTACCTAGAGCATTGCCAGTACTCGTGTTTACTGCCTAGATCATTGCCAGTACTCGTGTTTACTCCCTAGAGCATTGCCAGTACTCGTGTTTACTACCTAGATCATTGCCAGTACTCGTGTTTACTACCTAGAGCATTGCCAGTACTCGTGTTTACTACCTAGAGCATTGCCAGTACTCGTGTTTACTACCTAGAGCATTGCCAGTACTCGTGTTTACTACCTAGAGCATTGCCAGTACTCGTGTTTACTACCTAGAGCATTGCCAGTACTCGTGTTTACTACCTAGAGCATTGCCAGTACTCGTGTTTACTACCTAGAGCATTGCCAGTACTCGTGTTTACTGCCTAGATCATTGCCAGTACTCGTGTTTACTACCTAGAGCATTGCCAGTACTCGTGTTTACTACCTAGAGCATTGCCAGTACTCGTGTTTACTACCTAGAGCATTGCCAGTACTCGTGTTTACTACCTAGAGCATTGCCAGTACTCGTGTTTACTGCCTAGATCATTGCCAGTACTCGTGTTTACTCCCTAGAGCATTGCCAGTACTCGTGTTTACTACCTAGATCATTGCCAGTACTCGTGTTTACTACCTAGAGCATTGCCAGTACTCGTGTTTACTACCTAGAGCATTGCCAGTACTCGTGTTTACTACCTAGAGCATTGCCAGTACTCGTGTTTACTGCCTAGATCATTGCCAGTACTCGTGTTTACTACCTAGAGCATTGCCAGTACTCGTGTTTACTACCTAGAGCATTGCCAGTACTCGTGTTTACTACCTAGAGCATTGCCAGTACTCGTGTTTACTACCTAGAGTATTGCCAGTACTCGTGTTTACTGCCTAGATCATTGCCAGTACTCGTGTTTACTACCTAGAGCATTGCCAGTACTCGTGTTTACTGCCTAGATCATTGCCAGTACTCGTGTTTACTCCCTAGAGCATTGCCAGTACTCGTGTTTACTACCTAGATCATTGACAGTACTCGTGTTTACTACCTAGATCATTGCCAGTACTCGTGTTTACTACCTAGAGCATTGCCAGTACTCGTGTTTACTACCTAGAGCATTGCCAGTACTCGTGTTTACTGCCTAGATCATTGCCAGTACTCGTGTTTACTCCCTAGAGCATTGCCAGTACTCGTGTTTACTACCTAGATCATTGACAGTACTCGTGTTTACTACCTAGAGCATTGCCAGTACTCGTGTTTACTACCTAGATCATTGCCAGTACTCGTGTTTACTACCTAGATCATTGACAGTACTCGTGTTTACTACCTAGAGCATTGCCAGTACTCGTGTTTACTACCTAGAGCATTGCCAGTACTCGTGTTTACTACCTAGATCATTGCCAGTACTCGTGTTTACTATCTGACTGTAGTTGTTTGTTTACTATCTAGATCACTGTCCATACTCACTTGCGTAGCATCTACACTGTTGGTAGTGCTGCTACATTTTTCATCTGCCAAAACCCACCTGTCTCTATTAATTAACAGGAAGATACTAGAGGTGTGACACTTTCGAGTAGTTATCATCGTTCTACCTTGATGATTCAGCCTGCTGTGCCTTTATTATTTACCAGCATGCCTAACCGACTTCCATCTTTCCTTTTCACCATCAACGCTTTTCTTTTCAGATCTCATATTGTTGTTTTTCTTAATATCTATTTGTAGTTTTTTTCATTATATTGTACTGTCTCATTAAATGTTGCAAAGTGCTTTAGTATAAAAGTGCTTATAGAAGTCCAACATACAAAGGCATGAAAGAAATAATCTCTCCTGTCCCCTGTTGCAGAAGGGCCTTCCTTCAACGAAGGTGTTTGTGCAAGGAAGTAGCACCTATGCAGGCCGCCTTCTGGCATCGGATGCCTCCAAATGTGCAGTGAAACTGCAAATCCCCCATTTAAATGCAGAGCAGATGAGCAGCTTCCATTCTGGGCCGAGGTGAGGTTACTGAAAATGGCACATACCATCAGCACCCTTGGGCCCAGTTCCACAATGGGGAAGTGTGTGAACAGGCATTGAGTGAAGGTCTGCCATGAGTGAATGCTGCAGTGGTGCTGGAACAATTTTCAGAATGGGGTGAGGGTGCTGTAATCAATATTGCGTGCCTGACTGAAGTAATAGGGATTGTGAAAAATACAAGGGTAGCAGTGCACAAAGGGCAAGAGATGCAACTTTGTAACAGCCTACTCCCATTTAGCATGAAAGTGTTAAGAGTGTAGTACGGAGGCGCAACTAGAGCCAAATTTCGGGGGGGCTACCAAAAATTTCGGGGGGGGGGGGCTGATTCTTCCAGCAATATGCAGAGTGGAGATGCAGGGGCTCTAAGAAGGGGTGAACGGCTGTGTGTGTGCCCGGGAAGCTGTCTCAGTCGGGCTGACACACACGACGGGGGGGGGGGGAGAGGGGCTGAAGCCCTTTGAGCCCAATGGGCGTTGCGCGCCTGGTGTAGTATGTAGCAAGGTGGTGGTGCATTTGGGGTACACTGTCACAAATATTTTTCTAAAGGTTGTCATAACTACACAGTTGCTTTATTAACATTGCTTTCTCAAATTTGCTTGAAAAATGCACCATTTGCCCACTCTTTTTTCAAAATTTTCCTGGGGGAGAATCCTCCCCCACTGCCTTATCACGGTCAGGCTCGATCGCTCGCCATAGGGCACTCATCCCGAACTTTTACGCTCACCACTTTCAAATGTCACCAGCCGCCACTGAAAGTTACATTACACAAGGACAAATTCATTTTTGTAGGCACAGGGAGAATACGTGATTTGCTTAATTTTGTTTGCAAAGTGACTCTGGTAAGTCTCAGAAGAGACAAATTAAAGCAAGGCTCTCTGCCCAATTCTCCAGGCTCATAAAAAAGTTTCAATTTGTTGAGACAACAAAAGTAGCTGCAGCGCTTCCGTTCACAACCAGCATTCCATTCAAAGATATGCTTTACCCTAGCGCCATCTACTGGCCTGCAAAAGAGATGTGTTAACTACTGTAAAAAGTGTAATTTCATTTATTTGCAGTTTGCACTGGTCTATAACCACATTAAAAGATAACTTGCCCGAGGGGGATGATGTAACAGTGAAGCGGGTGAAGTAGCCGTGATTTAAAAGATTTGCACGCACATGTTTTAAATTTAATTACAAAAAGCCAGCATCTCTTGATTCCTGGAGGACACTGGAAGGGACAGATTTTCATCTTTTTATTCGTTAATTTACCTATCTAATTTCAAGGTACAATTTTAATAAATGCAAGTTATCATAACGCTACTGATCATACTCTCCAGTCATGTTGTAAACGCTTCCGAGTAGTTGGACAGCAATGTAACTCATGGAGAGCAGTTCTGGCCTGTGATCTTAGAAAATGGTGAGGCGCAATAGTTGCACCTGCTTCCAGGCGGTGCAGCTCGTAAGCCTGATTTCTTCAATGGGGTTTGGAGGGGGTCAGAGGGGAAGGGGCGGGAGCGGGGTTAGGGGGAATTTCTCCTCAATAAAGCTTTGAAAAAAATGGGGTCAAACGTGTATTGTTAAAGCACAATTTGCTAAAATTCCATAGCCCCTAAAAGGCCACACATTAAACATTCACTCCCTGACACCGGACCCCATTTTTATTCAAAATGTCCTAAGAATGCAAGTATATGTCAATAAATTCCTGCGGAGTGCCAGGGCCAAACGTTTGTCATGGATGCCCCCCCCACCGCCCCCGCCTCTCCCCATATTCAATCGGCGACCCTCATGTGTTAAATGACATAAAATATGCTAGTGCCAGATTTTTTGATTGATACCATCCATATGCAAGAAGTAATCCAAATATGACCTCTAATATGTCAGAATTGGCATTTTCTCCTGGTTGTCCCCACTCACTTCTCCCCTCTCAATTTGCCATGGCTTTTCTCCCTTATGCCAACAATAACTTACAATACACAAGCACCAGCATTATGCCATGGATGTGCAATATGCCAATAATTACTTTCAGTTCACCACCACCAGCTTTTTTCCATGTGTACGCCATATGCAAAAATTACCTTCAACATGCTGGTGGCGGTAATTGGCTATGGGTGCCTCATATGCCAAAAATGACCTCCTGGGTCTGCACTGTGGCATGAATGCACCATATTCCAATATTTACCTCCAGTATTCCTGTGCGTTTTTTTTTTGCCATGAATGCTCTCTCTTATGCCAAGAATTGCCTCCAATATGCCAGCGCCAGCATATTGCCATGGTTGCCTCTGGAAACCAAGAATTAGCTTCAGGACTCCAGGGTCAATGGGAGACTCACAAACAAAACACACTCACACAAATGCTCTCATGTACTAACACTCACTTACATTTACTCATATTCACTCACTCTGCCTCACGTGCTCATGCTCATTCTCTCTCATTGCCACCCACACTCACTCACTCTTACTCTCCACTACTATCACTCACCTATTCTCACTCACATGCATATTTTCAGAGAGGCATCCAGAGGATGGAGGGTAAGGACAGTTGGTGATTCTATAGAAACGAAGGAGAGAGAACTATCAATAGATTTAGGTCAAGGTCAATTTTCATGCACGGTTTTAGGAATGCAGTGGAAGAATGCTTTTTGAGATAGCATGTAATCTCAGGATGTAGAAATGTAGAAACCGTAGAAAAAAGGGTTGATTGTTGTCACCTGTAAGCAGGTGCTAATGTGTTGTTGCGTCTTTGGTTGTTCCTTTTGACCAGTGATGGTACTGAACAGTTTATCATTAACATTAATAGTGTGGCAGCAAAATGGTACCCCAAATTTGAGACACCCCAACATTTATCTCAATAAGTGTTCCCACATTTCACTGGATCAAAGACCATGTTAAACCTCAATTTCATGATGTAATGCGTCCCTGCATTAGGGCACCTCCCCAAGCACCAAAATCAGAAACACAAATTATTAAGTAAATGGTGGGGGTCGCTCAATAATTGAGTTCTAGATCAATGAAAAGTTAAAGGGGTTTCTCACAGAATTCAAAATTAAAGTGGTACAGAGTCAATGCCACGAAGGTTCTCAAATGCAGGGTCATGCAGAGTATGCAAAAACCAGGAAATATTCTATGTCCCAAGTGGGCAGCAAAACCAATAGAAACAAGCATTTGCAATGCAATCAGTCTCGCCTTTGGGACCTTATATGTATTTAGCTATGCAGCACATTCGCCTGGGTGCTGAAACATCTACTGTTCTTTAACATGGAGGGAAGGTAAGCACCAAACTGCGTGACACACCAGGTATGGGAACACATGGAGAGAAATATTGCCTTTCAGCGGGAAATGGTATAGTCCAAAGCTCTGTTTTTAATATAAAATCAGGGCCTTCAGTGGTCATATCACTGAAAATACAAGATTTGAAAAAAATATTATTGTCTACGGGTGCTCGTGGAAGACAATTTCTATGGACTGGAATCTAGAGAATGCTAAAGTGATTCTGGTATTTTACTGACCTCTGCTGGCCGTTTTCTATCAAGAAAGTTAAATAGAGGCAGTTGCCAGAAAAAAAAAAAAGAAAGTCCCTCAGCAGAAAGCAATTCTGGTATTTTACTGACCTCTACTGGTCGTTTTCTATCAAGACAGTTAAATAGAGGCAGTTGAACAAGCAGAAAGCAATTCTGGCATTTTACTGACCTCTGCTGGTCGTTTTCTATCAAGACAGTTAAATAGAGGCAGTTGAACAGAAAAAAAAGTCCTTAAGCGGAAGCAGACAAGTCCTAGGGCTGATCTGCAGAGCCCACAAAGTACATACACATATAAGTATATACTAAAGTATATACAAGAGGTCTCGAATGCTCGACCTAAAAAGGACAGCATCCCCAGTAGAGTAGGAAAGTCTACTCTGGCTTACCCCCAAAATCAAGGATTTATTTTTGCATATGAAATTACAGAGACCACAGCCTCACTGTTGTGTGAGCAAATATATCATTTCATCAGCAAATCAGAGCACATAAAAAATAAATGCCATATTGCCTTAACAGCTAAACACTAACCCTCTACATGAATAACTGTATGCTGATGTTGTCCGTAGGTGATAGAATATAACTAGATACATGAACAATAACTTGTTATGTGAATGAATGGAGAACAGTGAATTAGCGGAAAGACCTTGTGAGATGTTACAAATCATGGCGGAATAAGGAAAAGTTAATCAAGTGCTAAAAAACAATAACAGTAGAAATAAACCTTTACATCTTAGCTTGACTGGCCCGCAAGAGTTTGCAAGGAGAGAAGTTGGGCAGGGCAGAAAACAGGATTAGTGACAGTAATGACTTTCATGCTGGACAAAATGGCGTTTGAAATAAAATGTACTAACACATATCGAGAAAATAGACTTCTACTTGTCATAGAAAATTTGTTCCAAAAGCAAGTAACAATATATCAGTGTATACATGTAAAATTAAGTGTGAAAAATGCATTCTACACATTGTTAACAATGCATGAAAATATAAATTCATAAAAATCTCTTTAATTAGTGAAGATTTTGTACTTGACTCTTTCTATTGTGAAGTACTATGGGGGTCATTATGATGGCGGGCGGATCGCCCCCGCCGGGCCGGCGGTAGTCACCACCAGCCCGGCGGGGGCGATCCGCCCGCCAACCTTGCCTGAATGACCCCCCGCCATATTAGGATGGCTGGGGGGTCCGCGGCGGACGGAAAGACCGTCTGCCGCTTTTCCGCCGGTTGACTCGTCGACCGGCGGAAAAGGGGCATAATATGGTGGCGGTGTCTGCAAGACACCGCCATCCATATTATGATGCTGGAGGAGGTATGCCTTTCCATGGCGGCGTTGCCGCCATGGAAAGGCATACGGTAATTGCTATTGGGGGTCCGTTGCGGGCCCCCGGAGTGTTGGGGGGTGGGGGGTGCACATGGGGGGTACCTATGGTACCCCCCAACATTGGCGTGGACAATGTGGTAAGCACCGCGCGGTGCCTGTCACCTTGTGCATGCCAATGCACAACATGCATCCACAGCATTGTGGCGGGCGGTGCTGTGCGCACCGCCCGCCACAATGTTGTGGATGGGGGATGCCACCGCCACCGTGGCGGTGGCATCCTAATCCCCACAGCGGGACCGCCGCACCTCTGGCGGACGGTCCCATTCACCGTTACGGTGGCGGGCGGACTTTGTCCGCCCGCCATCGTAATGATGCCCAAAGTTATGTAGTATTCCCTGATAGCTGGCCTTTAGGCTTGTCAGGTAATGTTTGGGGGAGGGGAACACATGTGTGATTTGCCTCACTCATTCTCTTGTGTATTTGCTTGAAACAGGTGCATGGGTTGCATGTTTATAGGGCAATCTGGTTCTCCCCTGATTTGTGTAAGGGAGTGTTTGTAAAGGGATTGTGCTGACTTGTTTCTTCCTTGGCCCAAGAGGGCCCTGTAGAGGCATCTGTTGTAGGTAGAAAGGCCAAAATTTGTGATAGTATTTGTTTTTGTAAAGGAGATAATTTAGATTATCTTGTTGGGAATAACCAAGTGTTAACCATTCTTCTGAACTTTAAGTGATTGGCAGTGGCTCTGATCTTCGCCGGTAGGGAATTCCATGGTTTGGCAGCTTGGATGGAGAAAATAGCGCCACCAATAATTTTCATACTGTAAGCAGGCATTATTAAAGGTGGCCTGGAATGTAAATTCTTAGATTGGCAGTATTTCATGATTTTTGGTTGACGGAATTCTGGTTATTTGACATTTATTTCTCAGTGAGTGATGCACACTAGCTTGAAAGAGGATTGGGATCCAGTGTAGAGCCATCAAAATGAAAGATGTGATTTTGTATATTTATAAGTAACCTTGTTGCTGAATTCTGAATTCTTTACAGCCGTCTCATGATTGAAAGTGGAATGCTGTGGTATAGTCTAAAAACATAGGGGCCTATTACGATGGCGGGTGGACTTTGTCCGCCCGCCACTGCAACGGAGCACGGGACCAACCGCCGAAGTTGCGGCGGTCCCGCCAGGCCAATTAGGATGCGCCCGCCACACTGCCGGGCGCATCCTTGACTTTAACATTGCGGCGGGCGGTGCTGTAAGCAGCACCCGCCGCAATGTTAAAGCCCATGTTGTGCATTGCCATGCACAACGTGACAGGCACCGTGCGGTGCCTGCCACCTTGTGCATGGCAATGATGGGGGGTACCATGGGTTCCCCCCAGTGCAGCCACCCACCTCCCCCACCCCCGGGGGCTCGCATTGGGCCCCCACGATGATTTTCCGCATGCCTTTCCATGGCGGAGTGTCCGCCATGGAAAGACATGCATCCTAATATGGATGGCGGTGCCTGCAAGGCACCGACACCATAACCTGTGGCTTTTCTGCCCGGCCGGCAATCCGACCGGCGGAAAAGCGGCGGACGGTCTTTCCATCCGTTGCGGTGCCCCTCGCCATGCTAATGTGGCGGGGGTGAAAATGGGTCATTTGGCGGGCGATCCGCCCGTGATCATAATAGGCCCCATAATTACGTTTATGGAAGGCAAGTAATGTTGCTTTTCTTGTTGAGGAAATCAAAACTGTGGAAATATGTGCTTAAATCTTTTCTTTATGCTGAAAGTTGATTGAGACAGGTTGTCCACCTTGAGTGTTAATGGAAAGTGTAAAGTCAAAGACAATTTCAAAATGCTGTACTTCTTTAGCTATTTTTGGCGATTGTATTCTTGAATACCGAGTATTAGAATATCATGGCATACTAATATTGTGGAAAAAATATAGGGGGACACAATATTGAAAGGTAAGTGCCCAGAGGGAAATATAGATTTAGTATTCTTAACGCCACATCTATGTAGATATATTGTTAAGATACAGATTTTGTCCCATGATATTAGTGCTCCACTGTATCCTGGACTCGATATTTAGGAGCCACACTATTTTTGGCAGAGGTTCCAGTTCCCCTGGCCAGAAAGATAGGGTCATAGTTTTTCCATTTATCGTAGGTCAGCATTTCAGTTTTTCAAGCATTTAACAGATTTTGATTCCTTGGTATTCATTGATTTATGGCTAGGAGGCAGGTTTTGAGTCTTGCATTTCCTATGTTATTAGGGTTTTACAATTCGAGAATTATTGGTGTGTCATCTCTATAGTTACATAGTCTGCATAGTTGTAGCAGACGTGTTCGCAGGATCACTGACATAATATCGACGACAACAATATCCACCTACCAGAATATCGTGTCTAGAATATCGATGGACAGAATATCGACATCCTATCTCTACAAAGGTAAGTACAAAAATATCGAAACCAAAATATCGTTGTTAAAAATATTGTTGTGCAAAATATCGTTTTTTTTAAATGTCTTAAAAATAATATAAAATAAATTTAAAAATAAATATAATTAATAAAAACTTAGGGGGTCATTATGATGTCTGGTGGATCGCCGCTGCCCGTATGGCGGTGGTGATCCGCCCGCCATTTCCATCCGCCCGCATAACATTTCTCCCCCGCCATATTACGATGGCGGTGGGGACCCAGGCGGACGGAAAGACTGTCTGCCAGTTTTCCGCCGGTAGGCAATCCGCCCGATTGCCTACCGGGTGGAAAAGGCCTGCAATATGGTGGCAGTGCCTTGCAGGCACCGCCATCCATATTACGAAGATGGCGGTCTCATGCCTTTCCATGGCGGAGACTCTGCCATGGAAAAGCATGCGGAGAATGCCTTTGGGGGCCCGTTGCGGGCCCCCAGGTGGTTGGGGGGGTGGGTGGCTGCACTTGGGGGGTACCCATGGTACCCCCGACATTTACATGCACAAGGTGGCAGGCACCGCGCGGTGCCTGTCACGTTGTGCATGTAAATGCACAACATGCCCTTTTAACATTGTGGCGGATGCTGAATACAGTACAGCCCGTCACAATGTTAAATATACAGGATGCGACCGCCATGGTGGCGGTCGCATCCTAATACGCACAGCGGGACCGCCGCACCTCTTGCGGGCGGTCCCTTTTTCCGTTGCAATGGCGGGCGGACTTTGTCCGCCCGCCATCGTGATGACCCCTTAGTTAGAATTATTTAAAAATGTTAGACATGATAAATAATAAATATAATATAAAAATCAATTAAACATACATATATAAAAAAATTATATATATATTTACTTAATAATATTAATAAATAATTATTTTATTAAATTATAAAACATTAGAAACATAATAAAAATTGTAAATACATATATATATATACATAAACCTGTAAGATAAATATAAAAATAAATTATATATATAATAAAATAAAATATTAAAATAAATATTTATCTTTAAAACAACATTTTACACTGCATTAACTAAAACAGTAGGAAAAATGTTGGATAGCGTAGGGATAAAATTACTATTCCCACTCCAAGTAGCGTAACAGTAGGGAAAGTGTTGGATAGCGGAGGGGAATAATTTACTATTCCCACTCCACGGAGTGCAACAGTAGGGAAAGTGTTGGTTAGCGGAGAAGATAAAATTACTATTCCCACTCCAGTAAGTGCAACAGTAGGGAAAGTGTTGGATAGCGGAGGGGAATAATTTACTATTCCCACTCCAGTAAGTGGAACAGTAGGGAAAGTGTTGGATAGCGGATGGGAATAATTTACTATTCCCACTCCAGGGAGTGCAACAGTAGGGAAAGTGTTGGATAGCGGAGGGTAATAATTTACTATTGCCACTCCACGGAGTGCAACAGTAGGGAAAGTGTTGGTTAGCGGGGAAATAAAATTATTATTCCCACTCCAGGAAGTGCAACAGTAGGGAAAGTGTTGGATAGCGGAGGGGAATAATTTACTATTCCACTCCAGCAAGTAGAACAGTAAAAAAAGTGTTGGATAGCGGATGGGAATAATTTACTATTCCCACTCCAGGGAGTGCAACAGTAGGGAAAGTGTTGGATAACGGAGGGGTATAACTTACTATTCCCTCTCCACAGAGTGCAACAGTAGGGAAAGTGTTGGATAGCTTAGGGAATAAAATTACTATTCCCACTCCAACGAATGCAACAGTAGGAAAAGTGTTGGATAGCTGAGGGGATAAAATTACTATTCCCACTCCAGCAAGTGCAATAGTAGGGAAAGTGTTGCATAGTGGAGGTGAATAATTTACTATTCCCACTGCAGCAAAATAAAAAACATTAATTAACAAATACTTAAATAATAAAAAATAATTTAGCTCTCACCAAATACCCCTATAAATAACACCACCAATATTGTAAAACATGACACAATTAACATAATTGCTTAACAATTAATTAATTAACTAATAACAATAAACAATATAATTAAAAACAATGAGTAATAAATTAATTCATACTATTAAGACTATAAAACAACAATAATTAAATATTATATAAAAAATAAAAAATAAATAATTTTTAATTACTTGCCACATTACTCCCCTCTAAATACAGAAGTCGCTCATAAAAAATTGACACAATTTACATATCTACCTATTAATTATTAATTATTAACCAATCAATAATTAATAAATAACAAATTATTTAACACAATTAACAATATGAAATATTAAATACACAAATAATAATTAATAAAAATTATTAATTAATGAATTATAATTAAATTACTTCCCACCCCACTCCCCTATAAACCCACAACCCACTCTTAAAAAAATAACACAATTAAGATATTTACCAATTAATGATTAATAATTAATATCCAATTAATAACTAATTAAAACCAAAATATGTAACACAATTAACAATATAAAATATTGAATACATAAATATTAATTAATAAAATTATTAATTATTTATAATTAAATACTTCCCACCCTACTCCCCTATAAACCCACAATCCACTCCTAAAAAAATGACACAATTACCATATTTACCAATTAATAATTAATAACCAATTAATAACTAATTAATAACAAAATAATTAACACAATTAACAATATAGATTATTAAATACAAAAATATAAATTGATTAAAATTATTAATTAATTAATTTTAATTAAATTACTTCCCACCCTATTCCCCTATAAACCCACTACCCACTACGGAACTAAAACGAAATATTTAATTTCTTTAAAAATTTATAATTTCTAAAAATGTATTAATATATTATAACTAAGGTGTCCATTACGATGTCGGGTGGATAAAAATCCGCCATCAACCACAGTGGCGAAAATCCGCCCGCCTACACCCCCTGAATACCGACCGAGCAATTACGATGCCGCGAACCGAAAACCGCCGGAGGCGGAAAATAAACAGAAAAAACCGCCCGCCCATGTCCGAGTCCAAGTCCATCCGCCCGCCACGGACGGAAAGACGCACGAAAAGCCAAAACCGCCCGCCCTGACGACCGAGACACCGCCCGTGAAATTAGGATCGTACCGACATGAGCGCGGAAAATCCACAAATACACCGCCCGCCAGCGCAAACAACAGTGACGAAAATGGACACGGCGGAAGCCCTGGCGGCCACCTCCATGCACAGAAACCATCCGCTGACGAAAACAAACACACACAACATGGCTAACAAGTCCACACAGCAACCCACGCACAAAACCCCAAACACAGTACACATCCCTGAAACACCCCCCCTGGACATACAAATCAACTACAAATCCCAGAACACCAGCCACAACACACCTGAAAACAACAGACCACCATGACACACCCACATAGGTAAGTACAAAACCAGCCCCTCCACAGACCAGAACCCCCTGCAACATTACAAACTGAGGACGAAAGCACACAACACAGCGAGACAGAAAGGACAGCAGCACACCACAGACACGCACCTATCACACCCATCACCACCACCACCAAACACCTGACCCACAAACCCCCTGCACATCACACACCACACACCGCACCAGCACCACAAACACCAAAACACACACCATGGCATCACACAGAATGCCCAAGTTCACTTCCACCGAGCTGACGGTCATGGTCGACGAGATCGTCAAGGTGCACCCACAAATCTATGGCAACCAGGTCCAACAGACACCACTATCCACCAGAAACCGGTTGTGGAGCAGGATCGTAGACCAGGTCAATGCAGTCGGGAACGTTCCACGCAACAGAGGAGAAATAAACAAAGGTGGAACGACCTCAAAAGCGTGGTCAAGAAGAAGGAGAGCAAAAATCGAGAGCTGGCTGCCAGGACTGGCGGAGGGAATCCCGCGCTATTCAAGACCTTCAAGGCGTGGGAGGAGAAGGTGCGAGTGATCATACATCCGGAGATCCTCACCGGATTACCAGGGGGAGTGGAGGCTGGTAAGTACAAACAAACGTATACCAGCACACCGCTATGTACTCACATGCACCACCACCATGCCATAGCTCCCAGGGACAAACACCCCCATGTCCAGCACACAATACACAAGACATCACCCACACATGCAACAGACACTCATACACACTCAGCCCAAAGCTACCAACCAACAAAACCATGGGGGCATGTGTACAGTGAGCCAGCACCGCAACTACCACCAGGTCCCCTTGTACTCCAGATGTGCCAGAATGAGCATTCCCCACACCCACATCCATGTGTCCGCCATAGCTGCACTGACCGACAATGAACAGGTAAGTAGCCGGAACACAAAGACAGTGAGTCGGAGGGGGGACAGCTGAAGTCAAACACCCACCAGGCCCCCACTACCACAGACCAGCAAGGTGGAGCACACCCCACATCCATGTGTCCGCCATAGCTGCACTGACCGACAATGAACAGGTAAGTAGCCGGAACACAAAGACAGTGAGTCGGAGGGGGGACAGCTGAAGTCAAACACCCACCAGGCCCCCACTACCACAGACCAGCAAGGTGGAGCACACCCCACATCCATGTGTCCGCCATAGCTGCACTGACCGACAATGAACAGGTAAGTAGCCGGAACACAAAGACAGTGAGTCGGAGGGGGACAGCTGAAGTCAAACACCCACCAGGCCCCCACTACCACAGACCAGCAAGGTGAAGCACCCCTCCCTCCCAGTACCATGTGGCATCCACTGCATTGCGCACTCAGAAACAACCTGTAGGTGGGAAACTGTACAGGGCGGGGCGTCTGTAGGCATGAGGACTGTACTACGACTGACACATGGGACATGACACGTAGCAGAGGAACACGCAGCACTGCTCCCAGTCACAATCATGAGACCAATGTGCACACGGACATGTTCGACAGAGTCAAACCCCACATGACCTATCACAGATACAGCAACACCTAAGGAGCCACGTCTGCATGTACAAGTCCCACTGGAGCACAGACCCACACGGCAGGTACTGTGCCACCCATCACACACATCAGCAACACCATCGAAGTCCTGTCCATGTAGTCCTCACTGCCTGTCACCCACACATCGTACAACAACGCCCACGTAAGACAGACCGTACTAGAAGTAACAGCTTGGAACCACAATATTGCACACAAAGACAACCGGACCCATGAAACACACAGGCACACAATGCACATTCAACATATCATCCATCTCATCTCACAGCCACAATGTCATGATAGGTATGACATCCGAACAGCTGGCCCACATCCAGTAGACATGCAAAGATACCTGCCCATGACAAAACAAGTGCCTGCAGTGACCGAAGCGCACGTCACACTGCGAATAACGACACACATAACATAGTCAACACCCCAAGAGCACAGCACTGATGCACATGTACCAGGGCAGCGCGCACACAAAGGAATTGGCCCATCTTCAATACGACGTGTGGCACACAACAAGCACGAACTCACAACATTGCTACCAATGTGATGTCCATGAATGATAACAGTCAGCAGATATTCCGGCCATGTGAGACAGACACACACCTTTGTCCATGCACTGTCACGTTGCCAGAACACATGTCACGTTCTGCACCCATCACCCACAGCATGTACCCCAAAAGCATATCTCAACCCAAGAGCGTGTAGGGGGCTGTACCCCCTTCTGGCATCAGCGTACCTAAGCGTACCATCCCTCCCCTAAACCATCGTTCAACCCAACATCGCCGATGGCCCTGGAGCACGCATACACACGAGCCACAAAATGTAGGAGCATAGCAACACACACCCATCGGCATTGCTAATCCGTCCCATGCCACATGTCCACATCACACAGACCCATTGCCTAGCCCACGCATACACACATCGTACATCCACACACGCCACTGGGAAACCTGTGCACGACAGTGCACGAACTGTGAATGTCAGACAACCAATACATACTTTGCTAGGTGCAACACAATGACCCATTTCATCCTCCCCACAGGTGCCGAACTGCTGGATGCTGGAGAGGGTGACAGCAGCCAGCACAGCCAGTCTGCAAGCCCCCGACCCGGACTCACGGATGTAGAGGAGCTGGACACCTCTCCGGACACGGACCACCCAGCAGGCCCATCTGGAGTGGCAGGGCACAACCGCTCCCCAGGGCCCCTCCTGCCTACCAACCCATCACCCAGGGCTGCTGACCAGTCACAGACCCCTGCTGCCACGGCCGTTGTGGCCACCACCACCGCCGCAACCACCACCACCGCCGCAACCACCACCACCACGCCATCCCTCGCCACAGCACCTGTGCAAGGGTCGGCACGGCCGTCGGGCTCCACCCTGGGAGCCAGAGCGAGGACCGTGGTGAGCAATGTGGCTAGTGGGCAGGTCGGTGGCAGCAGTACTGGTAGGAGGAGCAGGGTCAGGCCAACGCCAACTGTGCCTGGGAGCCAAGCCCTGCCGCCAATCGACAGAGTCCTTGGGGCCTATGAAGAGGCCCAAGGCGAATGGGCCAGGTCGGCAAGCGACACGCGGGAGGTCCTTGCGGTGTTGAGGTCCATGGACGCCCATATGGCCCAAATCGCGGCCCTCATGGGCCAGCTGGTGGTGGGGGAGGGCACAAGCAAGGCCAGCAACACCACCTCCGCCACCACCTGCTGTGGCGCAGGCTCGTGCAGCCTCGCGTTCCCCTGCGTCCACAGCGAGTGAGCACTCCTCAGCCACCACCAGCGGAACATCAACACCCCCCTACCAAACGTGGAAGGGGCCGTCCGAAGAGGAAACAGGTGTCCAGAGAGGACTTCGCCCGCACCAAACGCCAGTGAGTCAGCCAGCCACCTTGACCACCTACTGCATTGACATGGAATACGATCCTACCCCACACTGCCATGTGAATGGCATGTGTCTGTTGGACTGTGGACATAGAACTCCATGGGTACACCTTGACCATCACGCAGCCATGACCGTCAACTCATTGTCACAGCATGCACCACATTTGTCATCACCTTGCACACAATCACATGTCACCGCTGTTAATAAATACACCTTGTTCACAATCGGCTTAATGTGTCCTGGGTTTATTCCACGATGTGCAATCGCCACCATGAGCAGAAATGCATCTGCTGTGTGGCATGTCGATGGGACAGGAGAGGCTGCAGGGACCTAGGGGTGTAAAACAGAACAAGAGTACATTCAATGAGTGTGTCACACACTCATCACACAGTACTTGTCACCAACTACAAGCAATGCACACACATCTCACAGAGCAACAGGGCACAATGCTACAGCCACTGTCAGTGGCATACCAACCTGGACATGGACCATTGACACACAGCACTCAGTGAACAAAAGGCCCCCGTAACAGAGCACACATACACCTGCACAACTACAGCTACATCAGCCGTCGTACATGGTCACTCACCGTCAAGTGAAGTAGCGGGCGATGAGCTGCTGACGCACATTCACAGCTTCATCCTCTCCACTGTCCTCTTCACTGGAGCTGTCCAGGTCTGCAGGCTGGGGCCCTGGTTGATCTCCGTCATCCACAATTAGGGGGATCTGCTTGCGGATCGCCAGATTGTGCAGCATGCAGCAAGCCACAATTATCTGGCACACCTTCTGTGGGGAGTATGCCAGTGCGCCCCCGGTGCGGTCCAGGCATCTGAACCTGGACTTGAGGAGGCCAAAGGTCCGCTCAACCACACGTCTGGTCCTCCCATGTGCCTCATTGTAGCGTACATCTGCTGGGCTCCCAGGACGTCGTAATGGGCTGAGCAGCCAGGCTCCATTCGGGTAAGCAGAGTCACCTGGGTGTGAGGGACACAGAGAACCGTTGCAATTCCAACTGGACACAAGACAGCATCGCACAGCCAGCACGCTACACTACTCCACATACTCACCAACAATCCAGCCACGGTCCGGTTGCAGATTGGTCATCAGACGTGGTAGGATGCTGTTGCGCATGATGTGCGCGTCATGGGCCGATCCTGGGAATTTCGCACACACGTGTGTGATCACCATGTCCGCAAGGCACACCACTTGCACATTCAGGGAGTGCGTGTGCTTCCGGTTGCGGTAGAGGTGCTCGGTGGCCTGTGGTGCAACAAGGCCAACATGGGTGCAGTCTATTGCACCAACGACGTGGGGGATTCGTCCAAGAGCATAGAATGCACCCTTCACTGCCGCCAATTCACGAGCCCTGGGGAAGCGGATGTATCTGTTCCTGTACAGCATCATGGCTGACAGTACATCCCTGAGCACCATGCTGAACATGGGTTGGGACATCCCACCTCCACTGCCCACTGTGTGCTGGAATGACCCAGTGGCGAAGAAATGCAGTGCAGCCATCACCTTAGCCGTGGGGGTGAATGCTGTTGGATACACCCTGCTAGGACGGAGGTGGGGTTCCAACAAGACACATAGACGATGCAGGGTGGGTCGGTCCAGACGATATTTGCGGATGACCTCAACATCCACCATGTCTGACAGCAATTGGTAGGGGCGATGAATGTTTGGTCTCCGCCTAGGAAAGATGGAAGTGTACACATGTCAAAGCAACACGCCACATGGCATATTCACATACACAGAACATAAATGACTGGGCAGGCAATTGAATGACAGAACGGCTGATAAGTAGGGACAGCACAGCCACAATACACTTACACAGGTCCCCTACCAATAGCAATGGGCAGTGACACACACCATTGCTATGAGCATGCACATGGGGAGTTAGGCATTAACAACTTGTAAGGCATGCTGAAGGCAACAGACTGCATTATCGGTAAGCTGCAACACCACGGCAACATGACTAGCTGCTGTGCATCACACTGCTTCCGAGGCTGGGAGTGTAGGGCACACACCAACAACGCAATGGACACAGGCTGAGCGGCCAAAACAAGTGGGACCGGTGGCACGAGGGGATATGAGACAGTCATTGATGTCCCTACTGCACCCTGAGTACAGCACTGTACGGATCACACCTCCTGAAACATTGACAGGTGTACACATTGACAGCCCCATGCCGACACGGCTGTGTGCCTGCAACTACACATCACAAGTGACACGTAACATTGCACGTGCCAAGTGGCAGATGTACATAGTGAAAGATGGCATGTGTGTGCATATGCATATCCCATGCTCCCATGCCAATGTGTACATGATGATGTTCCTACATACATGTGGAGGCTGAG
Organism: Calotriton arnoldi; assembly: GCA_963921515.1. Classification (NCBI taxonomy): domain Eukaryota; kingdom Metazoa; phylum Chordata; class Amphibia; order Caudata; family Salamandridae; genus Calotriton; species Calotriton arnoldi. Next base: position 2,173,474 of record CAWUFW010002334.1, read on the forward strand.
CACTGGCCGTCCCTGCCTATGCACACGGCATGTTGTGGCCCTGTCCATTGTGGACCTGCACCCACACGCAAATCATGGCCACACCTGCAGATGCATTGCGCACATTATACTGTGTGGTGCACATGGCATCAGCGGACTGTACCCGGCATGGGCCAGGCCCTTACGGCCAACTCCAATGACCCTCGCGGTTGCACCCTGCGTGTTCCACTGTGGAGGTAAGCGTCCCGGGCCAGCTGGGAGCAGGCCAACGTCTGCAATTGCAGCTGCCAGACATGGTACACGAATCGCAGCAGCTTGTACCCACTGAAACGGCCCCAGGGGGTAATATGTGTGTGTGAGTGGGACAGGCATGACCACAGCTACCTGGCACTGCAGCCTGGCACCCCTCGACGACAGCTGCTGCTGCCACCACTACACCTACACGTGGATGACGCTGAGGACATGTCCAGGTCCACTCACCAGCGAGGAGCCGGAGAACCTGGATTCCGTGCTCCACGCACACTGCACATGGCTATTCCTTGCGAAAGTTGTGTGTGAGAGACAACTGCAGTGGGTGTGGGTGTGCATGTGGGGGACACACATGTCGTTGCTCCTCAGCACTATGAGTCAGAGCCTGTGGAGTACAGACATGCACTGCACACCATGCTGGCCGCAGGTGGCATGGGTATGTGAGCTCTCGGGCGCTTTGACCTGTCTGTCCCACCCGAGTGGTGGTACATGGCAACTTCATGTCAGACATCCAGTGACACAGACAATTGGCAATGCAGGTCTCAGTGCACCTGTCGGTCGTGTGGAAGTCAGGCTGGGGCCATGCTGCCCTTCTCAGTCCCAGCAGGCCTGGCCTGCACATTGACTGCACAATGCCAGTAGGTGCCGACACAGACTGCCTAGTGGGTTACATGTGTCTCCTGTTCAGGACCCCCGGATGAGCGCTTACTCTGCACTGTCGATTGGACACACCATGACTCGTGATAGGGATGTGTGTGAGGGATAGTGGCACTGAATGTGACCTTCGTTGCGGGGTGGGCCATGCACAGGGCGAGTACGCTGATGGTTGCGCAGTGTTGGTCACAGTGGGTACACCCACACAGATGTGTTGCCTTGTGATCTTTTTCTAGGTCAGCCTGACAATGGACAGTAGATGTGGGCAGGCTACACATTGCTCGATGTGCTGTCTATGTGCATGTGCATTCACACCAGGCACAACTGCCCCTGCACATGTGACCCCTGCTGCACTCAGTGCTGGGTCTGTTGTGCTGATGCACCGTCTGTGCGTGGGGCAGACAGCTCTGCTCACTTCCGTCATTGCCCATGACATCACTTTGCCGCAGGTGACATGGTTCATGGAGGGCCCACATGTACGCGTGGGTGGACTACACAAGACTGTCCAATGGTTGTCACCCCCAGTCAGTGCTTCGAATGGGAAGTATGTGGTGCTGGTACTCATTACGCTGTGTCGGGTGTGCGGGGCTAGGTGCGGGGCTACATGCAAGACATGGGTAGGTCATCGGCTTATCTACTAGTTGCAATACACACAAGACATGTCTTTTTCTGGCCACATCAGGGGCATTCCTTAAACTAACTGGAAGTCAAACAGTTTTCTTTTACACTGTCCTCATGGCCTCCCCTCGCTCACACCAATATGCATTTGCACATGAGAAGCTAGCGCATGCACAAGCAGCTCCAAGCTCGCCCCAGAGAGGCCAAGGAGTGTATGTGTGGGTCCATTTGTACATGTGGTCTGTCTCACGGTATAATTAGTGGCGTGACGCCGTCCACATGCGTGGTGCCCCGACTCGGGACCCGGGCAACATTGACAATGCATGACAGGCTCCGCAGTCCGGATACACCACCTGCAACACACAGAGGCTGTAGCTGCCCTAGCGGGCCAGTCCGCGTTCAACTGGAGCTCATGGCCCCACACATTCACTCTTTGGCCTCTCTGGAGCGAGCTTGGAGCTGCTTGTGCACGCGCTGGCTTCTCTGTTGCAATGGCATGTAACGTGTGTGGGTGTATTGTCAATGGGTGGGATGGTGCGAGCCACCTTCCGTGACGTCACTGCTGCTTGTGATGTGTGCGTCCCCCACTACTTCCATTTGACTTGTGCCATACTACACATTGTGGATGTGTTGCCTGCGTGATGTGACAAGGATGGGCGCGCCATGACCTCTCACCCACCATGCTCAACTGCCATCCCGTGCCCTGGATTGCCTGTGCAAGTGGACAATGTTGGGGATACACCAGGTCGACAGGGGATGTGAGTGCCTTGGCAAGGGCCTGGCGGACGCGCAGCAGTATCCGGCATGTCCACGGAGGGTGGGCTGACGTCTACACTTGATGCGGCATTGTTCGTGTGCCCGCCTGTTGTGCACACACGAGTTCACATTCGTCACCAGACAGGTGGTCTTTACAGATTCCCAGCAGTGCGCCAATGTACTGGTCCTGAGTCCTACCAACACAGCGTGTTTCAACATTGCATGTGCGCACCTACCCGTCACACCAACCCACCTGAGCCATGCGTAACTCCCGCTTCACATGACACATGTGTGTCTTCCACAGTTGTGCTACTCATTTGCGTTGACATCCAATGACAGTGGACTACATGGTCATCTCACGACTGCCGTGTACTTCACACACTCTCATCCTCTCTCATTCGTACTTGTGAAATGAATCAGCAGAGACACATTGTTGCTTCAAGCCATGTATTGGGACTAATGTCCTCTGTGATGCAGTATAGTGAACACTACTGGCAGCGAAGTGCATGTGGAGGATATACTCAGCATGATTACACATAGCATAGGGTGTAGGGGTACAGTGTTTAGTTGTTGACTGTGGGATGTGGGCTTCAGAGTTACAACTGCTTAGCCGTTGGTGTGCTAATGTACATTTGCTGATTACTGTGGTGCTGCTGACTGACACAGACAGTATACATTTAGCCTACCAGTCCGCTTGTCATCATGGGCACAGTGCATCTCAGTTCCATGTTACAGGTTTGCTGCTATGGTTACTCATACACACGTGCGTGGAGGTGACATCAGGGCATGGGCTTACGTGCATGCAAAGGCGTCCCACTTGTTGTTGCGATGTGGTGGGTACTGGCCATGTCACAGTCACTGGGCTCATGTTGTTGGTGGATGCACTTGGTGTCCATGCAAAGGTCCTGGCACGGACGTTCAGTGGGAGGTGTGGTGACAGCTCTCACATACTACAGCAGGACGATTGCTGTCCACTGACCGGTGCATATGTTCATGGGCGCAGGATCCATATCATGGCATGGTTGTACGTGCAGTTCTGTCCATGTGGTTGCCATACACAAATCCCATGCCTCTGCCTCCCCCTGTTCATGCAGAGTTACTGGATGTGATGAGGTACAGGGTGCATTTCCCAAATAGTATCAGATTTCATGGCAGTGTAGTTGTTGTTGTGGTGTCAGTTGCAGGTTGCATGGTGTCGTAGTTGTACTGGTAACTGCCTAGTCCGTGCGTAAGCCAAGCATGGGTACGGTGTGGGACATCATTGCTCAATTGGGGGTCTGGCGACGGGGCCCGACGAATTGACAGGTTGTCAGGAATGCAATACCTTCCAGCAGGGCTTCCATGGCATTGGTGGTGGACATGGTTGCCAGCCAATGTAGCGGATGGTGGCTGTCAAGGTGTTGGTCGTGAGTTGTCCCTTGTAGGAGCATGATGGGACATGTTGGATGGCATTCGATGTAACTGTAATCCATTATCCGTCGTGTGGAGGCACAGTGGTCCCATTGCAGTGTGGGTCCGATAGTCGCCACATACGCCATGCCCCCATAGGCTGAACAGGCCCTGTCGTGGGCGTCCAGGGGGTGGAATAGTTGTAGCAGGTCCGCCCTTGGACATGCCGGGTTGGAGAGACATAACTCCACAGGATAGTAGAAGGGACACCTCCGACAGTAGAAGACGGGGATGACGCAGCTGAACAATGCGATGCGGTAAGTTAGTCGGTAACTTACGTTCAGCAGGGCCAGATTGTCACATCCCAATATCTGTATCAGGTTATGTTTGTACAGCTTGATCTGTCCGGCGTAGTTGGGTAGGTGTGGTGCAAGTGCCATTTTGCTGCAGGGCGCTGTGGTGGCGTGCTCCGGCTGTCTGTGCAGTCTGCAGAGTGCAACCTCCGATGTTGCTGGGAATTCTGTAATGGTCGTAGGGAGGCAGGACTTGTGTTATGTTGGCTTGTGCGGAGGACACGGGCCCTCATCCCACATGCTTCTCTGAATGGTCAAGGTCAGTGGTGTCTGACTCCTTCCAGATAACTTGCATGTGAACCACATGGGGAGTGTTATCATTTCTTCTTTCCGTTGTGAATGTTCTTTGGTGTTATGCGCTATCTGCCCTGTGGCCGCTTCCCTCTGCATGCCTGTGTTGGGCTTTGTTTGGTGCAATGACTGTTTTCTCCGGCTTGTTTAGTCGGGATGTGGTTTCACAGTGGGAATGGAAGGTCATTCGGTGCTGTCTCCTCTCCCGTGTGTGGGCAGCAGGCTGCGTTTCCGCTGTACGTTGGGCCTTGTGTTATAATTGGTCCCACCTGTTGTCTGTCCCCGGTATCTTTGATGTTACGTATTGCATGTCTTGTTATTGGGTGCAGGGTGGCACCGGTGTTTCTGTGTGGTACTGGCGTACCTTTTCCCGACGGGGTCCATATTCTGCTGGGTGATGTTGCCTCCGCTGTGTGCTTCGCCGTGTTTTGCACACAGGGGTGTGTCCTAATGTGGCGTGACGTCACTGACATGTTCGGGTCAGTTGTGTGATGTCAGGTTGGCAACAGTGAATTGCCGGTTGGGGACATGACTGTGGCAGGGCTGTCACGTGACATGTGCGTTCTGGGTGGTGCTGGTGTGTGTGGTGTTTGGTTGTGACCCTGTGTTGTTTGTGTGCGGCGCATGCATTGCGCTGCCGTTGGCCTCTGCGTTGTGCGCATGTGTGGGTGCAGTGGTGGATGTGTCGTGTCCACGCAGGGGTGTCGGGGTGGGGGCCATATACAGTTGTCCTGCCCTTGCACTGTGTGCGCTGTTTGCGTGCCCCTGTTGTGTGTCTGCCTACCTGCGTCGCCGCGGTGCGTTGACTCCTGGGTGCTGCATCAGGTAGAGCATGGGGAGGGCCTGCAGTGCTGGATTCATGCTCGGGGGTCCGCCTCTTTGCTATCCGTACTGTGAGTTCGGTTTTCCGCCTTGCTTTCACGTGCGGTGTCTCTTAGCCGGAGGGACTGTTTGGTTCTGGCATCGTAATTTGTACGCCGGGCAGTACGTGATTTCGTCGGGCGGTGTGTCTCCATTGGCCGCACCGCTCCGTGAACGGGCGCACTTTGATGGCGGACGGCGTCGCTGGCGTACGGGCGGTGTTTGGCTGTCTTTTCGCATCCTAATTGGGCGGGCGTGTGTGCTGTGGCGGGCGGACGGTAACTGGTGCTTTTTGCATCCGCCAGCACGGCGGTGGTGCTTCCGCCCGCCATCCTAATGGGCCCCTAAATTACTTCCCACCCTATTCCCCTATAAACCCACAACCCGCTCCTAAAAAAATGACACAATTAACATATTTACCAATTAATAATTAACAATATAAATTATTGGAGAAAAAAATATTAATTAATTAAAATTATTAATTAATTAATTTTAATTACATTACTTCCCACCCTATTCCCCTATAAAACCACAACTCGCTACGGAACTAAAATACACAAAAATTACTTAACATAAAATTAATGACTTCTAAAAATTTCAAACATACATTAAAAAAATAAGCTATACTTTTAACACATATACTAAAATACACAACACTAAAATAAATGTCGATATTATTGACAACGATATTTTGACTAACGATATTACTAACTTCGATATTAACAAAAACGATATTTCTTACCTGCATGTCGATATTCTGGTCGACGATATTCTTGAAGGTCGATATTATGTCACATCGATATTTAAACATCGATATTATGGCATATCGATATTTAAACATTGATATTATGACTCTATACTGTGTTCAAAATGGTTGATATGGTCTAGCTGTGGTTTCATGTATATGTTGAAAAGTAGACATGAGATGATAGATATAGCACGTGTTCCCCCAATTTAGTCCACCAGGATTTCTTTGCTTATGACTACTCAATTTTAGGACCTTTACTGTGGCTGAGTCTCACTACCTGAGTCTCACTCACTGTAATTTCACAGAAATTAGACTGAGCGTGTTTACTGCCAGTGTCCACCTTTTGAGATAAGGCCTCAGCTAGGGTAAGAGGCACAGGGCTGGTTACACGTGAATACATGTGCGCACACACATGTGCTCACATGTGCGGGCTGCGCATGTGAGACTACTGTTGTGTGCAGCTCAGTAATTGCGCACAGATAGCCTGGTTCAGAAGGGACTCTGCAAAGGTAGGTGCTGACCTACGATATGCTTTATAATATTAGTGCACTGAAGTATACAAAAAAGTGATGAATGGAATGCTTGAACTCTTCTCAGTCACTGATAATTACTTGTGGCTGCATCCCACTCCTTCATAATTTTGCACACAATGCAACCTCAGCCTGAACTGCCAGGCCAGGTCCTCCCTGAACCAAAACAGAGGCAAATCATGAACAGTAGCAGCCCGTCCCCTGACAAAGTGGTGGGCAGGCTGGAGGAGGGAGGTGGGGGCCAGAGGGTGGTGGTTTCGGAGGACAAAACAACAGACTGGGAGCCTGTGCCTGCTCTCTCCAGCCCCAGCAATGCAGCTGGGACTAGAGAGAGCTTCACTGCGCATGAGAGTTTGGCTGACCTGGACGGCCGGCCAAACCCTCTTGCACAGTGAAGCCATTGCCCACAACTCCCCCACCAGCAGGGTCATCCCCTGGAGCCGACCCCAAGACTCGTCAGAGTCCTGGGGGCGGGTCCAGGGGATTAAAATAAAACAATTATAAAACAGGTTTAAAACCCATTTTATTATCTTTTTATTTGCTGGTGGTGGCAGTGGAGTGGTGCTCCTCCGCTCTAATGGAGCGGCCGCTGCTGATCATGAATGGTTTTACCCTTATTAGGGTTTATCAGTCAGTTATAGCTTGGTTCCAGTGGCAGTATGCATGGAATCAAACACATAAAAGGTGTTGGGAGAAATGCTTGCAATATGTTTAAGTAATGGTGATCACTCTGGAAGAAATCCAACCCATTGTTCATTTGCTCACCATGCCGGGACCCAGCCATATGCAAATCAGTCTTGACCCAGCTCCATTAGTAATGGTCCAGCCCGAACAGCCAGGACAGGTCCTCCCTGAACTGGACACAAGCCACCTAGGACTTATTTTTCATTAATTGGGGTCCTTCAGTTGAGTGTAGCTTTGTTCCAGTGGCACAGTGAAAATGGGAACCATGTCTGGGCATATCCTTACCACTTCAGGGTGGTAAATCAAACACACAAAAGATGATTAGTGAAATTCTTGCAATAAGTCTAACTGCCAATCGCTTGGGGTAGCATTCCAACCCATCATTCTTTTTCCCACCATGCCCCCTCTGTTTGGACCCAGCCATATACAAATCAGTCTTGACCCTGCTCCAATAAAAATTGTTCAGGACAAACTGCCAGGCCAAGGAACCCAAAACTGGTTTCGCACTTAATATGGCTCATCAGTCAGGTATAGCTTGGTTCCAGTGGCACAGTGTGCATGAGAATCTTATCTGGGCATACCCGTCCCATTTAGGGCGTTACACTTAAATATGCAAAAAAGTGATGGATGGAAGGCAGTGCACAGAAGGGGCTTTCTTATTTCCATTTCCGGTTGGGTCTAAAACAAAGGCTTGATTTAAAGGACAATCAGCCCATGTTTTGTTAAAGTATCTTCCTCACTGGTAGCCATCTGGAACCTGCCACCTTGATGTCAATTCAATGGAAGGAAACAAAGACCACAATCTATCACTTCACAAGTACTTTAGAGAAACAATGATTTGGGGGCAGGTTTTTGACTTTGTTCAACCTCCTTATGTATGAAATGTGCAGCACTGTTAGACTGCAAGTTGTATCTGTCTGTATGTGTAATTACACAAATATCAATTTAAATGGAATTTACTATTTTTTTATTTAATCTTTTTATAGTACTACTCATCCCAGTGTAGGCTGTACATCACACACAAAGAGACAAATCATACAAGTACGTAAATCAATGTACAGGAAATGTTACAAAGCCAATGAGGGTTATAAGGTGAAGGAGCACATATCTTCCATACTTGTAGACATTGGAGCTTATTTACAAGAAACAGACGCATCACTGCGTTAAAGTAGTGATGCACTAGTTTCCTTGCACCTGCAAGAGAAACCCTCTGTGCCACCATGGATGCGCCATATTAGCAATACGGCGTAACATGACGCAAGGATTGACAGATGCGTCAGAAATTCTGACGTATCTGTCGGCTCAAAACCCACGCATTGCTGGAGTTGCTTCGTAAGCCTGACTCAACTCCAGCAATGCATGGTGAGGCCTATTCTTATTGTACTGCATCACTCCTTACGCCTGCTCCAAGCAGGCATAAAGTTTTGACGTAGTGGCGTCCTAGAAGTGGCGCAGTGAAATCTTGTAGATTTCACTGCGTAACTTCTACAAGGCTTTCTGGCGTGGGAACGCCCACCTTGCATACATGATATCTGACGCAGGTATAATGTGGCACAGGGGTTTACAAGGTGACACATCTGCCTAGATTTGTCACTTTGTAAATAGGGTGCAACCTGGCGCATTGTTTACTTCGCCGCTGCGTCACAGAAAGAGACGCAACGCAGCGCAAAAGTGTCGCAGGGGGCTTGTAAATAAGCCCCATTATATTTTAAGAATATGTGGTCGAAAGAAACTCCGCCCCTCGTGACTCCACCACTTTTCCTCTGCTACACCTTGACCCCCAATGTATGGGTTCCCGGCAGCCCTGAAGCACATAAACATGTCATGCATTTCCATTCATAAGTATCTACAAACCCCGGGGCTGATTATCCGATTCCTTCGGGAAAAGGTGCTACAAAATCTTTGGGAGGAGAATCCACCCAAACATATTTACAAACGAGGTGGAAGCAATGTTTGCTCAGTGTAATATGAAAGACAAGATACTTATGCCACACCTCAAAGATTACAAGCCGAGATGGCAAAATAGTTTCTTTTTATTCGGTGTGACGCTTATAATTAACATTTACGATAACCAAGCATTTTTTTCCAGTGATGAAGCATGAACATTTTCATCAACTCGAATTTACTATTTGAGGATCTCAATATGTATGGACGGGCGAATATAAATGTCAGCTAGCTTGTCTTTAATGTTCCGCTAGATGGCACTTCAGTACCAGTTTTGATCTAAAGTTAAACAAAACCGCAGAATATACGTTCATCGATCACGTGGCGCATTGATACTTTTTTCTTCACTTCAATTCCTGTCCTGGATTTTACTTTAAGAATGAATTGTTATCAGGCGTGCTCGGTAATTTATTTCAAATAAACCAAAAAAAGACGACGAATAACAGAGCACATCGGCTTCTCAAAAAGAAAAGCCCACTCAGGATACACTTGTCTTCATGTTCTAGAGATGTGTGGGATCTTAATGCAGATATCTCAAGACTTACAAGGCCAGTGTACGTAGGAGATCATTCAAGGAGAATGCAAAGAAAAAATCTTACCTACGCTTGATGAGCTGCTCACACACGGCACTGGGAAACACAAGAAAGCTACTTCTTAAGCGCCTACCTGGGAGGTGTCAAGTTTTAATTTTTTTTCAGCCACTTACCGCTTTCCTGTATCCCTGCTGGAAGAATCAAGGTCAAGGAAGCCATCTCATTTCCACCTTAACTCTAAGTTGACATGGACAGTGGGCTGAGGCACAGGACATGGCATTAAAAATGGGAGGACAGCTGTCCCCAGGTCTTCCTTCATTCAGAAGCTGAGAAAAGCGGTTTGACCTGTCCAGTCTGCAAGTCAGCGAGGCAGGTCTCAGCCCGCCCTCTCCCCTTCCTTTCGCTACATCCAAGAGACTGCACTGCTCCCCACAGACAAACGAGCAGGTGAATGGAAGCTGATGCTCCAGTCCTGCTCAGTCACCAATGTTGGACAAGTACAATAAGTTAGATTTCTCAAATTTTACTGCTGGTTAAAAACTTAAGTTTGGCAGTATACACATGAATGCAGGTCACACCTGCCAATTGCAAGAAGGTATGAAATGTATTGGAATTTTACGAAAACAAGAAAACTTCCTGTGACGACGTCACATCGTCAAAGGAAGTGATGTCATATTTTTACAATAACCTTCAGTTATAGCTGAAAGCACACTCACATCTATCAACATGTCTTGTCTACCACTGCAAAGCAACAGGGAATGTCAAATGCACACATTAAAGAAAGTTTACCATGGGGTATGAATGCAATCCTTTTTAACAAGGGATCTCACAGGTTAGTATTTATCCTCTGTTTTATTAGTGCTCAGACGCAGCCCTCTGACTGTGGGAATGCTACAAAACCAAAGGGGATGATGGACGGAGTGTTGAACATTGCAAGCACTCACCCCCAGTCAACTGATCTGGGTTTAATCCATCATCATTCTTTAGCTCACTCCGCTACCCCAGTTCAGACATGGCCATATGCAAATCAGTCTGACCCTGTGCCTCATGGGAACAGTCCAGCCCGAACTGCCAAGCCATGTCTTCCCTGGACTGGAAACAAGCATCCTGGGACCGGTTTCGGGCTCACAGCCCTCATCAGCCAGACTATCTTGAATCTAGTGGCAAAGTGAGCAAGGGACCCATGTCTGGGCATACCCTGCCAACTTAGGGCGAACAATGCAAAACCAAAGGGGATGATGGACGGAGTGTTGAACATTGCAAGCACTCACCCCCAGTCAACTGATCTGGGTTTAATCCATCATCATTCTTTAGCTCACTCCGCCACCCCAGTTCAGACATGGCCATATGCAAATCAGTCTGACCCTGTGCCTCATGTGGGAATGCTATACATAAAGAACTAGTAAACTCGATATTTTCCTACTCGTCAGGGGTAGTAAGCGCTATATAAATACAATTTCAATACAATACATAGGGATGGGTAAAGGACTTTAAAAAGTAAACTTATCTTTTAAAAATACACATACACCCATCCCACACATTCAAAGCTTCTAAGTGGCGCAAACAGATAACATTTTAAAACAAAGGGGCTGTAATGGTGATTGTACATTTAAAAAACATTGGCAAGGCCTTTAGGTCTCGCCTATGGACGAGCTATTGGCTTTGCCAATCAGGTGAAGATGAAAAACGGGAGGGGAGAATGGAGGGCAGGTGGGGGTTTGGAGCACAGAGGGCAGGTGTTAGTTAACGGGATGGTAAAAAAAAGCGCAATAAAATGGCCAGCGCTGGGTGCTTAATATCGCTTTTTTTTCCTTCTGTCGGTTGTGGGGGGAAGGAATAAGAAACATGGACGTGGGTGGATGGGAGGGGAATATGATACATGGGTGGGGAATAAGAAATGTTAACGTTAGTCGGGTTGTAGGGGAATAAGAAACACAGCTAGGGCAGGTAGGACAGGAAGAAGCAACACGGAGGGGCGTGGGAGGACAAGAAGCAACATGGAGGGGGTGGGAAGGGATGAAGCAACATGGAGGGGGTGGGAAGGGAAGAAGCAACACAGATAAGGGAGTTTAGAGGGGAAAGAAGCAAGGAAATAAAAATATAGTACCTCAGTCTCAGCGCCAGCAGTGGAAGGACATTAATCCATATGAAGCAATTAGTACTTGGCCCATTCTCCACATCAAAGAAGAGGCAGTGAAGCCAGCACCCACCAGCCAATTATAAGGCAGTAAATAAGAGTGACAGTGAAGTTAACAACTGTTAAGCAATGAACAGGCTTAAAGCCCCTTGTTGTACATAATATCGCTCACAAGCAAGAGCGCATGCACTAACATTCGCTGTCGCAGTTGAGACCTAAAAAGGGATGTTTTCCATGAGTTAGACAAATATTTTTGACAGTTTTTGGTACAGGCAAGAGTTGGAGATTGTTTACAATTGCAACAATGTATGTCTCGGTTGCAGCCACCAGATATGCAAATGCACTTCACACCTGTAGGAAAGGTGGAGTAGTTTGTGGTGATGCTGGTTAGGCTTCACCATGCAATACTCTCACAATACCCCAAGGATGGTCCTTGGATTCACAATAATAAATCCTTAACTCAGTCCTGGTAGAGTGGCAAAGAGTCAGGCTTTACTAGAGGAATACGTGTAAAGCATTTCAGAGTACCAACATGGATGATAAGTAATTGACATGGCTCAAAAAAAATCTGACACCAATTTATAAAAATAAAGCAGATTGTTATATAAATTTAGACACCAAAACAAAGTAAATCAGATAAGTATAACCAGAGTTATAGATTTTAGAAGCAAATTTAAATCAGTGCAAGATAGTACTGTAAAACTTTATCAATGCGGTCAATGGTAAAAACTACTAGTGACAATTGGTCATTTGCAGGTCGAGTTGAGTGGAACCCAATGAGGGTTAAGGTGATGTGGGTCCCAGGACCAGGCCACAACAGTCAGTTCGATTTTACCTGGCTCGAGAAGCCTGGCTGTCTGAGGTGCTCTATGGGAGCCCTGGGGGAGCAGGTTTTACTGCTTACACAGTGCTGGTGGGAAACCGGGTGCAAAAAGTCGACAACGAAGCCGCTGTTGATGTCAAATGAAGGTTTTGCAGGGGTCCCTTTAGGTGCAGCGTCGAGTAAAGGTGGTGGTTGCTGCACTGGCAACCACTAAGCCTTGACAGCTGGTAGCTCAGCAGGAAGTTGTTTCGACGTCCGGAGGTCCGGTGGAACACAGTAGCTGCCTGTAACTTGGTGGAGGTCAGGAACAGGAAAGGCTGGGCAACAAGGTGGCCAACCTTTAAGGTAGCCACCTGGGTGTATGCCACATCACCTTTGGCATGGGAATTGTGTCAGGGGTGAGGAGGCAAGTTGTTTGACACCAAACATGACACATTTTCGGCGGTACCTTAATGGAGCTGGCAGCCCTAGGTTGCCCGGGTGCCAGCCCAAGTTATCCTATGAACCACTGAACACTTATAGTACCCTTTAATGGAAAAGGTTGCTACAGGAACATGTAAGCTTGCACTTATATGTCCTCACACTTAACATAATGCACCCTGCCTCCTGGGCTGAGGAGGCCTTCCTTAGGGGTGCCTGAAATATATTAACGATTAAGCCCGGGCGGAGACCTCCGCTCCACCAGCGGAGTGTGCGTAGATTTGCCTCCTCTGCGTTCTGCGGAGAACGCGGAGAAGGCATATCTCCGCACACTCCGCAGCGGAGCGGAGGAGTTGGCCAGCCCCTGGCTCCACCCCCCCATATTAACAAGTAATTCTAAATTACTTAAAGTAAATTAAAACCACTTACCTGAACTGCGGCGTCCCCGGGCTGCCCTCCTCCTCTTCCTCGCCGTCTGGATAATCCTTGAGGAAACTGCGCATGCGCGCGCACCCAGGGTTATTAACGATAGTGCTTTGACATTGCCATAAATGGTGAGGGCAAGATAGAGTTCGAGCAGTTTGCACTGCTCCTGCAGTCTGCAATGGCAGGCCTGCTGTCTGTAGTTTACTTGCGTCACTCAGGGTGGCACAACTAGTGCTTCAGGAGCTGGTGACCCCTTTTACAGCCATGCTGTGGGTACCACTGTTACCAAATACAAGGGACTTATAAGGGGATAAAGTCCTTGCCAATTGGGGTTAACAATTCACGTATACCTGATTTAGGGAGAGGGCACTGGGGCCTGGAGCAGCAGGCTCCAGTGCACATTCAGAGTCATAACCATCAGCATTGGAGACAAGCATTGGCATAGCCAATAGGTCTCGCTTTTGGGACCTTATAAGTATTTAGTTATGCAGCACAATATCCTTGGTGCAACAACATCAACTGTTGCATGGCTAAGCACTTATAAGGTCCCAAAGGCGAGACCTATTGGCTCATGGTTCATGGCCTGGTCATAGCGGGTATAACCACGGTACTGTAACCAAAAAGTAAGTTGTACATGTAATGCTGAATAAACTGCGGCCAACATATGCCACAAGAAAACATGACATACACGTGTTGGTGAACTTTAGTATAAAATATAAGCGAAGAAGGATATGCATGGCAGTTTGGGAGTGGGCCCAGTGCAGTAGTAGGTTACTTGCTAACATGGGTCAGTTTGAGGGCATCTATGTTTTATAGATCTAATTCTAACACTGCCCACGATAATACCAGATTAACTGGGCAGTTCCACAAATCGCTCAATTCTGCAATGCAGGACGTACAGTGAAAACTTGGCCCACCCAGGCAGAAGTAATGCAATGAGACGGGGACCAGTGGCTCTCCCTGACTGGGGCGTGTGCCGTAGAATAAAAGCAACTATTTTGCCAGTCATGTTGTCCCTTTGCTGTGTTTGCAGTGCCATCCTTGAAATAAAAATGTATGAGGGACACTGCCACTATATGGCAACTAAGTTACACCAATTAAGTAGCAAAAGAAGCATCAGGCAAGCTGTCTGAAATTCCCACCCCCTTATATCAGCAGGTGCCCTCTGCACAATAAATCCTTCCGTGCTCTGTAGGAATTGTTGTTGCCCCCCTCTATACACGGCATAATATGAAGTGTTGCCTCTCGTGCCTTGTATAGATGCCATTTATGCTCATATAAATACAAATGTATTCTACTTTTAAATTCGGCAGTTCTGCACTCATACCATCAGCATGGCTGCCACGTGGTTCCCTGCTACGCATGACACCTTCTTCCAGCCCTCTATATCACCGAATAGCGCTTTGCATTCTGGGAAATGCTTTCAGGTTCAAACACATGGCAACAAGTGTCGTAAAAACCAATGGATTTAGGCTAGAAAGCCAGGACTGCCTTTTATAGACGAGTCGCCTATGGTCCTTTGACAGCCCTATAGCACACCTACCTATTCACTTACCGCATTTTGGGTAGGCCACCAGCATCATGTCATCTCTCCTGGAAACAAAGTCTTGCAGGGCTTGGAATGTGTCCGAGCTGCATCTCATTTTAGGGTACGAAATTCCCCTGTAGGTGAAGAGCAACTCTTGGGAGGAGTCCTTCCTGTGTGCTGTGTCCGCCATCCTGAAGCGCCTTCGAGAAAGCCGCGTTACTTCTGGCTGGGAGGGCGGGCGGGAGAGGTCTGGCTACTCTCTCCCAGTGAGAAAACTGAAGTGCCAGTAGTAGAGAAACTGATCTCTTCGTCCTGCGGCCCCTCCCATCCCTCGTTTACTCTTTCACAAGTCCGCACACTGCCCCCGCCCATTGCGTGCAGAACACAAGGGAAAAGCATCGCGTGCGGAGTACCTGAAAAACCTGCACGCGAGCCGCAGACTGACCGGTTGTGAAGAGGGCCTCGGGAATAAACCAGTCCTCTAAAGCAAATTAGCGGCATCCGGGCATAGAAAGAAGAGTGCAGATATAGAGCCATTGAGATTGCAAAAGAAATTGAAAAGTGAATGCTGCAGGCTGTGAGTGCTCAGAAGGCAAGTGAAACAAGCGCGCGCGCCTCGCGCTAAAAGTTTTAAAAAAACAAAACAAGAGAAAGTACTCTGGGAAAGCGTGAAGCATAGAAGAGTTGGCAATCGTGGGTCTGTTGAAAAGGGAAGGCGAAATACCTCGGAAGATAAATCAACAGTGGAGGGAAAGACAGGAGAGGATGGCAGCTGAGCTGTAAAAACAAGCCCGGGTGTTGTGTGCGCGCGCGCGCGCGCTAAAAAGAAATTTTAAAAAAGCACGCGAGTGGTGCGCGCGCGCGGCGGCAAAAGTGAAAGCAGCTGCAGCGTCCCGCGAGTGTAAGGGTGCCCGCGACCATGACGAGAGAGGAAAGCCAGATGGCGCTAGTGCGCGTAACCGTGCACATAACCGCACGCTTTAGGCCACACAAAAAGTGTGTGGTCGGATTTTTAAAGCCCACTCACTAAAAGTCTCGCCAGAGCAGCGCATGCGCTGGCTCAGGCGAGACCTAAAAAACGTGGGGGGGGGGGAACCATACAAAAAGGCCACTCTCCTACAACACGTTGACAAATTATTTTGGATGAGACGCAGGTGAAAGCGTTTTCTTTTTTTCATTCTGATCTGTCCCATTGTGGATTCCTCCTCTCTGTCTCTCAATACAGATGATTTTATTTACAATTTTATAAGGCATGAGCTAACCCAAAGGGCACACAGTTAGTTTTCAAAGGTCAGTGAACCTAATATATGCTCATAGCAACAGACATTAAAAACCCACAGTTATCAAACGGTATCTATTCTAACATAAGGAGAGCCCACCGGAAAGATAAACCCTAAACTAAAGTAGCCAAAATCAGATGGCGAAGAAGATAAAAAATGAGACAAGCGAACATTCTAATCGCAGAGAAACAGGAGAGAGTTCCAGACTTACTATCCGGAGAAAGACTGAGGGGCTTATTTACAAGCCCCCTGCGGCACTGGTACGTCACTATATTAAAAGTGATGCACTCGCAGCTCAAGGGGGTTGTAAATAAGTCCCTGAATGCAGGTTTTGGACATTTTGGGCTACGGAATTTATTGATAAAGAATAGACTGGCTTCGTGTACACATGAAACATTCAGATGTAAACAATCTTTGAGCAAGATAATCTGATGTCAGGAGTTGGGATAAGGAGTATTATTCCATTGCACAAAAGGTTGCTAGCAAGGTGCTCTCTTCAATTATAGTCTAGGCCGTGTCTGTAGGGGCCTTTGTTTGACCTTATGGCCACCGGTTCAAATTCCCGTGGGTCTACTTAGCCTTTCATCCTTCTGAGGTCAATAAAATGAGTACCATTGAGTTGGGTAACAATAAACATCTGTTTCGGGGTGAACATGCGCTTTACAAATACACATTTTATGTTATAGTGCAAGGCGCTCCGCTACAATAGTGCAAGGTTCTCCCTACAATAGTGCAAAGTTCTTCCCTACAATAGTGGTAATTATTATTGATAGTTGTCAAGTCATCACTCCTGCTCAATGCCCAAGGGGTTGCGGAATGAAGGTAAAATGAAGGGACCAGGCAGGCCCACAAGCAGACTGCAGGAAATCAGGCAAACTCTCTAGAACACTTTCATGTACAGACATTCATTGTGTCAGTGCTCTACATGTTCTTAGTTCATATTTCACACAAGTATTTTTATAAATGTTATTTTCAATGCTGGTGCTTGTATTTATGTTACAGAGCTGAACAAACGGTGGCAATGTAGCAGAAACTGCTGGACCACACAATCCAGCCGGACATACAGAGGGGTTAAAGGTGAGCTCTTGTGTATGTAGTGCTGTCATGCCACATAGGGCCTCATCTACAAGTGACTAGCGCCACTGGAGCGTCACTTTTTATGACACTCTGGTGGCGCAGGCCTCTCAATCATATCTATGAGGTGATGCAGGGTGGGTGGCTTTGCATGGCCTCGCAGATATGGAGTAAGGCAAGGAGACGTTTCATGGGGTTTGCAGTGAGTTGTCTCACACAAAACCCATGTGTTTTGACATATTCCCAGATTTACAAGGATGTGTAGATCTGGCAATGCATCACAACTGTGCGCCTCCCCAGGGGAGGCGTAACAAGTAGAAAATAAGTTTATTTCTCCTTGTTTTTTCATCTTTCTATGTGTGCTACAGAATGCAGCACACATAGAAAGAGGTAAACGCCTCCATTGATAGTTTTTGTGTAGGAAGGTGTCCCTTACTGTACAAAAGCAATCGTGCCAATAATGCAGACACCCTTGCACCATGGTGTAAGGGTACCTGCATTGGCACTAGGCTCCAATTTGTGCACTGGTGAGGCAGAAAGGACAGGAATGCGCCGTACTTCTTTAATACGGTGCATTCCTGCCCTTTCCTTGTGACGCAGGGCAGCGCAGCAAGGAGACTTGGAGTGCTGCCCTACACCACAAAGTAGTAAATTAGGCCCATAGTGTTCTTAGATGATACCATCACACATTAATAAGCCCAAATAAGAAATGGACAGCAGGCTTTGGCAATGATTCGAGCAATGCATAATGCTGACCTCCAGGCAGACGTCAGGGATAAGTCAAAGAAAGGGCAGAATATGTGATGGCATTTGCTTTGTCGAGGGCCACAGTGGTCCCAACTGCAAATTCACAAAGTCTTGGAATTTTGGATTAGAGTCAAGCTGTTGGACAGCCGTCCCGTCTATGCAGATGGAAAGACCACTTTGAGAACGACATTTAAACAGCGTCACCTTGTATTGGTGTACACCCATCAATTTATCCCTGTGCAGGGTATGTCGGGTGAGAGAACAAAAGAAACAAGAGGAGCAGTTTAGTATGATTATACAAGCATTTGCAATTCAGCCGTACCTATGCATAAATACGTATCAAACACATTTCTGTGTGGCATAAAACAGAAGTATAGTTTGGCAATCACAGGTATTCTTGATATGAAAAAGTGTTGGAATCCACAAATGGAACACATTTGCAGGGAATTCTGGGTAAAAACAGGTGTTGTGATCAATACAAACCACACTTCAATGTGATCCTTTGGGCCTTTAGATGTCAGTGATGCCTGGAGTTGGTAGGATTCCCAATGTACTGGCTGACTCTGGGCCCGAGATATAGTATATGCAGTGCTCATTGCCTTACGACATGCATACATTCACATGAAATACAGTTGCCATTGGTAGAAGTATGGAAAGCTGGATCCTTGGTCCTGCACCATTGACAGTAAATTCTGATGTTCACCTCACCGTGATTTTGAAGAATGGGAATTTTCCCCAATATTTGATGGATTAAGGGCACCATGGGCAAGTAAAACATATCAATGCATGCACATTCCATCTCAATAGCTTCTCCTAGGGTTCTACTCTTAAAACTGGTGGTGAAAGTGGACTTTCTTGGGTGTGATGCAAACCTGTGGGAAAAAACCTGTAGATATACCATGATTCAAAGACAAAATGTGCATTCAAAATTCTTAATACGTGGACGCACTACGTGGATGCTGTTTATGCCTGTTCATCTATGGTATGGCCACCCACACTCAAAGCCTCATTTTAACAGAGCAATGTGTGGAATACATGCATGGGGGGGGGTCACAAGATTCTAGACCATGATACACAGATCCTGTAAATTCCCCACTTATATGAAATAAATGATCCCTTGTAGTTAGTGGACCGCAGCTCCTCTAGAGGCAGATCAGGGAGGTATCACCCCTGATCTATTCCCTCAAGTGAGATGAAATGCAAATGGTGGGTGGAGGTGGACGAGAGGCATACTGTTGGGATGGGAATGTCTCCTGCATGGTATACACGTGTGATATATGCATGTGTTCCCCAGCCCTAAGTGTCTGCATGCCTGTTTATCTAGTATCCTGTGTCAGAAACCCTTTCAGAAGGTCATGGGACAAGCAGGAGTTACTGGGCCCAACCGTGGTGGTTGAGACCTTTTATTTCTGATGTCCTAGTGCCCAACTTGCTATGGCTCCTGAATAACTGTGCCCAGTGGCGCAGTGAAACTTGAGGGGGTCCCCCTGCAAAATAGTTTGTGATTACAAAATGAAATACATGCAATAATACACAAGTATTACACACAGTTTGCAAGGCTGACACTCTAGCATTGTCCAGATTAAGTCCCTTGGAACTACTTCCCTGTCTAAGGAGGGTAGTTATTCCTCATTCACGTGAGGTGATTATTCAAGTTAGGCCCTACTAAAAAGTTCAAGTCTTAGAAGTTCCACACTGGCTTCTTAAAATTCAGTGTTACAATGCATTAACGCTTTTAGTCAGAGCCAGTTACCCCAGAGGCTCGGTGGTCCGGCAATCAGTCTTACCATCTCTCGCTGGAGCTGCTGTTCGGTAAGCCCAGGCGTGCATCAGTGGCCCGGTGGGGAGCAGAAGTCTGGATGCTGTGGATGAGGCGGCAGGTGTCCACAATGCTCTTCTGATCATGCGGTAAGTCTTCCTAAGTCCGGTGTACAGTCTTGGGTGCTCCTAGATTTGAGTGATGGAATCAATTCTCTTCTCCCATGAGTCACAACCCGCTATGCTGCTCTGGCGTATGCTGCTCCAGGTCGACAGACCTTATCTCCACAAGGGACTCCTTCTGGCATACAGGGGTTGTGAGCAGCACACTCCTGGTGACGACCCCATTGGGTTGCACCACTGCACGGGAGTGACAGCCATCTTTCTTGTCACATTCCTCACTAGGGCGATTGCCCTTTTCTTCACCTGGGAACCCAGCTGGCGTACGGGGGTCACAAACAGCAGCACTCGGGTGGATCCCCGATTGGTGCAATGGTCCTCAACGGAGACTCAGAATCTCACACTCAATCAATCAATCATTTGTATAGCGCGCTACTCACCCAGAGGGTCTCAAGGCGCTTGGGGGAGGGGGGTCCGCTACTGTTCGAACAGCCAGGTCTTGAGTTGCTTCCTGAAGGAGAGGTGGTCCTGGGTAAGGCGGAGGTGGATGGGTAGGGAGTTCACGTCTTGGCAGCCAGGTAGGAGAAGGATCTTCCTCCCGTTGTGGCTCTTCGGATGCGGGGGACGGCGGCGAGGCGTGGTTGGTCGATCGTAGCTGGCGGGTGGGAGTGTAGAAGGTCAGACGGTCGTTGAGGTATCTGGGGCCTTGGTTGTGGAGAGCTTTGTGTGCGTGGGTGAGGAGTCGGAACGTGATTCTCTTGCTGACGGGGAGCCAGTGCAGGTCTCTCAGGTGTCCAGCGATGTGGCTGTGTCGGGGGATGTCCAGGATGAGTCGAGCTGAGGCGTTCTGGATGCGTTGGAGTCTTTTTGAAGTTTGGCTGTGGTTCCCGCGTAGAGGGAGTTGCCGTAGTCCAGTCGGCTGGTGACGAGGGCCTGGGTGACCGTCTTCCTGGTTTCGGTGGGGATCCACCGGAAGATCTTGCGCAGCATGCGTAGGATGTTGAAGCAAGACGAGGAGACGGCGTTGACTTGTCGGGTCATTGAGAGGGAGGAGTCCAGGATGAAGCCCAGGTTGCGTGCGTGGTCCGTTGGTTTGGGTGCGTTGCCCAGGGCAGGGGGCCACCAGGAGTCGTCCCAGGCGGAGGGTGATGATCCTAGGATGAGGACTTCCGTCTTATCTGAGTTCAGTTTCAGGCGGCTGTTCCTCATCCATTCGGCTACGTCCTTCATCCCTTCATGTAGGTTGGTTCTGGCGGTTGTGGGGTCGTTGGTGAGGGAGAGGATCAGCTGGGTGTCGTCGGCGTAGGAGATGATGTTGAGGTTGTGTTGGCGTGCGATGGCTGCGAGGGGCTCATGTAGACGTTGAAGAGGGTGGGGCTGAGTGATGATCCTTGTGGTGCGCCACAGATGACTTCGGTGGCCTCGGAACTGAACGGGGGAGGCGGACTCTCTGGGTTCTTCCGGTGAGGAAGGAGATGATCCACTCCAGTGCCTTCTCTTGGATTCCGACGTTGTTCAGGCGTTGCACTAGGGTGCGGTGGCAGACTGTGTCGAACGCTGCGGAGAGGTGCAGGAGGATGAGGGCCGCAGTTTCCCCGTTGTCGAGCAGAGCTCGGATGTCGTCGGTGGCTGCGATTAGGGCGGTCTCGGTGCTGTGGTTGGCCCGGAAGCCGGACTGCGAGTGGTCGAGGGATCCATTCGTCTCGAGGAAGGCGGCCAGTTGTCTGTTGACGGTCTTCTCGATGACTTTGGCAGGAAAAGGAAGGGAGCGAGATGGGGCGGTAGTTTTTGAGGTTGGTGGGGTCCGCTGACGGTTTCTTCAGTAGGGCGCTGAGTTCGGCGTGCTTCCAGCTCTCTGGGAAGGTGGCGGTGTCGAAGGAGGTGTTGATGATGTCCCGGAGGTGGGGTGCGATGACGGCGTCGGCCTTGTTGAAGACGTGGTGAGGGCAGGGGTCGGTTGGTGATCCGGAGTGGATGGAGTTCATCGTGCGGATAGTGTCTTCGGTGTTGATCGGGGTCCAGGCTCGGAGGGTGGAGGTGGGGGACGTTGGAACGGTCGTAGGGTACGTCGGCTGTGTGCTGAAACTGTTGTGTATGTCTGCGATCTTGCTGTGGAAGAACGAGGCGAGCGAGTTGCAGAGGTCTTGCGAGGGAGTGATGTCGTTGTTTCCGGCTCTGGGGTTCGAGAGCTCTTTGACGATGATGAAGAGTTCCTTGCTGTTGTGGGCGTTGTTGTCCAGTCGTTCCTTGAATGCGGTTTTCTTGGTGGTGTGGATCAGCTGGTGGTGTTTTCGGGTGGCGTGCTTGAGGGTGGTCATGTTGTCTGCAGTCGGGTCTCTGCGCCATGCTTTCTCGAGGGCCCGGCAGTTCTTCTTGGATTTCTTGAGTTCGTCGGTGAACCAGGATGCTTTCTTGTTGCCGGGTCTGACTGGGGGTCTTCAATGGGGCGAGGTCGTCTGCGCAGTTGGTGATCCAACTTGTGAGGTTGCTGGCGGCTTGGTTGGGGTTCGTTGAGCTGGCGGGAGGGTTCTGGCTCAGGGATGTGGTGAGTTGGTCGGTGGTGATCTTGTTCCAGCTTCTGCGCGGAAACTGTTGCGGGTGGTGGTGCGTGGTGGTCCTGCTGAAGCTGAAGTGGACGCAGCTGTGGTCTGTCCAGTGGAGTCCGGTGGTGTGGCTGAAGGAGATGTCCTTGCTGGAAGAGAAGACGGGGTCAAGCGTGTGGCTGGCGTGGTGTGTGGGGGTGGTCACCAGTTGCTTGAGTCCGAGGTTGGCGAGGTTGTCCAGCAGGGTGGTGGTGTTGCGATCGTTGTTGTTCTCACTCTGCTTCAGGGATCCACTCGACAGGATTTACACTGGACCTCGCTCCCTCCAGGTGCTCTCCTCCTCCTCTCAGTGTCCTCAGGTTTTGGAAGGCAGACTGTCAGATGCTGGTGCACCAGGCTCCATGGCGAGTGGTCTTGTTTCTCCTGGGTGATGTCCAATAACCGAGTAGGGAGACTAGCAGATCTTAGTTCCCAGTCATGGTCACAACAGGCAGAAGTCATGCTCAGCTTCTCCACACTGATGTACAGCTCCAGTATGACAATTTTGGGAGGCTGAAGCTCCCCTTTTTTATAATCCATTTCCAGGCACAGATGTGATTTAGTTTCTGAGTCTTTAAAGTTAATGATTTAGGGGTTGCCCCTTTGAAACTCCCACTCCGCTGCCCCATCCATTGCTAAAGAAGCAGTCTGTCACAGCAGGAGTGAGTCCAAACTGGATCGCTCCATACACAGTCCATGTGAGTGACTAGCGGATCATACCTGTATGTCAGCCTCAATGATATTTGCCTATCTAAGATTACCAAGGCCCCCTGCCCTATTCTTTATGATTCCCTTATCCACCCCATCTTCTTCCTGGAATGTGCCCAGGCCCCACTTACCAGTGACCTTTTTGGTGTCAAGAACACTTTTGAAGTGCTCAAGAAAGTCTGGCCGTCCCTTCCTCCAGTGTATGTGTGTCCCACCCAGTTCTCAGGAATTCAGGCAGTCCACAAATATGGGGCCGATTCCGATCTCGGCCGGTAGGGCTCCGAATCGGATTCGGCTAAACCGGATCCGATTCGGAGCCCTATTTCCCGACCGATTCGTACGCGCGTCCGGGCGAGCGAGTACGATGCGAATTCGCCGACCGACTCGTCCGGGCGTCCCGACCGCTCCGACCGACTCGATCCCGGGTCTAACCGCACCGACCGACTCGCACGGACACGACTCGCACCGCGCAATGGAGACGTTCCCTGGCCGGGTAAGTACGATGCGCGCCGCGAGCAGTGCGACCAAGCCGCGCACTCCGGCTCGAAAGAGCTGTCGGAGCCATACTTTGGGGGTCCGTGTCGTACCCCCCTGTACGCGTAGCCGCGCGAGTCGCACACAGGGGGGACCCATGGGTCCCCCCTACCTGTGCGTGTACGGCGCGAATCGCTTCGCTGCGTACACGCTGTAGGGGGCGCCCTTGTCCGCATCGCACCCATTGAGTCAATGGGAGCCCGCGTACGCGTTGTACGACAGGCTCCCATTGACTTCAATGGGAGTCTGACCGACTCGAGTCCGATGGCATACGTGCGCATCGTACTCGTTCCGTTGGGCTGCACGGGTCCGATTCGGTCGGATATCTCTCCGGGTCCGGCTCGGTCGGAGAGATTTCCGGCCCGAATCGGAATCGGCCCCTATGTCTGGGAAGGCTCAGCTATCTCTAATTGCCTCTCCAAGGCCCTTGACTTCCAATATGGAACCCACTGGCTTCCATGTATTGTATTGTACACAGGCACCCATAGAATACAGGACGCACATTAAATCACATGCGTGCTGTACAGCGCTACATACTAGGATGATATAGGCCAACGGTCTACAACCTTTTCTGTAATAAGAGCTACTTATTTACAATGCAAATCATCCAGAGATTCTAATCATATTTGTGTTGTAAATGACCACATTAGACACGATTACATTTAGTGCCCCTCTTATGCTACATTAAGGGTGAGTTAGGCACACAGCAGCGGAACTTTACATGAGTGGGCTGGTCAGCCTCACTCCAATGGTACAGGTAAAAAAACTTGTTCACTTTACTGACCACTGTCACAAAAACGGTATGCTGCCACCACCCGCTCATGCTTCTTAACTGTGGGGAAGGGCAGTAGCCCTTTCCCACTACAGGGTAATGCTTTGTGCGCCCCTCCCAGTCTAAGAAGAGCGAAATCCATGAGAAAGGCCTGAGTCATGATGCACATGCATGATCCGAGTTCTTCCATGATGAAAAATCGGTACCAAGGATCCAGAGATCGCTGCAGCTGGGGAACTCAGGGCAGGAATGCATGCCCATTACCATGCAGGGGACTTTTCCATCACAACACCCTGACTCTTATTTTGGCCCTGGTGTCACGCTAATCCAACCTATGCATGGAGGTCTAGACCTCTCCCTGCCTATGTGAGAGAGGGGACCGGTTCTGTGACATATAGGGGTGCACCAAGCATACCCTTTTAATGGACAGATGACTACTGAATTCAGTGTTGCACAGTGTTGGAAATTGGTTTGCTAGTTGAGGGGGTGAAACTCTATTAAAGCAGCAACCCCAACTTCTGTCAGGGTGAAACACAAGCAAACCCCAAATTAAACTATGCTTAACTCTCTGGTAGCATGGCGCAAAGCGGTCAGGCTTACCTTAGAGGCAATGTGTATATTATTTGTGCAGCACTTCAAACAGTAATAAAGTAAAAACACAACACAAGAAAAATACCACACCAATTTAGAAAAATAGAGTAATAATGACTTATTTAAGATCAAAAAGACAAATCAGTAGAACCGGAGATATGCAATTTTAAAGTTTTAAAGGAAAACAGTGCCTAGGAGTCAGCTGTGGTTATCTGGCCTCCCCAGACCAGGACAAAGTCACAAGTTCAGACTGACCGCGATGGAGTATGGGGCGGATACAGGGACCAATTTAGGCCCGCTGAACAAAGTTCCTTAAATCCTGGTTTGCAGAGTGTTGCGAGATCCTGCGTCGAGGATGAGTCACGCAGCGGTGGATGCGAGGAAGCTGCGGTCCTACAATGTGGAGTCATGCGTCGTTGTCGAGGATACCGTCAATGATGGGCTTGCGATGTGAACTCCGGCGCTGAGGATGTGTCATGCAGCAGCGGGTCAGAAGAACCGGCAGGGCTGCAATGCGAAGTCCTGCATCGTTGTCGAGGATGCCGTTGACGAGGGGCTTGCGGTATGAAGGGCTGCGTCGAAGATACGCCGTGCAGCTGTGATTTTGAGATGACTGTGGGCTCTGATGCGAGGTCTGGCGTCGGGGATGCATTGCGCTGCAGCGGTTCTGAAGCGGATCTGCAAGGAGATGCATTGCGCTGGGTTGGTTCTGCCCACAGGACCACAGCTGGGCTGTCAGAGCAGCTTCATCCCCACTTCACAGGCTCCAGGGCTGGGGTAGCACCTCTTGGGGGTAGGACTCACAGCAGACAGAGTCCAGAGTAACTGCCTTTCCTAGTCATAGAATTCTAGAAACCGTTGCCAAAATAATTCCAAAATTATCAACCTTTTTCTTTGATTGAGTTGATTACACCTTACAGAGATGCAAGAAACGACAGTACAGTAACCACTCTTTAGTTTTTTAATTTCTTTTGTACCTTAATTTTCCAAGGATATTGTTTTTTGCTCTTTAGAAAGCTTATGTTTGATATTGGTATAGAAGCTTGGTCGGAGTCACGTGATGGCAGACAAGGCCTGGCCGAAGTCACGTGATGGGAGCTTCCAAACAATGCACTCTACAGTCTATGACAAAGCATGCCTGGCTGGTGAAAATGTAGAGCAGGTGAATGGGAGAACAGGGGGGGAGGAGAAGGGAGCTGAAGATATGGGCAGGGCTTTAAGTGGGCCGGGTCTCACCGGGTCTGAGCACCAGCAGTTTTTTAAAGGGGGCCTCGAAACGGGTCTCTTTCGGGCTCTGTTTTGTGCCCAGGCACAGGCGGTCCGTTTTTTTCCGGACTGCAGTGACAGCAGGCACATCGATGTGCGCTGCTCACACTGCTCACTTCTCACTAGTGGAGAAGTTACGGCATGACGTCTTGCCAGGTGAGCGTTGTAGGGGAAGGGAAATCCTTTCAAGAGAGTCATTTTCTCTCTGGATTTCCATTCTCTTTTTGAAACTCAGGAGCAGCAACATTGTGGTGGTGTCACCAGGGCTTTAAGTGGAAGCTTTTTCAATATTATATACAAGTCATAGTTTCTGCTTATTTATCTTATGCAACTAACCATTGACAAAGCCAAAAGTCCTGGCTTGTTGTAGGTATGATGTAACTTGTTGTATCATATATCTGGATGCAATGACAGAAACAGCAAAATACAAGTCGGGCGGCACACTATGCTAAGTACAGATTTTTAGCTTATGTGTTTTAAGCCACGCCCTTAATTACATTGGCCACGCCCCTTTGAGTGACCATCCAGTTTTTTCATCCCACTTAAAGCCCTGGATACGGGATAAACTAAGGTGTGCGAGTGGGCCCTTCCGCTGTGAATCATGGGACATTTTGCTCCAGGGGTGCGCGCAAGGAGAGGGAGTGCTACTTCCGCGGCCCATATTGTGCCTGCAGGGGACTTTGCGGACAGTGATGGGCCTGCGTTGAATGATTGTTGTGTCTTTGTTTTGAACTGACTGAGAAAGGTGCCGCGGACCATGAAAAGTGAGCATTCCTCGGCGAGGAACACTTGAAACGGTAACACTGGTCTCACCGCAGGATTTTCTCCGTGACAAACAAATGAGGGCCCTGGATGCGGTAGAGAAAGCTCTTTCATCACTCACTGAAACCATTTCATTTTCAGACCTTCCAAGAATATCGGTAAAGATGACAGAGGTCGGAGAGTGCAAAAAACAGTAACTACAAACGCAAACTATTACAGTGCCTTGTTCGTACCCTAGTATAATGCTTCTCTTTGCACACAAACTGTGCCCTCCACTCAATTGTCTTTATCACAGACATCTGTATAATAGCGAAAAACATTTTTTTGCAGTCTAGTGAGAGTGAAGATATTTGCCAGTGTTATTGTTGTGTCTAATTCCATTTATTTGCTTATATCTTCTTTTCCTTCGGATGTTTAACTTTTTTATTAGCTTCATTTTAGGTGTTTCCGTGCCCTAAACATTCATTGGGTTATATATTCCCCAAAGATGCAATAATACCTGGGTGGGCACACGTACCATGTTTAAGAAGTGCCTCCACCTTTAGAAATGTAACAGCCGCTGCGACGGCGGGTTTACAAACGCCAATTAAAGTGACATGCACCTAATAGAAGTAACTCTTCAAGTGGTGCTGGGCTTCAGAGGTGTTCCTACCTGCATGTTTACACCAGCTGAAAAACGCGGCTTCCACTGCATAATGTCACCGATTCGTGAAACATCCAAACCTTTCTTACCCACCGTTTAGTGGACAATTCTGTTACCTAATAAGTGACATCAGAAAGCAGACACTTTGGGGAGGTTTTCAAATCTTTTGCGCTGTTTTTTGTTGTTGTTGCTATTTTCTGGAAAGCACCCTCTAAGTAGCGCAAAGCAGCGAGAAGCACTGCTTTGCATTACTTTGTGCCGAGGGGGCGTTACATGGATGGTACATGGGCTTTCCCATGCAACCACCCATTCCTTTTGACGCAAAACCATATGTACAAAGATTTGTAAACATGGTTTTGCACCAAAAGTTAACACCCCTTCAAAGGAGGAGCTAACTGGAGAAATGCTTTCATTTCTCCGTGCTTTTCCGACTTTCCATGCGTGCTGAACGGGGCAGCATGTATGCAAAGTGGGAAAAGCTTTGCATCGTGCCTAGCATAGTATTTTGTACAAGAAAGGGTACCCTTCCTGTACAAAACCTATGCTACACTCATTCACACACCCTAGCGCTATGGTACTAAGGTGTGCATGGCGCACTGCAGCTGAAATCAGCGCCGGCGC
This sequence comes from Calotriton arnoldi, assembly GCA_963921515.1. Lineage (NCBI taxonomy): Eukaryota > Metazoa > Chordata > Amphibia > Caudata > Salamandridae > Calotriton > Calotriton arnoldi. The sequence goes on from CAWUFW010002334.1 coordinate 2,201,855, forward strand.
AAGGAAAAGGGGAGGAGAGAGCCAAATCTCTTAAGATATGGCGCACTCCTGCTCCCTCCCGGTTGCGTGACTTTTTTCAAAATCTCCCCATGTATTCAGCAGGCAGAGAGTATTTTAATATTTAATTGTGCATTCGGCAACTGTTTAGACATTTTTTAATTATGCTGCATAATGTCACATTTTCTGTAGCAGTGTTATTTGACTATTTTGTACTAACAGTACCTGAACAAAAGTTTCAACTCTTTGGTATGGGAAATGCAGCACCTGAAAGGTGATCAGTGAACCATTGCAAATGGGCTGCTGATGTGCAACACCACTTTTTTTTAAATTAACTTTTGATCGTTTGAACAAAGACAATTATGGGCATATTTATGAAGGTTATTTGTCGCCCTTGTACCAGGCAAGGGGGCTCAAGGGGGATGCAAAACCTAGGTCGGATTTATCAAGCCACGCAAGGCTACCTACCTTGCATGGCCCTGCCTGGCTTGATAAATCCAGAGTAATGCAACGCTGCACAAATCACGGTGTTGCTTTACTCTGTCCTGGGTAGGCGTTCCATGGGTGGAGTGTAGGTGCTCCCACGCATCCACCCATGGATTTTGGTGCATTCCCAGATTTACCAACACTGATAAACCTGAGAATGCGTCAAATGCTATGCCTCCCCAGGAGAGGCATAACAAGGATAAATATCTTTATTTCTCCTCCTTTTTAGGTCGAGCATTCAAGACCTCTTGTATATACTTTAGTATATACTTATATGTGTATGTACTCTGTGGGCTCTGGAGATCAGCCCTAGGACTTGTCTGCTTCCGCCTAGGGACTTTTTTTTCTGTTCAACTGCCTCTATTTAACTGTCTTGATAGAAAACGACCAGCAGAGGTCAGTAAAATACCAGAATTGCTTTCTCCTTAGGGACTATTTTTATTTTTCTGGCAACTACCTCTATTTAACTTTCTTGATAGAAAACTACCAGCAGAGGTCAGTAAAATACCAGAATCACTTTAGCATTCTCTAGATTCCAGTCCATATAAATTGTCTTCCACGAGCACCCGTAGATAATATTTTTTTCAAATCTTGTATTTTCAGTGATATGACCACTGAAGCCCGATTTTATATCAAAAACAGAGCTTTTGACTATACCACTTCCCACAGAAATGCAATATTTCTCTCCATGTGTTCGCATACCTGGCGTGTCACGCAGTTTGGTTCATGCCTTCCCTCCATGTTAAAGAACAGTAGATGTTTCAGCACCCAGACTAATGTGCTGCATAGCTAAATACATATAAGGTCCCAAAGGCGAGACTGATTGCATTGCAAATGCTTGTTTCCTCTTTCTATCACACATAGAAAGAGGAAAAAACCTCAGGAAGGGACACCTCCCTGCACAAAAACAATCCTGTCTGCAATGCAGGCCCCCTTGCACCACGGCGGAAGGGCGCCTGCGTTGGCGCTAGAAGGCTGAAACAGCACCAGTGAAAAGAAAGGAAAGGAATGCGTCGTATTATGTTAAATATGGTGCAATCCTGCCCTTTCCCTTTGATGCAGTGCCGCATGGTAGCTTGCTGCACTGTGTGAAAGCTTCATAAATATGCCCCTTGTTTTTGTTGAAATCTGCAAACGATATAGCAAATGGTGGATTATGTGGCAAGTGCAGTACATCGATAATAATGCAGAAGATGCATAATTGCAGAGGACCTTATTATATTACTGTTTCTGGTGCTGTTGTCCATAAGGTATTGACTCACGATTTAGTTGTGAGGTGGTTTGGGTACTAATGTTTGATTTGCGTAATCCTTCGTGTGCATGTCAGGGGGCTTGCAACGTTTTTAAGACAAATAAAAATCACAAATGTAAACATTTTTAGAAGCCAAGTTATGGGTTTAGGGGCATATTTATCAATTGTTCACACAATTCAGGGCAGCAAAAAAAGTTACTGTGCTGCATTAAATGAATGGGAGAGAGCTGAAAATCACCATATCTACGAAGCTATTTCGCTCTTCATCTCCCTCTTAGCGCTGGCGCACTTGTGGTTGCCTAGCATAAATATAGGCACTTTTGCACCATGGTGCAAGGATGTTTGCGCTATGGGTAGGATTGTTTTTGTGCAGGAAATATCTTTCAAGGCAATTTGTGCACAAAAACATTCTTGCAAGGCAATTTGTGCACAAAAACATTCTTGCAAGGCAATTTGTACTTTCTATGTGTGACACAGAATGCATCACACATAGAAAGAGGTTTCTATGCATGATATTTCTTCTTGTTAAGCCTCACTGGGGAAGGTGTAGCAGTTTGACACACTCCCAGGTTTACTAGCTTTAAAAAATCTGGGAATACGCCAAAATCCATGGGTGGATGTATGAGAATGCCCATGCTCTACCCATGGAATGGCTACCACAAGGAATTGTAACGCAAATCAGTGCAAACATTACATTGCATTTTCTGCATGGCTTTGTAAATCTGGAGTAGCTTTTTGCATCATGGCTGCGCCAAAAAAGTATCACAACCACAACGCAAAGTGTTAGTGAATCTGAGTCTTAGTGTGAGAGGCCTCAGCATGAACAAATTACAATATCTTGACTGCAGAAAGCACTCAGGCTGAAGTCTCGGAATGTGGGCATGGAAAGGCCATGCTGCAAACTTCGAGTGTCCAGAACAACACTGTATAAGTTTATTAGTATGAGTGTCAGATCTGATGAATAACTTTTAAGGTCCTTTTGCACCCCAGATAACAAGAGTAATGTGAGAACCAGAGAGGAAATGCGGTGCAAAAGAGGTTTTATTCCAAGTCTCTTTGGTGTAAACTGTACAACACTGTTTGGCTTCTCTCCCATCTTTGCTTCAGAGGAAGGATATATTGGCGGACCCCATCATCGTCCAGGCAGGATGTCCCAAGAAGCATGAAATCAAAGCAAAAATAAAATAGGATTTAGGGTGTGCATTCAATCGTCTGCACGTTTGTAACAGGGAGGGGAGTGAGGGATGGACACCCACACACACTACCGTCACCAGGTGGTTGTTAGAGTTTGTACGAATACGCTACCAATGGGTTGTTTGTTAAGCGCTTATCCCTCCTCTGCCCGTACTACCGGCTCTCACGCTACTGCGCCCCCCTCCCCAACCAACCCCGGATGCGGGCTCCTACCTCTGGTAGCCACGTTCCTCTGGGAGCGTGGCTGGCTTGCGGGTGGTACCGGATACGGTCCGGCTCCCTCTTCTTCGTTTCCCGGTCCCGCGACCCTGGAGCTGTTGGCGACGCCTTCCGTCCGGTTCGCCCTGGGGATTTGTTGCCGTTCTCTTGGCGGTCGTAGTAATCCCTGCTCACTCCTTCGGTCCTTGGCTCCTCGTCCTCCTGGAATTCCTGGCTTCTCCTTTCCGTACTGGTACGTCCGGTTATGAAGTCCTCCGTTTTGTCTTCCTCGTAGTTCATTGGAGCGTGTGACGGAGTCACGTGGGGCGGCCCAGCCTCCCGATAGTAGGGGAAGTTAAAGGGACCCGGAGGTGATTCTTCAAAAGAAAATTCCAAGGCGTTTTCTTTCTCCGCTTGGTGACACGGGGCAAGATTCATAGATCTTTTTTCCTATGAGTAGGTGTGTTCTATTTCTGGAAAGTCAGGAGTATGTCATAACTACATACAGTAAAATATTTGTGACTCTACCATACGGCTTGCATCGGTGCTTCCTTATATTGAACAGGGTTTGGTTTTGAAGGGGGCTTGTAATGGTAAATAGTTATACTAATTAAATAGAAGTATGTGAGAATGTGGCTATTGAAATGTTATTGAAGGAAATGAGTGATCGATCGGCAGGCCTAGAAATCTTCTGCTCAATATAAAAGAGAGAGGCCCCACTACTCCAAGAGGCAGGGTTCCACGATTGACATTAATATCAGAAAAAATCTCTTGGAGAAATCTCTTCATTTGCCTCTTACATACTGCACTTCTTGCAATCCATACATTCCTTTACACCCATCTTAAAAGGGACCAACAAGACAATTCTTAACAATTATTTGTTGTTATTAAACAATTCTATCTAGAATTCTTCTGCTTCATGAACAAAGAAAAGTGGAACATATGTGGAGCTCCTTTCTGGTGTTGTGAAGTTAACTGGAGTCAAGTGCAGTCGTGTGATAAGAAATTTGAGGGATTTATCTGTCTCTGAGATTCATGCTTTAAAGCCCTTCTGATGACTCCTACAGGAGGAATGGTGCTCCAACATGGGGAAAATGCCCCTGGTGAATGCCTGTGCACAGAGCTGCCCACTGGAAACTCCAGTCAGACCAAAAGCCTCTTATGTGTTAGAAGCATAGGGTCTCATTTACAATATTTTGACGCGCAGCAAGCCTACCTTCTGCGCTGCCGTGCATCAAAAGAAAAGGGAAGAAATGCGCCGTATCTACAAGAAACGTCACATTCCGGTCCTTTTCCCCTGCGCTGGTGCACAATGGGCTGCCATGCGCCAATGCAGGCACCCTAGCGCCATGGTGCAAGGGTGTCTGCCTTGTAGGGGTGATTTCCTCTCGCTATGTGTGCTGCAAAATGCAGTGCACATAGAGAAAGGAAAAATTAGGAGAAATAAAGGTATTTCTCCTTGTTGCGCCTCCCTTATGCCTCCCCTGGGGAGGCCTAGGAAACTGACGCATTCCCAGGTTTACTAAACCTTGTAAATCTGTGAATGCATCAGGTTCCATGGATGATACGTGGGAACACCCACAGCAACACCCATGGAAGGCCCCTTTCATGCAGAGTGAAAGGGGGCCATATTTACAAGGCCATGAAAAGCCACGCAGGGTGGCTTTACATGGCCTTGTAAATATGGGCAGGTGCACTGCGCCACGTGTGCCTCCAAAAAAATGACGCACTAGCAGTGTAATGGGCTTGTAAATAATCCCTAAAGTATCTGGCTCTAACTGTCTGAAAGTGGCTGCCCTTCCTGGTGGTAAAGAGAGAAGGTGCCCCTGTGCCGATAAGTGTGACTCAGGGTTCTACAATCATTGAGGGTACACCATGCTGCTGTGTGGGCCACATTGCTTGTGGAAGATGAGATGCATACAATTTCCTCTGCAGGTGTGCATTGCATTGCTGCTTTCAAAATGGTGTTTCATACTTGGGACTCATCCCACTAGACAGTGACCTCAGATTTCCTCACCTCTTGTAGTGTATTGATTGTATGCACATGGACGTAGTACTACTATGTATCTCACACCCTCACTAGTGGTGTTACTGGAGGAGTTGAAACAAATACAAAATGAACATGGAGGTGCACCTGCTTTGGATTCAGAAATGAAATTGATGTGTAATGTTGAAACAGTTTCCTCAATAGTTCTAAGTAACGTTTCTGAAGAAGATACAGTTAGGCAGGGCACCAGCAGCTAGCAAGGCAGTGGTTCCTTTTGAAGATTGCGAACAGGAACTTCCAAAGATTATTTCAGAAGTTCACACCTCTGGACGCTATGCCATGATACCCTTGGGTCTCCAGCTGTAAATTCCCAACTCAAACCGCAATGCAAACCCAAAAATGAGAATGATGGCTCCAGTCAGAAGAAAGCTGCACCAGAGACTAAGAAAAAGTCAAACCAAAAAGCCAAAACTGGATGTCCTCCAACACAGGAGTCCAGTAGTGGTGGATATAATTTGAGGGGCCGTAAGAAAATTAGAAAGCCAGTTCGGTATAAGTATTCTGATAACTGTGCTTCCCTTTCTCTACCTGACTCTGGGGAGAATAAAAGGTCAGAAAGGAGTGGACAGACTGAGGGGCCTATTTACTAGAAACTTGCAGAGCGTGGAGTAATGCCACAATTGGTAACACCGTGCTCCGTCAGTTTCAAAACGCATGGATGTGCTGTATTTACATAAATACGGCGCACCCCTGCGTTTCCCCTAGCTCTGGCGCTAAAGAAGCTGCCTAGCCCCAGCACAGGAACCCTTGCGCCATGTTGCAAGGGTGCCTGCGCTGCAGGGGTGATTGTTTATGTGCATGAAGGGACACCTTAGTGATCATTAGACAAGCCATATATGAATATCCACTACTGCCGACAGTGCATGCATCATCACCATCGATGCCGACTGTGGGAAGATTTGAACATCCAACATTACCTGCAGTCTCTTACTCAATAGGTAGTGTTATGCTAAATGCATTAGCTTCATCTTCAATGCCAACAGGGTCTACGTTGTCAGATCCATTTGGTGCTATTTTGCAACTATCACAGCTCCGCCTTCATCATTGGCCCCCATTACCCCATTTTCACCTATGATTTTGACTTCCTTATTTATTGAGAAACTTATGGCAACCACATCCTCATTGACATATGGAGAAAACAGAAGACAGAAGGACAGAAACATGTTGACCAAGTAGATGCAGTGGTGATTAACACCCAAAAGCATCATCATTTGTTTTTAATCATCTCTAGATCCTCTCTAGAATAAAGAGGTAATTTTGGGAAGTGCCTGAGATTTTTATCCTATATATTGAATCCCACATTCCCACTATTTCAACACAAGTACTCCCTGTTAACACGGGGGGCCCACTTGGCACTCCAATTTTCTCTGGTGAGTGTGGTGGTTAAATGATGAATCCTGACACTCAGGGGGTGCGTGAGGCCTTGCCTTACAATTTAGTAAATACTGCGGACCCTTTCTAAATAGGGAGATATTTAGGACATTCGGTTTCCACAAATCAGGCAAAGATTCATTTGGTGGGTTCCGCAGTAACAATGTGTTAGTCCTGTTTGCTTTGTGTTATGTTATGTTATGTTACTGCTATTTGTAGAGCGCAACTGTTACCCAAGGGTGTCCTGGCGCTAGGAGAAGGCCTACAGAGGAATCAATCCAGATGGAGAGATACGCAGGATCAATTAGTGAAGAGCCAAGTTTTTAGTGTCTTCCTAAATGCAAGAAGATTGGTCATGCTTCTTAGGGATAAAGGGAGAGCATTCCAGGCTCTTGCCGCGTTAACTATGAAGCTTCTGCCACCCCAGTTGGCCTTCTTCACCCTGGGTACTGTCACCAATTTGGCGTCAGAAGATCGTAAAGTTCTATTTGGGGTGTACCAGTGGATTCGTTGTTTTAAGAATTCAGGCCCGGTTCCATGTAGGGATTTAAAAACCAAACACAAGGCCTTGAATTGGGTACGTTTCCTCACTGGCAGCCAATGCAGAGCTTTGATTTGGGCAGAGATGGAATCAGTCCTAGGTGTGCCTGTGAGTAGTCTAGCGGCTGCGTTCTGCAGAATCTGTAGTTTGTTTAGGGATCCTTCATGTATCTTCAGATAGAGACTGTTGCAATAATCCAATCTCGGCATAATCAGTGCAGTGACAACTGTTTGTTGTACCGCTTTGGGGAGTAGTGGCATTATTTTTTTGCAAGATTTAAGAATGTAGTGGTAGTAGAGACCACTTTATTTACCTGGTCCTTACAGCTCAGTTTGTCATCTATCCATACTCCCAAATTTTTCACTTTCCCAACTGGCGTGGGGAGCTGGCCCAGGTCTACCGGCCAGCAATCTGGTGTCCAGAGATTGGGGTTATTGCCAAACAAAACCACCTCCGTTTTGCTGGAGTTGAGTTTTAAACAGTTTTGGGCCATCCAACCCCCCTCGGCACTCATGCAATTTTGCAGCCTCAGCGAAGTATTCTGAGAGCCGCCTGGAAATAGGTTCACCACTATTTGGGTATCGTCAGCATATGAGGTTAATGTAAACCCAAATGATTCAATAAGGGGTGCCAGTGAGGAAACATAGACATTAAAAAGGGTCGGGCTCAGTGATGATCCCTGCGGGACACCACATGGCAAAGAGAATGATTTAGCTTCTTGTGGTGCTTCTTAGTGTGAAAGTTCAACAATGATCAGATAATGGTGTATCTGCTAAGACCAGAGTGTGAAGAGATACAGATGAACTTCATAACCCGAGACTCTCGACAGAGGTCATACAGAACTGTATCACCATTTTTGCTGAAGGCTACCTGGAGGGTCACTTAGGTTTTGCTTGGCAGGCTTATCTTCCTGCTGATGTAGAAGAGAATAGCAGATGGTGTTGTTTTACTGAAAATGTGTTCTTTTGTTCAGATTAGGTATGCAGTGTGAGCCATCATTGAAACTCAAATAAGGTGTTTTCTTTGGTGCTGGCAGTAGTTTAGTTAGCCAAAGAAACAAGGGTGGGAATGTAAATATTGAGATAAAGAAAGCTTTATGATTTTACCAATATGTTACAATATTATTTGCTATTCAAACTTTTGAGGAACTTTGTTGCTGCTACATATTTAATATATATAATAGTTACTATTCATATTGTGTGCACTAGGAAAGGGTTTTGATTTTAAAAAAAAAATCTTTAAAATGTTCTTGTGGGTTTCTAGTGTTCCTGAGTGTGCCTTTCCATATTGAAAAAAAGATTTGATTTCCTCTAATTATGCCTGTGATATGTCACAGGATTGATTATGAGCTGAAAAGCATCTCACTCAATTACAGCTCGGTGGGTCATGGGGTGGTAGCAGACCACCTGGCTTTCTGTCTCTGTTTTGCACATTGACAAAGTCCTTCATGCCAGGGGTTCTAGAAAGCCCATTCCCCTGAAGTGTTCTAGGAGAATAATCCAGGAAATGTATCACCATATTGACTTGAATGTTTGGGTTGAATGTCATAGAAATGTTTTGATTCAGTATAGTAAAGAGTCACTTGTGGCCCAGAGGTGAACATCTTGGACTGTCACTCTGAAAATTAAGGGTTTAAATCCTGGTGTCTCTATGGCAGAGGTCTTCAAACTGTGGGGCACGCCCCACTAGGGGGGGCGTGGATGGGTCCCCAGGGAGGCGCAAATGCCTCTGCAAGCACATGTAAATGAAGATGGCCTGGAAGTGCGGCGATGTTTATTTGCTGCATTTCCAGGCTGTCTTCATTTCCTCCAAAGCCCTTGAAGTGAGATAAGAGTGCCATGGGGCCGGAGGTCAGTGAGTGTGCTGATGTGGGCTTGGCTGGGCTGTGTCTGGAGTCTTATCTCCGGCACGCCCGAGTTTTTCACAGGTCTTTAAAGACCATTTGCATATTTACATGCCTTTGTAAACTGGTTACTGAGGCTTAGTTTTTTTTCTGGTTCCAGTACCCCCTGGGCCCCCACTCTGCCTATTCCTTACATTTGTATTTTACATTTACTCGTGTGAGAATGCATTTCATGAAAAGGAATATAACGTAGGGTTGCCAAAAGAAAAATGCCAGCCATGTGTTGTGTAAAGAGCCTGCAAAGACCTCGTCTTGACACTAAATAGGGTTATAAATAAAAAAGTATGTATTCATTTGTAATGTGACTTTTCTGTCTTTGTTCCCTTTAATTATCAGTCATAAATCATTCAGGCCGCCGGAGAACACAATTAAAGTGCTTTCTATTTATATTTGCTGCTCGAAGTACTCACAGATAAGTGCTGAAAATACGGCTTTAGGTGGCTGTTTATTTTTGTACCGTCTGCGACATCAAAATAATGAGCTGGCAACCCTAATCATAAGACTGGAAGTTTGCTGCAGGATCAGCACATTATTTATTTCCTCCACCCTCGATCCCTGATTAATGCCATAATAGCAATAGTTTAACTTATATCTGAAACCCTACGCCGTCGTCAATAACATGCTGATTTACTTCAAGTGTCTGGGAATGTACCCTGCATTCAGACAACTCACTCCTCATTCTCACCCTTCACTTTCACTCTCACCCTGCACTCACATCGATCACTCTGCACTCACAATGCACTTGTGCTGTTCACCCTGTACCTCACCCTGCAGTCACGCAAGCATACGACTCACCCTGCACTCATGTGACACTTGACTCACCTGTCCCCCTCAGTGCTCAATCTGCAATCTCACTCAAACAAGCCCATCACTAACCATGCATTCATTCGTCCCGCTCTGCACTTACATCCGCACCCAAAATCATATGGTCACCTCACTCACTCTGCAGTCACTCCTCTTACCCTACTCTCACACTGTCGCATTGCTCACCATGCACTCACATGGGCACTCCTGCCACCCACAGAGCGCAAAGGGTTAATGTGCCTGCTACAAAGAACGTGTACCATGCAGATCACAGAACTGAGTGTGGGTAAACTATGAGTAGCGCTATAAAAAAATGAAGTGTTTGTCTGAAAGGTGCTATAGATAGATGAGGTGCATTGTTGGTGAGTGGTAGTGAGGGAATTCATGGAGAAGGAGGAAATGGGGGAAGGGGCGCAAAAAAAGACTGCAGCAGCGTGTGCGACCAGTGCTAGGGCCAGGCCTGGCTGGGAGTGATAGCCTCCCCGAAGTTTGGGTCTGGTTGCGCCCCTGGTGTGCTGGCAGGTTCAAAGAGGATGCTAAAAAAATAAAAAGCCTAAGTGTTTTGTGTTTTAAAATAATGCAATAACAGCTTAATTGGACAATAAATGCAAGTTAAACTAACTGGTGATAAATGCACTCTTTTAGGTTATGAAACCTCAGTTAGCGACTACCATCACTGCAGATGTCTGTGTGTATTAAAGCTGAGCAGCACATAATTGAACCCTAGTTGGTGCAGAGGAATAGTGACCTTTGTATTTATAGTCAGGGCCACTGGAATTATGCAATTGTGCGGTTTTGGCATTTTGCGCATAGTTGTGGATTTCCCGCATTTGCCACATAATCCATCATCTGCTGCATAATTTGCAGATTAAAAAAAAACTTGTTTCTAGCTCAAACGGTTCAAAAGTTACTAAAAATACAGTAACACATCTTACCTCGCAGTGGAAGGCCCTTTCTAAATGTTGACTGGTCACCTTTATGTTGCTTATTGCTATATATGGGTGTTAATGTGGTACTTATGAGGGGCAATAAAAGCCAGGACAGTGTTTACAAGTGTAAAAATGACAAAATAATGCAGTAATGCTATCACAAAATATGTCGCATTATACAGCATAATTCGCCTTTGCTTGCTGCAGAATTTAGTCAACCCTGCTGCATAATTTGGCCTTCTCTTGCTGCATAATTCCAGTGGCCCTGTTTATAGTGCTATGAGGTCCCAGCCTGTGGCAGGAAACACTGTGAATATGTAAGTCATTATTTTAAAACAGTATTTACATATTCTAACCTAGGCTGCTGCAAAATGATGCAATGATTGAGATAAAACAAGTTCTTACAAAATATACTTTTCAGTAATAAGTAATCAAACTTTATCTAATGCAGACATTTTTGCAAATGTCTCCACTATTCCAGATCTCAGCTGATAACACCCTTACATTTAATCTCAAAAAGAATACATTTTTGCCACCAAGAAGCTTTAAGCAGAGCCACTGGAATTATTCAGCAGAAGAGGACCACATTATGCGGCAGGTTTGACTAAATTGTGCAGCAAGAAAAAGGTTAATTATGCGGCACAATGCGCCACATTTTGTTGTTAGCATTACTTCATTATTTTGTCATTTTAACTCAAGGTAACGCTGTCAGGGAAATACTTAACCTCATTAGTACCAGTTTAACACTAAAATACAGCAGTAAGCAACTACAAGATTACCAGTCAATCTTTGCAAAGGGCCTTCCACTGCTCCGGAACACTTTGTCACGCTTTAAGTAACTTTTGTTCCGTTTGAGCTAGAATCAAGTTTTTTTGTTGAAATCTGAAGATTATGTAGCAAATGCAGTGTAAACTGGTAATTATGTGGAAAACGCTGCTGCTGCAGAAACTCATAATTCCAGTGGCCCTGGCTTTAAATGACTCAATCAATTAATGGCTGGTAAGAAGGCTGGTTTCTTTTTTAACTTTCTGCACTACCACCACACCCTTCGCTTTCAGGCAGAGGCACCTCAAAGTCAGTATTAACCATTCAGGGGCAGTTTCTTTTTTTTTAGCTGAGTCCACGGGGTGGCAGGTAGAAGGCCAGCAGAGTTGCATTCAGATGCAGAGCCCTAATCCTCTCGACTCCTGGGGCCTCACAGTAATGGTCTAGGATACAGAGAAAAGGAGCGAGATTCATAGATATTGTCAAAGAGAAGGCCCAGAATAGGGAGCACTGTATGGGGACTCATTTTTATGTTTACAAATGGCAAGAGACAGCTTCTTCAGAGAGATACCCCAAAGAAGGGGACAATATACGTTTTTTTTTTTTAAAGGGACATTCATTAGTGACGCTGGTACTGCTGCCAAGTGTGTACGTGGCCACTGCTGGTTATCATTAAGGAAGCAGATGCAACAGGACTGGGGGCCAGGGATTTGAGGGGCCCACTGCATCACAGTTATGACTGTCTATCTTTAAAAAAGGGGCATCAGAGCTTATTTTCCTTTCAAGCATTAGGACCGAGGTGATGATCTGTCATGGCGGCGAAGAGGTAAAAGATGCAGAGGAGATAGCCTGCTACTCAGGGCTGCAGTTATCATTAGTGCAGCAGGTGTAGTTGCATTGGGGTCAAATAGTGTGTGGGGCTCACAACACCCCAAGTATGGGGAGCAGTTTGTTTGGGATAATATCTGTTTTTGTTTGATGCATTCGCTGCTTTATAAGTCTCATATTTAGTGCGGTTCATAAGCTATCGAAAAAGTATTCCTGAAATCATCTCATAAGCCCCACTCCCTGCTCGCAGCCATGTCCCTCCTGCTCCCCCAATCCTTGTCATAAAGTTTTGGAGGGGGGCCCGACCTTAAAACATTTTGCTTAGGGGGGCTCAGAGTAAAAAAGTTTGAAGACCTCTGCTCTATGGTCTTTTGTGTTTTAGTGTCTGGTCAATTACAAAGAGTTCAATGTTTAAATTAAAGTTGATTGTCCTTTTTATCAATGGGCAAATTATTTTATTCTGTCCAGTCTGTCTGAAAATATCCGTTTTTAATTATATCACAGCCCAAATGATTAAAAAAAACAGCTTGCGCTTTTTCATCTCTCACCCTCTACTGCCAACTCTACCCGCTCCCTTACTTTCTCTCCTTCCGTCCTTTCATCCATACTATTCTTTAAATGATATTGTTGGCCAAGTAAACTCACCTGTGGCACTTTATTGACTTGTATTTTTGGGCTGAAGTCTTAGTTATGTTTTGATTCAGGTCAGTAAAAAGTCACCGAGGTCTGGTGGTTAAGGTTGTCAACTCTCACTCTGGAAATTAAGGGTTTGAAACCTAGTGTTTTTATGGCCACGTGCCATTTCTAAGATCTGGTTGATTATAAAGAGTTTGATGAGTAAATTAAAGATGATTGTCATTCCTATTCAAAGGCAATTAATTTGTAATCTTGCCAATCTAGCTGAAAATATCTGTTTTTAAGTATACCACAGTTCAAAGATGAAAAAAACAACTTCTTGTTCCCTCTCGTCTCTCTCCCCCCACCTCTAACACTACCTGCTTATTCACTTACTTCCCTGCCTTCCTTCATACTATTCAGTAAAGTATGCAGCTGGCCAAGTACACATACCCATTACACCATGTTGACTTGTATTTGGAGGTCCAAAGTCATATTTTTTTTTTGAGTCCACATAGTAAAGACTTGCTTGTGGCCTAATATTTAAGATCTTAGACTCTCGCTCCGAAGATTGAGGGATTAAATGCTGGTGTTTTATATTGTCATATGTGTGTCCTAAGGTCTGGTCTGTTATGCTGAGTTTCAACATTCAAGGAGTAAATTAAAAGGTGATTGGCCTTTTTTCTGCCATCAAAGTTTATTCTTGCCAGTCTGTCTGAAAATATCATGGCCCAAAGATTTTAGAAGAAACTTCTCTCTCCTCCCTCCCTCCTTGCATACTATCTATAAATGATATAAGTAAGTAAGTAAGTAAGTAATTCTTTATTGCTCAGTTAATTAAAATCATTGCAATCAGCTACATGAGCTTATACATATAAACAAACTTAAAATACAATTTTATCTAGTACAACCCTTTTTATAAATGAATTTAATTAAAGTTTCTTTAAAACGTTAAAAACTTTTTATAAGGCTAAAATGTGCGTTCTGAGAATTAGACTTCATTAACGCGTTCCATAAATTAAGATAAAAATGAGTCGTTATGTGGCCCAAAGTGTCTAAATTCAAATCCATGCGACTACAGGTTCTTGGAACAATTTTGGGCAACACCGTCAGGTGGACGTGTCAGTCAAAAGATAGACCGTTGGTTTCGAGCAGCTTCTGCGGTTTTGTATCGTTGTGACCAGTCCTTTATAACAGAAGTGTATATGCTTGTTTAAAAGAAGGAGGCATTTGATTTTCTTTTTGTAATTGAGATGGGCACAGCCAGACTATCTAGGCGCGCAGCTTATATTGTTTAATGGCGAATACCGTTTTCTTGAGCCCCCTATGTGCCAGCGTAACAGTTAGGAGAGTCCGGAGGTGTTTTTTTTTTTTTTTTTAATGCAAGGTTTTAACGTTGAAGTGGTTGTTCCTAGTCATTGCCGAGTGGGGCAGTTGGGCTTAAATGCCGTATGAATTTGTTTCGTCCAATCTCTCCCTTTTGGCGTTCTGCTTTTTTTCCGCTTTTTCCAGAAATTTAACAAGATGGCTTGCTAATTGGATGTTTTTGCCATCAAAGCATGCTTTAACCGCCTGCTGGCATGTTCTTATTCCCAGTTTCTTTAGGGTTGGTTTCAAATGATATCTGCGCTCCTTTTCCAGGCCTTTGCAAATGCATATTAGGTGAAGGATATCCTCTTTTGGATCCCCACATAAACGGCAATTTGTTATCGTTGCGGCCGTTTCCACGGGGGGAGATGATATTGTGATGGGAGAATACCCAGCCGTAATCGTATAAACTTCTCCTTTGTGGTTCGTGTGTAACCGACTCCTAGAGTAACTTTGACAGGCGCTGCTGGTATAGTTTTGAATGACGGTCCAACCGTGAGCCCTGTTAGCTAGTGTTGCTTTGTCCTCTACTAGCGAAATAATCCTTACAGATTTGTTTACTAGTTGTTTAAACGTATTATGAGATCCTATGCTCTTCCAGGCATCTTGTAGTTCCAAGGAGTCTATTGAGAGCTTTAAATAGTTTGCAGCTGCACTCTTATTTTTCTTTCTAACTCCTTCCAGAGATGGTAATCCAAGCTTGAGACTTCGGCTCCCTGTATTTTATGCCAACTTTTGGCATAGGCGCCCATTCTTTCTATTCTTTGATTCCTCAGGCCAAATTCAAGCCTTATTTGTGCCTGCGAGGTATACTTAGGCAAGTTGAATATCATTCGCATTGCCCTGGCTGTTGTGTTGTCCAATATCTGCGCATCCCTCCCTCGGAGGCATTCGCTTCCGTAGGTGATGCCGGTATTAGTTTTGCTTGGATCACTTGTAGTAGTGGGGTAAAGCTACGACCAGCTGCTTTCGTTTTGAGATTCCTCAGTGCGACCGATATTGAGATTCCTCTCCTTATTATTGCTTCTTTCTGTGGTTGAAATGACCCTTTTCTATCGACAATTACGCCCAGATATTTATATTCGTCCACAGTTTCCAGTGTTATTCCTCCCATTTGCCAACAAGACTTGGGTGTAGACGTCTTCGCGTTTATTCTCATGGCTTTTGTTTTTGAGAGGTTTATGCTGAGGCCGTTCATTGCAGAGTAATTATATGTTGTGTCGATTAAGCGTTGTAGCCCTATCGGTGTATGGCTAATAAGCACAATTTCGTCTGCATACATCAAGTTCGAAAGATTTAGTCCACCTAGGTTCGGGGCATTCGGGTTACTTTCATCTAATTTCAATGAGAGATCCGACATAAAGATGTTGAAAAGGGTCGGAGCTAGCACACACCCTTGTTTGAGACCCTTGGTCGTCTGTATTTTCCTTGACAGGCAGTCGCCCGACCCCAACTTAATTTGTACCCACGTGTCCGTATGTAGTAACATCAATTGTGATAATAGGGTTGATGGTATTTTTCTGTTGGCCAGCTTCTCCCATAATAGATTTCTGTTGATGTTATCGAAAGCTGAAGTAAAATCGATGAAACATACATAAAGAGGCAGGTTGGCGAGTTTCACAGCATCTATTAGGAGTGTTAAAGCCAGAATGTTTGTTGTTGTTCCCATTTTTCCGAAAGCCTGTCTTGGAAATGGGAATCACTGCATTTTCATTCGCCCATTCCGTAAGCTCCTCTAGTAAGAGGCCGGCATAATATTTGGCCTCATTGTCGATTAAGGCAACAAGTCTGTAGTTTTTTGGATCGTTTATGTTGCCTTTCTTATGAATTGGAGCTATTATTGAGCCTTTCCATAAGTCAGGGATTGTTTCGGTTTCAGAAATCTGTTTGTACAGTGGTAATAACACCGCGGCCCAGTATTCCGGGTTTCGTTTGTACAAAATGGGGGGGATTCCGTTGGGGCCCGGCGCCCCCTCTGTCTTTCCTTTCCCTATCCTACTTATGATTTGTTTTACCGTGAAAGTCAATGTAGTTGTATCCGTTAGTAGTGCACAGTCTTGGATTTTACTGTCTGGTTCTGCTGACCTCGTTATGGTGTTCTTTGGTGCTATGTTAAAGTGAAGCGAAAGGTAATCGGACCAAGCTTCTTCAGTAAGGTGTGAATTAATGCTGGGTCTTCTTGGGTTCTGGAGGTTGTTAAATGATATAGGCGACCAAGCACACACCTATGGCACCAAAATGACTTGTATTTTTTGGCTGAATGTCATAGTTATGATTTGATTTAGCATAGTAAAGAATCCCTTGTGGCTTCATGGTTAAGGTCTTAGACTCTAATTCTCTGAAGATTAAGTTTTCAAATTCTTGTTTTGATTATGGATGTGGCTATTCTAAGGTCTGGTTCATTACAAAGAGCTCAATGCGTAAATTAATTTATTCTTACCAGTCTGTCTGAAAATATCTGTTTTAAGCATACAATGGCCCAAGAATTAAACAAAAATCTTACCCTCACACTTGTCTCTCTCCTGCCTACCTTCTCACTCTCCCTCCATGCCCCCCCTCCTCAGTATTCTGTAAATTATGTCACTGGCCAAGTACACTCACCTATTTCACCATATTGATTTGCATTCTTGGGCCGAATGTCATACTTATGTTTTGACTCAACATTGGAAAAATTTAGTTGCGGCCTAGTGGTTAAGGTCTTAAGCTCATAAGGATTTGAATATTGGCATCTATATGGTCCTGTCTGGTTCATTACAAAGAGTTCAATTTGTAAATACAAATTCATTGTCTTTTAATCTATAGGCAAATAATTTTATTCTTCAAACTCGCTCTGAAAATATCTGTTTTTTAAGTATACCATAGCACAAAGATTTAAAATGAAAATCTTTTTCTCTCTCTCTCTCTCTCCCTCGCTCTCTTTCTCTCTCTGCAGCCCTACCTACCTCTCACTCTCCCTCCCTCGCTCCAAACTATACTGTAAATGATGTGTTTGGCCAAGTACACTCACCTATGGCACCATATTGACTTGTATTTTTGGGCCGATGTCATTGTAATGATTTGAGATGGCATAGTAAAGAGTCATTGTGGCTCGTTTGTTAGAATCTAAACTCTAGCTGTGAAGAGTAAGGGTTTTAATCCTTATGTGTTCACGTGTCTGGTACATTACAAAGAATAGAATTTGTAAATTAAAGGTGATTAATTGTTCACCCATAGGCAAATGAATTTATTCTTGCCACTCTGTTTGAAAGTATATTTTTATAAGTATACCATGGTCCAAAGGCTAAAATATAAAATATTACTCTCTTTTGTTTCCTTCCTTCTACCAATGACCCTAGCTGCCTTCTTATTTTAACTCCTGGCCTCCCTGTACTCTATTCTGTAAAAGATATTGCTGACCACGTACACTCACCTATGGCACCATATTGAATTGTTTTTTGTGGGGGGTTCAATGTCATAGTTATGTTTTGATTGAGAACAGTACCAAGTCATTTGTGGCCTAGTGATTAAGGGCTTAGACTCTCACTCTGAAGGTTAAGGCTTGGAATCCTAGTATCTATATTGCCATGTGTCTGTTCTAAGGCCTAGCCTGTTACAAAGTGCTCAATGAATACATTGCAGGACATTGTCTTTTCTTTATCTATGGGCAAGTAATTTTAGTATACCACTGCACAAAGAGTAAAAAGAAAAATCATCTTACTCTCGCTCTCATCCCTCTCCTCTTCATCCAACCCTACATGCTTCCCCACTTTCCCTCCCTACCTCCCTTCATACTTTTTGTAAATGGTGTGGCTGGCCAAGTACAAACCTCTATGGCACTATATTGATTTGTATTTTTGGAGAGAATAACAAAGTTATGTTTTGAGTAACTATGATAAAGGGCCACTTGTGGCCTAGTGGTTTAACTAGGGACTAAGGGCCTCATTCAGAAGCCCATTGCGCCGCCGGTGCTTCACCTTTTTGATTCACTGGCAGCGCAATGGGCTTGCCCATATTTACAAGGCCAACTAAAGTCACTGTGCGTGACTTTTCATGGCATTGTAAATATGAGCCCCTTTCACGCATTACTCTGGATAAAAGGAGCGCTCCATGGGTGTTGCTGTGGGTGCTCCCACGTGACTTTCATGGAACCTGACAAATTCCCAGATTTACAATGTTTTGTAAAGCTGGGGAGGCGTCAGACTCCTACACCTCCCCAGGGGAGGCATAGGAGTGATGCAACGAGGAGAAATACTTTTATTTCTCCTCTTTCTATGTGTGCTGCATTATGCAGCATGCATAGAAAGAGGAAAGTGCCATCAATTCTTCTTTTTGTGCAGGAAGGTGTCCGTTCCTGCCCAAAAACAATCATCCCTACAACGGAGGCACGCATGCAACATGACGCAAGGGTGTCTGTGTTGGCGCAAGGCTGCTGTTTGTGCATCGGCGCAGGGGAGAAGGACAGGAATGTGTTGTATCTTGTAGATACGGCGCATTCCTGCCCTTTTATTTTGAAGCACGGCAGCGCATCAGGAAGGCTTGTTGCTCTGCTGTGTGTCAAAATGTAGTAAATGAGGCCCATGGGGTTCTAATCCCAGTGTCTATAAGGTCACTTGCCTGGTCCCTAACAAAGAGTTCAATTAGTAAATTAAAAGTGATTGTCTTTTTATATATGAGCAAATAATTTTATTCTTAACACTCTGTCTGAAAATGTCTGTTTTTAGGCATACCTGAGCCTAAAGATAAAAAATACTTTTTACTCTCTCTTTCATCTCTCTACCTCCAGCCCCACCTGCCTCCTCACTCTCCCTCACTGCTTCCTCCCTTACTATTGGGTAAATGATGTGGGTGGCCAAGAGTTCTCACCTATGGCAACAAACTGACTTGTTTGTGGGCTGATCGTCATAGATATGTTTTCAATCTACATAGCAATTCGTCGCTTGTGGTTAGTCTTTAGTGCTTTTGACTCTCAGTCTGAAGTTTAAGGGTGTAAATACTAGTGTCTATATGGTCACGTGTCTTTACTAAGGTCTGGTCTATTACAAAGAATTCAATGAATAAATTAAAGGTGATTGTCTTTTTATCCATCGGAAAATACTGTTATTTTTGCTATTCTGGAAATATCTGTCTTTAAGCATACCACAGGCCCAAAGACTAAAAAACACTTCTTGCTCTTTCTCTCATCTCTCCCACTGCCTCCTTCCATACTATTCTGCAAATGATGTGGCTGGCTAAGTACTCTCACCTATGGCTCCATAGTGACTTGTATTTTTGGGCTGAATGTCATAGCTCTCTTTAAATTCAGCGTAGTAAAGTGTCACTTGTGGCCTACTGCTTAAGCTCTTAGACTCTCAGTCTGAGGATTCAGGGTTTTAATGCTGGTGTCTATTAGCTGCTCTGAGGTCTGATACATTAAAGAATTCAGTTAGTAAATTAAAGGTGATTGTGTTTTTATCCTTGGCAAACAATTGAATTCTTGCCACTCTCTCTGAAAAGAGTCAATTACAGCCTAGTGGTTAAGATTCTAGACTCTCATTCTGAAGATGAGTGGTTCCACTCCTGGCATCGATATGGTCATGTCTGGAAATATCTGTCTTAATTTATACCATGGCACACAAATAATAATAAAAAAATCTTTACTATTTTTCTTTTCTCTCTCCATAGACCTCCAACCCTACATACCTCTTCACTTTCCTTCCCTTCATCCCTCCACACTATTCTGTAAATGGTGAGGTTCTCCAAGAAAAGATATCTCTGGCACCTTAGTGACCTGTATTCTTCGGCTGCATATCATAGTTATGATTTGATTTAGCAATGTGCAAGCTGGAGGGTCAAGGTGACGTCAGACACATCCGTTCTGCAGAACATGGTGTCTGTTCTTTTTTTCTCCAAGGTTGAATGATGTTAGCCTTACCACTCTGCCTGGAATGTATCTGTTTTTAAATAGATCACGGCCTTCTAACTCCTTTCATCTCTCTCCCTCTAACTCCATGCCTACCTGCCTTTTGATTCTCTCTTCCTGTCTCCCTCCATGCTACTATGTAAATTATGTGGCTGGCCAAGTACACTCACCCAGGGCACATTAACTTGTAACTTTGGTAATGTCATAGTTATGTTTTGATACCACATAATAAAGAGTCGCTTGTGGACTAGTGGTTAAGGTCTTACACTCTTGCTCTGAAAATTAAAGGTTTGAATCTGGTGTTGCATGGTTATGTGTCTGTTGTAAGATCTTAGCTAAAATTTTAAGGAGTACATTAAAGGTGATTGACTTTTTTACCCATTGGCAAATAATTGTATTCTTGCCACTCTGTGAGATATAAGATTCATGGGCAAAAGCCAATAGGTCTTGCCTTTGGGACATATTGGCTTTGACAGTGTTTTTTAGCCATGTTGCATGGCATCCCCAATGCTGTGTAGCATGGCTAAAGAATGAAAAAAAGCCTCTGCAGGCGCACACACAACCTACATAATGACACAGCTGTTTTTTTCTGTTCAGTTCCAGATCAAAGTTGGAACAGCAACTAAAAAGAAAGAAAACAACTGGAATGTATTTTTTTTAAAGTGAGTGAGGGAAGGAACATGGGGAGGAAGCAACATGAATGGGACAGATGTGATAAGGCTGGGTTCCGCTACCAGAATTTAACTAGGAACCCTAGGTCAATGGATCTTTTGTTACCTGCTGAGAAGTATAAAGGGGAGAAATAACTCATCTGCGGCAATCCAACATTTTCCAAGTGATTATGACTCAAAGATTTCAGACTCCGAATTCCAAGTTAGTGAGTTTATTACAAGGCCAGAAACAACTGAATATACAAGCACCTCAGGACGAGGTTGTAAAAGTACATAGGAACTAATACAAAGCCATATCTACAAGTGAGCCTAATCTGATAGATCATGAAAAGAATGAAAAAGTTCCAAAAACAGAACACAGGCAAGAACTGCCTCAACATCCAAGTCAGACTTCATCTGCGGCTAGAAAGTAAAGAGCATTAGACTATCCCTACTCTATCACTAGAGTGACATCCCTACTTAGCATTCTCCAGGCAAGATCAATTAAAGGTGTCAGCTCGTGAAGACTTCCTAAGAAGTACAATCACGTTGTATAAGTCAAGTTGCAAAAGCTACAGAGCTCGTTCTAAGAGGCTCCCTCCTTCCTAATCGATCTCCTTACCCCTTCTCCTAACTCCCTGTTCTCCTCTCTCATCCCTCGGGACACTGTCCCTAATACAAAATGCACAGATGTAAAACACACCCACAGATCACCTCATCTCACTGGGCACTTCTCATAGGTAAATTTCCACCGTCTTCCTCACTCCCTCCAAGTTCGGCTTGATGACCTTGATTCCCAGGCCTCCTCAGTGAGAAAGAACACTGCCTCCCAATTATCGACATTCCGTTTACAAAGTATCACTTCTCCTCCGTGCCTAACTCCTAAAACTAAAGGCGTTAGTTTTAACTAACAAAGGCAGCTTCTCCCACCTGCAACGGAAACGTGAGAACAGAACAACCTTGCATGCACATGATATTCGCTGACTACCTCCAAATGCGAGAGCTTACCAGGGAAATTACATTTTCAGGCCTACACAAATCGGCCAACATAGGAATAAACGAATAGGCCTTCAATTACACAGAAGTGAACATTTCATTTAGGCCTTTAAACATCAAATTATACACACAAGTTAACGGCGCTTTCCTTTGCAAGCATCTACAATTATTACACGTTAAGCACAATTAGTCATCTCCTCGTGCAACTCCAACATGATGCACGTTTAAATCAAAATGCATTACATTACACATAGGCTTTCCGTTAGGCAATTGCAATATACTAAAGGTTACTTTTTCCAAACATAAATGCCATTTCGTCTCTCTTGCATGGCACGAAACAATTGCTATCAATTCTCTTACAAATAATTATTACAACACATTTTCTAACGACCAAATGTTAATACAACACAGGAATATATGCGAGTGCGGACTATCCATGATTATAATGCACCCCTACAATTTTAGAGCACTATCGCGCTCCATCAGTTCCCCCTTCTGATGACAAGTGTCATCATAACAAATCACACTCCCTGGAGAAAGAACCGACCTAAACAGAACTTGTAGCCACTCTTCCCTGTCGGAACTTCTCTAAACTTTTAATATTCTCATAATGACTGTCCTGCAGTCTCTCCATCCTTTGCTCTTGCTCTCTACGAGATCTCTTAACTCGATTTGCTTTATGCCACTTGTAAGCCTTCACCAATCCCAACAAAATAATCACACAGACCACTACTACGAGGATAGGCTTCAAGATGTAACCAAGAATTCCCTTTCCAAAGGACGCAAACCAACTTCCTACCTTACCAAACCCTTTTCCCACTTTGTCCCAAACTCCTTCTGTGGCTAAGTCATGCACCTCATGGTGGATCTCAGTGATATTACTTATATACTTCTTCAGATCTTTGCTGTTGTCCGGTATATAAGTACAGCACTGTTGAACCGTCAGCATTTTACAGACTCCGCCCTCTTTTGCCAGTAAAACATCTAAAGCCAGACGGTTCTGCATCACCATAGCCCTTATCGACACCATCTCTCCATCCACAAGCAACAACGACTGAGCTGTGTTTGCTGACAACTTGTCTACAATAGTTGACAACCTTCTAATCTTATAATTGTGTTGGGATGCGCACAGCTCATTTTTACCAATCTCTTAAATTTGTACCGTGCTCCAGAGTACCGCTTCCTGATTCTGAGCGTATACATAATCACTGAGTTTGCGTACTCCAAAACAATTGGGGTACGTCCCCCGGGCACTGGGTTAATGTGCTCTAGTTAGAGCCTTCTATCTTATACTTTCCAAAAAAGGTATCTTCAATTTTTTGATTCAATATATTGTTTTATTCACAATGTTTCATCGTTTTTCTTCTTCCAAGCTTTTTTTTCACACTTATACTTAATTTCCCAAAATGCATCTTAAGGCTTTGTTTTCTCCCACTCCCTATGCATTTCGGCCCACTGGCCTTCTTCCGGGGAGTACCTACAAATTCAAAGATAACAACATGTAGGCTATTTTCTTAATCACCACTGAATTTTGAAATAACGCTTTTCAACTAGGTTTATATCCATTAAAACAAAGACGATTAAGCTAACGATAAGTTAGTTGTTCGTGTAACTTAAAGGTTTTATCCCTCTATTCGACACGGTCAGTCACTACCCACTACCAGTTCATGCTTTGCAGTTCCCCACGACTACTTTTGCGCTACAATTCCCTTTCTGTGCACATTAGTTAAACGATATTAGTGAACCATTATAAGCGTATTCACGCTGCGCATGCAAGCGCTTGTCTATATCGGTCGCCTACTGCTTTCCTCCCCACTCCCGTTGTTGTTTTAAGCCCTGGCTTACCGTTTTACCGCTACTGCTCGCTTCAAACAGCATTTCGCCGAGTGTGTACGCTCTGGTTGCGCGTGACGTGTAATAGATAAAGTGAGACGCTCTTCGTCTCAAAGTGCGTTTAATAGATATAGAAAGGGGGTTAGTGAAGTGTGTTAACGCTTCCTATGTTAGTAGTTGGTTAATGCATTAACGTGAATTTCAACCTGCTCACACTAGTGAATCTGGATGTTTCAAAATCACTTCTTGCCATGGAATATCGTAGCGTTTCACCACAAAACTAATAGAATCGATATAAATGCAAATTATACTGAAAATTACGAACATTATTCAGTTCTTTTTTCAGAGATAACATGAAAATTCAACCCGATCGTTCATCCCGTTGGGTTTTAGGGTATTCAGATTGTATATCCAATACTTTTCCCTCTGTAGTAGTCTATTGTGGTTGTCTACCCCTTCTTGTTTTTTAATAATTTCCAATATACACCATTTAAGTTGACTTGTGTTGTGACTGGCTTCACCGAAATGATTCGCTACTGTGGATTTCCTCTGATGAGTTCTAATGTTGCTTTTGTGCTCATTCAAACTGGTTTTCAAATTTCTTTCGGTTTGACCTATATACGCCATTCCGCATGGACATTTAAGCAAATAGATCGCATTTGATGTGTCACATGTAGCATTGACTTGCAAGTTAATTCTATGTCCTTTCATCGGATGCATAATAAAGGAACCTTTGATGATGCAATTACAACTATTGCAGTTCCAGCACGGTAATGTACCTTTGTATGTGGTTTGTAGGGATTTTTTGGTGGTATGTTTTATTATTTCCCCTACGTTTTTATTCCTTGTGTACGCAAATATAGGTTCCTGGTCGAATATATGATTAAACTCCTGTTCCAGCTTTAACATTGGCCAATGTCTTCTTATTATTTTTTTGAACGCTTGACTTTTTGTGGAGTATTTACACACACATGTTGTTAGTTCTTCCTTTGGTTTCTTTTGTATTGACAACAATTCATTTCTAGTTTTTCTATCACTGCGTTTTGTGGCTTCTGTTAATACCTTATTCGGATATCCTCGTTCTTTGAATCTTTGTAACATGTTCTCCCTTTGTGCTGATTCTCTAGATGGGTCTGATACTATCCTTTTTACTCTTAACAACTGTGAGTATGGGAGATGGTTCTTTAGCGATGTGGGTGGTAACTGGCGTATGCCAAGGTGTTGTTTCTGTCTGTGTCTTTTCTGTATAAATCAGTGTTAAATCCTGTTTGTGTCTTTGTGACTCTTACGTCCAAGAATGTTATTGTGTGTCCGTTTATTTCAGATGTGAATTGAATTCTCTCATCTATTTGATTAAGTTTAAGAATTTCTTCGTTTAATATCTCACTCGTTCCTTTCCAAACGATGAATATATCATCTATAAATCGTAAATATAGTTCAGTATGTGTTTGCCACGTTTGTGAATTGAATATATGTTCCTCCTCATAATGATCCATGAAGATATTAGCATATGTGGGGGCTGCACAATTTCCCATTGATGTTCCAGTCTTTTGTTGGTACCACCTGTCTTGCCACTTAAAGTAACTGTGCATGAGAGTAAATTCTAAGAGTTCCATGAGAAATATTTTCATCCCTTCTTCATATTCCATATTTAATAATGCTTTCTCCACTGCTTCAATTCCTAGTTGATGCGGGATAGATGTATATAAAGATTTTACATCTATAGTACACAATAACAATTGATCCTCTTTATTTATTGTGACCTGACTCAATTTGTTTATAAAATCTGTCGTATCTTTGAGGTAGGTTCTCATTTTGGATACATATGGTTGTAGATATCGATCTAGATACTTTCCTACTGGTTCATGACTACTACCCCTTGTCGACACTATCGGTCGGCACGGGGGTCTCTCCAAATTTTTATGTACCTTGGGTACCATATAAAACGTCGGGCTTCTAGGATTTGTTGAGGTTAAGAACTTCTTCACTTTTTCATTAATGATACCTCCTCCATGTGCTTTTTCAACGATACTCTGAAGAGTTTTCTTGAATTCATCCATTGGATTTGAATCGAGAATCATGTATGTATTTTGATCTGACAAATGTGTTTCCACTTGTTCTTGGTAGTAGCTGGTATTTAAAATCACTAAGGCGCCTCCCTTATCCGCTTTTTGACATATGACTTCAGTGTTAGCTGCTATAGATTTTAGAATACCCATTTCTTTAACCGTTAAGTTCTTTTGTTTTTGCCTCTTATGATAATTGAGTTTTCCTATGTCCTGTCTGACCAGTAGTTCAAATGTATCCAAACTTTTGTGACTGATTGGCGCTACATACGTGCTTCTTAACTTTAAACCTTTCAATGGGTCTTCTCCTTCCTCTTGGCGCTCAGTGATTACATTATTGAAAAAATGGCGGAGTCTTAACTTTCTCATTAGTTTATAAAAGCTAATTTCAAGTTCCAACCGGTTGGTATGTGTTGTCGGTACAAAGGATGTACCCTTTTGCAGCGTGCGTAACTCACATTCATTAAAATGAAAATCAGAGATATTAATCACTAAGTTTTCTGATGTCGTTCTTACTTGCCCCTGCCCTTTTTCCCAGTTACAGTGCGAGTTTGTGGCAATTCCTTTTCTTTTTCCTTGTCCTTTTCTTTGACCCCGCCTGGGTCGTCCTGTTCGGTTCGGCCTACTTCTAAAAAAGAAGAGGATGAGGCATTGCTTGTGGATGCTGATTGTGGTCCCTCCGTTGGTACTGTCCTTTCTTTGTTTCTCAATAAGGTTACTGTCTCTCCCTCTGAAGATGAGGTATCCGTATGAGCGCTGTATGGTTTAGTCTGTCTCCTTTTGGCGTATAAGTCAGCCCATGTATAAACTTCTCCCAGTTTGTAGTCGATCGTATCTCTACGAAACTTCCTGATTTTTCTTTCATTCACTTCTTGCGTATCTTTTAATAGTTGGTTGTTGATATCCTCTAATGTCTTTGTTAACTCTTCTGAACTCATGGTTTTATCAAGTTCTGCCTTCACTGTCGATATTTCTTTACTGAGTTCCTCTAGAATGTTCGATAGTTCTTCAATTATTAATAAAATAAGATCTAATGAACACTTGTTTAGGATTGCATACCATTTGTCTTTTAATCTTTGAACATTTTTACACAAGGATGGTCTTAAGGGGATTCTCAAACCCCTAGAAATCCTTTGCGCCTTGTGGTATTTTATCATAGTGCTTGCATGCAAACGCTGGGTCAAAGAAAAGGACAAGGAAAAAGAAAAGGAATTGCCACAAACTCGCACTGTAACTGGGAAAAAGGGCAGGGGCAAGTAAGAACGACATCAGAAAACTTAGTGATTAATATCTCTGATTTTCATTTTAATGAATGTGAGTTACGCACGCTGCAAAAGGGTACATCCTTTGTACCGACAACACATACCAACCGGTTGGAACTTGAAATTAGCTTTTATAAACTAATGAGAAAGTTAAGACTCCGCCATTTTTTCAATAATGTAATCACTGAGCGCTAAGAGGAAGGAGAAGACCCATTGAAAGGTTTAAAGTTAAGAAGCACGTATGTAGCGCCAATCAGTCACAAAAGTTTGGATACATTTGAACTACTGGTCAGACAGGACATAGGAAAACTCAATTTTCATAAGAGGCAAAAACAAAAGAACTTAACGGTTAAAGAAATGGGTATTCTAAAATCTATAGCAGCTAACACTGAAGTCATATGTCAAAAGCGGATAAGGGAGGCGCCTTAGTGATTTTAAATACCAGCTACTACCAAGAACAAGTGGAAACACATTTGTCAGATCAAAATACATACATGATTCTCGATTCAAATCCAATGGATGAATTCAAGAAAACTCTTCAGAGTATCGTTGAAAAAGCACATGGAGGAGGTATCATTAATGAAAAAGTGAAGAAGTTCTTAACCTCAACAAATCCTAGAAGCCCGACGTTTTATATGGTACCCAAGGTACATAAAAATTTGGAGAGACCCCCGTGCCGACCGATAGTGTCGACAAGGGGTAGTATTCATGAACCAGTAGGAAAGTATCTAGATCGATATCTACAACCATATGTATCCAAAATGAGAACCTACCTCAAAGATACGACAGATTTTATAAACAAATTGAGTCAAGTCACAATAAATAAAGAGGATCAATTGTTATTGTGTACTATAGATGTAAAATCTTTATATACATCTATCCCGCATCAACTAGGAATTGAAGCAGTGGAGAAAGCATTATTAAATATGGAATATGAAGAAGGGATGAAAATATTTCTCATGGAACTCTTAGAATTTACTCTCATGCACAGTTACTTTAAGTGGCAAGACAAGTGGTACCAACAAAAGACTGGAACATCAATGGGAAATTGTGCAGCCCCCACATATGCTAATATCTTCATGGATCATTATGAGGAGGAACATATATTCAATTCACAAACGTGGCAAACACATACTGAACTATATTTACGATTTATAGATGATATATTCATCGTTTGGAAAGGAACGAGTGAGATATTAAACGAAGAAATTCTTAAACTTAATCAAATAGATGAGAGAATTCAATTCACATCTGAAATAAACGGACACACAATAACATTCTTGGACGTAAGAGTCACAAAGACACAAACAGGATTTAACACTGATTTATACAGAAAAGACACAGACAGAAACAACACCTTGGCATACGCCAGTTACCACCCACAATCGCTAAAGAACCATCTCCCATACTCACAGTTGTTAAGAGTAAAAAGGATAGTATCAGACCCATCTAGAGAATCAGCACAAAGGGAGAACATGTTACAAAGATTCAAAGAACGAGGATATCCGAATAAGGTATTAACAGAAGCCACAAAACGCAGTGATAGAAAAACTAGAAATGAATTGTTGTCAATACAAAAGAAACCAAAGGAAGAACTAACAACATGTGTGTGTAAATACTCCACAAAAAGTCAAGCGTTCAAAAAAATAATAAGAAGACATTGGCCAATGTTAAAGCTGGAACAGAAGTTTAATCATATATTCGACCAAGAACCTATATTTGCGTACACAAGGAATAAAAACGTAGGGGAAATAATAAAACATACCACCAAAAAATCCCTACAAACCACATACAAAGGTACATTACCGTGCTGGAACTGCAATAGTTGTAATAGCATCATCAAAGGTTCCTTTATTACGCATCCGATGAAAGGACATAGAATTAACTTGCAAGTCAATGCTACATGTGACACATCAAATGCGATCTATTTGCTTAAATGTCCATGCGGAATGGCGTATATAGGTCAAACCGAAAGAAAATTGAAAACCCGTTTGAATGAGCACAAAAGCAACATTAGAACTCATCAGAGGAAATCCACAGTAGCGAATCATTTCGATGAAGCCAGTCACAACACAAGTCAACTTAAATGGTGTATATTGGAAATTATTAAAAAACAAGAAGGGGTAGACAACCACAGTAGACTACTACAGAGGGAAAACTATTGGATATACAATCTGAATACCCTAAAACCCAACGGGATGAACGATCGGGTTGAATTTTCATGTTATCTCTGAAAAAAGAACTGAATAATGTTCGTAATTTTCAGTATAATTTGCATTTATATCGATTCTATTAGTTTTGTGGTGAAACGCTACGATATTCCATGGCAAGAAGTGATTTTGAAACATCCAGATTCACTAGTCTGAGCAGGTTGAAATTCACGTTAATGCATTAACCAACTACTAACATAGGAAGCGTTAACACACTTCTCTAACCCCCTTTCTATATCTATTAAACGCACGTTGAGACGAAGAGCGTCTCACTTTATCTATTACACGTCACGCGCAACCAGAGCGTACACACTCGGCGAAACGCTGTTTGAAGCGAGCAGTAGCAGTAAAACGGTAAGCCAGGGCTTAAAACAACAACGGGAGTGGGGAGGAAAGCAGTAGGCGATCGAATATAGACAAGCGCTTGCATGCGCAGCGTGAATACGCTTATAATGGTTCACTAATATCGTTTAACTAATGTGCACAGAAAGGGAATTGTAGCGCAAAAGTAGTCGTGGGGAACTGCAAAGCATGAACTGGTAGTGGGTAGTGACTGACCATGTCGAATAGAGGGATAAAACCTTTAAGTTACACGAACAACTAACTTATCGTTGGCTTAATCGTCTTTGTTTTAATGGATATAAACCTAGTTGAAAAGCGTTATTTCAAAATTCAGTGGTGATTAAGAAAATAGCCTACATGTTGTTATCTTTGAATTTGTAGGTACTCCCCGGAAGAAGGCCAGTGGGCCAAAATGCATAGGGAGTGGGAGAAAACAAAGCCTTAAGATGCATTTTGGGAAATGAAGTATAAGTGTGAAAAAAAAGCTTGGAAGACGAAAAACGATGAAACATTGTGAATAAAACAATATATTGAATCAAAAAATTGAAGATACCTTTTTTGGAAAGTATAAGATAGAAGGCTCTAACTAGAGCACATTAACCCAGTGCCCGGGGGACGTACCCCAATTGTTTTGGAGTACGCAAACTCAGTGAACCTTCTAATCTTGACATCATTCAACACCACTCCCAAACTTGGTATCAGTGCTCCAAAGACATCTCCCACAATTTCTCCTGCACTTGCACCTCGCTTCCCCCTAGGATGTAATCCACCTTCCAAATGTCCTAAATCCTCCACATGATAAATTTTGGGAAATGCCACTGCCACATAGCTTGTACCATACCAATTCAATGGCAATCGCACATAGGCATTCTTCCCACATACGAAGTACACGTTTGGGACTACTTGTATCGCATCCTGCAAGAACTTCTTCGCTGTAGCCTCAATGGTGAAAATATGATCACACACACTCTGTCCCACAAAGACCTTATCATAACAAGTCTGAACTTGTCTCACACACAACTTCCCTCTCTGCTCAAAATCCAACGCTATTGGGCCACTGCTCCCTTTCGCTTTATGTGCTAACTCCTCCTTGGTCCACTCAACTCTTCCTTCGCTATTGTTACGACTTACTGTTAATTGTCTATGTCTATCTTCTACTTGAGCTATAAATTTCTTCTCTACATCTGTTAATGAGTATGTTAAATTGTGACGATGTGCATAGGCCGTATCTAAAGTTACAGAAGGTATGAAATACTTCCCCACTCTATCTTCCTGCTTATAATAATCATACTTGTTCAAATGCTTATAAGCTGGAACTTCTGAAAGCACTTCATCATAATTAGAAAAAAAATATTCATAGTGACCTTTATCATAAAACATACTAAGCAATAAACTACATGTAATACCATACGTCAAAGGGAGATGATGATAACGAATACCTTCCTCTACGGACGCAGGCAACTTCATACACACATAACAGTCTCTCACATCCATCGTTTTACATATTCATATAGCAGCTTCGCATAGGCATTAAGCGTATAATCACCTCTAGACAAATCTACATGCAGCATACGACTAGTTTGATCTAGCATAGCTTTTTCAGCTCCTACGATACCCTCTTTGGCGCTAGAAGTAGTAGGTGTGGATGTCCCTTGCACTCCCACTCTCTCAACTTCTGCATCATGTGAAATTTTTACAGACACAATAATAACTACTGCTATTACAACTATCACCCCTACTATGAGTGTACCTATCACACTCTTAGACCTACGGTTCGAACTTCCAGACTCCATCTTTAGCTTGTCGGTTTAGTTCAGCCAGAGGATACACTAAAAAGTCTCTTTTCGTCACCTCAAATTGCTGTTTAACAGTTCAAACACAGTTCATGGAAGTTCTGGAAATTCTTTCACAGTTCGTTGCTCTGGGTTTATTTACACAGTCCAAAAAGACTTCCTTAGCCCTCTTTCTTCTTCTATAGAAAACCCTAAATGTATTCTTCTTCCACTCGGGCCTAGGTTATCTTCTTAAACACTTATTTACAGTCCACAACTCAATCACAGTCTCTTATAAGCTCAGAACCAATTTCAATTAATACACGCTGCAAAATTTCAAGACGAACGGCTGCAATCTCCTGAGCTGGTGGCTGATATCCAAAAGTTGGAAAGGACAGTTCCTGAAGGATCAGAACTTGCACTCTGCTCAATATCGGAGGTCTCGGAACAGTTATTGTCAGCACCCCTTCTATTTCCAATCCAGGAACTATCAGTCCCACATCAAGCTTCAACTCGGGTGTTCTGCTGACCACTTGTGAAGACCTCAGTCTCCCGGTCCCCACTACTCCCGGCATCAGTGACCATTTAAGTCCACTCCGGGGCAGCGTATCTCTGGCAGGGCACCCTTACTCTCTTTGACCTTCTCGGGCCTTCTCGGGCTTGCTCTACGTCACTCAGTTCTGATTCAGATGACTCCGACACAGGAGCAAGATCTCTCTTAGGAGCTAGTCTCAGATTCAGCCTCCTTTGTCTTCCAGGCCACGATTCTTCTGCAAGTTCAGCACTTGTCCTTTGCCCCCGACCACTTTGCGCACCAGTTCCTTCAGCTGAGTCTGACTCTATACCACTCGCAACGTTACCTTCTCCCTCAGAGTCAATACCTCGGTCTTGTGTAGCTTGACCCCCTCAGCTTGCTCTGGTGGACAACCAGCTTTGTCAGCAGCCCTAAAAGCTTGCTTGTCCTCTCGAGTGGCCTCGCTGCCACAGCTGGATTCCCTTCTACGAGAGGAGCTGTTTCTTCCAAGGGTTCTGAAATTCCTCGAGTATGGGAGGCGTGAATCCAGTTCGGCAAGCCTCTGCACTTCACTGCTGTATTTGTTACCAGAATCACCTGGTAAGGGCCTCTTCAACGGGGGTCAAGGCAACTCTTCCTCACGTGCTTACGAACTAGCACCCAATCACCCGGGCACAGGTCGTGGCAGAGGTCCCTCGAGGTCGGGGCAGTTGCAGCTTCAACCTGGTGAGACACAGAACAGACCACGTCAGCCAGTCCTTTGCAATAATCAAGGATCAAATCATCTGTGATGTTTATCAAGGCTGTAGATGGCACTGCTGGTAACCGCATCGCCCTCCCCATCAGGATCTCATGTGGTTAAAGGCCAGTTCTCCTATTGGGGATACTGCAAACACTCATCAATACCAGTGGCAATGCATCAGGCCATTTCAGAGACGTGGACGAACACACTTTTGCCATCCTCATTTTCAGAGTCCCGTTAATCTGTTCCACCATACCAGAAGCCTCTGGTCGATAGCTACAATGCAGTCTTTGATCTGAAGAAAGTGGCCCGAAAAGGGCCACCGGGTTATCTACAACCTCCTAATCGCCTTCCACCAAATGAAGAGTCGGTCAGACAGTAGAGAATACAAACAGTTGTTTATTAGTAATACTCTGCAGAGGAGTCCAATCTGACCTCCACCCTAAGATGTCTGCCGAGGGACTAGCCCCCCAACAGTCTGCAATGCATAATCATTCCTCCCGAGGACCTCCCAACCACGCCCACAATGGAAAGTTACGGGCTTAGGCCGAACATGAACAAAGGAGGCACAGAAGGATGGGCTACCACCTGCTAGATGGGTACACGCTATCACTATCTCAAGGTTGCCGTGCTGGGTTTCGGCGTCTCCTAAAGTGGGAGCAGAGCTACACACAAGGATAGGTATGCGAGGGCAGAATGGCCTATTCATTAGTAAGTCAGAAGGCAACCTTGAACAGAAGAGAAAATAATAACTGAATACAGTGTTCTGCTGAAGCAAGCAATACGAATAATGAGGCCTAGTACAGACACAGCCTAATAGGGATTACGAAATTCAAAATGGAGTCACACTCGCTAACTGAAGCTCGCACATTGCAGGGATAACTCAGTGGGTTGCATAACGTGGATACGAATGGTGTCTAATTTAGCCGCATACTGCTAACCTAATATAACGTAGAACAAGTGTATAGCAAGAATGGGATTTTCAAACCTAACAGATCAACATGTAAAGCGGCACAAAGCAACTTCATAATTTCGCTGTGGAAGTGTGTTCCTCGTTCCGACTCCAATGAAGTTGGAAAACCGAACCGTGGTATCAGCTCCCTAAGTAACAATTTTGCTACTGTGAGGCTATCACATCTCCTTGTCGGATACGCTTCCACCCACCGTGAGAAAACGCACACCACAACCAAAATGTACCTCAAGCCATTGCACTTAGGCATCTCTATAAAATCGAGCTGGATTCTGTTGAAAGGCCCTCCAGACCTCCCAATGTGACTCAATGCAACCACAGTTTTCTTTCCAGCATTCATTTGCTGACACGTAACACACCTATGACACACTGCTTCAGCAAATGCTCACTGAAGCTCGCACATTGCAGGGATAACTCAGTGGGTTGCATAACGTGGATACGAATGGTGTATAATTTAGCCGCACACTGCTAACCTAATATAATGTAGAACAAGTGTATAGCGAGAATGGGATTTTCAAACCTAACAGACCCTCCTTTTAGCAGTGGAGGCTAAATGCTTTATTGACGCTATCAGGTAAAGATCTTTACAATTCTAAGCAGGGAAAAAAGAAAATGCATAGTCACTCTAATATCAAAGGAAAATAAAGCAACACATGTATAGCAAGATATTTTTAGTACTCAAAAATACCCTCATCTATCTGCATCATATCCTGTATTTCTTGCATCATCATAGTAGAGACTTTATCATTACGGCCTGGCAATTTAGGTGTAGGGGTGAGTTTACTCACACAATAGGTGCAGCATGCTGGAAGGCAATTGACACATAGGCAGCACGTGAAGATGACACCTGCAATAGCTACTAGGAAAAGAAGTATCTTCCAACCCCAGGATGATATCAGACCCCAAAACCACCCTGTCAAGGACCCTGAACCATTCATTGTCCTGATGAATATCGGATGCAAGCCTATGTAGCTTCTGGATAGCTGAGTATACATTAGGGGCGTGGTCTGGGATGTAGACACAGCAACTGCTGCCTATGATGCGATAAGCTCCACCCCTGTCTGCAAGGATGACGTCTAAAACAATCCGATTTTGAAGAGCAACGAGTCTGGTAGCCTGGAGCTCAGCCGTGATGTTAGTGAGTATGCCTGCTGTAGTGTTGATAACCCCTTCAACAACCCTGGTGAGACAACGAATGCTAACACTGTTATACATAGGTTCCCAGAAAGGCACAATACCCTTCATGGCATCCGTGAATTGCTGTAGAGTAGTATCAGTTTGATCGATATTTGCTGTGTCAATAACTCTCCTTACCCGGAACAAGTATACACTTCTCCGCTGCAGCCTATGGTCTTTGTGATAGTTGGACGGTGCAATGTAAACGGGAGGTAAAAGAAAAGAGACATAACACCGGCCAGACCATCCCCTAGGGAGCCATGTATAAGCCTGTTCCCCACAAACAAAGTATACATTTGGGGGAGTGAGCAAAGGTGGGCTACTAGTAGTGTTTAATCGATAGGTGTAGTTGCAACTGCTCTGTCCCACTGGAATATTCCCAGAACCTTCGACACAGAAACTAGCTGCTGTATGAACCACAGGTATGGGCATGGCTTTATCTTCAGTGATATTTCGTGCATGGAAACATTTAAAGTATTCGGTAACATTGAATCCCTGAAAATCCAACATTTCATTTTGCAGCCATGTGGCATTCTGGTTACCCTCGTAAACATTCATGCAAGCATCTGGATGTAAGGTACCCTCCTTTCCTCCTGTACCAGGTGTATAACCCTGGTGTACTACTATATATTCCAACACTGCTTCATAATCAGACTTCATCATATTCATGGCATCAGTATGATAATGTATATACACCATGGAAAGCAACAGGAACCATGCCTCACAACTACTTGGGTACGACAGGGGTAAAGACACCAGTAAGTCATTCTTGTGCATAACTGAGGGGAGTAATCCACACACCCAGCAATTCGTGGCATTAGTCGTGTTGTGTACTTGGTGAAGCATTTGCAGGAAGGCGTTTTCAACATATGTCTGTCTATGTCTCTCTTTATGTGGGGTCAACTTAACGAACAGATGCTCAGGTGGAGACGGGGTAGTCCCTATCAAAGTGTGTACGGGGTGCTGTTCTTCTAAATACCATACTACCCCAAACAGTATTATCATTACTATGAGAAGGAACACTACCACTACTATCTTACTCCTAATAGGCCAGCTAGACCACACAGGACTACCCTGCCCTGGTGGTGGTGCCGCTAGGGGCTGTTCCTCCTCCATGGCAGCACGGCCAAATGGGTACATGTGAAGAGCCTTATGAACTGGAGCCACAAGAATACAACTGACCAGTGGGGCACAATTTACCCAGCGTCCGTCTAGAGCCTCGCTGGCAGGCTCCTATTGTTCATCAACGATGGTGCTCTGAAGCACTCCCTCGAGGGGGATGCGCGATCACGGCCCTTGCTGGAAACAAATCCTTCTTCTTTCAGGATAGGGCACCCTCCCTCCAGGGCAAGTACCCTCAACAATCCTGTCCAGTGTCTAGGGCAGTGCACCAGTGTAGTTCACCCTAATCCGACGCAGGCACTGTAGACATAGAACCTACACCCTAATCTCAAGTCCTTCCCTAACTCTTGGACTGTCCCTCTGGCGCACTGCCCGTCTTTCGGGGACGCAAGTTGTATCTGTCAACTCCAGGCACTGTTTCATCAACAAAAAGGGGGTGAAACTCAGGCTCAGAAAGGCATGGAGACTCAGGTGCCTGTGGATCAGATGGGGAAGAAGCTGGGGCTGCCCTTATCTCCGGAGGGACCGCCTCATGCAGGGCGGCATCACTCTCTGCTTCCGTCTGCGCCCACCTTAACCGGGTGTCAGAGAAGGGAATAAAGCGGGGCACCCTTTCCCCTTCTTGATCAGCAATGCCGTCGAGCACCCACTTGTCATAGGGAAGTGGGAGAGGAACCTTCTTGCAGTGGGTACCATGCACCCAGTTCTTCCGGCCGTCGAGTTTCACTGCCGTTCTAGTGGCAAGGAGGACCAACAGCGGGCCTTTCCAACGAGGCTCCAGGCATCTCTTCCTCTGAAAGTTCTTGACGATGACATAGTCTCCGGGCTGTAGCTGAAGCCCGGGCCCCTCTGGTACCGGCCGCAGTGTCTCCTGAATCTGTTGATGAAGAGAACGAAGATCTTTAGTTAACTCGTACAGGTAGTCTACAAGCAAAGGGTACTCTATCTCAGAGAAGCGCTTGGGCCTTGGAACGCCCCAGATATTGGCAGGGCGACCAAAAACCACTTCATACTGGGACAACCCTGTCCTAGAGTGTGCCGTCGCCCTGGTGGATAACAAGGCCAAGGGCAAAGCATCTGACCATCGCAATCCTGTGCTTTCTTGTATCTTTGCTAACTTCAGTTTGAGAGTACCATTGTACTTCTCAACCAGACCTGCTGACTGGGGGTGGTTAGCTGCATGAAACTTCTGCTTGATGTGCAAACCTTCGCACACCAGTTGGATGACCTTTGAATTGAAGTGTCTTCTGTTGTCACTCCAGATCAAACGCGGCAATCCGAAGCGCGGGAAGAACCCTTTTATGAGTGCCTTCGCCGTCGCCATAGCCGTATTCTCTTTAGTGGGGTAAGCTTCAATCCATTTACTGAATGCACAAATCACTACCAGCACATACTTCAAATTGTTGACTCGTTCCATTTCGATGAAATCCATCTGGAGAACCTCGAAAGGAAAGGAAGGCGGTGCAAAGTTACCAGAGGGTGTAGGAGTACCTTTCCCAGGATTATGTGTCATACAAATCATACAGTGTTTCACTAAATGAGTGGCTACCTTGGAAATATTGTCGTTCTGCCACACTGGGTCCAACACCTTACATATTCCCTTGGCGCTAATGTGGGCTGGGCCATGGGCCATGGTAACCACAGGAAGTACATAGGCATTAGGTAACATTCATCGCTGTTTCTCGGACTTATCAGTCCAGCACCCATCCTCATCCACACGCCCTGTACTCTCCTGCCACATTGCCAATTCGTCTATGGTCGCCTTGCTTTGTATCTCCTTGACATTTTCTAATGTGTCCTCGAACATTCCATTGTCTGGGACCCACCTAGCCGGACCTGCCACAAACATCTTTTTCATCTTTGATCTAGCTGTCTCTTTAGCTGTTTGATCTGCAAACGCATTTCCTCTCCCAACACCATCTGTTATTGCTTTGTGGGCACTACATTTTATTATTGCTAACTTATCGGGAAGTGTTTGAGCTGAGAAGAGTCTATGTATCAATGGGCCATTCTGTATTCATAATCCATGTGATGTTAAGAACCCTCTCTCTGCCCAGAGGCGTCCAAAATTATGGGCGACCCGAAAGGTTTACTGGCTGTCAGTATAAATATTGACAGTCAGTCCCTCACTCAACTCACAAGCCCGAAGAAGGGCAACCAACTCTGCAGCTTGGGCTGATTGGTATGGGACACGGGATGTCTCAACTATAGTGTGCAACGTTGTAATTGCATATGCTGCAGTGGTGGTGCAATCTGGTAGTTTGAAACAAGAGCTATCGACATATAGTTCCCCTTGGGGTTCAGATAGGGGAACATCAGTCAGGTCTACCCGTCCTTTCATTTCCTCTTCCGTTCTGTACACACAATCATGTGCATCTGTGTCATTACTCGTCGAAGGTTCAGAGTGGCACATCTTTTTATGGTAATGTGCGGAGCAAACAAGGTTAGTTCATATCCAGTCAGACGTGCACTAGTAAGGTGCTGTGTCTTTGTCTTATTCAAAAGCATATCCACAGCATGAGGTACCATTACTGTGAGATCAGTATCAAGTATCAGTATCAAGAACGAGCCCCGCCGATTGTCTGATAGAAACTGCCACCGCCGCGGCAGCTCTTAGGCAGCTCGGGAGAGCTCTGGCGACGTTATCTAGTATAGCAGAAAAATAAGCACAGGGTCTTTGCTTACCACCAAAACCCTGTGTTAAAACAGAACGCGTGCAACCATCCGCCTCATGTACGTAAAGCACAAAAGGCTTCTGGTAATCAGGAGTACCAAGCACAG
Organism: Calotriton arnoldi; assembly: GCA_963921515.1. Classification (NCBI taxonomy): domain Eukaryota; kingdom Metazoa; phylum Chordata; class Amphibia; order Caudata; family Salamandridae; genus Calotriton; species Calotriton arnoldi. The sequence goes on from CAWUFW010002334.1 coordinate 2,240,467, forward strand.
GAGCAGAGCAAAGCGCAACCTTTAATTGCTCAAAAGCTTGCTGGCATGCAGATGTCCAAGGCAGGGGTTCATGCACTTCTTTGGTAGTCGGGTAAAGGAGGGGTTTTGTTAGTAAGGAATAATTGGGGATCCAGTGTCGACAATACGAGGTAATACCAATAAATGCACGTACTTCACGTTGGGTCTTAGGAACAGGCATATTAGTGATAGCAGCTATGCGCTCAGGTGTTAGTCTGCGACCCTCCTTCGACAGTAGGTGACCTAAGTAGGTGACCTCCTGTCGACAATATTGAAATTTGGAAAGGGACACCTTATGGCCATGGCGCACCAAATGCAACAGCAATTTAACAGTGGCATCTTTACAGCCATCCTCAGTATCAGAGGCCACAAGGAGGTCATCAACGTACTGCAATAGCACATTACCAGTGGGAAGTACCAAAGAATCCAATTGAGTTTTTAAAACTTGACTATAGATACTAGGACTTTCTGTATAGCCTTGAAGAGCACGACAGAATCTAAAGCTTCTGCCGGCTAGGGAAAATCCAAACAGATATCTGCTATCTGTATGAATTGGAATGCTAAAGAAAGCATTCTTCAAATCAATCACGGAAAATAATTTTGCTGATGGGTAAATCATTGTCAATATCATGGTAATGTCTGGGACTACAGGATATTGGGGCACTACTATTTTATTAACCTCTCTGAGGTCAATTACAAAGCGATGAACATCAGGATGAGCATCAGAAGAGTCCAATGGTGTCTTCTTAAGAATCGGAAGGATAGGGCTTTTACACACTTTCGCCACTGTCTCCTCAACCACACCAGACTTGATCAATTCCTGTATTATTTGCAACCAGGCCTTTTCGCCTGCTTTTGAAATCTTATACTGGGGAATACGTGGCAATACAGCATTGTCTTTGATCTGAATAGAGACCGGCGGGATCTGGAGTAACCCCACATCCGTGTCTCCTGCTGCCCATAAACTATGGGGCACCTCTTTGAATTCAGCGGGTAGGGGTGCGTCCTTTGCAAAGCATTGTTTTGCACGAGCCACTTGTGGCCCAACGGTCATGTAAACACCATCTGGAGAACAAAAGATGGTGGCATGTAATCTCTTCAACAAATCCAATCCCATCAAATTCTACCCACAATTTGTCGTTAACTGGAATGGCGAATCCACCGTAAAGGGACCAATAGTCAGAGCAAGAGGTTTGGAAATGGGGCTAACAACCGGCATGTCTGAGAAACCTACCGAAACATTGTTTTGGCCAGACAGAGCTGCCCCTGGGACCAGCGAACGAGAAACAGAGCTATTCATAGCACCCGTGTCAAGTAAGAATGTCTTGGGCGTGCCTTGCAAATCCGCAGTGACATAAGGTCCGTGCTGATCTACAGGCACCGGAACCGGTCCCTTACCCTGTCCCTGGCTGTCCTAGCTGTGGGACATCCCCGTCACTTCGTCCATGTCATAGTTGTCATGATAGTACTGCCTTCCCCGGGGTTCGTCAAAATAGTTCTTGTTCCGATGAGCATACGATGTATCCTCAGACTGCCCCTCTCCTCGGCCCGCTCCTCCTCTACCACATCCCCTAAAACCCCTACCTCTCGGGGCCTTAACTTTCTGCAGCAACTCCGGACACTCGCTTTGCCAATGCTCCTCCTTTTTACAGTACGCACATTGGTTGTACTCCACGGGCACACCTGGTGTACTGTTCCGGTCAGACCGGGACCCCCGCTGGGCCGGACCCGAACCCCTTCCTCTTCCATTCCCCCTTGCCACTTGCTGCATCAACACTCTCGTCTTCAACTCCTTTGACTTTTTGTCCTCATTCTCTCTATGCTCATAGTACTGTGCCATACTCAAGATTACTGACGGGGATGAGGTGGTCCAAGTACTTTTGGAAGCCTGCAACCTAGTCGCCCTGCAACCTAGTCGCAATCTCAGGAAGCAAATTACTGGCAAACCTGTTGACGAACAAACGAACACCACCCTCCAGCGACAGATCTTGGCCACTAAAATCCAGAAACACCCCTTCAAACCTAGTAAATAAATCAGACACACTTTCATCCTTCTTCTGGCGACACGCAGTCAACTTGTCCCAATCCACTCGTCTCGGCGGGATAAGGGAATGCATGTAAGTGATAATTTGCCCGCAATGCTTCTCGCCAGGCTTGCGCTCCTTATTCCATGCCCTGATCTCATCCCATGTTCCACCCAATTCCACCACATGATCCTGCATATGCACCTGTCTCCATATATCTACCGGTACCAACAGACCGAAAAACAACTCTATATCAGCTAATGTCATCACTGTGGAGGAGGCCGCCTCTGTCAATTCTTTATAGTACGCAGTTGGATTTTTCCAAGGGTCCGGCAACTGTCCTTTTAGGGATATTACCTCACTCCTCTTCCAAGGAGTGTAGATCCACTGTTCCTGGAAACGGGCCGCCACTCGTGGGCGAATAACAACATCATTCCCATCTCGCAACTCCGGTATTTCGGGGTGGTAAATGGGATGAACTTCCCTCATGGGAAACTGTGACGCTGTCGTCGGGACAATGCAATTTACCTCGATAACCCACCAATGTCGTCACATTACTGAAAACCTCATTGGGGGCCATATCTGTAGCATATACCCCATCCCGAATGTCATAAATTATCTGCGGTGCAATACCCTTGAAACACTGTTCCCACAATCCTATCAGCGTAGCCGACATATGCTTAAGAGCATGTTGCTGTATAACTGCTCATAATCTTTCATCACGCTCCACACATCTTCCACACTATAAATCGGATTCCGGGCCCACTGTGCAGCCTGGTCAGCCACCATTCTCTTTTCCTCATCACCCACAGCAGAGCGCACCAACACTTTATCGATGCGCTCACGTGCCGCTGCCCAATTCACTTCATGCACTCCACGCACAGGCGTCTTGGCATTTTGCAATGCCTGAGGTAACACACTTGAAGGGGAAAGAGCAGATGAAGAAACAGGTCCCATCGCGAACAAAGACTGTGTTGCAGGAGTAAGAGAAGGCGTGAACACAGGTACGGAGTCAGGAGTCAGAATAGGGGAACGGACGGCTCCCGCCCCTGTAACTTGCGAAAGTGGGGAAGAAGCAGGCGGGGCCGAAGCAGTAGAGCTAGAAACAGAAAGAGTAGGAATAGCAGAACCAGAGGCCGAAGACTGAGGTGCTGGGATTATGGGATATATCCGTTCGGGGGCATAAGGAGGTGGGGGTCGAGAATCCAATAACTCCTCAACGAAAACATCACCTTCCTCTCTAGCAACATAACATTTATCACTCTGCAATCGAAACTTCCTATATGCACACTCTATGCCTTTCTCAATCTTTTCTCTTTCATAGGCCATTGCTTTCTGCGTTATCGTTTGAGTCTGTCCCCTCCGCGCTTGCTTCTCTGCTCTCATACGTCGTTGCTTCGCTTCCTTCTGCCATGTCCTCAGAGAATCAAACATCGACTGCCTGCTCTTTTTGGCGAACAATTTGTCCTGCAAGTAATTCAACTTTTGTTCATCAAATGTGCCAGTAAGCAGCCACTGTAAGTCAGCATTGTCCCTCGTATATTTATTCCACAACGTACTAAACATAATAGGGCCAATGCCATGCTTGACGTATACATCAAAATTTGGGGAACCCTCTGGAGGCGTATGCTGCCTCTCTTCCAATCGAGCTTCAGTGGAACAACACCAACATCCAAAACACCCTAACTTGCTTAGACAAGGCATCTTAATATAAGACAAATGCACTATCCCCACTGGACAAATATAACACCAACCCACAAAACGTTCCAAAACCAAATCGAAGCAGTCCGAAAACCGCACCCTACAGTCCGCAGACTGTACCAAGACAAGACAGCCCAAAGACTGTACCAAAACAAGAAGGCAGGCTCTAGCCCCAGACCTTTTCAAGAACAAGCCGAATTTCCAGTTGGCTTGGCAGATTGTTCGCAAACAGCCCCAGACCTATTCAAGAGTGGGCCAAATTTCCAGTTGGCCTGGTAGACTGTTCACAAACACTCTGTGTCTTTTAAGGGTCCGCAAACCCACCAAGATCAAGACAAGACAGTCCGGAGACTGTACCAGACACAGCCCATAGGCTCGTGCCGTTCAACCATGGTGCCACATTTTCCAAGAATTCAAATCACTCACCTGGTGCACTCAGGTCGAGCAATATTATTCTCCACTGCCGACTCTTCGGACCAAACGGTCAAATCCAAGGTTCCGCCTTCTCAGGACCCCAGCCGGTGACCACTAGACGAGGAGTCGCCCGATCAGACGGGCGGGGCAGCCAAGAGAACTGGGCTCTTATCGTGTGGGGATCTCTGATCCGCCCGACCGACCGGACGCAACCCCGACCATACAACCCGATTACGGGCGAGTTGGGTCACCTTGCGGGGTCCCTATTCGGGCGCCAACTGAAGGAAGTGGCCTGAAAAGGGCCACCCGGGTTATCTACAACCTCCTAATCGCCTTCCACCAAATGAAGAGTCGGTCAGACAGTAGAGAGTACAAACAGTTGTTTATTAGTAATACTCTGCAGAGCAGTCCAATCTGACCTGCACCCTAAGATGTCTGCCGAGGGACTAGCCCCCCCAACAGTCTGCAACACATAATCATTCCTCCCGAGGACCTCCCAACCACGCCCACAATGGAAAGTTACCGGCTGAGGCCGAACATGAACAAAGGAGGCACAGAAGGATGGGCTACCACCTGCTAGATGGGTACACGCTATCACTATCTCAAGGTTGCCGTGCCGGGTTTCGGCGTCTCCTAATGTGGGAGCAGAGCTACATACAAGGATAGGTATGCGAGGGCAGAATGGCCTATTCATTAGTAAGTCAGAAGGCAACCTTGAACAGAAGAGAAAATAATAACTGAATACAGTGTTCTGCTGAAGCAAGCAATACGACTAATGAGGCCTAGTACAGACACAGCCTAATAGGGATTACGAAATTCAAAATGGAGTCACACTCGCTAACTGAAGCTCGCACATTGCAGGGATAACTCAGTGGGTTGCATAACGTGGATACGAATGGTGTCTAATTTAGCCCCACACTGCTAACCTAATATAACGTAGAACAAGTGTATAGCGAGAATGGGATTTTCAAACCTAACAGATCAACATGTAAAGCGGCACAAAGCAACTTCATAATTTCGCTGTGGAAGTGTGTTCCTCTATCCGACTCCAATGAAGTTGGAAAACCGAACCGTGGTATCAGCTCCCTAAGTAACAATTTTGCTACTGTGAGGCTATCACATCTCCTTGTCGGATACGCTTCCACCCACCGTGAGAAAACGCACACCACAACCAAAATGTACCTCAAGCCATTGCACCTAGGCATCTCAATAAAATCGAGCTGGATTCTGTTGAAAGGCCCTCCAGACCTCCCAATGTGACTCAATGCAACCGCAGTTTTCTTTCCAGCATTCATTTGCTGACATGTAACACACCTATGACACACTGCTTCAGCAAACGCACGGAACCGTGGATTGTACCACGTTTGTCTGAACAGTCACACCATAGCATCCCTTCCAATGTGCACTGCTCCGTGAATCTGTCTTGCCATAGGGCTCAATAAGTCATCTGGTAACACTGCTCGGCCATCACTTGAAACCCAAATGTCATCATCTCTTCTCTTTGAAAAGCACTGGGTGAGCCGCACCCAGTGTCCCCACGTTGCACTCCTGAGGGTTGGGAGACCCTTGTTATAAAGTTCAAACAAATTTAGCCAGAATTTTTTTCCGTGATTTAGGAATTTATTTGTTATTTTCTTATTGAATTACAATGTTGTCAATCACATGTGAGTTTCCAGTTTTTCTTCAAAAATTACATTTTCCTGATGCAATTAATCATGGCATTACCATATTCCCAATGTATTTCGGGTAGATACCCTTCTTCAGGGGAATGTTTCTCTGAAAAATAATAGGTCTAAAAATCAAGGGCTGAACTTCTCCTATACAATGCAAAAATATACAATCTCATTAGGTGCTACGTTAAAGGACTAGGTGCTCAAGCGTCAAAAGGGTGCAATAAATTGAAGAATAGAAAAAGCATTCTCGCGGACCGCATGGAGTACAGTTGTTTTCTTTAATATGTCTGTTTATTTAATTTCACGTACTGTTAACATCTTTTTATTTTTCAGAAGACCTTATCACTTCTCAGTGATGTGCACAAAAGAATCTTCCTTCGATCAATTCCCATGTTTAACACACTGACCTCACCCGGGCACTGGCACGTTTTATCTTTTCTAAGATCTTTATTGCACCTTCAGAACATCGTGACAGAGATCTTTTTAATTCCACATTGTCTAACTAGGTATTCACACTCTATTTTATTGGCATCGATCGATACGTGTCATTTCCAAATGTCACTTTCTACATCACCTAACATGGCGTCCGTTCTTTCCGCCATTATGTCCTATTTCTACTTCGATTGTTCCGAACGGGATCACTACCCATAACACCCGGCGTTTACTTGCCGGAGTCACATTAGCGTTACGGTTTGACTGGATACAGAATTCGATCCACCGGTAAGCCACATTCAATTTACTTTGATTCGGGATTAGGACTACTGGTCTTTTGATTATTATTTGTAATTACACCACAAATTTTGTTTTCAGCTCAGGGAAACATCAGAACCGCGGACTGCTGATGCAAACCGGCTACCTTCACTTTCCATGGCATTCACTAGGTATGATCGTTTCACCAATAACCGCAAGTTCACGTTTGAGTCGAGCACCATTTTTGACTTTGATTTTATTCACAGAGGATACAAGAGTTTTTTTATGTACGCCGATACTTTTCTTCACTTAACTCGTGCACTCGTGTTTTTATTTGTAACACCGCCATGTTGTTTCACTTCGGTTCTCCTCACTGTTGCATTGACACTTGGCTGTACACGTTTATCCAATTACGTGCACCTGGTTTCATCGTGATATATATTGTTATGATGTCGTACTTTTCTCTCTCTTTATCGCCACATTGTATCACTGCTGCATTCTCCTCACAGTTGCGTTGACACTTGGCTGTACACGTTCATCCAATTACGTGCACTTGGTTTCATCGTGATATATATTGCTATGATGTCGTACTTTTCCCTCTCTTTATCGCCACATTGTATCACTGTCGCATACGACCATTCAACCGCTAACATACGTGACGGCACATTTTCGTGTTTTACTGGGACCGCGAGGATGCTTTTTCTATTCAATTTATTGCACCCTTTTGACGCTTGAGCACCTAGTCCTTTAACGTAGCACCTAATGAGATTGTATATTTTTGCATTGTATAGAAGTTCAGCCCTTGATTTCTAGACCTATTGTTTTTCAGAGAAACATTCCCCTGAAGAAGGGTATCTACCCGAAATGCATTGGGAATATGGTAATGCCATGATTAATTGCATCAAGAAAATGTAATTTTTGAAGAAAAATTGGAAACTCACATGTGATTGACAACATTGTGATTCAATAAGAAGATAACAAATAAATTCCTAAACCACGAAAAAAAATTCTGGCTAAATTTGTTTGAACTTTATAACAAGGGTCTCCCAACCCTCAGGAGTGCAACGTGGGGACACTGGGTGCTGCTCACCCAGTGCTTTTCAATGATTATATAGTCTTACGCCCCTAGGTCAGAGGGCGTTACCCACCTGCACCAAAGTTGATCAACTTGAGAAAGAACATTCCTGTTTTTTTAAATTAGTGTGCCTCACCACTCCCAAATCTTTTTAATCATCTCTTCTCTCACATCCTGCTCTAATCCAAGCAGCCTCTTCCTGTTCTGAAACTTCTCCCTGCAGACGCTTGAGCTCATCCCAGGTGTCTGCTATGGCTAACATCATGCTGAGCTCGGTTCTTTCAGGCTCTCTCCAGTATAATCTCCAGTGAAAATGCACCATTGTTCAGCGCAAAAACGTGCAACTTCATCCTCATATCGATTTCCCAATGACACAAAATCATTCCCCCTCCCGTGGGCTACACATTTTACCACAGCTATTTCTCGTGGTCGCTGCAAGGCTTCCAAAAGTTGTCTCACATATTCCCCATTTCTGATAGGAGATCCTGATGACGTTAAAAATCCTCTCTGTGACCATATCTGTCCGAAGTTATGAACCACACCGAACCCGTACTGGCTGTCGGTGTTGATGGTGATTCGGATTTGATCAGCATCTAAACAGGCACGAGTCAAGGCAATGATTTCAGCTACTTGTGCGGAGTATACTCCCTGTAAGCAAGCAGCTTCCACAACTCCAGGAATGGTACATACAGCAAAGCCTGCTCTCAAATGACCCACATTGTCCCTTAAGCATGAACCATCTACAAAAAAGATTTCATCGGACTCGGGCAGAGGTTCATCAACAATGTTGGGTCTCGGTTTGGTGCAAAGTTCAGTCACATCAAGACAGTCATGGTCCTCACAATCTCCATCATCAACATTTGGCAAAGGCATCAAAGTAGCAGGATTTAGCAAAGAACACCTTTTCAGAGTCACATTCCCCGAGGCAAGTATAACCTGCTCATAGTGTGTCAGTCTGTTGTTCGTCAGGTGCTGTGTCTTGGTCCTCGTCATCAGGAGCTCAACCGAATTTGGAACAAAAACTGTAAGTGGATGACCCATAACAATGCTCTCACATCTCTCAATGCGGACACCTGTTGCAGCAACGGATTTGAGACATCCGGGCATCGCTGAAGCTACTGGATCTAGAGTAGCTGAGAAATAGGCAACTGGTCTACGGACACCCCCATGACTTTGAGGTAGAACTGACAATGCACAACCTTCTTGCTCATAGCAGAACAATGAAAAGGATTTGTTGTAATCTGGCATCCCTAGAGCTAGAGCACGACACAGGCCCTCTCTCAACTCCAAGAACGCAATCTGACAGTCCTGATCCCATGGTACCGGATCGCTCACATCCTTGTGTGTCAACCTCTGAAAGGGCTTCGCCTTCAAGGAAAAGTTGGGGATCCATTGGCGACAGTACCCAACCATCCCCAGAAACATCCTGACTTCCTTCTGAGTGGTAGGCACAGTCATATTCATGATCGCCTCAATTCGATTTGGTGACACCTTTCTCTTGCCTTTCTCGATTCGATGACCCAAATACTGAACCTCGGTCAGACAATACTGTAACTTGTTTGGGGACACCTTGTGTCCCCAAACTCTGCTAGATGATTCAGTAAGGCAACAGTATCAATCCTGCAAGCATCCTCCGTTTCAGACGCAATCAAGAGGTCATCAATATACTGCACGAGAACTTTGTTCTGTGGCAGTACGAGACTCTCAAGATTCTTTTTCAAAAGCTGATTAAAGATCAATGGACTCTCTGTATACCCTTGAGGGATACGACACCATGTTAACACACAATCTTCCAGACGGAAAGCAAATAAAAATTGGCTCTCCTCATGTAATGGTATCGAAAAGAATGCCTGACATAAATCAATCACAGTGACCATTCAGCTTCACATGGAATCTGGAACAGTATCACTGATGGATTCAGTACCACAGGACAGCATGGAACTACAATTGTGTTGACCTTTTGCAGGTCCTGCACGATTCTATACTTCCCTCTTGGTTTCGGCAAACCCATAATGGGTGAGTTACATGGACTTCCCATTATTTCCTTCAAGATTCCCTGTTCGATCATAGACTCAACCACAGGCTTGATTCCTGCTACCGTTTCCGGTGACAGATTGTACTGGGGTGTTCTCGGGAATTCGGAATTTGGCTTAACTTGGATCTTAACTGGCTCAACCCCTTTGATCAAACCTATCTCCTCTCCTGTGAAATCTCATACTTCCAGAGAGACAGAGTCCCTCAGGTCGAGGGGGAGTTCATCAACTGTCAACATAGGGAACATCTCTGTGCACAGATTCTGATTTGCCAATTTAAATGCCACATCGTTATCATTAGTCTGCAATTCCACTCCCTTGGGTATACAGTAAATGGTGCAATTCAATTTACACAAGAGATCACGACCCAACAAACAAACCGGACTTGAGTCACATACCACAAATTGGTGTCGGTTGTGAAATGTTCCTATTCTCACAGGTATTGCCTTAGTCAATGGATTAGTCATTTTCTTATTCGCCACTCCTACAACTTGGATTGATTGTCCCGAGAGGGGTAGGTTGGGAACTACTGCAGATCTCACAGTAGAACGGGTAGCACCAGTGTCAACCAAAAAGGTGGTGGGATGACCGTCAACATCCGCCTCTACATACAGTCCCCTCTGGTCTACCTCCAAGACTGCTCCAAGAGTACAGTCTTCCTCCCCCCTCAGGCACCGTCATTGCAACGGGTCCGGATCGAACTCATCGAAAGTCTCAATAAAGGGCATCTGCTGGTATGTTCGATTTCCCTGTGGAATCCTCGGCGGCTGGGGAATTTGCACCTGCTGACTTAATGCCCCCCCTGCATGGACCTGGGTCTTGTCACCGTATTGACGACCTCAGGTGCCTGCACCACTTCCTCCTCTTGAACCTGATTAGCTGGATTCGATCTACACTCGCGCTTCCAATGCCCGATCTTGTGACAATAATGACATGCAGTAGTTTTCTTTAGCATGGCAACATCCACCCCTGTCTTAGGATCTATGGGTTTTCCCTTTCCCTGACCCGACGCATTCTGGGTCCCTCCTTGATTGTTTCCCTGTCTTCTTCCTAACGTTCCTCCGCTTGACTGTTTTTGATCTACCTTGTCCGCATTCTGCATTTGGACCAGCATTAACTTATCCTTGAGCTTCCTATGCTTTGAATCCACTTCGTCACTACAGTATCTGGCATACCGTAGAATCTCGTCCACAGATTTATTCTGCCAGCAGATCAGATGCTGTTGGATCATAAAGCTAACTTCTGGTCTTAATCCTAAAACAAATTTAGAAACAAACTTTCCCATATCCTTTGGATCGAGAGTATCTAACCCGCTGTACTGCTTGAAGGCTTGCAAGAGCCTCTCGTAATAGGCATGTACAATTTCCTTTGGCTCCTGAACAGTTCTGTCTATCTTAACCCAATCAATGTCTTGTGGTGAAATTTTAGATTGCAACCATGTGATTACCTGCTCGAACTTTTTCATGACCACAGGTGAAGGACCATGTGTAATACCTCATCACGTCCACCACTTTGGCCCTTATAGCAGTTTTAATCGTCCCTCGACTTGATGCACTACTCAACTCTCCACTCCGATCTCCACATTGATTCCCTTCCATTATGTTCCGTGAGACAGATTGACTCCCCGAAACTCCCTGTACAATGTCTCCTCCTGTCATCCTTCCACTAGGACCTCTCACTGGGGGTTCCCACATCCTCAAATCGGAATGTGAATCAGCCAAGGACCCTGATCTCGCTGCTCTTGGTTCCACATGACCTCTAGAATAATCTGCAGTGGCTGGCAAAGGTGTACTCGATTCTATGGGTCTCGAAGGGTGACCTGTTCCACTCACTGTACCATTTCCTCCAGAACCAGTGCTCTCTCCCATTGCTGATCGTATTAAGCTCCCGTTTTCTGCCTGATCTGGATCGTACACTGACACTATGGGACCAATGGTGACCGGCACTGTAAGAGCTTCCGGTAATCTCGTGACAATATTAACTCCACTTGCTTCTGTATTCCTCGATGGTTGTGTCCCTATTCCCTCTGTTCCTGCTGAAATCCTTCCCCTTATTCTTGCACTAGAGTTTGTCTGCGGCTCCCCAATCTCCTCTGTGAGTGCTCTCCTTCCCTCCTCTGAGCTTGGGTTGTATGGAGGTGGACGCTCTGCTAGTAACCTCTCCAATAAACTGTCATCTGTATCACTATCATCTTCCTCTTCTCCCCTCTTCTGAGCATCTCCCACCTTTACTAATAAAGGAAACAGTCTATCTCCCTCGATGGTGTCTACCCTCCATCTTTTCGCCAATGCGTCCCATCGTGCATCTTGAAACGCCCTGATTGACTTTTTCACCCTTTCCTGAATTCGATCTCTTTTCCTCGCATGTGCTGCTCTCATCCATGCGTCTAGCGCTTCGAACTGTGTTGGCCTGGGTGGAGGTCGCAACGCAGTCATCACTGCTCTCAATTGCTACAGTACATCAAATCTGAATGAACCATAACGTGGGAAAGCCAAATCTCCCTCCTTTTCAGTCATCTTTTGCCAATTTTGAAGCCAAATTATAGTATGGAGCCCTACATTCGTGGCCATGTAATGGGCTGGGGTGGTGCTTCTTCCCCCACTCGAGTTACCACTCCTCTATCTCCCCTACAAAGATTCCGCAATACCTTAAAACATTTCATGATGGAATCAACTGTTTTGCTCACCAAATGTTTTTGTTCTACTTCCTGATGGTGATCAACCAATACCAGCGCGGCTTTACAATAACCGACCTATCGCAGCGAGGCACTCTTCAACGTCACTCCTCCTCCTCACTCAGCAGTTCCCCTCCTTCACAATCCGTATCTACCACACTCACACACTTCACTCATAGAATCAAGTAACTGTTTGTCCACCAAACGACCGAACAGTCACATAACCGACTGTCTGTCCACCATACGACCGGACAGTCACAAGTAATTGTCTACCTTAACCTGGCAACTGTCTGTCCGCGAAACGACTGGACAACTGCCTTAGACCATCTGCCCATGAACGGCCGGACAGTCGTATAACTAATCGATAGGATCCAATCACTCGGACTTCCACACACAGTAACCCACGACCTGTGTTGGTCACTCAAACACTCGCACTCTCGTTCCCTATCACGAGTGGGTCTGTCGATGACATCTCACGACTCCCACAATCAATGATCAGACAATTACAACTCTGGGTGTCTTCCACACCACAGTCTATCTATCCCGGGATCTTAGGCTGCTCCTTGAGCCTGACATCAAACAACACAAATCACATGGACCGCGCGCTCAGTCCAAAACCACAATCACTCGACTTTCATCCCAACTCCGCAAAACATCACACAATCAAATCATCACTGCAATCTAACAGACATACATCCCTATTCATACTCACTCCACCACGAACTGCTGTTCCTGCCGCACCGTCACTCTTCATCAGTTTCCACCAGGCGCCGTCGTCCTCCGCTCTCGATCCTCTGAACAACCATCTCTTGGGCTCTATGGGGTTTATAACTATCTTTTCCCTACCTTCTCCCCTTACTGCAGAGGTAACCATCCTCTCGCTACCAACTGATAAGGCCTGGTTCCGCTACCAGAATTTAACTATGAACCCTAGGTCAATGTATCTTTTGTTACCTGCTGAGAAGTATAAAGGGGAGAAATAACTCATCTGCGGCAATCCAACATTTTCCAAGTGATTATGACTCAAAAATTTCAGACTCCGAATTCCAAGTTAGTGAGTTTATTACAAGGCCAGAAACAACTGAATATACAAGCACCTCAGGACGAGGTTGTAAAAGTACATAGGAACTAATACAAGGCCATATCTACGAGTGAGCCTAATCCGATAGATCATGAAAAGAATGAAAAGTTCCAAAAACAGAACACAGGCAAGAACTGCCCCAACATCCAAGTCAGACTTCATCTGTGGCTAGAAAGTAAAGAACATTAGACTATCCCTACTCTATCACTAGAGTGACATCCCTACTTAGCATTCTCCAGGCAAGATCAATTAAAGGTGTCAGCTCGTGAAGACTTCCTAAGAAGTACAATCATGTTGTATAAGTCAAGTAGCCAAAGCTACAGAGCTTGTTCTAAGAGGCTCCCTCCTTCCTAATCGATCTCCTTACCCCTTCTCCTAACTCCCTGTTCTCCTCTCTCATCCCTCGGGACACTGTCCCTAATACAAAATGCACAGATGTAAAACACGCCCACAGATCACCTCATCTCACTGGGCACTTCTCATAGGTAAATTTCCACCGTCTTCCTCACTCCCCCCGAGTTCGGCTCGATTACCTTGATTCCCAGGCCTCCTCAGTGAGAAAGAACACTGGCTCCCAATTATCGACATTCCGTTTACAAAGTATCACTTCTCCTCCGTGCCTAACTCCTAAAACAAAAGGCGTTAGTTTTAACTAACAAATGCAGCTTCTTCCACCTGCAACGGAAACGTGAGAACAGAACAACCTTGCATGCACATGATATTCGCTGACTACCTCCAAATGCGAGAGCTTACCAGGGAAATTACTTTTTCAGGCCTACACAAATCGGCCAACATAGGAATAAACAAATAGGCCTTCAATTACACAGAAGTGAACATTTCATTTAGGCCTTTAAACATCAAATTATACACACAAGTTAACGGTGCTTTCCTTTGCAAGCATCTACAATTATTACACGTTAAGCACAATTAGTCATCTCCACGTGCAACTCCAACATGATGCACGTTTAAATCAAAATGCATTAAATTACAAATAGGCTTTCCGTTAGGCAATTGCAATATACTAAAGGTTACTTTTGCCAAACATAAATGCCATTTCGTCTCTCTTGCATGGCACAAAACAATTTCTATCAATTCTCTTACAAATTATTATTACAACATGTTTTCTAACGACCAATTGTTAATACAACACAGGAATATATGCGGGTGCGGACTATCCATGATTATAATGCACCCCTACAATTTTAGAGCACTATTGCGCTCCATCCGATGCAACATGGCAATGTTTAGTGAGCAGAAAAAGAAGGGCACGGGCGAGCAGGCAATGGAGTAGGTAAGGGGTGGGGAGGTGAAGCAAAAAGCAAGAGAGGAGGACACGGATGGGGAAAGCAAAATGTAGGGCAGTGGTGGGAAGAACAGCAACGGGTGAGAGAGCAACATAGAATGGGTGAGGGAGAAGCACACAGGTGGAAAAAGCAGTGGTGGGAGGACATGAGAATAGAAGTATAGAAGCCAGTGAATCAAAAGTGATGGTAAAGATGCAATGCTCCGTGGGAGGGGCAAATACAAGATTGACAAGATGGGACAAGAATAAGAAGCAGGCAAATGTGAGTGACAGGAAAGCCCACAAATGGTAAGCAATGGATGGCTTCAAGTGCCTGTATGTAAGCCCCCAAAATGTTTCGCAACAAACAGTGCATGTGCTGTCTAGTAGGTGAGACCTAAAAAAGTACAATTGCACTCTTGCAAAGGCATTTTTAGGCATACAATTGCACTGTATATACGTTTATGAATACGAAAAGAGCAATCGCACATTTGCACAGGGAGTTTTGAGTGTGCAGTTGCACCGTACATAAATTTATGAATACAGAAAGCCTTCTACATTCACGTAAGAATTCATAAAACCTTTCCAGGAGTACTTGGAGACCTTTTGTGATTTCCTAACATTTGTAAATCTGCACACTGGCGAGGTATTAAAGTTTCCAATGAAAAGTCTCATTTTTGTAAATATGGTCCATGGTGTTAAAATAGTAGCTTGTGTCCAACAGGGTGTTTGAGTAATCCTGAGCAATAGCTGTGGACCTTGAAAAAGGTTGGCAGCAATATATATATATATTCAGCATTCCTGTAAAGACAAGTTAAAGTGCTTAACTTCTCCCATCCCATCGAAAGCTCATACATCTGCCAAAGACTCCAGAGACTTGAAGGGTGAGTTGTTTCAGGAAACTCAGGGGTCATTATAGTTGGCCTGCCCCTATCTTTTCACTGTCAGCAGATTCCATGGACCATGACTAGAACGCATACCCTGCATAAATTGCACGTAAATCACTCACGAGGTGCATCAGAAACTGGAACGGGCTTTAGGCATTAATAATACATGGCAAGCAGGCCTTTGATGCAGCACAGAAAAGGATTTTTGGAAGGACTGAGGGGACAAGTGGAGTGAGGTGTGGCTAGATCACAGAGTTCTACTGCAAAGCTTAAAAGCCAGTATTAGTTCTATTAGTAATGTGCTGCCTTTTATGTGATTGGTCGACCACTCAGCACCTTCATACATTATCTGTCAGTGGAGTAAATTGCTTGTTGCTACTTTTGAGCTGTTATTAATGGAAGAGCTGGATTCCTGGCATACCTGCATGGTGTTCTGCCTGCTCTGACGAGAGACGGCCATTAATCGTCTCTCTTTGCCTCACTTTAGCTCGTTGTCATTTTCCGCATAATCCGCTGGTCCTAGGAAGAGGGGTCAAAGGGCAAACGAATTGCATTGAGGAGAGGTTAGCGGTTTAGTGACTGCTTCTCACCTTGCGGCGCGAGGAGCTGACAGCCCGGCTCTGTGGACAATCAGGTTTTGTGTGTTTTCTTTTCGCTTCCTAAATGTTACTTCTAGAGTTTACAAATAGTGCCTCACCCCATTGCAGGAGGCAAGGAGCGATACAAGTTTTTTTTTCTCTGTACCGACGGCGTGGCGTCTGAAAACCGACACACCTACGGGTTTTCACAGCAACACGTAAATTCACATTGAGTGCACGAATAGTGCAACACAGGTGGAGTGACACTGGGACCCAGCAGCCTCAGAAGCCCACTGCACCCCAATTATAACTTTTTTTCTACTATCAAACCAAACTTACCAAAGGACGGGTGGCCCATTTCCAGTGATTGCATTAGATCCCTGGCACACTTGCTACGTCACCGACGACTTTGGCTCGGGTGCTACAGGGTACACATGAATAATCTGCAATAGTTAGACTGGGCTGTGTCCCAAAATAACGTAATCTACTTTTGTGAATTTAAATTGTATTGATATAGGCGCTATTGCAACTAAAAGCGACAGCAGTAAAATAATTATAGGTAACTCTTTGGTCTACATCGCAAGAATTTCGCACTTGGAATTACAGCTAGAGAGAGAGGGTATCGATAATTCCGGATCTCGGAAATTCTGTAGGATTACAAATATTCTCAGATAGACTAGATAGACACCCTATGCAATGGAGAATAACATGATAAAATCGCTGTAACTGGACCAATTTCCGCAAGTGTTTACAGAAATTCGGCCTCTGTTATTAGGTACATACGTACCCCTCCATTAGATTTGGAGAATTTGTCCCCAGTAAAAGACGCGAAAATTTCGCGGGTGGTAAAACTGCTTGCGTAATATTTTCTACACGCCTCGTAATTCTAATTATGGTGGACACTTTAATTTCAAATTAATATTAATAGGATACTTTTAAGTTGGGCCCGTGTGGTTTCACTTACAGGGTGCTTCTCTGTTGTACTGATAATATATTGATAATTTAAAATATCTAATTGGAAAGCTCACGCTTGTAGGAAAGTGAGCCATGTTTTTCTCCTCATCAGGGTTTACCCATGCCTTGCCTCCTTATATGCTTGCCTATGTGACACAGTGGCGGGTAGGATGAGTTTGATATTTCCAGACAATGGTGCTGGGCAGATCGATAAGGAATTTTGCAGTTTGAGGCCTTATATGGATGCCAGCCAGAGATCGAAGGATATTTTGAAAAGTAAACAACATTCGTGAAGGCTATCAAATCTACGCAAGCATTGAGGAGTCGAAACTCGGGCCAGGGAAGGCGTAGCTGGACCGTGTGGGGGCCCGGGACAAACGCCGCCCGGAGGCGGGAAACCCTCCCCCCCGTCGCGGAAGCCCGCGAAGAGGGGGCGACCAGGATTGGTTGCCCCAGGGTAGGTCACAGCGCCCTTCAATCAGGGGGCGCGGTGGCGAGCGGCTGGGGGGGGATAAGAAGGGGCTTTGGGCCCAAGGTAAACACATAACCCCCCTCCTCCCGCTGGAAGAAAGAAGGAATCGCCGGCGGAATCCTCCTCACCTGGACTATCGAAGTGGTGGCAAGGAGTCATCCGACGAGGCGAGCCGGGAACCCGAACAGAAGAAGCTGTGCACGACGTCCAGCCTGCGGCGCCAGGGAGAGGAAGGAGCAGCAGGGAGAAGTCCGGGAAGGAGCGAGGCCGGGATCGTGCATTCTTCCCCGGGACCTCAGCACACCCAAAGAGACGGTGGGGGCCGCCCAGTGCAGCCAGCAGAACAGAGAGAGCGCTGCGGCCGGGTGTGGCACCCTTTAAACTGGGCTCAGGAACCGGCAAAGAGTCTGCGGGGGCTGCACGGTGCAGCCAAGAGAGCAGAGTGAGCGCTGCGGCCGGGGGAGGCACCTGTTCACAGGATCCCAGAGGCTCGGCAGGGCAGGGCCTGCCGAGAGGAGCCTTAAAGGGGCAGGAGCCCCGATCGGAATTGCAATTACACCGGGTTTTGGAGGCAAGTGAAAGCGAGGGCTTGGGAGCAATTGGGACCGCTATTACACGGTCAAAAAGAAGTGCGGTTTTGGCGGGAAAAGGGTCACGGACTTGAAAGCAAACTTTTGGCGGCAAAACCTCGCCACTATCGGTGGGGGAAGGAACAGTTTTGCTGGCGACCAGTACCAGCAGGGGGATTGGCAGGCAGCTGTAGTTGCAATCCCGTGGGAAATAACAGTAACTGGGAGTTCAAGCAGGAAGGAAAGTGAAACAAGTGGCCGGACCACAGAGAAAGGAGAGAGGAGCCAGCAGCAGGATGGCAGGAAGACGTGGGGCAGCGGGGAGGAGAACACAGCTGCCAGCACGTTTCAAGGAGGCGCATGGGCACCCAGAGGCCCACCAAAAGGGCCAAAAGAGGCAGAGAGGTGATGCTGGGCCGGATCTGGATGCAAAGCTACAGGCCATGTTGGAAAAAGCCAGGGCTCTGGTGGCCCTGAAAGGACAATCATGGATGGATCAACACATCGGTAATGGGGCCCACGGGAAGGGGAAGAAGCCACGGCGCGCATCCCCTCCTGCACCACCCCCCAAGAAACCAGGGGGCATGCAGCCAAACCGGCACCCCCGAAGAAAATCACCAAGGCAGGAGCAAAGGAGGCTGCTGCGAAACAGGCGGAGGGCAACGCGGGCAGGAACGCCCGGGCCATGAACAAAAGGGCGGCAACCCCCGAGATGCTGTTCAGCTCGGATACCGAGGAGAGCAGCAGTGATGAGGGGTCTGTAGCCAGCACGGCGGCCCCTCAAGAATCGCACAGAGGCCGTAACAGCAGCGACACTGGTAAGCACTGCACAAGGGGTACAAGGGGAAGGCGCCAAAACGGGCAGCGCACAGATGCAGCCGATGGGGGACCAGGGCAAATGGTGAACGTTGGGGCACAGCTAGGAGTAAACAATCTAGCAATGCGGAGCCCCTGGCCGCTACAAGCTCCCTGGCAGGCAGGGCAGGGAAGGGACCAACAGGGTTTCGAGGGAGAATCATGGGGACAGGGTCCGGTGCACCCGATGGCATAGATGCCCTGGTGGCAATGGCATGGGGCAGGATCCTCTTTCGGAAGGGATCCCCAGTGGAATGCTGAGAGGAGTGGGGGGAGCCAGGAGCCAGAGCAGAAGGCAAAGAAAGGAGGGGACCAGAAGGGGGGGTCGAGCAAAGGACAGGAGAACCCCCAACGGGGAAACCAAGTCAGCGAGATAAGGCCCGATGAAACCACACGGGTGGGGGGGTCGGCTCCCGGGGGCGGGGCAGGAAAAAGCGGAACAGGGGAAGGCCCGGACCCAAAGGGGAAACCGGCACGCGAATACCTGTGCCCCTCCCCGGGAGACCCCCCACTACCACAAAACTTCTAGGGCTGGCAAATCTCATCCCGCTGTCAGTAAAAGAAAGGATTTGGAGGAAGGAATTTATAGATATTTTCTCGCTGCTAGAAGTGAGCCAAGCAGGCTTAACCTGACGACGCAGGACAAAAAAGAGGATGATAGAAGGGATAGGCGCAAGCCTAGGGTAGAAAGGTCACTGGAGAACTGGCTAAGGGCCTTCAGGACCCTCGCATGCGTATTCATTGAAAAATCCCCCCAGAGTGAGGCAGCACTCATTTTATATGAGCAGAAGGTACATGACGCGCAACAGAAATACCAAGGGGAGGCATGGCTAAAATACGATGAGGGCTTCAGGGACAAGATGCAGACTTGGCCAGTGATTGAATGGGATTGCCAGGACATGGAGGGGTTCACAACACACATGGTAGCTGCCAGAGAAGGGGTCAGCGGGAGGGAGCCCAATTTTCATCACTACAGGAGTAAAGGAAAATATGAGGGACAGGGACTAGCTTTCAAAGGCAGGAGACAAAGCAATAGCAAATCGGGAGAGTCCTGTTGGAAATTTGACAAGGATGATTGTAAGTGGGGGGGGCGCCTGCAGGTTCAAGCACGCATGTGGGTCTTGTGGGGGAAACTACCCCGCCATATGCTGTAGGCAGGCCCAAGGGAAAGGGGCCAGCAAGGATAGAGGAGGCCCAGAAAAGTAATAAGTAGGCAGCCCCAGAAAGGGGCAAGGGGGGCGCAGGCAGGGGTCACCCGCTACCCAACCCCCATAAAAGACAAGCAGACTGTTAGATTTACTAGGACATTATCCCAGGGCACCCCAAGAAATGTTTTCAGAGGTAATAGGGCGCAAAGCATGGAGCGGGGCCTTGAATCTGGGGGCAGTGGAGAAGTCCAGACGGAAACTGGATATCACCATGGCAAAAAATATCTAGGGCCAACGGACGGGGGTTTGTGAGGCAGAGTTTCATCAACATGCGATCCCCGGGTTATCATCTGGAGGACGGGGTGCACCTGACGGGGGTGGGAATGGATATGTTCCTGCTAAACATCGTGGGGGTACTAGAGCAGATGGGTTTCTCATAATGAAGGAAGGAAAGGGGAAAGCAGAGGGGGAGCTCCCTCCAATCGTGGAACCGTAGGTAGCGTGGTGGAAGAAACCCAGGAAAGATATACATAAGAGAGCAAATTACTTGAGGTAGATGGAAGGCTAACACAGTGTCCTTGGGATGCCTTACGGCAGGGGCACTGAGGGAGCTAAGAACGGCACACAGCCACAGACAGAGTAGATGGTATGCTCCCACAGGGCCCTTGGAATGCCTCATGGCAGGGGTACTCAGGGTGCCAAATGGCAGGACACAGCCACAGGCAAAGTAGATGAAATGCTCACACAGGGTCCTTGGGATGCCACACAGCAGGGGCCCTGAGGAGCAGGCGAAGGGGCCAACAAGGGGTCCAGGGCAAGCGGAACGGCACTTGCAGCCCGGGCAGGTCCTGACGGACACCCACCAAATTCGGTAGCAAGTTGAAGCCTGGAACCGCTGACACCGAAGCCTGGAAAATGGGGCCCCCCGCAAGATAGAATGCCTGGGAATAGGTAACGGCAAGGAATGTACAAAGATAATTACAAAGACAATGAAAAGTATGCGTTAACATGGATGCTTATGAGCGACCAATACAACTGCGAAATGCGGGGCTTGGAGGTCAATGTGTCTAAGACCAAATTGATGGCATTTAATTCGCATAGGGGCTACAAGGGGGACATCCGAATGAACAACAGGCCGCTAGAACAGGTCAAGGAGTTTTCCTACCTGGGGGTCCACTTCCAGGAAAACATGAAATGGGACCACCAGATTGAACTAGCATCCCTTAAACATAGGCAATTGTCGGGGGTGTGACACAAGGAACACAGCTCCTCATACACTAAGCCCATTAGCCCTGCCCTAGAAATTTATAATATGAAAGTCATCAGCTCAGCCCTATACGGTTCCGAACTTTGGGGATGTGAGAATTTATCTACCTTTACGTCATCAGAAGATAGGTTCCTGAGGAAAATCACTAGGCTTCCACAAAGCACCCCAATGTGTCCGTTACTCAATCATGTCACTTATAAAGTGCACTACATACCCGCGAGGGTCTCAAGGCGCTGGGGGAAGAGGGGGGTGGTGCTGCTACTGATCGAAGAGCCAGGTCTTGAGGAGTCTTCTGAAGGCCAGTAGGTCTTGGGTCTGTCGGAGGTTGGTGGGGAGGGTGTTCCAGGTCTTGGCGGCGAGGTGGGAGAAGGATCTGCCACCGGCGGTCGTTTTCCGGATGCGGGGGACTGTGGCGAGGGCGAGGCTGGTCGAGCGGAGCTGGCGGGTGGGGGTGTAGAAGCTGAGTCGTCTGTTGAGGTAGGCTGGTCCGGAGTTGTGGAGTGCTTTGTGTGCGTGGGTGAGGAGCTTGAAGGTTATCCTCTTGTTGACAGGGAGCCAGTGCAGGTCTCTCAGGTGGGGTGTGATGTGGCTGCGTCGGGGGATGTCGAGGATAAGACGTGCAGAGGCGTTCTGGATGCGTTGCAGCCGTCTCAGGAGCTTAGCCGTCGTTCCTGCGTAGAGGGCGTTTCCGTAGTCCAGCCTGCTGGTGACGAGGGCCTGGGTGACTGTTTTTCTTGTTTCGGTGGTGACCTTGGGAGTAAACCCATAGCAGCCATAGCCAAACTTCGACCCCTCCTCTATTGGCGGAGACTCTGGATTACGCCGGAGCTCGCAGGCTATGCCTCAGGTTTCCTAGACATAATAAGGGCTGACACCTCGCATCGTATAAAATGGTTATGGGCGGTTAGAGACACTTTGTCGAGCATAGGTATGATTCCATTATGGATCGATCCTGTAAATTCTAATTTCCCTTCAAAGGAGATCTTGAAGGACAAATACTGGGAATGGACTCAGTATAACACTCTTAGACTGAGCAAACCATCTTCCCTAACCTGCCTTTTCCTGGAACATAAAGTCATCCCGAAGCTGGAGCCATTCTGGGATCACATTACGAAACCGCTAGATCGAAAACTTTATTTCCAATTTAGGGTAGGCACACTGCCAGTAAGTGCATTCACTGCTAGATGGAATAAGTCTACTGCTGATGTATGTCCAGTTTGCAAGTCTAGCAAGGAATCCTTGGCTCACCTTCTCTTTGTTTGTGCTGGGTATGCTATTCCGCGTCGTGTCTGGCTGTTCCCAATTTGTAAGCTCCTGGGCACAAGAAGGGCTAGTGAAGCTGAAAGAATCTTGCGGACCGACACTTCAGCAGCGATTGCTTTAGCTATGGCAAAATTTCTAGGGTGGGCATGGGTACTAAGGTCCAAATCCCTACGCTTAGGTGAGGATTAATGATGATGCGATTAAACCCAGCTAATCGCTCCTTGTAGCAGATCTTAGGTTGACATTTGATGAATAGGTCATTAGTCATCGGAGAGAAATTGATTAACTAGATCTAATCGAGCTATTACCGCAGAAGGTGGACCGTATCAAGTGCTAAATTTATCTAAAAACTGTGTTGTGATTTGTAAATATTTTATATGCTCTTATTATGTTCCTTGTAATATGATTTTAATAACTATTATAAGTGCAGACATCCAAAAAATGTAAAGGCCATTTTTGCATGCCCCCTTATCCAGTTATATGCTCATGTGATTTTAATAATGTTTTTAACATGTGCGTGCAACCTTTTTATCTAGCTTACACATTTCATTATGGCAGCTGTTTTATTCAATCAATTTCATCTGTAATTTTGTAATGCTTTTATGACTAATTTGTCGAATAAAGCTGTCGAAATGGAAATGGAACTGCGAAATGTACAACCATGTTATGTTGAATAAACTGCGACCTTTCTAGGCACCAAAACACGTTGTCAGTGGTGTAATTTAAAAGAAAGGGACGCAGGAGAAATTGAGGGAGGGGGGAGGAGGACTCGCCGCCTGGGTGGGGTTTATGTTCTTTAAAAGTGGCTTGAAAAAAGCCAGTTGTAACTAGGCAGGTTCAGCACATGTCACAGGAACAGCGATAGAAGGGAGTTACATGCTTTAAATGTATTGAGGCTTATTGAGCACCTCACGAGGACCTGCTGGTCAGAGGCTCCATAGCCAAAACATAGCTTAGTCGGGTTAGTGCATTTGCTTGTGGAAAATGTGTGTGTGTGTGTATGTGTGTGTGTGTGTGCAGGGCTGACTTTAGGGCAGTGCGGCTGGTACGGCCACACTGGGTGCTGACCTGGAGTGTGGGGGGGCACTGACCTCAGGGGGGCACTTTGTTTAGCAATAACTTACGATTTGAAAGCACCTGTTGCAGAGTTCCTTATGTGTCCAACTTTCAGGCAGCAAAATAAAATGTAATGATAACTCTTGTGATTAATGTTCCTGCTAGTCAGAGATATCAGCGTTTTGTCTAGTGGCAGTATTGACTTGCCATAAAGTAGCAGAGTGGGTTAATATGCCTGCTGCAAAGAACAAATCTGTGTTTTATGTGGATAACTGAGTGGATTAGTAAAGCCAGCCTTTACCAGCTCTTTAAAACAAATGAAATGTTTGTGAGAGAGGCGCTATGGAGAGATGAGGGGCACTTTTGCTGTGTGGTAGTGAGGGAATCCAAGGAGGAAGTCATTGGGGGATGCCAAAAAAGATTGTTGCACCATGCACCACCAGCACTAAAAAAGGTGTGTGTGTTTTGTAATGAAGAACTCTTTTATGTCAACAGGGCCATCCCAAATTTGAGATATCATACCTATAACAGTGTTGCATACCAGGGACAATGTGGAAACCGCAATAAAACTGACTTCTCAAGCTTCAGTATGATAGAAAACAGTTACCACATGAGCAACAGCAGAGCACACTTGTCTTTCAAAGACTGAAGGGTTACAGCATGGACGGCAATAGTGCACTATTCCTCACACATATAACAGGTACAGTGCAAGCGGCATCAATGTAAGCTTCCATCACAGACATAGAACAGTTGCAGCACAGGCAACAGCAGTGTAAGCTTCAGGTCACATACTGAAAGACACCAAAGTGGGTACAAAATATGCCAAGGCCATGGGGAATGCAAGAGAAATGTTGGGGTTCAAAAGTAGAGGTATAACCATCAGAAATGGGGGTTTGTGTTACCAGTGAACACACCATTGACAAAGACTCAAATGTAGTATGTTATGAGGCAGCAACCCCAGTATTGTGTCCTGTTCTGAAGGTCACCTTTGGTGTGCTGTCCATTTCTGCAGACCTCCTCTTGCATTTTGGGAACTGACCTCCCATATTGTTTCACATTCTATCATATTGTGTCAGGCTTCTAAAGACAACATATGCAATGTTGTGGGCACTCGGAGGCAGCCTGAGTGTATTGTGTTAATTTCTGGAGTCCACTGCTTGTACTTGCCTCAGATCGCACTGTGACAGAGACAATATGTAATTTGAAGGCCACTCCATCGAGTTTAAAGCTCTATTCCAAGTGTTCATGATGCAGAAAAAGGCAGTACTTTTTTAAAGTGGTTGTTTGGCAAAATGCCTGTGTCCTACAAATCCCACCTCTAGCACCCTTAGTGCAAACCTAAGGGACATAGCCTGCTGAGTTGCCTGTTTCAGTATGAAGCAGCAGTGAAACATGTAGGTGGTAGCTCAGTAAGTTAATGCATATTCTGAAGAGCTCTGTGTAAAATCATTACCACCAGTTGCTGGCAAGAGTCGATATGCCGGAATTTTACTCCAGGTGTACGAAATCACGGGTTTGCGATGACCTAATAGCAAATTTTTGTGGATCGCGATTAGGAAATTGCAAACTCTGATGTAATACAGTGGGGTCGATTCCGATGTCGGCCGGAAGCGCACCTAACACTATTCGTCCGGAAAAAAAACCAAGCCGAACGCGTGTTTTCCGACCGATTCGAATACCCCACCGAACGAACAAGTACGATGCGCATAACAGCCCAGATTCCGAGCGAGCCGTACTTACCCAATCCAGCTCCTGCTCCCCGCCCGAGCCGGATCCGTAAACGCCGATTTGAGCCGCACGGACCCAAATACACAGCACCTTCCGGCCGGACAAGTACGATGCGTCTTCCGTACGCGCCGAACTCGTCGCTACGTTCGGCACGTTTGAGCATCCGGGAGAGCCGCACATAAGCTCCGATTCGCGCCACAAGAAGATCCACGGCTACGAGACGAACAAGCCAGCGACGAGTACGAGTCGAAGAAACGCGAAACCCGAAAGAGACGACCCAAGCATGAATCCCATCGCGCAGGACCTACCTATACTCTACATCTATTACCGGGACCGGTTCGGACGCGTACGGCGCAGACGGTAAGTCAAACACCAACAATACAAACTAACTACACGGACCCCAAAATATGTCACACACACACAGGGAAGCACAAATGACGTACACTAGCAACAGCACAATCATAGGGGTGGGATGGGCATCACCAATGCCATACACACCCATAGGGGCCTGGATGCCTGCCACTACCACCACCCCTACTCAGGGGGGCCTGGATGCCTATCACTACTACCATCCCCACTCATGGGGGGCTGGATGCCTGCCACTACCACCACCCCTACTCAGGGGGGCCTGGATGCCTATCACTACTACCATCCCCACTCATGGGGGGCTGGATGCCTATCACTACTACCATCCCCACTCATGGGGGGCTGGATGCCTGCCACTACCACCACCCCTACTCAGGGGGGCCTGGATGCCTATCACTACTACCATCCCCACTCATGGGGGGCTGGATGCCTGCCACTACCACCACCCCTACTCAGGGGGGCCTGGATGCCTATCACTACTACCATCCCCACTCATGGGGGACAGGATGCCTATCACTACTACCATCCCCACTCATGGGGGGCAGGATGCCTATCACTACTACCATCCCCACTCATGGGGGGCTGGATGCCTATCACTACAACCATCCCCACTCATGGGGGGCAGGATGCCTATCACTACTACCATCCCCACTCATGTGGGGTAGGATGCCTATCACTACTACCATCCCCACTCATGGGGGGCAGGATGCCTGCCACTACTACCATCCCCACTCATGGGGGGCAGGATGCCTGCCACTACTACCATCCCCACTCATGGGGGGCAGGATGCCTGCCACTACCACCACCCCTACTCAGGGGGGCCTGGATGCCTATCACTACTACCATCCCCACTCATGGGGGGCTGGATGCCTGCCACTACTACCATCCCCACTCATGGGGGGATGGATGCCTGCCACCACTACCATCCCCACTCATGGGGGGCAGGATGCCTATCACTTCTACCATCCCCACTCATGGGGGGCAGGATGCCTATCACTACTAACATCCCCACTCATGGGGGGCAGGATGCCTATCACTACTACCATCCCCACTCATGGGGGGCAGGATGCCTGCCACTACTACCATCCCCACTCATGGGGGGCAGGATGCCTGCCACTACCACCACCCCTACTCAGGGGGGCCTGGATGCCTATCACTACTACCATCCCCACTCATGGGGGGATGGATGCCTGCCACCACTACCATCCCCACTCATGGGGGGCAGGATGCCTATCACTACTACCATCCCCACTCATGGGGGGCAGGATGCCTATCACTACTACCATCCCCACTCATGGGGGGATGGATGCCTGCCACTACTACCATCCCCACTCATGGGGGGCTGGATGCCTGCCACTACCACCACCCCTACTCAGGGGGGCCTGGATGCCTATCACTACTACCATCCCCACTCATGGGGGGCAGGATGCCCATCACTACTACCATCCCCACTCATGGGGGGCAGGATGCCTATCACTACTACCATCCCCACTCATGGGGGGCAGGATGCCTATCACTTCTACCATCACCACTCATGGGGGGCTGGATGCCTGCCACTACCACCACCCCTACCCATAGGACGGGTAATGCATGACACAACCAGCATACTCCCACATAAGGAATCATAGAAAATTACATCCACCCAAACAACGTGACAAGCGTGTGTAGTTTATGTCAAATGCCTACAACACTAAACATGACAATGAACATACAATGTGACCCACTATCACATGTGTCACACATAAAAGTGTGTGGCCTCCACAATACAAGCCGACCATGGCCACTGTGGCAATGGGGCCCAAAGCCCCATCACCACAGTCACCAAAAGGTAAGTGTGGGGTCCATGGCTGATGCACCTTTTGGTCAGTGTGGCAATGGGGCCAAAGCCCCATCACCACAGTCACCAAAAGGTAAGTGTGGGGTCCATGGCTGATGCACCTTTTGGTCAGTGTGGCAATGGGGCCCAAAGCCCCATCACCACAGTCACCAAAAGGTAAGTGTGGGGTCCATGGCTGATGCACCTTTTGGTCAGTGTGGCAATGGGGCCCAAAGCCCCATCACCACAGTCACCAAAAGGTAAGTGTGGGTTCCAAGGCTGATGCACCTTTTGATCAGTGTGGCAATGGGGCCCAAAGCCCCATCACCACAGTCACCAAAAGGTATGTGTGGGGTCCATGGTTGATGCACCTTTTGATCAGTGTGGCAATGGGGCCTAAAGCCCCATCACCACAGTCACCAAAAGGTAAGTGTGGGGTCCATGGCTGATGCACCTTTTGATCAGTGTGGCAATGGGGCCCAAAGCACCATCACCACGGTGATCATAAGGTAAGTGTATGCATGGTAAAAGCTGCCAAATACAAACTGTATGGATGAATCCTGGTCACACAACAACTAAAACATCTGTGGCATAGTAGTGCTTGTGTCCCATTGCAACATAGATTGGGCGAGGCTAACAGTGCAGTGTCACAGAAACATCGTTTTGGCCATGTGCATACAAACATCACACATGGGGGACCACATTGTCAACAATC
Organism: Calotriton arnoldi; assembly: GCA_963921515.1. Classification (NCBI taxonomy): domain Eukaryota; kingdom Metazoa; phylum Chordata; class Amphibia; order Caudata; family Salamandridae; genus Calotriton; species Calotriton arnoldi. The sequence continues at coordinate 2,268,806 of CAWUFW010002334.1, forward strand.
AGCCAATTACACAATGACAGAAGTGACCATCATGATGCTGCCCACATATCTGCACCAATGGACACACAAATGTTGATATCCTGTGGAGACTGTCGATGTCAGGTGAACAAATACCATACCATGGCAGCAATGGGACATACAAACCATGATCATTGTGCTGACTGATGACCTAGGAGTCCCAGGGAGAGCAGGGGAAAATCACCAAACTACATACAGCCAATGGCACACTACAGAAATGCCAATGCAGGGATGCAAATGCACTAACACAAACAGGCAGACTCACACTGCATATCAAACACAACAGGTGATGGGGGGGTGTGCCAGTGTCCCCAGGCAACCACACAACACATGAGGAGGCCTGAATCCCAATTACACAGATGTGTATACAGTGCCACACACAAATAACTCATGGATTGGATTCCCCTATGTGGGCAATCTGGCATTGTTAGATGAGAGGGAGCCCAAATTACACATATCACACAAGCTTGTAGGAACAGCAACTAACACAGCAAGAGACACACCCACCACAGCACTACCCCCAGGGACCCCACATTGTGCTGACACTAGCCTGCATGACAATTCCACTGTGATGACAAAGCTAGATGTTTTTCACACTGTGAACCACAGCCAAGTGTCCTCAGCTACAAACTACCATCACACCTACACAAGCTCCAATAAACCAGCAGGGCTTGCCAGCCAAGGCCAATATGGAGGTAGTGGTCTAGCCGTGCAACAACTCACATTTGCACACTCAACACCACACACCCTGATCTCCACCAATGTGCAGCAGTGAAGCTCACATGGACTGGTGACATTGCACATGCACCCATGACAATCCCAGGGGTGGTGGGGGGAACTAAGGTGCAGAAACCCATCACACATGCCCACTCAACATGACTCGTCTATGTATGACACACAGCACAGTATGCCGTACATGCGCATGATGTGAAATCCACCACAAACAATGGGATCCTGGCCATAGTCACACACCAACGAAGAAGCCAAGGTGAGACACAAAGAACACACGTACACAACTTCCAACATTGCAGCTCTGACCCTGAGGAGTGGCAGCAGTCACACACACAACGCGTCACAATCACTGAAAGCTACCACAAACTCTAAATAACATTACTTGTGTAAACAACAAGTGCCAAGGGGAATCCTGAATGTGTCCCATCAGCGTTTGCCCACATCCCCAGCCCTGACAACAAAGACAACCTGGGATGACAACCTCATGAACATTAGTTTGCCATGCACCCACATCACGGAGAAACCAGGTCCAAGATGCTGGATGAACACATACCAACTCTGAAAGCATCACAAACAGGAACATCCCTAGGGACACAGCCTGTGTATGAAAAGGGAAGGGAACATGCACAGACATGCTCACACAACACACAACACGGGCACACGCAATGTCACCGGATTACACACAGCCATGAGACCACTCCACTCCTGTGGAAGGTCCGCTGTGCCAAACCTTGTCTGTGCACGATTCAAACATATCAGCAAGACACTCCGTCAGTGAGTCAACAACTACAACACACAGAAGCCTCTGCTCACATCAGCCTGGGTACGGGAGTGTCACGTCAGTCATCTGCATACACCCAAAACACGTGGCAATCCAGTTGTACTGTATACACAGAGGAGTCCTCCAAAATTGATGTGCAAAACTGCATGTCCATTGGAGACGGGCACACAGTCAGGGTACTAGGAACATTGGACAGTGGTAAGCCCAACAGATGTGCAAAAGTGTAGGACAAAGATGGTAATCTACAAATGCTAAACGTACATCCATGTGTCAAATGCTGAACATTACACCCTCAGACTGCAGCAAGGGATGCTATAGATCCAGACTAGATTAGGACACATATCCCATGGACCACATGGAGCCCATCACAGCAAAACTTCATTTACCTGATCTGAACACAATTACAACAGCAAATGCATGATTCTACACATCTACATCATGTACCTCCAAAGATTAACCACAAGTAAACAAAAAGAGGCTTTATTCAGCAAGTGTGCAACTGAAATCAAAAGTCCAAAATAAACTACGGCCAATGTCCAGTCCAAATACACAGTCCCAACAGGGTGATGTGTGACAACTTGTCACCAATTGCTTGCCTGCACAGGTACCGACAGGAGACATCCCCCTTGGAGGGGCATACGAAGGGCAGGCCAGGCACCGCAGGGACAGGATCAGGGGATGCCAGAAGGAGGCAGTGAAGGTGAGGTGGGTGCAGGAGTGTCACCGGCAACTGCAGTGGAGGTGTCTGACTCAGGGGGGGCCGGCACCACCGCAGGTCTCAAGTCCGATGGTGTTGGTGCTGCAACCACTGCAGTGGGCTGGGCAGATGGAGTGGACTGGGTCCCCAATGCAGTGCCCGAGTCAGACGGGGTGGTTGTGGACTCCACCGCAGTGCATGACTCCAAGGTAGTGGAAGGGGGCAGAAGAGCTGGGCAGGACAGAGGGGGGACACGGTCTCCACACCAGTGGCACATACAGGCAGAGCGTCTGGTTTGGGGGTGGAAGCGCAAGTGGCAGGGGGGGCCTAAGCATTTTGGGGATGCGGTATCGGTGTGTGGGGGAACCTGGGGCAGGGTGTGGCGGTGGAACCTGTGGAGTGGTGGCCTGGGGGCTGGAGGTGAGAGACTGGGTGGGTGACTTGCAGGGCGGTGGTGGGGTCTTGCTCTTCCGGGTCCGGGGGGACTTGCGGGTGGGGGGCTCACTCTGCCTGCGCCTGGGGGAGGGTGTCCGGGGGCGAGGGGCACTCCCCTCTGTGTGGGTGGACTTCCTCTTCCCCGGTATGCTGGATCAGCAGGATCAGAGGGGAAGAGGCCAAGGTCACACAGGAAGATCTTCTGTGTAGGTGTGGTAGCAGGCGAGGCAAGGGAAGGGGTCTTGGAGGGAGAGGATTTGGAGGACTGCGGAGTGAATGTGGATGCCTGTGTGTATGTCTGTTCCCCATCCCCTGTGTCTGTGGTATCAGTCCCCTGAGGATGCTTGTGTGCACGTCTTGCCTTTCTCTTGGGTGTGTCTGTGCTGGTCGTGTCTGTGTGCTTGGGTGAATGTGCAGGTGTGCATGTGCTTTGGACAGGTAGGGTGGTAGGAAGTGTGGATGGGGCAGAGGTGGGAGGGGTGAGGGACTGTTGGAGGAGGGACACTGCTGCCGTCAGGGAGGAGTCCATGGACCTATTGCTCCTCTGTAGGGCACACATACCCGTTGAGATGCCCTCCATGAACGACACCAGCTGTGTCAACAGAGTGGTGTGTGCATGGAGGACAGTCAGCATTGCTGTCTGCCCTACATGGAGCTGCCGAAGGAGGTACACAGACTCCTCACTCAAGGCAGCAAGGTACACAGGGGCAGGGGGTGCAGTGCCTGGCACGAAGGAGACACGCTCCCAAGCACGGGATCCTCCACGGACCTCAGGAATGGGAGCCAAAGGGAGGGCGGTGGTGGTGGTGGTGGTGGCGGGGTCAGACAGAGTAGCTGGGGTGTGGTGGCTGCTGACACCCGCATCCACAAGGGAGTCATCCTCCGAGCTGCTGTGGTCCTCAGCTGAGGTGGATGGTGCTGAGGACTCCTCGGTGTGGCTCCCCTCGCCCTCCGTGCCACTGGGTCCCTCTGACCACTCGTCGGACTCTGACCCAGTCTGGCTCCGCTGCTCCTCCTGGTCCGTGGAGCTGTCCCCTCCTGTGGCCGTGGATGTATCTGCAAACAATTAGGGAAACAGACAAACATCAGTCACCTGCACTGACCGCACACACCACAGTAAGTACAGCACATCACAGAGCAAGCCCTGGCATCTTTAGTAGAACATTGCCAAAAGTCATCACACAGATTTGGAGAAGCCAATTGTCAGTCTGATGGTCAACCATGGAACAGACACCCCTCCTGCCCTTGCACCCATCTGTCTGGTGCCTGTCTGATGGTAATACCCCAGTGTGGACACATGCACCACCTACACAGTTGTTGGACATTGCTGAGAACACGGTGAAGTATGTGAACATGCCCACGTCACATTTCTTGCCACTGACTCAGTGCAGGTGTCTGGATAAATGGACGGCCAGAGTCTAAATAGAAATGCATGTGATGCATACCAGCACCAGACCCCATGAAGCACCCATGTCCGGATAGTCAATGCCACAATGGGGTGCATGTAGCACATGTCACTCCCCTGCAGGATCACTCTTAGGAAGTTTAATGCCATGACACAGGCATGCCTGCAAAGTCATACATCACTGTCTCCAGTCACATGGCCATGGCAGCCAGCCAACAACAGTCTGCACTGTGTCACAATCCTAGGACATGGGGAAGGCAAGTAATGTAACTGACAAGTGCACATGCCCATCCCCCACTAACCACATCATCTGAACCCGTATTTGTACACTGCACACCAATTGGACAAATGGGAGACATGAAACACAACACCCTGAACCAGAGCACCTCACAGTGTGCTGTGAATGATGAACATCTGCCTGAAAGTCACAGTCGCATACACCTGTCTGCACAGTCATGTGATCAAACACCTATAAGTCACAGAAGTCTTGTCTCACATGGTCCAATAGCAGATGGCATGCTGACCCCTAAGCGATAAACATCACAGGAGTACCGACAACGTAGTCACAGCACAACGACACAGAGGCAGACACCTGAGGGAACATTTCACTGAGCACAGCATGTCAGCTGATACACGGGAGTGGGAGTACAGAGTGTATTGTATGCCCTGGAGTAGGCATGACTGTCCTGCTCCACCTGCAAGAGGGATGAGTCCTAGGCAGGTGGCTAAGTATGTGTGACACACTTTACATACATACTCCTGAGGCCCAAACATTGTACCCACCCGCAGCATGGGGGTGTGGCAAATACCCCAGGGACATGTGGTGGTTCTGATCTGCAAGTGGATCACATATCAAAGTTACACCCAGACTACATTGCACGACTCAGGCATTGTGTGAGCAATTGACCCACCCATGAAGGCTAACACAATATCACGGGAACAAAAGCTGTCACCCACCTTGAGCAAAGCAAAATGCAAGGACCCTGTACCCGAGTGATACATTTATCCTGAGCGTAAGGAGCACACCGGCCTATCAGATGGGTAGTGGCCATGTCACAATAGAGGGACATGGGTACTGGACAACAAGACTGATGTACTGGGGAAGTTTAACCACGCCACAGGAGGGCACATAGCATGTTAGACAGAGTTCACAGTGCAGTCTTTGACTCACCCCCTCCTTGCTGCTGTCTGCCCTTCAGCTGCCCATCCAGCTCCGGGAAGACCACCGGCAGGATCTGGAGCATGTGGGGGGTCAGGGTCCGGTGTCCGCCCCTCCTGCGAGGAGGCGACAGCTTCAGCTGGACCCTTGCGATCCTCCGGGTCCAGCCCCGAAGGTCCTGCCACCTCTTCTGGCAGTTGTGGATCCGGCGCTTGTAGACCCCCATGGATCTCACTGCCCGGACGATGGCCAGCCAGATGTCCTGCTTCTGATGGGCATCAACCTGTGAGGATGACAAAGTGAAAAGGCCATTACTACACATGCAACATATCCGTGCATCACACAGTTGGAAATACATGTCTCAATCACAGGGGCATATGATGTACACAGGCTGTGCAACGAGGGCTATGGACAGTTTGGCAGCAGTTACTACATGGTATCATTGCATGGGAAGTGAACCTTGTTTGAATGCACTGTTACTCCACTGTACCTGTTCAGTGCATGTGACTACACACTTTGGGGGGTGCAAACTACTCAGTGAGCATGCTAGCCAGTGGTGTGCACACTGTAAATCCTGCTAGTCAGACAACATGCACAATTAGTAAGGCAGTGGACAGCACACTCACCTGCTCCCCTGGTGTCCCATACAGCTTGCTGTACTGTGGAAGGAGGTTGTCCAGCAGGGCCTGGTTCTCCTCATGGGTGAAGGCTGGGGCTCTCTCCACAGTACGTGCCATTGCAGTAGCCAGAGGATGCAGAGACAGCAGCAGTGTAGTGGCAGATGTCGTCCTGGAGCATGTAGTGCAGGCAAGTGAGCCCTCAGGGGAACAGCCAGCATTATATGTGTGCTGTAGAGGCAGATACTGTGCCATGTGTCCAAAGTGATAGGTCCAAGTCGTATGCATCTTATGAATCTGACCAATCCATGGAATTGCATCACCAAGACACGCCCACAGCATCCTTCAAAAATTCAACTTCATGACACCCATGATTTTGCAACATTGTTGTGGCTGGCCAACTGAATTCACTGCATCAGAGTCGTTGAAGCTTCAAAAGCGCGTCCGTTGCCATGCCAGGCCCCAGCCAATGCGTGCGCACCGATCGGACCATTGCTGTACAACGCGTACCCGCGATACAACGCGTACCCGATGACATTCAATGCAATGGTCCGTGCGGGCACACCGATCGGACCATTGCTGTACAACGCGTACCCGCTCACATTCAATGCAATGGTCCGTGCGGGCACACCGATCGGACCATTGCTGTACAACGCGTACCCGCTCACATTCAATGCAATGGTTCGTGCGGGCACACCGATCGGACCATTGCTGTACATCGCGTATCCGCGATACAACGCGTACCCGCTCACATTCAATGCAATGGTCCGTGCGGGCACACTGATCGGACCATTGCTGTACAACGCGCACCCGCGATACAACGCGTACCCGCTGACATTCAATGCAATGGTCCGTGCGAGCACACCGATCGGACCATTGCTGTACAACGCGTACCCGCTGACATTCAATGCAATGGTCCGTGCGGGCACACCGATCGGACCATTGCTGTACAACGCGTACCCGCTGACATTCAATGAAATGGTCCGTGCGGGCACACCGATCGGACCATTGCTGTACAACGCGTACCCGCGATACAACGCGTACCCGCTCACATTCAATGCAATGGTCCGTGCGGGCACACCGATCGGACCATTGCTGTACAACACGTACCCACTCACATTCAATGCAATGGTCCGTGCGGGCACACCGATCGGACCATTGCTGTACAACGCGTCCCTGGGCAGGCCACACGCATATGTCACCATGCTGGTCACTGGTGAACCTATGCCAGCCACATATACTTTCCAGGGACTCAGGGGCACACCTACTACACCACACCCAGTCCACACTGTATCTAAGGCATGTGTGGCAGCATGACCTTATCTGTGTATGGGGGTGTACATGTTGTTTTTGGGGTGGCACTTGGGGGCAGACACACCCAGGCTGTGCACGTGTTCATGGGGACAGGGTCCTTTGTGTGTTGTGCACATGACCACTGTGATGTGCAACTGTTCATTTTGGAGCATGTGGCATGGCCACATTTCCAGGTTGTGTATGTGTATGACATGTCACATACCCCCAGGCTCACATGGAAAGGCATGTACGTCACAGGGTGGACCATTGCCACAATAGTCATGTCCCTCCACAGTCTGTGTGCATGTTGAGTTTCACATGTCTGACTCCATGTGCACAATGGGAGACAGTATCCACATCCACGTTGTTTGTGCATGGACTTAGATGTTGTGTGTGTGTGTGTCACAGACGTCCATGTCTGTCCTGCAGAGGCTACAGGGTCCACCCCCTGTGGGTGTCATGTTTGTTTTTCTGACGGTTACATGATACGCCATGTCATGCCAGTGTCCATGTGGCAAGACAGGGTCCCTGGGAATCTACCTGTCAATGAGTCGTGATGCCTGTGGCGCATCTGTCCAGACATGTCACTGTGGTATGTGTGTGGAATGTGAGAGCAGCAAATGGGTACTGTGACACATCCAAATGGTTTCACATTGCACACCCTGGGACCTGTTGTCCACACTTGTTGAACAGAGATGTTAGATGATGTCCATGTAGGTGCCATATGTGTCCAAAAAGAACGAGACACACATCAAGTACTTGTGTTTGGTAATGATGTATCATGTGAAATTGAGTATGGTGAACAGAACATATGTTGGGTGACTGTCAATCTTGCTTTCTTCACCTCTGCACTGCAGGGCTCCTGCTGTCCATAGACCATTCCCAGACCTGGCAACGATGGTGGAACGTGACAGCATCCGACGGTACCGCTTCACCAGGCAGCTGATTGAGGATTTGGCAGTGCGGTTGGACCCACATTTGCAGCCTGGCCGGCCGTATCCTACAGCGCTGACCCCCAAGGTGAAGGTGATGGCAGCCCTACACTTCTTTGCCACCGGTACCTTTCAACACACTGTGGCATCTACTGGTGTTATGTCACAGACTATGTTCAGCCATGTGCTACGCGATGTTTTGGTGGTAATGTTGAGATGCCTTAACCAGTACATCTATTTCCCACCACGTCAACGACTCACTGACGTCAAGAGTGACTTCTATGCCCTGGGGAGGATGCCACATGTCATTGGCTCCATTGATGGGACACATGTGGCTTTGGTACCACCACAGGCACATGAGCAGGCATACAGGAACCGTAAACATTACCATTCTATAAATGCTCTGGTGGTATGTCTTGCAGATATGACCATCACACCTGTGGTCCTTGGTGTGTCCGTGTTGGCAGGGGTGGCCTGTGTGTTGCTAGTTGTTGGAGGGGTGGGTGCAGGGGGTGCAGATGTTGGTCCTGCTGGTCTGTTGTACCAATGTACCAAACAACTGTGGCTCTACCCTGAGGATCTCATCTACCATGACTTCCAATTCACTATCTAGGAACTTTGGATTCTTCTTTAGGGGCATGGTGGTGGTGGTGATTGATGTGTGTGTGCAAGTGATGGTGTGTGAGTGTAGGTTTAGCTGGGTGTGTGTGAGGGTGCGATTTGTAGGTGTGGTAATGGTGTGTGGCTTGTGTGATGTATGAGCTGTGAGTGTGTCTGTGGTTGCTGTGTGATGGTGTTGTTTGCTGGCAGGTCAGTGGAATTTGCAAAGGATCATGGTAGGGATTTGTGGCCTTTATGTAGGTGGAGTTGGAGGTGTGTCCTTGTTCCATTTCCCCCAGTATTTATTGGCTTAGTGGTTGCTTGTTTGGCCCTTTTTTTTGACTTTTTTTCCTTGGTGCTTTTGGTGCATGTAGGAGTCGTTCTTGTGTCCGAGTCGGACGCTGCTGTTGTCTGGTGCGATGTTGTCCGACTCGTTCCCGCTGGGTGTCAGCTATATTTCATATGCGGCGTACGAGTCGGTCGCGGAGTATTGGTTTGCTTCGGCTGGGTTTTGTATGCGTGTCGGTCGTACGGCTTGAGCTCCGTGCGAGTCGGTCGTGTTTTGCACGCACAGCATCGTACTACGCAGGTCGGAGTTCGCGGGGACGTTTCGTTCGGGTTCAATCCGGGAGCGTGTCGGTCGGTTCGTTTCGGGAGATTTTCCGGCCGGATGGCTTGTTTCCGTCCGGCTCGGTCGTTCGTTTTGTATTCCGTCCGAGTCGGTCGGGTTTCACATGCATTTCATCGTACTACCCGGGTCGTACGGCGCCGGTCCGAGTCGGTCGGACTAAAATCCCGCACCGAGTCGGTCGGTACGTTTTCCGGCCCGAATCGGATTCGGCCCCAGTGTGTTTAATACTGTTTGCAATTCCCAAATGGGTCTCAAGGGACCTGCCTCATTAATATTCATGAGGCAGGTCACAATTTGCGACCCATTGTGAATGGCCAGCACTCACAGGGATGGGGGCCTGCTGGGGTCAGCAGGAATCACTGACATAATATCGACAGACACATTATCGAACTACATTTTTATCGACACAAAAATATCGACAACCCTAATATCGATAATATATACTTAATTAAAAAAATACACTATTATCGACACCACAATATCGTCATGTAAAATTATCGATGACACAAATATCGAACACATATTTATTGTTATATAAATTATCGACCTTTCTTTAAAAATATTCATGTCCAAAATATCGATAACAAAAATATAGGCAGCAATATTATCGTTTTTTACAAAATAGTGACAACTCAAAAATAGAGAAAACACACAAAATTAAACACCATAAATATAGTTAAATACATAAACATACATTGCAAAAAAAAAAAAAAAAACATAATTTTTGGAAGTAGTAAAACATAATTAAAACATTAGATAATAAACACACTATTAATAACAATTTTAAATACATACTTGCATCATATCAACACATTTTTTTGCATATCATATATAATATAATGCACACCAAAACAATTCAACATGTGGGGAAAATTAAAAAAAAAGAACTGTCTCTTAATTAGAGTTTTTCATATAAGGAAAACAACTACCAAAACAATTAACACAATAAAAAGTAACCAATAAAAATACACATTATTAAAATGAACCAATGAGATTAAACAAACAATTAAATAAACACTATATAAACAAAGAAAGCTTAGGGGCACATTACGATGGCGGGCGGAAGCACCACCGCCGTGCTGGCGGATGCAAAAACCACCAGTTACCGCCGGCACGCAGCAGTCCACACGCCCGTCCAATTACGATGCGAAAAGTAGGCCAAACACCGCCGGCAAGCCAGCAACACCGTCCGCCAACAAAGTGCGCCCGTACATGT